>CAKXYN010000007.1:32782500-33982500 GCA_935064755.1 Tragelaphus eurycerus | reverse complement strand
GTGGGGTACCCATTCCCTCCTTCAGGGGATCTTCCCGACCCAGGAATTGAACTCACGTCTCCTGTTTCTCCTCCATTGCAGACAGATTCTTTACCTTCTGAGCCATCTGGGAAGCACTGGAGTCTGTTAAATGTGCTATAACATTATGTATTAAAAAGCAGTGTATCTACCTTAATTAAGAGCTGTTTATTTATAAAAAATCTGAACCATCATCTGAGCCTTGAACAAGTCATGCTAATAACATCAAATATGACTGATCACGGATCAGCATAACAAGCATAATAGTAATTTAAAAGTTTGAAGTATTGTGAGAGTTACCAAAATGTGACACAGAAACATGAAGTGAGCAAATGCTGGTTGGGAAATGGTGCTGATAGAGTCCTCGAGGGGGGTTGCCATAAACTTTTGATTTATTTAAAAATGGAGCATTTGTGAAGTGCAGTAAAAGGAGATATGTCTGTAGGGGACTGGATTTGGCCTGCGGAGAGAGACCTTCCTGCAGTACAGCAGTGAGCGTATCAGTCTTTTCAGCTTTTACACATCTTGAACAACCCAGGTTTGCCCACAGAATGGCCCTGCCACCTGCCCCAGCCCCATCCTGTTCTGCATGGGCTGAACCATGTCCCCCCACTGATGTTCTCTGCTCTTCTCTCTCTCTCTCTCTCTCTCCCTTCTTCTGCTCATGTCATTTCCTCTAAGTTTTACTTTATTGTCCTATCTTATTATGGAAATAATACATACCTGTTGTAAAAAATTTTGAATATAGAAAAGTATAAAGAAGAAAGTCACTGTACTTACATTTTTAGCATCCAACCAGAGTTAATATTATGGAAATTTTTCTTCCCACGTGTTTCTTTCCGTGCATGCTTTAATAGCTGAATTAACGTGAATTTTGATTTTTCCTACTAATATTATATTGTAAGCATTTCCTATGCTGTCAGTGTTTTAGAAATATTTTAATGGCAGCATGAGATTCTGTTTTATTCACTTACTTATTGTTTTAACAAATTCTGGGTGGTTATTATGTACTAACACTTGTAAATCGAGGGCTGCAGCAGTGAGCAGAGAACTCCTGCCTTTGTGCAACTTGGTCTAATGGATGAAATAGTAAAAAAGCACAAAGATAAATGCATTATTAGAGATTGTGATAAGTGTTAGGAAAGCAAGAAACATAGCGCTTTGAGAAACTGCAACCGTAAGAGTGTTAAACGAATGGGACAGACGTGGTTCTGGGCGGCCTCTTGGAGGAGGTAGAAGAATGGGTGGGGAATAGAATCAGAATTTACTTATGGAAATCGGGCTTTGGTATTCTCCACTATCTTCCATAATGTTGCAATTTGGATCTTTGAATTTGTTTTCTTTCGTATTCTTCTCTTAGATTATCTGAAGTGTAATTATTGCATAAATGCATATTCCAAACATTTTTTAAGGCTGACTTATTTTCTAGAAAATGTGTAATAATTATTTTTATACTGTTGTTGAAACGCTTCTCAATGCCACACCCTTGCCAGTGTTGAGTATTACCATTACAGTGATTATCACTACTACTGCTGTTATTATTGTATTTCTTTTTAAAAATGTTATATTTTACTTGGCTGCATCAGGTCTTAGTTGTGGCATGCAAACTCTTAGTTGTAGCATGTGGGATTTCTGACCAGGGATCACACCCAGGCCCCGTGCATTGGGAATGTGGAGTCTTAGCCACTGGACCACCAGGGAAGTTCCTGCAATTCTTTTATTATTAATGGAAGAAAACATTTTTTAATCTGTTTGTCATTTTGTGAGTTGTCATTTCCTCAGGTGATTACTGGTCGTCATAGTGGTTAAGTTGTTTTCCTGGCGAGCACTGCTATAAAAACCAGATTCTTTTTTACTGGTTCCCATGACGTGTGTGTGTTATGAGGAATCTGCCTGCTGTTACAGGACTGCTGCAGGTTAGATATGTGTTGGGTCACTCATTCAACAATTAGTGCTCCGGGGCTGTTACGTGTCAACCTTGTTCTAGGTGTGGGATAAAGCCGTGACCATAGAAAAAAGTCCTGGTCCTTGTTTCAGAATTTCAGGATGGGAGTGGGCACACTTCTTTTTTTTAGTGGATAAATAAATCACATTGTCTATTGGGAGCAGTTGTTCAGTCGCTCAGTCACGTCCGACTCTTGGCGGCCCCATGAATTGCAGCCTGTGAACCAGAGAAGGATGAGTAGGAAGTTTGGGACAGGAAGAACAGGGATTCCAATTTTATTTTTTGAAGAAACAGTTGTCAGTGTTTATTTAAGCATCTACTTACATTTTCTGCTCCCTTTATGTTTTTATGGCTTTTTTGGTTGCCGTTTTATTTTCATTTATTGTATGTATTTCTTTGGTCATGCTCCATGGCACTCAGGATCTTAGTTCCCTGGCCATGGATGGAACCTGAACCCCCTGCGTTGGGAGCGTGGAGTCTTAACCACTGGACCACCAGGGAAGTCCCAGGATTCCAATTTTAAATAAAGTGGTTGGGAAAGGCCTCCCTGAGAGGTGACCTTTAAGCCAGTCCCCAAAGGAGGCCAGGGAGGAAAGAACCAGTGCAAAGGCCCTGGGGTGACAGGAAGGCTGGGGAGGCTGGAGCTGAGTGAGGGGCGGGAGGATGGGCTGAGAATGGGGGTAGACAGGTGATTGGCGTGGAGGGGACGTGCGGGAGGCCTCAGAAGGTCACCAACCTTTGACTCTGAGTGAGGAAACCATTGGAGGCTTTGGAAGCAGGGAAGTGGGGCAGTGTGATCGGAGTTTTGCGTCAGCCGGACCGCTCTCAAGTCCCAGGTTGAGAGCACGCTCTGAGGGGACAGTTTGTCTGTGCTATCTCCCTTCCCTGCCCCACACACTGCCCTCAGCTCTACAGACCTTGATCTGTGCCTTCAGCCCCCTGTGATGGACACACTCTGAGCCCCTCCCGCACCTGCTCTGGCATGGACCATGCCTCCAGACACAGGGAGTGGCAGTGATCAGGCTCCTCTCTTCATTTTCCTTCTCCAGAGGGTCACATGCCTATGTTGGCTGTTGCACAATTTCTTCCGAGTCCTCCATGGTAGACTGTCCTACTGGGACCCCCTACCCATTCCCTGTGTGTGTGTGCGTGTGTTAGTCGCTCAGTTGTGTCTGACCCTTTGTGACCCCGTGGACTATAGCCTACCAGGCTCCTCTGTCCATGGGATTTCCCAGGCAAGACTACTGGAGTGGGTTGCCGTGCCCTCCTCCAGGGGATCTTCTTGATCCAGGGATCCAACCCACATCTTTTATGTCTCCTGAATTGGCAGGTGGGTTCTTTACCACTCTGTGTGGGGAGCATTGTGGCTTTAGTGTGGCTTAAAAGAACCAGATATGCTATAAATACAAGCTAGTCCACAAAGCATGTTCTCCCAGTTTCTTTGTTATAAATTAGTACTCTTTCCTAAGACTCTTAAAATTTTACAGATCTTAAAGTGATTCTGCTGAAAAATAAACCTAAGCACTTCCTTACTTTGTACATAATTTCTTGTTTTATGTATGGTGTTTTCTGACTCTGCAGTCAGGCATAAACCTATGAAGTTTCACTGTCAAACTCAAGATGCTGTTTAAGTACTCCAAGGACAACAGCAGGACTGCTAGTTAGCTCCGCTTGTTGTTGAGTCGCTCGGTCCTTTCCGACTCCTGTGACCCCATGGACTGTAGCCCGCCAGGCCCCTCTGTCCATGGGATTTCCTAGGCAGGAATACTGGAGTGGATTGCCATTTCCTTCTCCAGGGGATCTTCCCGACCCCAGGAATTGAACCCAAGTCTCCTGAGTATTCTGCACTGGCAGGTGGATTCTTTACCACTGAGCCACTGGGGAAGCCCCAGTTATCTCCCTCTGCTGCTGCTGCTGCTGCTGCTAAGTTGCTTCAGTCGTGTCTGACTCTGTGCGACCCCATAGACAGCAGCACATCAGGCTCCTTCGTCCCTGGGATTCTCCAGGCAAGAACACTGGAGTGGGTTGCCATTTCCTTCTCCAATTCATGAAAGTGAAAAGTGAAAGTGAAATCACTCACTCGTGCCTGACTCTTAGCGACCCCATGGACCTCAGTCTACCAGGCTCCTCCATCCATGGGAGTTTCCAGGCAAGAGTACTGGAGCGGATTGCCAGTGCCTTCTCCATAGGTGGACATAAAATCTGTCTTAGTGAAACCTAAGATTGCATATAAAAACAATTTGTTAAGAAAACACAATTTTTTATTAGATCCTTCGCTACTTGGCTCAGATGGTAAAGTGTCTGCCTGCAATGCAGGAGACCCGGTTCGGTTCCTGGGTCGGGAATATCCCCTGGAGAAGGAAATGGCAATTTACTCCAGCACTCTTGCCTGGAAAATCCCATGGACGGAGGAGCCTGATAGGCTACAGTCCATGGGGTCGCAAAGAGTCGGACACGACTGAGCGACTTCACTTCACTACTAAAGGGTTAAAAAGGCAGTTCTTTACTGTACTGCCTTTTTAGTAGATTTATAAATGTTTTATGTTCCTTTTTTCTGAAAAACATCTCTCATGGCCTAATATGTAAAAATTGTTAACTTATATAGTGTATGCCGTGTCAGGATATAATTTGTATTCATGGAAATAAGTATACCCAGCGTTGCTGAAAGCACGGCAGTTTTGTGTCAACTGGTGCACCCTGAGAGAACTATAATATTTTTTGAGAGGGATAGTTAAAGTGTCAGAATCAAGTTTTTAAAAGACAAGACGAGAATACTTTACTCTAGAAATAACCAGAGAAGTTCAGTCAGAAAAGCTAAGTTGAGACAGTTTTTTCAGCTTATTTTGTTATGAATTCTTCTTGTTAAAAGAAATTTTATTTTGGAGCTCAACATACTGGGTAAACTTGCCTCTTTGGTAAATTTTTTCAAAAGGCAGGTTGAGTCCTGCCAAATTTTAAAATGTAGGGCTATCAAGTTAATGTGACATATATTGAAAGACAAGTAAACTTGATTGGAACAATTTAAAACAGAAGCATGGTAATTTTTGAAAAGTCTGAGCAGTTATGATAATGTCAGAATGGAAGCTCTTCGTATAGTGACCAGTGTTTGGAATGTGATCAATGAATCCAGTATCTCTCACCTGGCCTCCCAGGTCTCCAAGGGCAGGTCTCCCTGCTGGAGCCTGTTTGATCTCTTTCTTTCTTTTCATGCTGGTCTCTGTACCCCCGCCTCACGGCCTCTTTTCAGCTCTTTATGCATTTCAACCCCTTCCTGACAAAAGGCTTCTGTGGTCAGCACGCCTTCTAGAACACACTTCCTCCAGCACATTCCAAGACTGGCCCTGTCTTCTCTTTCAGGTTTCAACATAAATGTCATGGCTCCAAGGACTTCCCTGGTGGTCCTGTGGTTAGTACTTTACCTCCCAATGCAGGGATCCCTGGTTGGGGAACTAAGATCCCACATGTGCCCGAAACATAAAACAGAAGCAATATTGTAACAAATTCAGTGAAGACTTTAAAAGTGGCCCACATCAAAAAAAAAAAAAAAATCTTCAGATCAGTTCAGTCGCTCAGTCGTGTCCGACTCTTTGCGACCCCATGAACTGCAGCACGCCAGGCCTCCCTGTCCATCACCAACTCCCGGAGGTCACTCAGACTCACATCCATCGAGTCAGTGATGCCATCCAGCCATCTCATCCTCTGTCGTCCCCTTCTCCTCCTGCCCCCAATCCCTCCCAGCATCAGAGTCTTCTCCAATGAGTCAACTCTTTGCATGAGGTGGCCAAAATACTGGAGTTTCAGCTTTAGTATCATTCCTTCTTGGCCCTGGAAAGAAACCTGATTGTGGTCCCCCTATTCAGGGCCCCTTCCCAATCAGGTACTTTCTAACACATTTTCCTGTTTGTCTCCTTCACCGATTTATATCATGGCCTGTAATTCTTATTTTGCTTTTGCATGCTGGCCATCTCTCACCCCACTGCAGTGCATAGTCTATGAGAAAAAGTGAAAGTCACTCAGTTGTGTCTGACTCTATGCAACCCCATGGACTATCCAATCTATGGAGTTCTCCAGGCCAGAATACTGGAGTGGGTAGCCTTTCCCAGCGGATCTTCCCAACCCAGGGGTCGAACCTAGGTCCCCCACATTTCAGGCAGATTCTTTATCAGCTGAGCCACAGGGAAGCCTGAGAATGCTGGAGTGGGTAGCCTATCCCTTCTCCAGCAGATCTTCCCGACCCAGGAACTGAACCAGGGTTACCTGCTTTGCAGGCAGATTCTTTACCATCTTAGCCTCCAGGGAAGCCCAGTCCGTGAGAATAGGCATTTAGAACTGCAATATCTTTTGAATAAATGTTAACAGTAGCAGTAGCAGTGGGAGCTCTTATGTTTGTTTTTTTTTTGTTTTCATCATTAGGGAAAGTTGATAAAGTGCTGAGATGATTTGGAGCAGAAGCAGGCAAATTAAGGACTGATAGTAAATATTTTAAGCTTTGTGGGCCAAACAGCCTCTGTTACAACTACTCCACTCTGCCATCATTAGAGCAGAAGTGGCCACGCCAAGTGAACAAGCGTGGCCAGGTTCCAGTAAAGCTCTTTTTACAGAAATAAACGGCCAACCTGCGGGCTGTAGTTTACTGACCGAATGCGGTTTCAGAGAATAACCAGTGTTTGAGATGTTCACATCATTCCTTTATCCAGTATTTTATTCATTCTGCTGTTGAGCAGAGGTTTTCTGGGGACCTGGTGTGGGCCAGGTGCTGGTCTGTGTTTGGGATGCACAGATTATATAGCCCAAACTTGGCAAAAATATATATAGAGATATCAGTAATTACAATAGGAAGAGAGGTGCATTTGATAGAGATTTTCAGAATGCACATGAGCGGGGTACCCAACTCAGCTTGGGCAGGTGGGGACTCTGGAAGGCTTTTCCAGATGAGGAGACGAGATGAGTTTTGCAGGATGAATAGGAGTTTACCAGAAGGGGTAAAGGTAGCATGCATATACCTGTCAGAGAGAGAGGTCATGAGTTTGGTGATGCAGATCCCTTACAGGGACCAACTACTCAGTCAGAAGTACCAGAAAATGCTTTATAGGGTGGGGGTGGGGGTGGACACTTAGTCACTGGACACAGGCAGGGCTCGAGGTTCCTTGGGGACATTTGGGTAGAAATCTCCAAAGGGCAGAAATGGGGACTGGAGAGAGGTCTACGTCAAAGGTCAACATGGGAGTCGTTTTCCCACCTTGGTCTGAGCAAATGGGTAAGAGAGGGAGGACAGAGAAAGGAAAAGGTCACAAAGGGGACCATGTGCCCACATCTGAGGGGTAACTGAAGGAAGAAGCCTGCAAGAGGCAGGACACCCACCGCAGGGTGGGTGGCTGGTGGGGGACATGGGGGAAAAAGCAGTGTTTTAGTCTAATGAAGAGGGAGCATCCAAGGCAGAAAAATGGTCAAATCTGTCTCACAGGAGATAGGACAAGTAAAAATGCAAAGAGGCGGTTGGGATGGGAAATTAGGAAGCAGTTGGTGACCTAGTTTTGAATGAGCAATTTTAGTAGAATGTGGGGGTGGAAGTCACATATTAGTGAGTTGAAAAGTGAATGAAAAGTGAGGGAGTGGAGGCAATGAGAATAGACTCCTGTTTCTAAAAACGCCCCAGTGGAGAAGAGAGCACGGTGCTCCCTGCCAGGAACGGGGTTGTGTTTTGTTTTGTTGTTCAGACTGTGACACAGGGGACCTTCCCGACCCAGGGGTCAAACCCATGTCTCCTGCATTGGCAGGCAAATTCTTTACCACCGAGTCACCTGGGAAGCCTCCCCCTGCCAAATAAAAAATAGAATGAAAATAGTTTATTGGCATCATTCAAGTGCCATATCATTATTTTTATCATCAGTTCAGTCGCTGAGTCGTGTCTGACTCTTTGCGACCCCATGAATCACAACACTCCAGGCCTCCCTGTCCATCACCAACTCCCAGAGTTCACCCAAACACATGTCCATTGAGTCGATAATGCCATCCAGCCATCTCATCCTCTGTCGTCCCCTTCTCCTCCTGCCCCCAATCCCTCCCAGCATCAGAGTCTTTTCCAGTGAGTCAACTCTTCGCATGAGGTGGCCAAAGTACTGGAGTTTCAGCTTTAGCAACAGTCCTTCCAATGAATATTCAGGACTGATTTCCTTTAGGATGGACTGGTTGGATCTCCTTGCAGTCCAAGGGACTCTCAAGAGTCTTCTCCAACGCCGCAGTTCAGAAGCATTAGTTCTTCGGCACTCAGCTTTCTTCACAGTCCAGCTCTCACATCCATACATGATCACTGGAAAAACCTTAGCCTTGACTAGACAGACCTTTGTTGGTGAAGTAATGTCTCTGCTCTTTAATATGCTTTCTAGCTTGGTCATAACTTTCCTTCCAAGGAGTAAGCATCTTTTAATTTCATGGCTGCAATCACCATTTTTATCATGGTTTTAATTAATTTCATGGGAACTATATAGCATCTACCAAGAAAAATTTAAACCCAGTGGGAAAACATCCCTGTAAAGACAAACCAACAGTGAAATTCCTGAGATGGTCAAAGAGATGAAGAAGAAAATGGTAACCGACTCCAGTATTCCTGCCTGGAGAATCCCATGAACAGAGGAGACTGGTGGGCTACAGTCCCTGAGGTCACAAAGAGTCGCATACGTCTCAGCACGAACACGTGCACACGTGGTCAAGGAGCATATGGCATAACTGGTTCCTTTGGAGTCTTAATGACACCGGATGACCCTGGGACATATCTCAGAGGCCTCCAAAGAACATTCAGCTTGTTTTGGCATTTGTATTATTAATAGTTTATCTCTCAATATCACTCACTGTTACTACATACTGCTGAAATGGACATTGGTAGTGTCTGTTTTTATTGTGTGTTTGGCCATCCCAACTTTGGTTTACTTTTGTGGCAACTGAGCATGCTTAATAATGCCCTGCAGGAATTAGTACAAATGCAAATTTCCTCAGCCAGGACCCAGAGATAGCTTCAGTGGCTCTGGGGTAGGTCCCAGGCTTAACAACTATTCTACTTATTTGGACAAACACTGATAGTATACATAATAAATATTGAGCACCTACTGTTTGTCAAGTTGTTTTAGGCCCTTAAGATACAACCATGAACAAGACAGACGAGATCCACAGGCAGTTACAAAGCAGTGTGATTAGTGCTGTGACCGCAAAGTCTGGGCTCAGGAGAACAGAGGACGGGCTCTAACCCCAAGTTGGGGGGCAGGAAAGTTTTTCGGGTGGAGTGTGGTATGAAGGAGTGAAGGATTTGATGTTCTTGTGGAACTTCCCTTCCTCTTTCTCCTGGGATGGATGTGTTATTTCCTTATTTGTTTTGCTGGAGTACGTCCTTGGTAATTTCCAGAGAGAGTTCAAGGAAAGCAAACTCGCTGAGATTTTGCCTTTCTGAAACTATCTTTAGTCTGCATTCACTAGATCAAACAGCATTTTCTGGGTTGAAAATGAGTTTCTTTCAAAACATGCAGACTTCCTGCTGCTGCTGCTAAGTCACATCAGTCGTGTCCGACTCTGCGACCCCATAGACGGCAGCCCACCAGGCTCTCCCGTCCCTGATATTTTCCAGGCAAGAACACTGGAATGGGTTGCCATTTCCTTCTCCAATGCATGAAAGTGAAAAGTGAAAGTGAAGTCGCTCAGTCGTGTACAATTCTTAGCAACCCCATGGACTGCAGCCCACCAGGCTCCTCTGTCCATGGGACTTTCCAGGCAAGAGTACTGGAGTGGGGTGCCATTGCCTTCTCCGGCAGACTTTCTAGTGTTGCTCAAAAGAAACGTGGTTCCTATCTGAGAATTTTTTGGGGGGTGGGGGTAGGAGACCTGCTTTTATTTTTCTCCAAAAGCTTTAGAATCTTCTCTTATCCTTTTAAAAATTCCTTGTGTGTGTGTGTGCACGTGCACACACAATGTGTGTCATACAGAGAGGGAGAGAAGATGAGAGAGAGGGAGAGAGAGACAGAAATATGGCAGAGATAGAGAAGAACTCAGAGAGGTGAAGGGAAGGAAGGGAGGGTAAATTGATTTATCTTGCTAGGACTTGCTAAACTCTATTTCCCTTCAGCTTTGGGCAATCATCTCATCATCTTGTGTTCTTGTTCCGTCCAACTTCTCTGTTTTCTCTGTCTTCCTGGAATTTCTATTATTTGGTATTTGGGCCTACCAAAGTGGTGAATTATGTCTAGTTTTTCTTTCATTGAAAAAAAATTAAAAGATTTTTTTTTCATGTAGACCATTTTTGAAATCTTTATTGGATTTGTTACCATGTTTTGATTTTTTTTTGGCTGAGAGACATGTGGGATCTTAACTTCCCAGGCAGTTCAGTTGAGTTGCTCAGTCGTGTCCAACTCAGTGACCCCATGAACCGCAGCATGCCAGGCCTCCCTGTCCATCACCAACTCCTGGAGTTTACTCAAACTCATGTCCATTGAGTTGATGATGCCATCCAACCATCTCATCCTCTGTTGTCCCCTTCTCCTCTTGCCCAGCATCAGGGTCTTTTCAAATGAGTCAGCTCTTTGCATCAGGTAGCCAAAGTATTGGAGTTTCAGCTTCAGCATCAGTCTTTCCAGTGAATATTCAGGACTCATTTCCTTTAGGATGGACTGGTTGGATCTCCTTGCTCTACAAGGGACTCAAGAGTCTTCTCCAATACCACAGTTCAAAAGCGTCAGTTCTTTGGTGCTCAGCTTTCTTTATAGTCCAGCTCTCACATCCATACATGACTACTAGAAAAACCATAGCTTTGACTAGATGGACCTTTGTTGGCAAAGTAATGTTTCTGCTTTTAAATATGCTGTCTAGGTTGGTCATAACTTTTCTTCCAATGAGTAAGCATCTTTTCATTTCATGGCTAAAGTCACCATCTGCCATGATTTTGGAGCCCAGAAAAAAAAAGTCTGTCACTGTTTCCACTTCCCAGTGAGAGAAGTCGCTCAGTCGTGTCCGACTCTTTGTGACCCCATGGACTGTAGCCTACCATGTTCCTCTGTCCATGGGATTTTCCAGGCAAGAGTACTGGAGTGGGTTGCCATTTCCTTCTCCAGAGGATCTTCCCGACCCAGGGACCGAACCCAGGTCTCCTGCATTGTAGGCAGACGCTTTACTGTCTGAGCCACTTCCCAACCAGAGATCAAACCCATACCTCCTGCATTGGAAGGCCAAATCTCAACCACTGGACCACCAGAGAAGCCTCTATGGTTTTTCTTACATATTCTCTCTTTCTTCATGCTTTTCCTCATTTTAGACAATCTCACTGGGCTTTATTTTCTAATGCTTCTCTTGAAAGCCTTGTTTTGGCACATCTTCCTGATGTCTGATTACATCTTTTCATAGCAGATTTCTGTTTCTTTTATTGTTGCAACATCTTCCCAAATTTCTCTGAGGGTGCCTCTTTCAAGATATCTCCTGTTTCCTAAATTCTCTCTGTAGTCTCAGGGGCAGATTTTGTTTCTCTTGATTTTTTGGTTCCTTGGGTTATGCAGGAAGCGCTTCTTAAAGTCTTTGTGATCAGGCACACTTGCTTTTGACTTGGATGAACTTGAAGTCCATTTGTTCACACTCTGTAGGAGTCTGTTTCCCCTCACCCTGGGGCTTGGCACCGGTGGGCAGGTGGAAGGTAAATTCCTGGTTCTGGGTGCTGCATGGGCAGATGGAGGCCAGGGCTTCTTCCCCTGTCTCCCTCCCTGTCTCAGCCTCTCCCCCCTCCTTCCTGGGATCCGAGGCTCTGTGGCCCTGGCTGTCCGGGTGGAGGTCAGTGCAGGCTCCCTCTACTGCAGCACGGACGGCTCTTCTGTCTGCTGCAGCCTGCACATCTCCTCTGCCCGCCAGCCAGGGACCTCTGTTTCTGTTCCAGAAATTGTTGAAATAGCTGCCTCAGTAAGTAGCTCTTTTCTCTCTCTTGTCCTAGGTTTAAATATGTAAATTGCTTAAGAGAAAGAAGTCAATAAATGTTAGCTCTTATTATGAACTGTACTTCTTCAAATTGAATGACTCTGACTTTAAGGCGTCTTTGGTAAGAAAGGGACAAACTGCCTGTGTTCTGTCCACCACCGCGAGTTGGCAAGTTTCCTTTTCCATGTAAATCTAGTCACCAGCACCTCGGAGGGTGCTATTCAGTAGTGTGAGATGGCTGTTTCTTCAGGCTTGCAGAAGAATTCTGAGAACTGTGCTGTTAAACACATTCCGTAGAGATGCTACATCATCATAATCTCCTGAGTCTTTTCTGTAGCCAAGAACACAAGGGCTTTGATTTTTTTCCTCTGTTTTGCAGTGTGACAGCCAGTTATCAGAAAGCAGATGATTCAAGGGCATTTGCTCATAAAAATATTGTTCCTTTCAGTGAGCTTTGAGATGCTGATGGTTTCCCTGAGAATCACGGATATAAATAGAATCTAAGGCTTTCTCCATCCACTCGTATACTCACAGCAGTTTAGAAACGTCGGTAGGTTAGAGTCATTTACAAATAATTGACTGACTCTGCCATTTCTGTAAGATGTCCCCATACAAGGTCACCTGTATGTGACATCTCTGTTTAAACAGCTTCTAAATGTACGCAGATCTGTCCATCAAAAGTATGGCATTTGTAGCATTTATATTACTTGTCCCTTCCTCCAATGTCCTTCTATTTTCAGCACGCTCTAAAGCCTGCACCCGACCCTCCGCTTTCCAATTTCCATTTCTTACCCAAAGCCTTTGAGGAATTTATACACTCACCAATTATGTATAGAGAGGTCAGCGCTCCCTGCTGCTGCTGCTAAGTCTCTTCAGTCCAACTCTGTGCGACCCCATAGACAGCAGCCCACCAGACTCCCCCGTCCCTGGGATTCTCCATGCAAGAACACTGGAGCCCTAGTGGTGATTTAATTCTTCTGCGGTGGAAAATACATCACTGGATGTTTGTGAATCTCTGGATTAAATCCAGCCACTTAAGGTGAGGCAACAAGATCTAAACAGAAATGCGGATGTAGACACTCAGATCCTAGTTGGACTCTAATGGTGCAGAAATGCTTGGCCTCAGTGTTTTAGAGTACTATAAGAAAGTAAAACTCAAGATTTGGACCTCAATTAAAGACATACTGTATACGTAGGTTTATGTGGTTTTGCAGACTACTTATTGCTCGGTTAGCAGTATTCTGTCTTTACCTTTAGATCGATCCCTTTGCAGCTCTAAAAACATGAACCAAACCAAACCAAAATAAAATAACTTTCACTAGTTCCCTTTCTAGCCTGGGTGTTAAATAATGCCAGTGACCTGGATTATGGACAGACACACCTGTCATGAGGTGAACATTAAACTTAAAAATAATTTCAGGCATTGCTTTAGATTTTCCTGAAGTCTCACCAAAGGGTTTTATTGTCATCTCTTTGCTTCATCATTGGACGTGTATTTCTGACAGTGACCTAGGTCTGATCTTGGCTCAGAAGCCGTTTCTTAATTTTGATCTTGTTTATCATTTAGAGATGCTTTGAATTTTCAGTGTGTCATAACTTCTTAATGTTTAACCATTACTTTATGTTCACATCTTTAGCTTGTCTCTCCATTGTTCTTTTTTTTTTTGCCAGAATAGTAAGTAGCTGGGTAGCATCTTCAACTCTCTGCCTGGAAATCTCCTTAGCTGGAATCCTGAATTCTTTAGATATAATTTCTACATTCCATGCCACAGCAGGTAACATTGTTGCCAAACTTTCAGCCACCCTTAACAAGGACTCACTTTCCATCAATTCCCTCACTCTGAACCCTCACCAACAACTTCCTCAAAGGCCTTCCTGGGAGTGGCTGTCTTAACCACTGGAGCATCAGGGAAGCCCCAGGTTATACATTTTTAGGTGCAGTTTCATTTCTGTCATTATAATGGGTAGATGGTTTTTATCCTCATTTTTCTTTTAGCCTTTATAATTTATATATTTATCTTTGGTTGCTCTGGTTCTTCCTTGCTGTGCGAGCAGACTTTTCTCTAGTTGCAGTGAACAGGGGATACTCTCTAGTTGCTGCATCTGGGCTTCTCATTGCAGTGGCTTCTCTTGTTGCAGAGCACGGACTCTAGCCTCAGGGGCTTCAGTGGTTGTAGCTCATGGGCTCTAGAGCACTGGCTTAGTAGTTGTGGCTCACAGACTTAGCTGCTTTGGGATCTTCCTGGACCAGGGAGCAATCCCTATGTTGCATTAGCAAGTGGATTCTTACCTACTGCAACATCAGGGAAGTCCTGTCCTCATGTTTTATATGAGGAAATGGATTCAGAGAGTTTGAGTCTGTCCTGAGATTATACACTTGACGTTACTATCAAACCCAGATCTTTAGTACAATCCTGAAACCTGCCACTTCCTTTCTTTCTTTAATTGTGTCTTTCTTGTCTCCTGTGGGATGGTTGCAGGTTTAACATTAAAAGTTTTTGCTGATTATCTCCCATCGTGGAGGAAAAAGCAACTGCTGTTTATTCTTATTCGAGAGTAAAGTGAGAGAGGATTTCTTTCTCAGCTACTTGAACAAAGTGAACCACCTCTCTACAAAATAGCTGTGAAAGAAAAAAACTGTTTTTAAAAGAAACTGGGAAGAACTATAATAAAAGTTTTTTAAAGGATAGTTTGATTCATATAATGTGTTGTTCTATGTGTATAAATATACCAGAAAAAAACCCACTTCAGATGTGAAATCAGGAGAAAATGGGCCTTGGATAAAAACCCTGGGTCATTCCACTTGAAGATTCTGCCTTTCTTCCGCTCTTTGCTTCCTGTTGCACTCGGTCTGGCCTCTGTTTGGGCCTTTTTGACCCCTTATTCTAGACTGTGGTTGTTTATCAATAAATGTCTCTATTCCAGTAGCTTGTAAGCCCCTCTTGGGGACCCCTGCTTTGTTTCTGAATTTCCCACGGTGCCTTCTAAAGTGCCTTGGCCATGGTGGTGTCTGTGAATGCACGTTGAATTGGATGGATATCCATTTACATTCTTAAAGGTTTTTCTTAACTACCTGAGATGTCAGAAACATGGGAAAACAATGGATGGACTGTTCTCAATATAGTATTGGGCCATAAACCACCATAATCTCGATCTAGTTGATTGAGATATTTCTAGCATTCCAAAGTCATATTTGAAGGAGAATCAATACAAAAGGGGAAAAGGTAAGAACAAATACAAGTTTTCATTTTTCCTCTAAATGTGAAGATTTGCATTCTTCAAAGGATTCATCTTTCAAAAGAAAATCAGGATTACTTTGAAAGAGTGACACGTCTTTTTAGCACTTAATAGCAGCAAAATCTCTTTTGTTGTTCAAACAGGAGTTTGTATCTTTGGCAGGGTGGGGGGTGTGCAAAATCTTGACAGAATGTAGAGCCTTGATGAAAATAAAAGACGTAAGTACACATAAGCTTCTTTGCATGGGATTTGAATATTTGATTCTAGAGGTCTTTTTGTAAGTGTTTAAATTAATTTTTGGAGTTATTTAATTTCCCCATTGTGGTCATATTCATTTGGAATAGACTTTGATCTGCCATACAGAGTGTCTCTTCCATCTGCCTGTTAGAAGGGGTTTTGTGGAGGACTCACAATGACAGACCAAGTCCTCCGTCTGTCACGGCCCTTTGAAAGTGAAGATGCTGATAGAATTTGTGACATTCATTGCTGCAGCTCAGTGTAAGCCTGTTACTGAACACAGGAATTATTTATTCTTTAAAAAGCTTCTGTTTTAATATAACAGCTCCATTGATATATAATTCATAGGCTAGATAGGAGTCACCCTTTTAAAGGATGCAGTTCAGTGGTTTTTAGTCTATTCACAGAATTGGGCAACCACAACCACCATCAATTTTAGAGCGTTTTCATAGAAACCCTGTGCCTGTTACCAAACCCTCCCCTTTTCCCCAAACTCCAGCCCCTGGCAACCATTAACCTACTTCCTGTCTCTATAGATTTGCCTCCTCTGGACATTGCATATAATTGAGTCATGCAACATGCAGCCTTTTCTGTCTGGCTTCTTCCATTTACTGTAATGCAGCGGTCCCCAACCTTTTTGGCAGCATGGATGGAATTCATGGGAGACAATTTTCCTATGAACTGGGGGGTGGTAGGGGGATGGTTTTGGGATAATTCAGGTGTGTTACATTTGTTGTGCAACTTTATTTTTATTATTATATTATTATGATGTGAGCTCTACTTCAGGTCATCAAGCATTAGATTCCGGAGGTTGGGGGCCCCTCCCTGCCTTAATGTCTTTACAACCCGTCCGTATTGTAGCCATATCAGGACCTCAGTCCATTTTATGGCTGAGAAGTGCTGCGTGTGTTGGCCTTCCCCAGTTAACGCACCTTTGTGTTGCTTCCACTTTTTGTCCCTTATGATTTATGCTAATGCTTTCTCTCTCTTTCCTCCTCCCCTCTACCCTCAGTCTTTTTCCCTTTGTTGTTTTTCCTGGAGGTTCTTGTGCTCTGCTTGTATCGATACGTTTCTTCCAGAAAGCTTCAAACTAACATCCTCTGGGGTGGGACCTCGCTATGGCAGTGGTTGCTTTACGAGATGTCAGGACCCTGGGTGGGTTTGAGTTAAGCTCTTTGGTGTCCACAGAGATGCCATGGGTGTTCTTTTTGATGACTCTGAGGATTGGGTTTCCCTGGTGGTTTGGCTCTAAAGATTCCACCTGCAATGCAGGAGATGCAGGAGACTTGGGTTTAATCTCTGAGTCAGGAAGATCCCTTGGAAGAGGGCACAGCAACCCATTCCAGTATTCTTGCCTGGAGAATCCTATGGACAGAGGAGCCTGGTGGACTACAGTCCATGGGTTACAGAGTCAACACAACTGAGCAACTAAACCACCACCAGCACCTGGGGATCAGGATTTCTGTGTGACAGACACATAGGTGGCGCAGGTGCTGCCCAGCCGTCTGCTCTTAGGAGTACAGACTGCTTGGCCTTTTTTCTTCTTTTTCACCCGAATGGCTGCTTTTTCATGAATGACTACCCAGTGGGCCCCTATATGACAAGGTAGCCTTTCCCCTGAGCCAAGCATCAGTCCCAACTCCTTTCCAAGACATGCACATAGGTCCTGGCAAAGATATGTGACCCAAGGTCACTCTCAGAAGGGTCCCAGTCCAATCCCATAGTCCTATTCCGAAAAGCAGGAGCCAGGAAACCACAGTTGTACAGACCTCACTTTCACTGGACACAGGTATGACCCCAGCCTCCCCCTCAGGGGAGCTGTTGCCAGAGGAAGGGGTTCCATAGGCCAGCCTAGAGTCTGTTGGTTCTCTCTATATTTCCACACCTTGTTGTTGTCAGTCATGTGTCCAACTCTTTGTGACCCAATGGACTGCAGCACACCAGACTTTCCTGTTCTTCACCTTTTCCTGGAGTTTTCTTAAACTGATGTCCAAGATGCTTTCTATATGTAGACTGTTCACTGAAATTTTTACACCTTGAATTTTCTTTTTTTTTAAATGGTTGGTCCATTTCTTTCTTTTTTTTAAAAAAATATTTATTTATTTATTTGGCTGCTCCGGGTCTTAGTTGTGGCATGCAGGAATCTTTAGTTGTGGCATGTGGGATCTAGTTCCCTGATCAGGGTTCGAACCTGGGCCCCCTGCATTGGGAGCTCAAAGTCTTAGCCACTGGACCACCAGGGAAGTCCCGGTCCATTTCTTAATAGGCAACCTGATTGAGCTTTCAATCGATAATAAAGAGTTAATTATAGTGTAAGAACACCAATGAAGGGTCTGAACACAGTAAATACGGCTGCAATGAAAGTTAAGTGGCTTGACTAGGAATGTTATACAAAACCACAGACTGCTTGGCCCTTTTCCCCTTTAAGTGTCATCAAAGAGCATTTGTGTGTTGATAATGTTCCGGTCCTACCTGGTGTTGAGAGACTTCTCGTAGGATTGGGATGATCCTTGCAGTGGCTAGGTGTGGAGCTTGGCTCAAACACAGAGGTGCTTAAATCATGGATTTATAATAATGTTTTATTATTTCAAGATTAACTGGCTTTGTATATAACTGGGAACTAATTTTGAAGTTTTGAATGCATTCTCAGTCACTAAGTTGTATCCAACTCTTTTGTGACCCCATGGACTATAGCCCGCCAGGCTCCTCTGTCCATGGGATTCTCCAGGCAAGAATACTGGAGTAGGTTGCCATGTCCTTCTCCAGGGGATCTTCCTGACCCAGGGATAGAAAACCTAGCATAGCCCAAAATAGATAAATACATTTTTAAAAAAGAATAAATTATGGTTTGTTTATGCTGCAGCTGGGTTAGTATTCACAATCTGTGCATTCTTTATCTTGCTGTCAACTGAGGCTTTTTTTTTTTTTTTTTCTGGTTTGGGTTCACTTTAGCAGATTTAAAGAAAGCTTCCAGTTCAAATGCTGCAAAATCCAACCTACCCAAATCTGGACTTCGTCCTCCTGGCTACTCGCGTCTCCCTGCAGCCAAGCTGGCAGCCTTCGGCTTCGTCCGGAGCTCCAGCGTTTCCTCGGTGTCCAGCACCCAGTCGGCAGACAGCGCCCAGCCCGAGCCCAGCCGGCTGGCCAACCGTAAGTTGGGCGGATGGGTGGGTGGGTGACACTGCTGTTCCCAGACAGGCCTGACCAGCAGAGAGTGAATCAGCATGTGTACACAGGATTGCAATTTCTATGTGCATAAAGTAAGAATTTGGGTTGACTACCTTACTCTACCATGCTTGGGACTTTAAAAATAATCTACTGTAGGGGAAAAAAAGCCTGTTTGGCACTACCATTTTCTAAGTTATATGGGGAGTGAATGTGCCTGAAAAGGACTTCTAAATTACTCTTAAATCTAGAAAGTGACTTATTGCTTTCTAGAGGCTGATTGCAGGAGCCCTTTGCCTCATGCATTCAAGGTAAGAAGCCACAGAAAAACCCCAAAATGTTATTACCATGTTGTGCTATCGTGAAGCATATTAGATGTTAAATATTAGTGGAAAGAATCATTTTAGTCACCTGTGATTATCCATTATGCCTTCCTGTTGGTGGAGCACTCAATTTCTAAAAGTAAACTCAAGGATGCTAGAAACAGGGAAGCCCAGCTGAGCTTCTTCTAAGTCTGTGCCGAGGAAGGTCTGCATGAGCTGAGATGGGGTCAGTCCAGACCTGCTTCCTGACACTGGTGTTGTAAGCTGAATTTGAAAGTATGAAGTCATTGCCTTCAAGCAAGTCCTAGTAGCCCCTGTCCCTAAAGAAGACTCGGAGGATGCCCCGTCCACCTGAGCCATCAAGGCTCAAGCAGCTTTTTAGCTTCATCGACTGGATCTGAAGCTGTGACACCTCAGATGTCAAGTAGTAATGATTTGCATACTACTTAGCAGCTTTCTTATGGAGAGCTGTTTGAAGGATTATATGAGTTGAATCAAGTTGGAATAAGAGATAGTGAGGGGGAAAGACAGAGGAGGAAGAGAGGTTAAGAATGAGATTGATTTTATATTAGTTGTTCAGTTTCCTTTCTCTAAGCTTGTTTTTTTCTCCTGTTCTTTCTTGGTTGGAGCATTTGTACACTTGTTCTAAATTTTGGCCTGCCTGGTTATTCCTAAAAGTAATGGGTTATATTTTCCTTCCTCTTAATGTGTTTGTAAGCATTTCTGAGAGGTTCTTTGCTCACTTGGTTCCCTGAAGGTGACCTGCTTTCACCTGGGAATCACTTTAGGAATCCCACTGGGATCAGGGGTTGCATCACAGTATGGTACATGTCTCAAAATCTTAACACAAATATACTAGAGAACTGTTTGTAAATGTATGACTCTTATTTCTAGGGGTGTGTGTGTGTGTGTGTGTGTGTGTGTGTGTGTGTGTGTGTGCACGCGCGCGTGTGTATTAACAGTCCAAAGGTTTTGAAATAGAGGAGCAATGATCTGTCATCATTTTTAATAGAGGTTCCCAGGGGCATATTTCTCTCTTAATGGAGCATGAAAGATAAAAAAAATCTCATATGGTATGTGTCTTTCCAAGGAAGGAGTTAAGGTTTTGACTTCTTAAAAAAATTAACCTAAAGGTAAATTGAGCCCTGTCCCCACAGCAGGTGCTTTTTCAAAAGGAGAGGTGACAGGTGTGAATGGAATAATTCCAGATGTGCATAGGGCATTTCTTCTCACCTGTGCATAAAGGATGCTGGCCAGGGACTCCCTGAACACCCAAGGAGACAAGAGCTGTTATGAGCCAGAAAAAATAACTCTTAGCTTACAAACTTCATCGTAAAAGCAGTATTTACTCTCTTCAGGACTGTTTTCTATTTCTAAAAAAGTGTGTTAGAAATGCTTTTTTAATTATTTGCTGCCTGCTGCTGCTGCTAAGTCACTTCAGTCGTGTCCGACTCTGTGCGACCCCATAGACAGCAGCCCACCAGGCTCCCCCGTTCCTGGGATTCTCCAGGCAAGAACATTGGAGTGGGTTGCCATTTCCTTCTCCAATGCATGAAAGTGAAAAGTGAAAGTGAAGTCACTCAGTCGGGTCCAACTCTTTGCAACCCCATGGACTGCAGTCCACCAGGCTCCTCCGTCCATGGGATTTTCCAGGCAAGAGTACTGGAGTGGGGTGCCATCACCTTCTCTGATTTTCTGCCTAACTGTATATAAATTTGTCCTTCAATAAATCACAGGAAAACTTCACACTTATGTTTTAATACTGGTAACTATTAATATTATGCTTCTGCTTGTTACTAGATCTAATGTCAGGAAAACTTTTGCTTCTGATGCTTTGATGACAAGGGTTAAGTAAAATACGAAACTCTTGGGAGAGCTGAAAGTCCTTAGATTAACTCCTAGGAGCAAATGTTGCCAGTTTAGCTTGTGAAAACAGCTAATATGATATCAGAGTTGGCTCCTTTTTGTTTCTTGTGTACCTTTCTTTAGGCATTATATTCACCTAGGATTTGTTTTAGGAATACGGCTATAATAAGGGATTGCACAACAGACAGGCGATCCCTCAAAATCTGAAACATGATTATAATGGGAAACTATTTGCAAATGTGCAGTTCATGATTTTAGATGCTCACGTGCCTGTGAGTAGTCTTGACACTGTCCATGTGACCGTGAATGCTGTACGGGGGACTCAAGTGTTTTGTTATGAATCTCCTAATGTCTCCTGGGCTACCTTGGCTTATATGCAACTCTTCTGTGTGGTTTTTCTGTGTCCTCATGGGAAAGCAGTGATGACTGTAAAGGGGTGGCCTGGAAGCCCCAATTGTGGTCTCACATGGAGTCTGCCCTCTACCCAGAGCTCAGACTTAGCACCATTCATTCAGCCCCCAGGGCAGAGGCTTCCAAGGCAGGTGCCCTGATGTATGTGTCTTTTGACCTTTTCCACGGAGTTTTGGCAGGTGGAGCCAACACAGGGAAAGTAATCATCTGTTGATTCTTAGAATCTGAGGGTATTTTACCATCCTGTCCACCCCTTCATTTTATAGCTGAGCAGACTGAGAATGACATGGTCCCATCCTGGGACCATGTTCTTCTTCCTCTGTTTAGTTCTTAAAGCTGCCATACATGGTAAAGACACACCCATGATGTGGAGTCTGTTCTGTCTATTAGGGAAGCAAATCTTAGAGTGCAGTTGGCATGAGAGGGCCCTTAGACCCAGCCTGCCTCTCCCTGCCCCGCCCCTTCCCAGGTGTGTGTTCCTGGTGATGACCGAATGTGTGGGGCCGCTGTGGTGTGGCGGTGCTCCTTGTAGGTTCAGCCTGGCTCCCTGAAATCCCCTGCTAGTAACCTGGTCTCTCTGGATTAACACACAACCTTTATGCTCAGTGTGCTACAGGAGACCCCCTCGCCCCCTCCTCTGTAGGTTCATCATGGGACGATGATGAGGTTGGCCAGTTTTGAACCACAGATAAAACTTCAAATTCCACTAGGTCGTGACCCACTGTTTCTTTTTTTTTTATTTTTAAGATTGAAAGTGAATAGGAAGAAAATAATCTTCTAACTTAAAAGTTAAATTTCACCTTAAAATCATAGTATTTCAGCAGGTCCGACCCAGCATGTAGCTCATCATTCTTTTAATAGTTATCAGAGAAAGGAAAAAGACTCTTCAGTATGCTTTAGGCAGTAGAAGCTTCGAGAAAAACAATGGCTATGGAATTTAGTGTTAGTAATGGCCCAGAGTATACAGGGTTGTCAAATTTATCAGCAGTTAGGTTTGTAGACTTGATTTTCCCAGTGGATAAGGAGGTGTTTTTTAAGAGAATAGCACTGATATAGACACACTACTCGGAGAAGGCAATGGCACCCCACTCCAGTACTCTTGCCTGGAAAATCCCATGGATGGAGGAGCCTGGTGGGCTGCAGTCCATGGGGTCGCTAAGAGTCGGACACGACGGAGTGACTTCACTTTCACTTCTCACTTTCATGCATTGGAGAAGGAAATGGCAACCCACTCCAGTGTTCTTGCCTGGAGAATCCCAGGGACGGGGGAGCCTGGTGGGCTGCCGTCTATGGGGTTGCACAGAGTTGGACACAACTAAAGCGACTTAGCAGCAGCAGCAGCATACACACTACTATGTGTTAAATAGATAGCCGGTGGGAAGCTGTTGTATAGCGTAGGGAGCTCAGCTTGGCGTTCTGTGATAACCTAGAGGGGTAGGATGGGAGTGGGTGGGAGGGAGGCTCACGAGGGAGGGGATATACATACATTTATAGCTAATTCATGTTGTTGTCCAACAGAAACCAACACGATGTTATAAAGCACTTATCTTCCAATTAAAAATAAATTAAAAAAATAAAAATACCAATTTAAAAAAAGTTAGAATTTTTGGATGTATGTATGTGTGGGGGGATGGTACGGATGGGAAAACTTACAGTTTCATGAATTAATCATTAATGAAAATAGATCATATCACCCAAGGATAGGATACTTTATGTGGAGGTTCATCTCTCATTGTGGATTCTGAATAGCACCTAACCTATTTGTGCTCAAGAAATAGAAAATATCATGAAGAAGGTGACATTTGCAGCTGTCTTTTTCAATTTCTCCTGGTCTTGTTGTCTTCTGTGATAGCTCATGTTTTCTCTCTATGGTGAGAAATCCTGAGGCCAGAAATCCTAAAACAAAGAATTTGAGAAGAGAAAGCAGAAATCTGAAGGGTTTTCTCTTGTTTCTGTTTCTGGTTCAGGGAAGTAGTAGGATGTTTGGGAAAGTAGGGGTAGAACTGGACGTGAACAGAGAAACTGAAATGGAGATAAATAATTATGACCAGTGGATATTTGTGCTCAGCCTTAAAACTGAGATGGGGTGGAGGATTCATTTCTTTTTTTTATTTTTTGGTGTGTATCTTTCTAGTTTATTCTCATATGCATATACACATTTTTTCTTTCACACCTTTGGAGTCATATGTAATCCTTTTTGTAATCTTTTTTGCCCCCGTTTAATCCATTGAAAACATTTGTCTCAGCCATTAGGTTTTCTTATATAACGTGCTTTTTAAAAATTGGATAATAATTGCTTTACAATATTGTATTGGTTTCTGCTGTTCAGTTCAGTTGCTCAGTCGTGTGTCTTTGAGACCCCATGGACTACAGCACGCCAGGCTTCCCTGTCCATCACCAACTCCCTGAGTTTACTCAAACTCGTTTCCCTTGAGTCCATGATGCCATCCATGTCCTTTGTCATCTCCTTGTCCTCCTGCCTTCAGCCTTTCCCAGCATCAGGGTCTTTTCAAATGAGTCAGCTCTTCGCATCAGGCGGCCTAAGTATTGCAGTGTCAGCTTCAGCTTCCAGTGAATATTCAGGACTGATCTCCTTTAGGATGGACTGGCTGGATCTCCTTGCAGTCCAAGGGACTCTCAAGAGTCTTCTCCAACTGTGCAACAACATGAATCAGCTATACATGTGTCCCCAGCCTCGTGAGCCTCCCTCCCAGCCACCCCTTCCCACCCCTCTAGGTCATCACAGAGCACCCGGCTGGGCTTGCGGTGCTATACAGCAGCTTCCCACTAGCTACCTGTTTTACACCTGAAGTGTTTATATGGCAGTGCTGCTCTCTCAGTTCATCCCATGGAGGGTTCATTTCTGAGTAAGGTGATCAGGGAGTTTCTTGGAGGGGTTGTAAACTGGGCAGTATTTGGGGAGGTGGAGATGGGCTTGATTTAGGAGATACTTAGGGAGGAACTGTTCGTACATCCAGAAAACCTCCTGAAGTGCAGGGGTTGTCATTTCCTTCCCCAGGGCATCTGCCCAGACCCAGGGATCGAATTTGCATCTCCTGCATTGGCAGTCAAGTTCTTTACCGCTGAGCCACCAGGGAAGCCCGGTTGTGATCTGCTTATAGATAACAGTTCAAAAAGTTAATCGATCATTTGTAGTATAATTATATTCAGAGCTTCCCTGGTGGCTCAGACAGTAAAGCTTCTGCCTACAATGGGAAAGACCCTGGTTTAATCGGTGGGTCAAGAAGATCTCCTAGAGAAGGAAATAGCAACCCACTCCAGTATTCTTGCCTGGAAAATCCCATGGATGGAGGAACCTGGTAGGCTACAGTCCATGGGGTCGCAGAGAGCCGGACACGACAGAGCAACTTCAGTATATTCAGAACTATATCATCATGTGAACTGATATACTAGTCTCACAAATGTCCAAGACCTTATATATCTTTGTGCATATAATTAGCCATGTTAAATGAATTGAGCTCAAACCCAGCTGTTGAGGGTTTTCTTTTTTCTTTTGGCTGTACCATGTACAGCATGTGGGATCTTAGTTCCCCAACCAGGGACTGAACCTGTGCTCCTGCAATTGGGAACTGAGAGTCTTAACCACTGGACTGGCAGGGACATCCCTGAGGGTTTTCATGAGAGGATTTCAAAGTTTCCAAAATTCTGAAGGCTGTCTTTAGCCTTCAGAATGGGAGAAAATAATAGCAAATGAAGCAACTGACAAACAACTAATCTCAAAAATATACAAGCAACTTCTACAGCTCAATTCCAGAAAAATAAATGACCCAATCAAAAAATGGGCCAAAGAACTAAATAGACATTTCTCCAAAGAAGACATACAGATGGCTAACAAACACATGAAAAGATGCTCAACATCACTCATTATCAGAGAAATGCAAATCAAAACCACTATAAGATACCATTTCACGCCAATCAGAATGGCTGCTATCCAAAAGTCCACAAGCAATAAATGCTGGAGAGGGTGCGGAGAGAAGGGAACCCTCTTGCACTGTTGGTGGGAATGCAAACTGGTACAGCCACTATGGAGAACAGTATGGAGATTCCTCAAAAAACTGGGACTAGAACTGCCTTATGATCCAGCAATCCCACTGCTGGGCATATACACTGAGAAAACCAGAATTGAAAGAGACACGTGTACCCCAATGTTCATAGCAGCACTGTTTGCAATAGCCAGAACGTGGAAGCAACCTAGATGTCCATCCACAGATGAATGGATAAGCAAGCTGTGGTACATATACACAAAGGAGTATTACTCAGCCATTCAAAAGAATACATTTGAATCAGTTCTAAGGAGGTGGATGGAACTGGAGCCTATTATACAGAGTGAAGTAAGCCAGAAACAAAAACACAAATACAGTATACTAACGCATATATATGGAATTTAGAAAGATGGTAACAATAGCCCTGTTTACGAGACAGCAAAAGAGACACTGATGTATAGACCAGACTTTTGGACTCTGGGACCGGGAGAGGGTGGGATGATTGGGGAGAATAACATTGAAATATGTATAATATTATATCTGAAATGTATTAATCGTTCAAACTAAACACTGTCATGTTATAATTTGTTCATATTAGATGTTTGTAATGTTTCTGATAATCAATAAAAGAGATTCTTGATTAAAAAAAAAAAAAAAAAAAAACCAAAGTTTCCAAAATTAGTTATCAACATTTAGAGAGATTTTTAGTCTCATTAAACTCTAAAGTTTTAGTTCTTATTTTAATACTTGAAATAAGTGTTATTTTAATTATTGAATAAAATTTGTTTTTTTGCAATAATGATCTGAAATGAAAAATCAGTAGCCTTTTTGGAAGGTTAATCAATGAAGGTATAGGTTGATGTGAAAGCATTTTGCAATGTTAAATCCAATGTTTATGATTATGAATGCTGCAATTTACCTACATGGCATGTTTGATTTTCTATATCTGACATGCCTTTTAAATAAGATCAGAGTTGATGAGAAGCATTATTAATAATTCCTGCTGAGGCAGCCATCAACCTCGCTCATGTTCCATTGGCAAAAAGGGAGTCATTCTTTATTCATGGGAAAAGGCGCTGAAAGGGACCTGTGAGCTTAAATTTCAGAGAAGCTATTGCCTCTTTGAGATTGAGCCTTATTCATGTCCTTGTACATTCCTTTTCAAAACACTCGGGCAGTGATTCACGTCTACCTGGAGATGAGATTAGAGTGTAAATGTGTTTTGAAGGAAGCTGACCGTTTATGGTTGAAAGTAAAACAACTGAAACTGGTGGGAGGGAGTTAATATTTTCATTCATAGTGAAAATAATGTCTTACTGAACTGCCTGTTTTGGGTCCTTGTGTTGTTTTGTGAAGATCAGGTTATCAGTTTTCTCTTCCCCAAACCCACAATCTTTCAGTATCTGATACAGGGGAGTGTGGAGCTCAGTCCCGGGGCTGCAGTGACCTGGGCCCCCTGTGAAGCTGGAGTCCAGTGGGGAGGTGAGAGGATGCAGGTGCCTCCTGCAGGGAGCTGTTGGTGTGGCTGTGATTGGGCGGGCTGGTGGGGGGAGGTACCCGAAGGAGGGAGCCCCAAATCCTCCCCACTGCAGGGTGGGGAAAGAGCCCTGCCCTCAAGTCTCCCCCCAGCCGTCTCAGCCCTAAGGCATTATATCTTCAGATCAAATTATCTCACACTGCTTTTAGGTAATGAAAGTTTTCTGAACTTGCTGTGAAATACTCCCGCAAAGGAAAAAAAAATCCTGGGGTAGGGGCAGTATAGATGAGAAAAGACAGGCAAATGTCTGATTATCCTTGAAGCTGGATGACGGAGCTCTGAGTGTTCTATTTACTCTGAGGCCACTGTTTACTTCACTTCTTTTTTTTGGTATGTTTGAAAATTTTTAATTTTAATCTAACCTTCCATTGAAGAAGTTTAAACTCTCATCTTCTCGGTTTCAGCTTTTCCTAAGAGCCAGTATAGCACAGTGGTGAAGAACGTGGTCTCTGGAGGTACCCCTTGGGTTTGCATTCTGCTTCTGCCACTTGCTGGTTCTGTGATTCTAGTCAACCCACTTAGTCTCTCTGTGCCTCTATTCCTCATTGTGAAATAATATTGGTTTAGTTGCTAAGTCATGTCTGACTCTTGTAACCCCATGGACTGGAGTCTACCAGGCTCTTCTGTTCATAGGATTTCCCAGGCAAGAATACTGGAGTGGTTGACCATTTCCTCCTGCCAGGGTACCTCCCGACCCAGAGATCGAACCCATGTTTCCTGTATCTCCTGAATTGCGGGCAGATTCTTTATCCACTGAGCCATTGGGGAAGCTAAAACGATATTCAGTTCAGTTCAGTCGCTCAGTTGTGTCCGACTCTTTGCGACCCCATGAATCGCAGCACGCCAGGCCTCCCTGTCCATCATCAACTCCCGGAGTTTACTCAAACTCACATCCATTGAGTCAGTGATGCCTTCCAGCCATCTCATCCTCTGTCTTCCCCTTCTCCTCCTGCCCCCAGTCCCTCCCAGCATTAGAGTCTTTTCCAATGAGTCAACTCTTTGCATGAGGTGGCCAAAATACTGGAGTTTCAGCTTTAACATCATTCCTTCCAAAGAAATCCCAGGGCTGATCTCCTTCAGAATGGACTGGTTGGATCTCCTTGCAGTCCAAGGGACTCTCAAGAGTCTTCTCCAATACCACAATTCAAAAGCATCAATTCTTTGGTGCTCAGCCTTCTTCACAGTCCAACTCTCACATCCATACATGACCACAGGAAAAACCAGAGCCTTGACTAGGCGAACCTTTGTTGGCAAAGTAATGTCTCTGGTTTTGAATATGCTATCTAGGTTGATCATAACTTTCCCTCCAAGGAGTAAGTGTCTTTTAATTTCATGGCTGCAGTCACCATCTGCAGTGATTTTGGAGCCCAGAAAAATAAAGTCTGACACTGTTTCCACTGTTTCCTCATCTGTTTCCCATGAAGTGATGGGACCGTCTGCCATGATCTTCGTTTTCTGAATGTTGAGCTTTAAGCCAACTTTTTCACTCTCCACTTTCACTTTCATCAACAGGCTTTTGAGTTCCTCTTCACTTTCTGCCCGGAGAAGGCGATGGCACCCCACTCCAGTACTCTTGCCTGGAAAATCCCATGGACGGAGGAGCCTGGTAGGCTGCAGTCCATGGGGTCGCTAAAAGTCGGACACAACTGAGCGACTTCGCTTTCACTTTTCTCTTTCATGTATTGGAGAAGGAAATGGCCACCCACTCCAGTGTTCTTGCCTGGAGAATCCCAGGGACGGGGGAGCCTGGTGGGCTGCCGTCTATGGGGTCACACAGAGTTGGACACGACTGAAGTGACTTAGCATAAAATAGCATCACTTTCTGCCGTAAGGGTGGTGTCATCTGCATATCTGAGGTTATTGACATTTCTGGGGCAATCTTGATTCCAGCTTGTGTTTCTTCCAGTCCAGCATTTCTCATGATGTACTCTGCATATAAGTTAAATAAGCAGGATGACAATACACAGCCTGGACGTACTCCTTTTCCTATTTGGAACTAGTCAGAAGCCACCATAGGATTGGTGGAATATTAAATTAAATCAATAATGGCCAACAGGGCCTTGCATCATCATCACCATCATCATAATAATATTTCTATGACTGTTTCCATCCATTTGCCATGTGCAGAAAGTTGTGTGTTGAGAAGGATTTAGCTCAGATGGAAAAATGCCGTGATGGATTAAGCGTGTTTGGCCTGGAGTAGGGATGCTGGTATAGATAACACCTGAGTCAGGGAGATGAGATTTACTCCATTCACAGTTGTCATCAGCTCTGTCATGTATGGTGAATGCCTTTCTGAGTGTTAAAGTAAATGTATATCATTTCTAAAACAGTAAGGTGGCAGTTCTAGAAGTTAACCAGTTGATTCTTGGGGGAGTTACTTGCTTTTGGGTGATAAGCTTGGGGTTGTTTAATTGTCCAGTGTGTGCTCAGTCACTCAATCATGTCTGACTCTTTGCGACCCCATGGATTGCAACCGGCCAGGCTCCTCTGTTCTTGAGGATTCTCCAGGCAAGAATACTGGAGTGGGTTGCCATGCCATCCTCCAGGGGATCTTCCCAACCCAGGGATCGAACCCAGGTCTTCTATATTGCAGACAGATTCTTTACTGTCTGAGCCATAAAACCAGGGAAACCCATAAGACAAAGGCAGGGAGAGTCAGGTTTTGATCTCTTTATCTAAAACCCTTTAGTTCAGTCGCTTAGTTGTGTCCGACTCTTTGCAACCCCATGGACTGCAGGACACCAGGCCTCCCTGTCCATCACCAACTCCCGGAGTTTACTCAAACTCATGTCCATCGAGTCCTTGATACTATCCAGCCATCTCATCCTCTGTTGTCCCCTTCTCCTCCTGCCCCCAATCCCTCCCCCATCTTTTCCAATGAGTCAACTCTTCGCATGAGGTGGCCAAAGTATTGAAACTTCAGCTTCAGCATCAGTTCTTCCAGTAAATATTCAGAAATTATTTCCTTTAGGATTGACTGGATCTCCTTGCAGTCCAAGGGACTCTAAAGAGTCTTCTCTAACATCATAGTTTGAAATCTCCTTCATTTCACTCTCCTAAAACCCTTAGCATGTTATCATTTGAGAGAATACATTCAGTTTGGGTCACTTTATTTTTTTATTTTATTTTTTAAAATTTATTTTTAATTGGAGAATAATTGCTTTACAACGTTGTATTAGTTTCTGCCATACAACAACGTGAATTAGCAATATGTATACATATGTCCCCTCCCTCTTGAGCCTCCCTCCCACCCTTCCACCAATCCCACCCCTGTAGATTATCATAAGCACTGAGCTAAGCTCCCTGTGTTGAGTTCCCTTAAAACGAAATGTATTTATATGCAAGGTGACTAATACATAGCACATTAATCTACGTTGATGGCTTTTAAAACCTCTGCTCAAAATAGAAACTGAGTGTTGGATCTGACTTTTGTTCCTGTGCCTGTAATGTCTGCAGGAAAAAATGGGAACATTTGATCTTGCATTGTTTGAGGGGCTCACACCGTTTCTCATTTTGCTGGAGTCTAATTTCCATTGTACTAGGATTTTACTTTGTTGGATATCTCAACCTGTTGTGGGTGGGAGGGAAAGAACGGTGAGAACAAAAACCAAAGTGAGCTCCTGATTTGCTCTGGAAATGAGGAAGTGAGACACATGCCTCTGATAGATTTAAATACTTATTTCCCTGGAACCTGTAATTATGTAATTTAAAGTCTTCTTTGTAAGGAAAAAATAGAACCATTTTCACTGAATCCTGCTGTTAATTTTCCCAGTGATTCCCACACAGGCACTTCTTTCTTTTTTCTCCCGTTTTGCTTCCTTCATACACACACATTAGAACGAGGTGCTTCTGGGCGTTACTTGGCATTGCTTATAAGTGAAAATATTTTCTTTAGTGCTCAAGTAACACCTAGTTTATTCGTTTTGCATCAGATATATGAGCAAAACTTTTAGAAATCACGTTGCCTTTCAAAAGGTTTGTAGGTGCTGTATTCTTACCTGTTCTAGTGCATTCAAGATACTTAATGAAGAAAGAATACCTTGAACTATGAACTAAGAAATATGCCACACTTGCTACATAATATGTAATAAAATAAGCATTTATGGTAATAGGATAATCGTTGGGAAAGTCAGTTAACCTCACTGAACTCAGATTTTTATTACAAAGGTTGGAAGGGATTCAATTAATTGAATTGACCACTTCAAGCTCTTAAGAGCTGGCATCTTGCGGCTGAATTCTATAAAGGTATGGAATCATTTATGGCTCTTAAGTAGTGGATAATCAGAACTGTATTAGTTGAGAAGCATAAATACGATAATGTAAGTTAGTTTAGAGAAGAGAGTAGAGGGTGAGAGATCTTAGTTCTGCCAAAATTAGGGATCTGTCCCTTCCTGGCCATACCCTATTTTGTTATTTTTCTCTTGTTATACGAGATGGACATTTCAGGACAGTAACAGAGAACGGCTGAAAGGTTTAATGCCCTGATTTTTTGCTGTAAATTACAGAGCTGAGATTCTTGGAAGTCACCTTCTTGATCCTGCCCTTTGCCTCATGCTGGGCATCAGGAAGTGATGACTTCCAGACTCATAGTGACTTCTCTTGGGACCTCTGCCGATAGTGTGTTTGTCCTTGTATCCTGTAACAGACTCAGACTGTCATCTGTAAAGGTTCATAGAGATCCTTTCAGTGTCTTCCTTAAGGCAGCAGATGGGGTCACAGATCGATACTTCCTTTTGCTTTCCATAAGAAAGAAAATCAGTTAACGGTGATGTCACAGGGTTCTTGGACTCCCCTAATAGGCAGCAACTGAGCGGCGAGGGCTGGCGGGAGCCTGAAGTAGGCATCAGCAGTGGGCACAGAGAGAAAAGACAAAATGAGAAAGAGATAGAACCAAGAGGGCAGGAGCGCCTGAGAGGGTGGGTGTGACAACAAGGGAGAGGGGCCTCTTGCAGAACTAGGGGTTCAGGAGGAGGAGTGGGTGTGTGAGCCTCTGGGTCTATTGAGTTCCCAGGAAGGCATTCCTATAAATACATCCAGCAGTATTACAGAAATGCTGGAATGAAATGAAGGAGTAGCCGTGGACAATAGTTGATGATGTTTGGAGCCATGACTGTCAGAACTGAGGGCTGTAAGTAGGCTGGGATGGAAGAGATGTAGGGACAGATTCTGGAGGGCATGGCCAGCTAGAGGGGGACAGGGCGGGCACGGCAGAGAAGGCATGGTCATCCAGGGAGTGGAGCCTCTTAAAAGCACAGCCTTGCTAAGGTGGGTTGTTGTTCAGTTGCTAAGTCCTGTCCGACTCTGCAATCCCATGGACTATAGCATGCCAGACTTCCCTGTCTTTCATTATCTCCTGGAGCTTGCTCAAGCTCATGCCCATTGAGTCAGTGATGCCATCCAGCCATCTCGTCCTCTGTCGTCCCCTTCTCCTCCCGCCCTCAGTCTTTCCCAGCATCAGTGTCTTTTCCAATGAGTCAGCTCTTTGTATCAGGTGGCCATTAGAGCTTCAGCTTCAGTATTAGTCCTTTGAGTGAATATTCAAGGTTGATTTTCTTTAGGATTCATTGGTTTGATTGCCTTGCTGTCCAAGGGACTCTCTAGAGTCTTCTCCAGTAGTACAGTTCGAAAGCATCAATTTGGCACTCAGCCTTCTTTATGGTTGAACTCTCACATCTGTACACGACTACTGGAAAAACCATAACTTGAACTAGTTGGACCTTTGTCAGCAAAGTCATGTCTCTGCTTTTTAGTACACTGTTTAGGTTTGTCATAGCTTTTCTTCCAAGGAGCAAGCGCCTTTTAATTTCATGACTGCAGTCACTGTCCATAGTGATTTTGGAGATGAGAAAATAAAATCTGCCACTGTTTCCATTTTTCCCCATCTGTTCCATGAAGTGATGGTTTACTTCTTCCAGTAAGTTCCAGGAAATTCCCTCGCTTCCATTTCCACACTAGAGCATGTCTTCTCCATGCCCATGATATTTTCTCTAATCTGAGTAGTGCTTTGTTCTTTATTTTAAAACATTTTTAATTGGAGTATAGTCGATTTACAAAGTTGTGTTAGTTTTTGGTATGTGTACATGCTAAGTCACTTCAGACGTGTCCACCTCTGTGCGACCCCATGGACTGTAGCTCCCCAGGCTCCTCTGTCCATGGGATTCTCCAGGCAAGAATACTGGAGTGGGTTGCCATGCCCTCTTCCAGGGGATCTTCCTGACCCAGGAATCGAACCTGCGTCTTCAACATCTCCTGCATTGGCAGGCGGGTTCTTTACACAAATGCCACCTGGGAAGCCTATTTTGGACTTTTGTGTGTACACAAATATTTGTGTACAAATATTTGTGTGTACAAATATGACCTTACTACAACTTGGCCCAGAGCCACAATGAAACCTCCACACCTGCATCTCTTGCTCTTGTCACAAATAAACGTGACAAGAACGGCCACTGCAGACTCTTCCACCATGGCTGCTGTTGCAGATATCTTAGGCTGGAATCTTTTCCCAGCACTCTTTCTTAGAAACTGCGTATGGCAGGGAGGTGACAGGCAAAACACCTCAGCTGTCAGCTGCCAACACCCATTTACTCAGACCCCTGTGATTAGAAAATGAAAAATGCCAAAGCATCTTGGGCGCTGTCAGCCCCGAGGTTTGCCTCTAAAGTCGGTGCCCACGCAGTAGACTTCTGTGGCCACCAGCGAGATATGCTAATGAAGGCAAATGAGGCTGCCTGGACCTGTCACAATGGTTTCACTGAACAGATACACTAATTAAGCCGGGGGTCAGGGAGCAGGTGTTGTTTCAAGCAGGTGCTGTTAGTTTGTGTGCAGCAGTGACTCTGCCAGTGCACACGAAGCAGTCCAGTTCTTTCTGGTTTTTATTGCCACTGCGGAGCAAGTGTACTCATGGCCTGGTGACTGGTTCCTCGTCCAGAAAGGGTCAGTTTCCTCCAGCTGGATCTTTATGTGCCTTGGGTGTCTCCGTGTACTGCACTCGCTTCCTTCTCATGTCCCTAGTTGTCTGTTCCTTCCAGCAGCCTTGGTTTACCATCACAGAAGCCTGCCGTGTCCAACTGGTGCCTTAGATATTATCCACGTGATCCTGACCATTCTGCAGAAAAGGAGAGGGTGTGAGGAGAGGTGAGATGACTTGCCCCCACTCCAGGGTGAGTTAGTGATGAGCCTGGGGCTGGATCAGTCTGATGCCTCGTCTCTTGATGCACGCCAGGCTGAAAGGCACTGGATGTCGCTCGAGGGTTTACTGGAGAAAAGTATACTTGTTCCATGTGCCGCTTGAGTCTTAGGACGAGGCGATTCCAGCTTTGAGGTCCTACAGTGTAAGTTGGCCGCGACTAGAATCCAGCAGTTTCCTGTGACATCTCTTTGCTGAGGACCCAGAGGAAGTGGAGTCGAGTCAAGCTGCCCCAGGACCCGGGAGCCTGTTAGCCGTGGGTCTGTACTGGTTGAGGGTCCTTGTGAATGGTCACCTAGAGACTAGAGACGGCCGGGGTGCGAGGGCTGTGTTCTGAGCAGAGACACTGGCAGACCCCGAGCTCCTGCTCACACACTCCAGGAGAGGCGGTGAGGGCCACTGGGGGCTCAGAGGACAGATGTACTTGCTGCCCGGGGCCATCACATGGGACAAATCACAGGTCCCTGTGGGCATCTGGTGTCCTCCCTGCCACGTGGGGAATGCGACCATGGTTTCTGAAATGCCTTCTATGGATTCTGTGTCTCTGGAGCAGAAGGTTCTTAGGGGTTCTGGGGCCCCTAGGACACACGTTTGTTCCTTCTTACACTTTCATTCAGAAGCTATAAGGAAAGACCCGTAATGTTTCCCCTATGTTTTTCCTCTGTTGCAATTTAGGGCATACAAGTTATGCTGTCTGTATATAGTATTGTTCACAGTATTGTATTGAGTGTTTGAAAGTTGCTAAAAGTGTTGATCATAAAGGTTCTCATTGCAAGAAAAGAAATCTGTAGGAGTTTGGGGTTAACATATACCCACTACTATATAAAAAACATAAACAACAAGGATGTATACTCAACATCTTATAATAGTCTATAATGGAAAAGAATATGAAAAAGAATATATATATGATGTGTCTATATATGTATTCAGTAACTATATATTCAGTTGCTATACAAATATATATCTATTCAGTTACTATATGTATATTTAGTTACATATACATATATGTAACTGAATCACTTTGCTGTATACCAGAAACTAACATTTTAATGAACTATACTTTGACAAAAAAAGTCTTTAAAAAAATCTCTATATGAAGTGATGGATCTTAATTTATTGTGAGGCTCATTTCACAGTATCTGCATAAATCAAATCATTATGTTGTATACCTAAAACGTGTACAATATTATATGTCATCTATATGTCATAATGTCAATTATATGGTCGTGTGTGCTAGTCACTCAGTCCTGTCCAGCTTTTTACAGTCCATGGACTGTAGCCCGCCAGGCCTTCTGTCCGTGGGGACTCTCCGGGCAAGAATACTGGAGTGGGTTGCCATGCCCTCCTTCAAGGGATCTTCCCAACCCAGGGATCAAACCCAGGTCTCCTGCATTGTAGGAGATTCTTTACTGTCTGAGCCGCCAGGGAAGCCCATATGTCAATTACATCTCAATGCAAAAAATACAAAGATAAATGCCTAGATTTCTCTCTACTTTAATGCTGTAATAATAATTATTGGAGACTTTTAAATATGTTTGTTCACTTGTATTTTCTAAACATGGCGAGTGAAGTGAGAGGAAAAGAAAAAAGAGTAGAAAAAAGAAGATGGAAGTAAATCCCATTTTTAAAAGATGAGATGAATAAAAAAGGGGAAAATGATTATTAATTGTCTCATGCTTACCAGAGACCAGAGAAAGAGTTGAAATTTCAGTAGGCGGTGAGAGGGAAGTTCACCACCTAAGGATAGCCCAGCGCTCCTGGGGTCGGCCTTGTGTTCCTGTCCCTTCTGTGACTGAATTCAGTTACTTCTGGCAATGAGATCAAAGTAGGGCAGAAATAATCTCTACACCATTCTGACAAAATTAAAAGATGAAAGGAGGCTGTATAAAATAATTAATCTCGCGAGAAAAAGCAGAACGTGCCTATCTCCAGAAAAAACTCTGATAAAAGCCTCTCTTATAAGTTATGTTGTGTTGTGGGACAGACAAGACATGGAACAAAACGCCAGATGACTTCCCTAATCGAGTGTGAGAGCATTTGAGATTTCCCATCTTTCTCTGTTTCTCAAGGGAGTGTTGTTTCAGTGATGATAAAATTTCCCATGATTCCTTACTACTTCTCAGGAGGTAACCATATGAATGTTTTATGAGACAGTGATAAGAAATAAGTCTCGCTCACCCCTAAGAAAACGGTCTCCATATAAGTCGGACAGATGGGTTGTTAGGTGTGGATCTCAAAATGCCTTTGATCACTCTCACATTCAACCAGACTCCAGAAATATTTTTAATTTTTATTGAAATATAGCTTATTTACATTGTGTTGGCTTCTGATATACAGCAAAGTGATTCAGCTATACATATCTGTATCTCTATATCTACATATAGTTTTTTTTTGTACATTCTCTTCCATTATAGGTTATTACAAAATACTGAGTATAGTTCCCTGTGCTGTACAGTAGGTCCTTGTTATCTATTTTGTATATTATTGTTCAGTTGCTAAGTCACGTCTGACTCTTTGCTATCCCATGAACTGCAGCACACCAGGATTCCCTGTCCTTCATTATCTCCCTGAGTTTGCTCAAACTCATGTGCATTGAGTCAGTGATGCCATACAACCATCTCATCCTCTGTTGCACCTTCTCCTCTTGCCCTCAATCCAGAAATATTCATTAGGTACCCACTGCTTTTGTTCTGGGCTGAGCACTGGAGGAGCAAGGAGTCCCACCACCTGGACTGAGGGCAGTGCATGTCTGGATGAAGATGGAATCCTAGAGAAGGAAGCAGAGAGGACTGGGAGAGGATTGCTGCTGTGCTCTGAGAATGCTGTCAATTTATTGTCTGGTGCTCCTGTCACCTGTAGCATCAGACTGGGACCTCTCTGGTAGTACAGTAGTTAGGAGTCTGCACTTCTACTGCAGGGGGTACGAGTTTGATCCATAGTTGGGGAACTAAGATCCCCCAGGCCATGTGGCATGACCAAAAAAAAAAAATGAATGGCGATGCTGGTAGCATCCTCTTACAGAAACAACAAATAGGTGGTCTCCCTTGGGGTAAATAGTTTAGCCCGGCTTTCAGGATCTTCCTCAGTCTACTATGAACTTATTCCTCGAAGCTGTGTTATTCCATTGATGTAAAGAATAGGTTCCTGCCATTGAGGAGGTAATAGTGGATGAGTAGACAGTCTGTTTAAGGTAAATTATTCCAGTATAGTACAGTACCTACAGAAGGAGAAGTATGAAAAAATAAAGCACATACAAAATCCAGTTTGTACCTATTAGGATGACTACTATCAGAAAAAAATGTTTACTTTATGGTGGTAAGGAGTGGTGAGGATGGGAGAAACTAGAATCCTTGTACATTGCTGTTGGAAATGTAAAATGGTGCGGTCATTATGAAAAGCAGTGTGGTGGTTCCTTGAAAAAATTAAATATAGAATTACCATATGATCCAGTAATACACTTCTGGGTATATACCCTGAAGAAATAAAAGCATGGTCTTGAAGAGATGTGTGTATAGCCACGTTCATAGCAACATTAATTATTCACAGTAGTCAAAAGGTGGAAGCAACTCAAATGTCCATTGATGGATGAATGGAAAAACCAAGTGTGGTATATACATATAATAGAATGTTAACCAGCCTTTAAAAGGAATGGAATTCTGGCATAGACTGTAACATGGACAACCTTGAGGACATTATGCTAAATGAAATACTCCAGAGAAATCAGGACAAATATTGTATGACTCCACATACATAACTACCTAGGGTAATCAAAATCAGAGTCAGAGAATAGAGTGGTAGTTAACAGGGGCTGGGGTCGGGGGGATGAGGAGTTAGTGTTTAATAGGTGTAGAGTTTTAGTTTTTTGAGATGAACAAAGTTCTGGAGATGATAGTGGTGATGGTTGCATGATGTCAGAGGACTGTAGACATGAGGAAAGGTATGATGGTAAATTTTACATTATGTATATTTCACCACAATTTACAAATCAATTTAAAAGAATCTGGTGAGAGCCAGTGATGTAGTAGCTACTAAGGAAATAGAAATTTGGATCAAGTGTGCCAGGATGCCATTTGGATGACTTCAGGACAGCTTATAGGACCAGAGGGGCTTTTGGTGTTACATTTCATTGTGGGAGTGTCTTACGTGTAAATACCCTGTATCAGCGTGAGGTCTGGGTGTGTAGGTGGCACTTTCAGCTTCTTGAGCAGCTTCATCAGTTTAAAAATGAGGAGCTCCTCCAGTAGTTTGCAATTAAACCCCAGAAACACTTGGGGTTGCCAAGCAACATACAACTACCGCCAACAGAAGCAAATCTAACATTAATATTATAATCGCGCAAAATGATACAAGACATGTTCTCTCTAAATGTTTTCGTTTCTACCTACTGTAATGAAAAGTATAAACACCTGCAGTGTCACGTGCTGTGCTGTTTCCATCAGGACAGTGTTTCGCATCGCAGCTCCCGTGTTTTATCTTTTTTGCCAAAGTGTCTTCCGGAGATGAGGGGCCACCAGTGGGTCTCTGCTACCAGATTCACACTGCTCTGAGGGCTGTGTGTCAGAACATCCAAGATGTTCTGAAGCCACTCAGCAGAATAACACTGCACAATGGCAAACTTTCTCTTTAACAATGATTTTTGAAAAGAAAAAAGCCAGGGGACTTCTTTTAGTTAAGCTTTAGGCAAAAGAAAAGAAGGACAGTAGTTAGATGGCTCATTGTACTTTCTGCACAGAGCATTGGAACAGAGCTACACAAGAGAGCCTTTTGTGCGAAGCATCCTCATTCTAATGCCTGCAATCCACAGAACAGAATCAGTAGGAAACATTCAAAATTGAAGTGATTCAACTAACTGTCCACAGGTTGCATGCGTGCTAAGTCACTTCAATCATGTCTAATTCTTTGCGACCCCATGGACCATAGCCCAACAGACTCCTCCGTCCACGGGATTCTCCAGGCAAGAATTCGAGAGTGGGTTGCCATGACCTCTTCCAGGGGATCTTCCCAACCCAGGGACTAAAGCTGTGTCTCTTCTGTCTCAGCATTGGCAGGTGAGTCTTTTACCACTAGCGCCACCTGGGAAGCCTGTGCACAGGTTATGTAGGGAAGAGAAGGGATACTTTTTCCTTCTAAAGCAAGAGCTGCATGTCTTCAGTGTTTGACTGACAGGATCTGGAACAGACTGAGGAGGAATACAGTGAAGCGTGTGAATTACTCCGACTCTCCGTTGCTTTCTCCAAATGCTGAAAACCAGGTGATGGGGACTTGCTCTTTCCCTGGAGCCCACGTGGCCGATGCATCCAGTCCCTGGTCTTCTCCACTCCTTGCCTCTGTGACACCAGTGGACCTCAGTTCCATGCCAACAGCTGCCCCCGATGGTCCCACCAGGAGCTTTTGCTTCTCCATGATGATCTGCGTCATCCTTCCCACTTTCCCCTCCTGCCCACCGTGGCTGCCCCAAGCCTCTCCACTCCCTGGAGCTCCTGCTCACCCAGCCCTCTCTCCATGCTCCCGTTGAACTCTGTCTTCCACATCTCTGTCCAGAGCTTAAGTAGCTTCTTCGTCTGTGACCTTGACCCCAGCTCCTTGCACAGCCTGCAGACCCCTTCTCTGGTGGGGTGCCTTGGGTTGGGGTCCTGCCTGTGGACTCAGGAGCCCGCTGGCCCTGCAGTACACCAGCTTACCACCAGCACCCTGTGGTTGGTGGGCCCCAGGTCTCAGGGTACCTCTGAGGGTGGGAGGTGATGTGTGGGAAGCAGCAGTGGGCCTGGCAGGGATGTGGTGCCCCATCAGCGTTCAGCGCTGAGATGCCTGACTTCAGCATCCTCACCTCTCTGCCACGGATGCTGGCTCTGGGACCTCCGCCTGGGGACCAGGAGTCCATTCCCATGCCTACTGGTTTCCTGGCCACCCGCCCCCAATCCAGCAGTCCACCTGTTCCACACCCCTTCTGTACTTGCTTTCTAGGCTTTCAGTCTTTTTTTTTTTTTTTTTTTTTAAAGATTTTTTGGATGTGGGCCATTTTTAAAGTCTTTACTGAATTTGTTATATTATTGCTTCTGTTTTTTATGTTTTGGTTTTTTGGCTGCGAGGCGTGTGGGATCTTAGTTCCTCTGACCAGTGGTCGAACACGCACCCCTTGCACTGGAAGGTGAGATCTTAACCACTGGACTGTCAGGGAGGTACTCGACTTTCAGTCTTTATCAGCATTTCCTCCAGGAACCTTACCTGATAATCTGCCTCCTCCCAGGCCCAAGTGTGAGTGCAGGTCTCCCTAGACCTCCCTCCCAGCCCCCCGTGATGGTCAGTTTTACGTGTCAGCATGACTGGGTTGTAGCCCCTGTGGTCCCTCAGACACCAATCCCGGCATTGTTCTGTGGGCATTGGGTAGATGTGGTTAACATCTGTAATCAGCTGACTCTAAGTAAAGGAAATTGATTATCCCCTATAACCTGGGTGGCCCTCATGCAGTCATTTCAAAGGCTTTAAGGGAAGGAAATCCAAAAAAAGGAAATGTAGGGCTTCCCCAGTGGCTTAGCAGGTAAAGGATCTGCCTTCCAATCTGCAGGAGACACAGGTTTGACCCCTGGGTCAGGAAGATCACCAGAGGTGGGCATGGCAACCCACCCCATGGACCATCCGATAGACAGAGGAGCCTGCGGGCTGCAGTCTGTGGGGCTGTAAAGAGTCAGACATGACTGAGCACACCCATGTATACATGTGGCTGATTCACTTTGCTGTACTGGAGAAAGGAATGCAACCTTATAAAGCAACTATACTCCAATACAAATTAAAAAAAAAATAAATCCACACACGCATACAAACCAAGGCCTCCCTGAAGAAGAAGAAAGTCTTCCCCAAGACAGCAGCATTAGTTCCTGCCTGGGGTGCCCCCTGCAGGCTGCAGGGTAAACTCTGGACTGGCCAGCCCCCATCACTGTGTACGTCAGTGTTGTGAAGTAACCCCATGTGTATTTGTATGTGCGTGTGAAAGGATATCCCCTCTCTTGTGTGTTTGTTTGGGCATATGAAAGTGTATCTATTTCCTCTCCCTTGCTCACAACCATGTATGTGTTCAACTGCATGTATGTTTGTGTGTGCATGTGAAAATGTATCTATTCCCTCTCGCGCATACACATCCATGTGTGTGTTCAACCCCATGTGTGTTCAGCCCTGTGTGTGTTTGTGTGTGCGCGTGAAAATGTATCTGTTCCCTTTCTTGCGCTCATGTCCATGTGTGTGTTCGACCCCATGTGCGTTTCTGTGTGCATGTGAAAATGTATCCATTCCCTCTCTTGTGCTCACGTCCATGTGCGTGTTCAGATTCTGATCGGTTTCCCTGCAGCAGCTCACACCTTGCATCGTGCCTGCTTACTCTCTGCGTCTCCGCTGCTCTGACAGCTGCATGCAGGCGGGACCCATGTTTCCCCACCTGCCAAGCCAGCAGCTCAGTCTGTTTTGAATAAACGAATACTGGGAAAGTCCATCAGAATTTTATTACTGTATCCTTGAGCATAACAAAAACAGTGATGAAAAGAAAAATAACTTTCCTTAGGAGGGAGGTTCAAGAGTAGGGGGGACATAGGAACACCTTTGGTTGATTCACGTTGTCATATGGCAGAGACTAACACAACATTGTAAAGCGATTATCCTCTAATTAAGAATAAAAATAAAAAAGAAGCCTAACTTTCCTAATTGGGAGATGATTTCCTATCACCCGTGTAAACAGAGTCCATACAGAATTCTGTCTCCTTTTCTCCTGTCTCAGCCATTAAGGACATTGGCTTTTACCCTCACCTTCCACCTCACCTGCTGATTTCAGAGAGAGAATCATTCATGTACCTGAGGCTGTGATTTATTCTTTTCATTTCTGAGCCACCCACCTGGGGACTTTAATTTTCCTACACGTGCAGCTTTCCTGTTGGCTCAGACGGTAAAGAATCTTCCTGCAATGTGTGAGACACGGGTTCAATCCCTGGGTTGGGAAGCTCCCCTGGAGAAGGAAATGGCAACCCATTCTAGTATTCTTGCCTGGGAGATTCCAATTTCAGGAGCCTGGTGGGCTATAGTCCCTGGGTCGCAAAGAGTAGGACACAACTGAGCTGCTAACACACACAGGTGAAGCATTTGAATGAAAACAGTTCATAAACAGCTATTCAGAGCTGGATGACTTTTTTTTCCTATTTCATCCTTTGTTAGTATTTTTCACCAGTTGGATTCTTTGCAAGTTCTGGCAAGAGGTGTGTCTTGAAACCCAGGCTGAGGCCAGATGAAGATGCTGGTGTAGATTTGGGAAGTGAATTTACTCCCAAATTTTTTTAAGTCCAGAATTCTCTTATCATTTTTGCTTTGTACAGCATTTTGATTTTCAGTGTGGAAATGGCATTGCACTGGTACTTTTTACTCTTTCCTAGTTGGCTTGATCTGCCTGGCACAAACCCAATCCCTGCTTTTTTCTCCATCCTGCTGAGAGAACCACTCATCCCCAGAAATTGTCTCCAGTCTCTGCCAGTGCTGATAAGGATCCTATTTCTTAGCAGGTGTTGTGCGTCTGGGAGACAGTCAGGGCTGGCTGGCTGTCTCTCCACATGACACAGTGTATTTTTTCAAAGTTGGAACACGCGGAAACTATGAACTCGGGCAGTTCCTTGAATTGTTTGGATTCAGAGACACTCGAAGGAGCTAAAAATAGCTTGGTGGTGAGAGGAGCGCCCTGGGCATTTCCCCTTGAGGAAGGAGCTCTACTTGCTCTTGTCTCCTGATTTTTGGAAAACTGTGTCTCTGGTCCTCAGTCCCTGAGGAGCCACAGTAAAATCAGACAGCGGAGGCTTGTCCTGTGCCCTCCACGTATTCTTTGTGCCTCCTCTGCCCTAAAAGAGAAGGACTTAGCACCAAAAAGGAGTGGAGGAGACTGACCCTCGTGGAAAGGTCAGAGCTTTGGAGAGATGGCCTCAATCCAGGGGGCTTCCCTGGTGGCTCAGATGGTGAAGAAACTGCCTGTAGTGGGAGGAACCCAGGTTCAGTCCTTGGGTAGGAAAGGTCCCCTGGAGAAGGAAATGGCAATCCACTCCAGTATGCTTGCTTGGAGAATCCCATGGACAGAGGAACCTGGTGGGCTACAGTCCATGGGGTCAGAGATGATTGAGTGATCCAGGTCGGAAAGAGCAGAAAGTGGGGATGTAGCTACAGGGATGAAGACAAGGGCTCAGGATGGGAAAGTGGTCTGGGTTTGAACTTAAGTCATCAACTGAGACGTTCAACAATGTTAACCTCGCTAGGAGATGACCTTTGTGCCCTATTTGCCCCATGCAAATTGTCAAAGAATAGATACTGCGTTTGCCACACAGTGTCTGTAAGAGAACTGGAATAATAAGCAAGTTTTACCATCCTGGCAACAGCTCAGGCTGGCTTTAGCCTCTTAGAAAGAATGGGAACTTATGCACTTCCCTGACAGTACAGTGGTTGAGAATCCACACTTCCACTTCAGGAGGCACGGGTTTGATCCCTGGTTGGGAAAGTAAGACCCCCTGCGTGCTGTGTGGTGTGGCCAAGAAAAAAAGAATGTAAACAATGTAAACTTAGAGCTGGACGGTATGGGTGTGAATCCCAACCATGTCACTCAAGTCAAAACCAAATATTAATATCATTGCACTGAAATTAAATCTCAGTACTCTTTATTTAAAAAATTGATCTTTTTTGGAGTATAGTTGTTTTCCAATATTATATTAATTTCTACTGAACAACAAAGTGAATCAGCTATATATATGTGTGTGTATATATATGTGTGTGTACATATATATATATACACACACATATATCCCCTGGTTTTTGGATTTCCTTCCCATTTAGCTCACTGCAGAGCACTGAGTTCCCTGAACTACACAGTTGGTTCTCATTAGTTATCTAAGTATCAATCCTCTTGATTTTAAAGAAGAGCTATCTTATATGTGAATTGCTGCTGCTGAGTCGCTTCAGTTGTGTCCAACTCTGTGCGACCCCATAGACGGCAGCCACCAGGCTCCCTCCCTGGGTTCTCCAGCAAGAACACTGGAATGGGTTGCCTTTCCTGCTGCTGCTGGTCGCTTCAGTTGTGTCCAACTCTGTGCGACCCCATAGACGGCAGCCCACCAGGCTCCCCTGTCCCTGGGATTCTCCAGGCAAGAACACTGGAATGGGTTGACATTTCCTTCTCCAATGCATGAAAATGAAAAGTGAAAGGGAAGTCGCTCAGTCATGACCGACTCATAGGGACCCCATGGACTGCTGCCTACCAGGCTCCTCCATCCATGGGATTTTCCAGGCAAGAGTACTGGAGTGGGGTGCCATTGCCTTCTCCTATATGTGAATTATATGTAAATAAAAAGAAAAGAAATAACTGTCGATGCCTGCAAGAGCATCCCAGATCAGCAGGAAATATTTCTGTATGGTGGCATTTGAGCCAATTTTGTTCTTTTTTTTTCCTACATTGTTTGAAATTTTGAAGACAGCCCTGTAGTACCTTTGCAGTTAGTCCATGGATAAAGAAATACTAGGTTGTCTTCACCTGTGTTTATCAGAAAGGACCATCTTACAGCTGTGAATCATCCTGACCCTCAGTGTTTTGCTCTTATATAAGATCACTTCATGGGAAATAGATGGGGAAACTGGAAACAGTGTCAGACTTTATTTTTCTGGGCTCCAAAATCATTGCAGATGGTGACTGCAGCCATGAAATTAAAAGACGCTTACTCTTTGGAAGGAAAGTTATGACCAACCTAGATAGCATATTCAAAAGCAGACACATTACTTTGCCAACAAAGGTTCGTCTAGTCAAGGCTATGGTTTTTCCTGTGGTCATGTATGGATGTGAGAGTTGGACTGTGAAGAAGGCTGAGCGCTGAAGAATTGATGCTTTTGAACTGTGGTGTTGGAGAAGACTCTTGAGAGTCCCTTGGACTGCAGGGAGATCCAATCAGTCCATTCTGAAGGAGATCAAGCCTGGGATTTCTCTGGAGGGAATGATGCTAAAGCTGAAACTCCAGTACTTTGGCCACCTCATGCGAAGAGTTGACTCATTGGAGAAGACTCTGATGCTGGGAGGGATTGGGGGCAGGAGGAGAAGGGGATGACAGAGGATGAGATGGGTGGATGGCATCACCATCTTACATCGATGGATCGTACATCTTACATCGATGGATGTAAGTTTGAGTGAACTCTGGGAGATGGTGATGGACAGTGAGGCCTGCTGCTGCTGCTGCTGCTAAGTCGCTTCAGTCGTGTCCGACTCTGTGCGATCTCATAGACGGCTGTCCCTGGGATTCTCCAGGCAAGAATACTGGAGTGGGTTGCCATTTCCTTCTCCAATGCATGAAAGTGAAAAGTGAAAGGGAAGTCGCTCAGTCGTGTCCGACTCTTAACAACCCCATGGACTGGAGCTTACCACGCTCCCCCGTCCATGGGATTTTCCAGGCAAGAGTGCAATTCATGGGGTTGCAAAGAGTCAGACTCGACTGATCGACTGAACTGAACTGAACTGAAAAACAAACAAGTACTGAACATTTTCAGTGATTAAATGGGAAATAAGAAAAAGAGAAAACTCTTCATCTTTGTTGCCTTTATTTTTGAAATCAAAAGATGAGCCCAGTTTGAAAGGAAAATGTGCATGATAAAACAGATACTGGATTCCATCCATGGGCCCTAAACACGGGGCCTTGTTGAGCATTCCTTTCAGCTTTTCTGAATGTTGTGGCAAGCGCAGTTTTACAGAATGATGGACACTGTGTGCACTTTCCCTGGTTTATGAATATTTAGTACCATGATTACTCATAAATCCAGGGATCGCCATGTAACTATTTTTTTCCTAGCAGTCTGGTTTTTCATCTGGAATGACATTAAGATTCAGAAAGCACTGGCTGTCATTTGGCTCTGTTATTTGGGAGAACTGTAGTTCCGTTTTTCTGTCCTTGGGCCAGGGCCCAGACTTTGTGGAATAATATGCCGATACTCTTTTCACAATTGGAGTTAACAGCACTGAACATTCTGGTACACCATGGAACCTTTCTTGAACTGATCCCCCGTGCAGTGGACCGCAGGTGATCTTTCTGTTTAGAATACACTTCCCTTTTCTTCTCCGTATGGTCGTTCTTTAAACAAGGAGATTTTGCCTGTTTGGGAAAGCTTGCTGTTTTGACAGCTGATCAAAACTCAAAGTCAGTCTGACTCTGAGTGGAAGGAGGATGGAATGAGCTGTGGCTGGGCTGGAGGATGTCCTGTGTCCAGGATGCTGGCTCTGTGGCCCCTTTGCTTCCATGTGTGGTATGGGTGCTGATGCTGGGAGAGAGAAAATGCTCTTTTCAGAACATACTGGGGTCAGATACGATCAGTCAGTTCAGAGCAAAGGAGCCAGTAATATGCAGTGGGGAGAGGGTTGTCTCTTCAGTAAGTGGTGTTAGGAAAACCAGAGAGCCACATGCAGAAACTGGATCACTGTTGCACACCATACACAGAAGTCAACTTGAAATGTATTAAAGACTTGAACATAAAACCTGAAACCATAAAGCTCCCAGGAGAAAATATGGGGGGTGATCCCCTTGACATCAGTCTTGTTGGTGATTATTTGGACTTAACACCAAAGGCAGAGGGAGTCACAAACATAAGCAAGTGAGACAATAGACTTCATCAAACTAAAGAGTGTCTGCATGTCCAAGGAAAGCATTAAAAAGAGAGAGAGTATTTATGCAGTTTATGGAATGGGAGAAAATATTTGCAAGTCATATATGCAACAGGGGGTTAATATCCGAAATGTATAAAGACCTCATACAACTCAGTAAGAGGAAATAAGCCAAATAGTCTGAATGAGAAATGGACAGAGGAACTGAGTAGACACTTTCCCAAAGAAGGTATAGTGGATGTCAGAGGAGGGGGTGGGTGGGGAGTGAGGGGAAATGGGTGAAGGTGATCAAAGGCACAAAATTCCAGAGAAATTTTTATAAGAGAAATCAGCTCTGGGAATGTATTTAAAAAGGAGAAAAGAAAATTTGGCTCAGGGATAGGGGAAGTCATGGTTCATTATAGTAGGAACAAGGAGGCTTTTTTTTTTTTAATGTGGACTTTTTTTTTTTTTTTAAGTCTTTATTGAATTTGTTACAGTATTGCTTCTGTTTTATGTTTTGGTTTTTTGGCAGCAAGGCACGTGAGATCTTAGCTCCCTGACCAGGGATCGAACCTGCACCCCTGCATTGGAAGGCGAAGTCTTAACCACTGGATGCCAGGAAAGTTCCCAAGGAGGGTTGGCTTTATTTTTACACTTTCATGAATCCCCAGAATGTTTCTTGATGCTGGGACAGTCCAGTCTTCTGGTTGGTTAGTCAGTACTCTTAGGGGAACTTCACCCTTCCTGTTTTCAGGAAGTGTTCTGCCCTTGAGCTTTGCTTAGCCACAGGTTGGAGGATCAGCTTACGGTCTTGCCCCCATCATCAGGAGGGCAGAGTGGGGTCAAGGAGGGAGGAGGATTTAGCTGTTCCCTTAGCACCCCTGTGGACAGGAGCAGGCACATGTATAGACTCTGAGCCTGTGGTTTCAACACCATCTCCCATCCTAGAATGGCTGTGGTTGGCAGAGTGTAGACCATGGTGGGGAACGAGGTTGCAGGTATGTCTTTCAATTAAAAGGCAGAGCTGAAGCTCTCAAATAATGGTCACATTGTCCAGAGTGACCTATTTGAACACATTGAAGTCAGATCCAGGTCTCCTCCACTCCCAAGTCTCCAGATACTCCCACTCAGTTAAGTCCATGTCCTCACTGACATGGGCACTATAGCCCCACGTCACCAGTCGCTCTTCTCTGTCTCCCACACTCCCTGTGCTCTGGCCACTGTGGACTGATCACTGTGCATTCCACCCCCAGTAGGCTCTCCCCACAGACCTGCAGTTCCTCTCTCCAGCCTTGGCCTCAAGTTCCCCGATGACCCCACAGTAATGACCACCGTCCCCTGCCTTCGGGACACACAAACTCTTCTTTTTGTAACAACACTTACTGGCATACTTACTCACTCTCTGTATTTAATTTATAATTTATTTATAGGTATTAGGTCTTCCCAGGTGGCTCAGTGGTAAAGAATCTGCCACCAATGCAGGAGATGCAGGTTTGATCCCTGGGTCAGAAAGATCCCCTGGACAAGGAAATGGCAACCCACTCCATAGTATTACCTGGAGAATTCCATGGACAGAGAAGCCTGGAGGGCTACAGTCCATAGTCACAAAGAGTCAGACATGACTTAGCAACTAAACAACAACAGCAACAATATTCCATTATATATATATAAAAGACCACATCTTTACCCATTCCTCTGTCAGTGGACATGTAGATTGCTTCCATGTCTTTGCTACTGTAAATATGCTATTAACATTGGGGTGTGTGTATCTTTGTAAATTATGTTTTCTCTGGATGTATGCCCAGAAGTGGGATTGCAGGCTCATATGGTAGCTCTATTTTTAGTTTTTTAAAGAACCTCCATACTGTTCTCCATAGTGGCTGTGGGGAATATATTACATTTCCACCCATAGTGTAGGAGGGTTCATTTTTCTCCACACCTTCTGCAACATTTATTATTTGTAGATTTTCGTGATGGCCATTTTGACTGGTGTGAGATGATACCTCATTGCAGTTTTAATTTGCATTTCCTTAATAATTAACGATGTTGAGCATCTTTTCATGTGCCTTTTGCTCGTGTCTATGTCTTTGGAGAAATCTCTGTTTATATCTTCTGGCTGTTTTTTGATTGGGTCATTTGTTTTTGATGTTGAGCTATATGAGCTATTTGTATGTTTTGGAAATTAATCTCTGTTGGTTACATTGTTTGCAAATATTTTCTCCCATTCTGTAGGTTGTATTTTTGTTTGCTTATGGTTTCCTTTGCTATGCTAAAGCTTTCAAGCTTAATTAGGGTGCATTTATTTATTTTTGCTTTTATTTCCGTTTCTCTTGGAGATGGATCCAAAAGATATTGCTACAATTTATGTCAGAGTGTTCTGCCTATCTTTAACTCTAGGAGTTTTATAGTATCCAGTCTTACATTTAGGTCTTTAACTGATTTTGAGTTTATTCTTGTGTATGGAGTTAAGAGAATGTTCTCATTTCATTCTTTTACATGGAGCTGTCCAACACATTACTGTTTTTTCTGGCTTCACGTTGTGTTGGGTTAATGGTCAGAAAGCTCTTTTCTGCATCAGTCACTTCTATTTTCCTCCAGTGCTTTACAGTCTTTATATTGAAATCTTTAAGCTATCTGGAATTAATTTGGGGCACAATTAGTCAACTCTAATTTTAATTTGTAAATGATTGGCTTGTAAACAACTGGTTTGTAAACAGTTACAAACAGTGCTTTGTAAACAGCATATAAAAGGATCCTTTCGTCCTCTGATTTGAGATGTTATTATCATATTATATTCTTTTATCAGTTGATATATATCAGTTGACTGTGTTTCTCCTACTGAGTTGTCCCTCTTGAAACAAGGAGTATCCTTTTATTTTCCTCTTCTCCACTCTCTTTCTTGGTCTTCATGGTTTCAGATCTAGGTGATCATGAAATTGACTTCCACCATATAAGAAACACTGCCCCATTTTGCAAGTGCATGCAACCATTATTTAGATTCATATCTGTTCTCATTGGTTTGACACTTAGCTCTAGTCCTTTTGGGTCGTGACTTTCTCACTGTTGGGGTCTTGAATTTCTGGCTTGTGTAGGTCCAGGGTCACTGAGACAGAGGTGGGTGGGGGTCGAGGAGTAGCCATCGTCCCCTTCTTCTGCCGTCTTCCATCAGCTGGCATGTCGTAGGTCAGATTCTCTCTGTCTAGTATCACGTGCCCTATAATTGGCGACTGTTCCCCAGATATCCGGTTGAAATGTTAGGTTGTCATGATTGTCAGTGGCAGGGTTTTCTTCTTCTGCGTTTTCACAGAGGAGAAACGACTGAGGGCTGCTAACCAGATGCCATTTTTAAACCCTCACTTCAGCTTTTCCCCATCAAAACAGAAAGGTGAAATTTATTTATGAATATATGCATAAAATCTCTCCTGATTTCATCAAGATAAGCAGTTTCTTAAACGAGGAGAATATCTTCACTTAAAAATAGGTGAGGAAACATGTTAAATTTGGAACCTTCAGACTTTCAGGAACAAGCTGTGAGGAGATGATGCCCAGAGGATAGGAAGGTCTTCTTCTCGTAGGAATGCCAGTTACCAGGGAATCTCCAGGCTGTCCCTGGCGCCACTGTAGTTCCTGGCTCTTCTCACAGCTGTTGTGGTCCATGCAAACAGGGCTTTGCCGTGAGCCTGGGCTCTCTGCAGCCCTGCGTCCCATCAGACAGCATGCCAGGAGAGCAGGAGTTAGCCCTAAATGCTGCAGCTAATTATGGGATGGTTTCCTTTTGTAGGAAACCAAGTCGCTAGTGCTTGGTGGTGTTCTGGACAAATTGTTCTCTGTTTTCAACAATGGGAAGAGGGTTCATTGGCTTGGAAGATGATCACCCAAAGGTTTTTTGTTTTTTTTTTTCCTCCTCTGCCTGGCCCAGTGCCCTGTTAGGCAGGGAGGAGGCACCAGTCATTAGAAAATGACGTTTTTCTCTCCTGAGCATGATGACCTGTCCTCTGCATGGTTTTAAGCAGAGCCCATGTGGTCAGATTCTCTCTGTCCATCCAGGGGGGCCATCCTCCTGGGGAACACCCTTTCCCAGAGGAGCTGCAGGTTGTGCTTGGAAATACAACAGAGTCCATGTTGGTTCTTCTCCCAGGTCTGACATTTATGCTTCTGGATCACTGGTGTAGCTGCCGAAGAAAGACAGGGTCAGGGTGCCCTGAACATCAGGAGTGGAATTGAAGCTGCCTCGAGGGTCCCCCAACCCTTTCAGGGACCAGCAGAGATGAACTCTATTCTAATTCTCAACTTAGTTGCTTGCTGGCATAAAATATATTCCTGTTTGGTTGTTGAGGAACTTAAAGCATAGAAAACTGAATTACACCTCCTTATCAAATCTCTGTTGTCGTTCAGTCACTCAGCCATGTCTGACCCTTTGCAACCCATGGACTGCAGCACGCCAGGCTTCCCTGTCCCTCACCATCTCCTGGAGTTTGCTCAGATTCATGTCCCTTGAGTCAGTGATGCCATCCAACCATCTCATCTTCTGTCGCCCCCTTCTCCTGCCTCAGTCTTTCCCAACATCAGGATCTTTTCCATTGAGTCAGCTCTTTGCATCAGGTGGCCAAAATATTGGAGCTGCAGCTTCAGCATGTCAGTCAATTTGACTAGAGCCTTGGGAACAAGATGTAGCTACGGAAGGTGCACAGGAGCCCCCTAGCAAGCCCTTCGTGTGCAGGACTAATTTCCCAGCCTTAATCAGAGCTGCAAATACATACTTAATAAGAATAGTGTGCTTCATTTAATGTGTTTCATTTTCTTTTCTTTGTGCCCTTTTGGTCAAATTATTAACAAAAAAGCCAAGGCAGGATTAAAAAAAAAAAAAGTGGTATTTAACTAAACATGTAGTAAATGCAAAATATGTGCAAAATAGTGTTCTAAATTGGATCATGTGCTTCCAGTCATCTGAAATAGCTTGTAGTCTAAATGGCGGTCTGACAAGTTTTTTTTCAGGGTCATGCCCTTTTGGGAATATGTGTGTTTCTGTGCCTGTGTGTCTGTGTATTTTACTTACAGTTACACATATCCATCATTGGTTCTCAGACTTTAGAGAGCACCAGAATCATGTGGAGAGCTTGTGAAAATAATTTTCTGGGATGCACCATGAATACTTCTGATTCAATAAGTATATTTGAGATTGAGAATGTGTTTCTAATCAGTTCCTTGTTCTTGTGCTAACTCGTTTCACTTGTCTCTGACTCTTTGTGACCCCATGGATTGCAGCCCACCAGGCTCCTTTGTCCATGGGATTCTCCTGGAGTGGGTTGCCATGTGCTCCAGGGGATCTTTCTGACCCAAGGACCAGACCCTCCACTCTGAAGTCTACTTGCGCAGGCAGGTTCTTTACTACTAGCGCCTCCTGGGAAGCCACCTAGTCAGTTCCTAGGTGGTGCTAATACTGCTAGTTCAGCAACCTCTGGGTATAAATGCAGCACACTGAAAAAGTTCAGGTGTTGAGAGGCAGAGTTCAGTCCTAATCAGAGGAGGTGAATCAGAGGTGAATGTTTTACCTGCTTTTAAAGGAGGAGCGAGGAGGCAGGTTGTCCACTGTGAGCCAGGAGAGCCTGTTGGCTTGAAGAGATGGCATATAAAAAACAAATGAAGGGACTTCCTTGGTGATCCAGGAGCTAAGAGTCTGCGCTTCCAGTGCAGGGCGCCTGAGTTCAATACCTGATCAGGGAACTGAATCCCATGTGCTGCAACTAAGAGTTTGCATGCCAAAACCAAGACCTGGGGCAGCTGGGTAAATAAATAAATGTTTTGTTTTGTTTTTTAATCTGTATAGAACTAAAAACAAACAAAAAAACAAATGGTGGAGAAGTTTTGCTTAAAGGGGCAATAAACAAGTTACCTTGGTTGATGTCGAGGATAACTGGTTATGAAATAAGGAAGACATTAACAGAGGCTGTTAGATTGGAGGAAGGGTGAATGAAATAAAAAGGGTCTTTAACCAAGCCAGAGTGATCGAATCTTAAATAAAGTGAAAGTTTCTCCCAACTCTTTGCTACCCCATGGGTCTTTGCGACGGTCCATGGAATTCTCCAGGCCTGAATGCTAGAGTGGGTAGCCTTTCCCTTCTCCAGGGTATCATTCCTAACCCAGGGATCGAACCCAGGTCTCCCGCATTGCAGGCGGATTCTTTACCAGTTGAGCCACAAGGGAAGCCCAATCTTAAATAAGAGTCACAGGAAATCACTGTAGGAACCTCAGAAGCAATAAGATGGAGCTTAACAAGATAACTCTGAGTCTTGAGTTGGCTAAATAGAGGTTGGGAAAACCCAGAAACACCAAGACTATCCAAAGACTGCTGTGTTTATCTAGGTATAAGATGATGAAGACTTGTGCCCAGCTTTTGTGCAGGAAATACTAGTAGGAAAAAAAAAATAGAAAAAACACAGTTCAAACTATGGAGAACCTATACTTCAATAAAGTGAAAAAGACACATCTGCCTTTCTTCCTCCCTCCCTTCTTTCCTTTCTCCATCCCTTCCTTCCTTCCTTCCACTTTCTTTAAATACAGTCCTCCACATATTCTCAGTGCTTAATAAATTGTTGACTGAACAAATAAATAACTTATAGGTAGAAAACGATTTTCAACCTGTTTTCTTCTTCAAGAAAATAGGGATTATGTACCTAGTCTACCTCTGGGTATACCACAGATAAACAAAATAATTGGTATAAAGTGCTTTCATCGTCTGAAAGTCTGAATATAATTATTATTCCTAATGACAGAATGAGAAATTGAGTTCTCGTGTGGATTTAAATTGGTTCAGAGAAAGGAAATTTGTGTGAATTCCCTTCATAGAAAAAAATTAATGGGGTGCCTGAGGAATTGGTGCCTAGCATTTGAAATAATTAGTTGGAAAAAGAAGCTGGCTCCTTGAAGTAGCTGATGGCACAGAATTATGTAGGCTGGTTGCAAACCACAGAGAATTCTATGAAATATTCCAGAAGGGTCTAATCAAACAGTATGACCAGAAAATAGGACAGCAGCTCTTTAATGAAGACAAACGGCTTGCTTAGGAAAGGAAATACTTTGAGTTTCCTCAGCATGTTGATTAACCCAGAGGTATTAGAGGAAAAAGCAGTGTGTGGTTGATACAGACACCGGAATGCCAAGATGCTGTATTCTTTCACTTGCTTGTCTGTTTGCTGGATTATTCCTTCAGTTCACACTTCCTATGTGTCAAGTAAGTGTGCTCAGCACCAAGGCGAGTAGGAAAAACAAGTGAACCAAGATGCAGTCTAGGCCCGTTCTGTAAACCAGCTCACCTCCAGTAAGGAGGATGGAGCAGGGAGCAGATGAAGCTGCAGAACCACCAGTTGCTCAGTTGTCTCTGACTCTCTGCGACCCCACGGACTGCAGCACGCCAGGCTCCCCTGTCCTTCACCATCTCCCGGAGTTTGCTCAAACCCACGTCCATCGAGTCAGTGATGCCATCCAACCACGTCATCCTCTGTTGTCCCCTTCTCCTCCTTCCTCCAATCTTTCCCAGCATCAAGGTCTTTTCCAATGAGTGGGCTCTTTGCATCAGGTGGCCAGAGTATCAGGGCTTCAGCTTCAGCATTACCCCTTCCAATGAATATTCAGGGTTGGTTTCCTTTAGGATTGATCCTTGAAAGGTTATCAGACACATTGTTCACTCACTTTTCTTGGGCTTTGGTTATATCCATGGCCTGTTTATTCAGTTTGAACGAGATAATTGAAGCAAGATAACTGTAAGGAAAAAATTAAAAATTAAATCTTTGAGAAGTGGTTACTATAAACATTTATACTCCTGTTTCTTGATTCAAAGATTTCATCTCTTTATGCAGATATTTTAAAACAAAAATGACCAGATAATTTATATTATAGACCATCATGTATCCAACCTAAGCAGCTGTCATCTGTGTCTTATTTATTTTAATTAATTAATTTGCAGCGCGTGGGATCCTCCATCGTTGCAGCATGGGAGATCGTTAGTCGCACCCTGCGAACTCTTAGTTGTGGCGTGTGGGATCTAGTTCCCTCAGTGGGGATCAAACTTGGGTCTCTGCCCTGAGAGTGCAGAGCCGTAGCCACTGGATCACCAGGGAAACCCCCTGCCATCTTTATTTTAGAATTGTACAGTGTTTCTTTACTATTAAGGTTTGGTAAACATTCCAGGAGAAAAATCTTTACTTGGAAACTGAGATGAATAAATTAATCCAACAAGAAAACCCAGCCAAGAGCTCCTACATGAATCTAATCTTCCCCACTTGAACAGCATTGGCGGATGGCACACAGAGGCACTCTCAGATGTTGGAGGTCAGATGATTGTTATATGTTCTTCCAACCCTGGCTTTGTTCTCATCTTCACTGGATCTGACTGCAGAATTTAGAAGGGAGCAATATTTCTAGGTTTCAGAGATCTGCTTCATAGAAAATAAACTCTTAGTTGAGAGCATTTAAGATTTATGAAGAACTACAACATGGATTTCCATCGTGACCGACATCATTGTTAAATATCTGAACTCTCATTTGTTTGGTTACCCTTGAATCTGTACATGCTTTTCAGATGCTTGAAAACCACATAAACTAATCCATATAATCATGTTACATATCTTTCTCATAATATTGCGGAAGTTTATAGTCTTACTGGAAATACAAACAAATTAAAAGGCCATTATCTCATGCGTTATTCAACATAACAAATCCTACCACTGGCTGAATCAATTAGCCATTAACCTTCTTACAGAACCATGTGTCAGAAATCAATTTCATCGGTGATATACTTTTGCAGTGGTAGTGCAAAATGGGATTTCTGTACAGCTCATGCCAGATAAAAAGCCAAGTGTTGGAATGTTGCTAGATACTTCTGCAGGAAAAGCTATGCGTGAAAAAAATTCAAATTACCTATCATCATGCCATATGCTACAGCTTTTGCTTACATAATATATTTAATTGCCTGACAGATTTATCCCACTGAAATCATTTAATATGACTGAGCTGGATTGGGTTTTATGTGTTAGCTATGACATACAGTGAAATCATCCATTGTTTGGTGTTTCTGCTTCTTAATTCGTACCCTCATTGCTATCCGATATATTTTGAATCTATACTTTTTAAAGAAACTGATCATTTCAAAAAGAGAAAAAATAGCTAGTGGTACAAAGATTTAAGTCACATTAAAATAGCCCTTTTCATCAGGATAAGTGGAAAAGTAGGTAAGTTTAACTGAGGTCAACTCCTGTTGATAGAATGAAATGCCATGAGCAAGAATCCTGAACATATTATGGATCTGTAGCAAAAAAAAAAAACCTGGACCTGTTTTAAAAAATTCCAATTACATCCCTCTGAATGGTAAGGATGAATTCTCATGGTAAGGAAGGTTGATAAAGATAAAATATAATACCATCACAAGGGTTTATAAGATTTGAAAGGTTTACCTGTATTTGATGAAAAGTGTACTTTCTTCAATAGCACTAGGCATGTTTTTTCAGCCTTGAAGAGATGTGTGGGTTTCTGTAACATCCCAATAGGAAAAATAAGACTCAGGTGAACTAGGGGTTTAAGAGGATCAGAATTTCATTAAAAGGAGCTGATAGCATTTGGTCTGTCCATATCGCTATATAGTCTGTAGTACCCTTAGCAAAATAGAAACACATAAAATGAGTCTAGTGCATTTGATCTTATCTGAAAACAGAGCGAAGCGATTGTGTCTTTTCTTTTGGCCACACATCACAATTCACTGCCTCTGCACACAAACTGCGCCCCTGTGCGGAGAGCAGAATGGAGTGAAAAAGGTCATGAAGTGGCAGGCTCAGGACAGAGGTACTGAAAGAAAAGATTCCAATATTTGATCTTCAGATAATAAAATCAGTATCCAGTTGTGGAAAAGTTGTGCGATAGAGGAAAACCCACCAGTAATTCTGGCCACCTAACTCAGTTATATGTGTGTGTGTGTTTTCCTATATGTATTTCTATGATTGCAAGCATAATGTCGTATGATTTGATTTCTGCTGTGACCCACTTATTGTTGCATCATAAGAAGGGTGATACTAACACAGGCGTTGATGCAGTAGTTGATCAGACTGGACACCAGCCATAAGCAGGCCCTCACCCAGACCCAGGCACACTGGCTAAATACTGTTCTTACCCATTACTACAGAGCTGAAGACTGAAACATTAATGATTGGATTAACTGCGGTTACCTAGACCTTGCCCCTACCATTAGAAATTTAGGGTGCTACTATGTTTTAACATTATACTCATTCAGTGAACAAATTATGTTGAAGTTTTTATAAGAATTGGACTACAAACAGTTATAAATTTGATTTTTAGTTTGTGGCTGAAAAGAGTAAGTCCTAAATGAATCTAGAGTTCATGGGTGGCAGTTCAGGTTCCAACACTGCTTTACTGGTGACAAGATTCAGAGTGGAGCATACCTGTCAACAAAGTGTTGGAGGGAAGGCTGCTTGCTTTTTTCCTTTCTGATGGACTTGGAGTTAGATGATACTCCGGAAGATCTAGAACTGTGTGCCTGAGGCTGGCTGTCCTTGAGGGATCTGATCCTTATCTACTGGGGGCTATGAGAGAATGCAGAGAGCCAAGTGGATTCTTAAGGCTTGAAGAAAAGATTGGGCTGGCCAGAAATTTCTTTCGGATTTTTGCTTTACATCGTATGGATGTAACTTCCTGAAAGTCAGATCGTGTCCAGTCCAGCCTTTGTGCGGGGGGTGTGTGTGGTGTGTGTCACAGGACCAGAACTAGGGTAATGTGAGTGAAGCCTTCACCTTGGACACCAGAAAGCTCAGCAATCAAGTAAATAATATTTTAATGCAATATTCTTAAAAAATAATGTTACAAAATCCACAGCAAACAAAATGCCACATTTAAAAATTAAACAGGTTGTTGTTAATTTGTTTTATGACCCTAGATTGTTGTGTCTGGGCCAAGCCAGCTGTTCTGGGTCTGTGTGGCTGGTCCTTCTGTCCCTCGTTGCATGTTGCATGGGTTCGTAAGGGCTGACCATCCTGTGGGCACAGATTGGGCAAAGTGGGTATTACGTGCAGTCATTTTTCATTATAGACTTACTAACTTTCCCACTTGGTTCAGAATAGATGAAACACTTGCATGAGTTGTTTCCTCTCGTTTCACACTCCGATATATTCAGCATGCCAGGCTGTGTGTGTGTTCATGCTTATTTGTACATGTATGTGTTTGTGTGTTCACTTCCTGTTCTAGGTTTTGATTCTAGGACATCTCTGGATGGTTATGTGGTGCTTGGTCAAATTTCAGTTAAGAGGACCGCCCCTGCCCAGGTTTGACTTCATTTAATTACCACTGGGAGGGTGGGCCTGTCCAGGCTGACTCCAAGGTGGTCCAGGGTGTCCCTTAGCCCACGGAGGGTGGTGCAGCCCAGACTTTCTGCCAGTCAGAACCGACCTTGCAGTCCATCCAAGGAGCTCTTCTGGACCTCACAATGAATGTGGGCACGCACTAGGGAAAGTGTTTTGAAGAGTCTCCATGATCTTTCCTCCACACAGGGAGTCATGAGTCCTGGCTTCCTGAATGATGGAGGACACCTTTGTCTGGACCTCGTCTGCCCTGTTACCCAGAGTGGCTAAAAACTCTAGTTCCCGTCCTTTCTTACCTGCACTGAAAGCAGCTCAGAAAAGCCAGAGCAAGGCTGGAGGGGCAGCCTCTGCCATCCCCAAGAGAACAGAGGATCCCGAGAAAGGAATTGTTGGGCAGCATTTCCCTTCCTGATGCTGTGCACGGCCCCAGTACCGTCCCAGACACTTGCCCTGTGGATCAGACTGGAAGTGACCATGTGTCCACTATGGATCCAGACTGGAACTGACCCTGTGCTGGCGATGGACTGAAGTGCCCCTCTTCCTTTGCCGTCCCGGCTCCATGCAGCATTGTTTCATCTGGTGGCATTTCTTCCGTCTGCTCATTCTGTTTGCATCCTTATTTCTGTCCTAAATTTAACTTCCCTGGGCACTGAGCTTACATTTTTGACAGCGATTTGGGCTAATGAGCTCTGTGAAAAGACAGGTGCCTTACGTAAATCTTAATGATTTCAGTGATTATACACCACCTGGGCGCACAAAGATGATCTCTTTAAAATTGGTTATTGACAGGGTTCTTGGAGAAAAGCCTTTCTATCATGTCATATGGTTTGAGGTATTACCATCCTTTGTCTTGGGATAACAGATATGTGAATTTAATTCACAGCATTTTTTTGCACTGGAGTGGGAACCCACAAAGAGAAAAAAGACTACAGATAAGATCCTTTTACAGAATATTTAACAAAAAGAGTGCTCTCATGAAAAACATTTTCTGAGAAAATCCTGACACCACATATAATTATGTATTGGTGTGAGGGAATAATTTTTGTCTGCCTTAAGTAAAAATAATTTAAAATCAGCTGCTCTTTTATTAGTCATAAATGAAAAAATTAATGATATAATTTTTTACTTAAACATTGAAATTTTGGAAAAGAAATTTCAGTTAAGACGGAAACATATCATTATGTGGGACTTCCCCAGTGGTTCACTGGTTAAGACTCCACACTTCCAGTGCAGGGGGTGCAAGTTTGATCACTGGCCCAGGAATTGAAATTCCACATGCTCTATCATCATGGCCAATTACTGAATGTGCTGTGCTCAGTCATCTCCGACTTTGCGACCCCATGGACTATAGCCCTCAAGGCTCCTCTGTCCATGGTATTCTCCTGGCAAGAATACCGGAGTGGGTTGCTGTGTCTTTCCAGGGAATCTTCTTGACCCAGGAATTGAACCTGAGTCTCTTGCATCTCCTGCACTGGCCGGTGGATTCTTTACCACTGAGCCACCAATTAATGAATAAATAAATAAAAATACTAAAAAAAAAAAATAGAAATGTATCACTATGAAATACTGACAGTATTCTTAAAGGTTTAACTTTAGGAGCAAGGATTAATTCCTCTGTCATCAGGAAAATGTTGAAAAGCTTGAGTCTAGGGTTTGCCGTGGCTTTTAGGGTAAAGTCTACACTTCTGGGCAGGAGGTGCAAGATGCTGTGAGCTCCACCCTCCCCTCTCTGGTTTCATCACACGCATGCTGACTTCGTTCCTTCCCTGAGCAGCCCTGACCACCCTTCAGGTGCTTGCAGGCTTCCTAGTGCCCCAGGACCTTTGCTCATTCTGCACCCACCCCAGGCCTGTCCTTCCCTTTGTTTTTCATACTAAGTAGAGATCTCAGTCATAGCATCTCATTTTGAGAGGAGCCTGTCCTGAACTTCTTGACCAGATTAACCCACACTCCCTCCACCCAACCATGCACACAGTACCCCCTTTCATGTTCCTCTCTTTCATAGTTCTTAGCAGAGCTGCACTTTCACAGTTTCCTTTAAGGTTGTTTAATAATCTCTCTCAACCTTGTATGACCTATGAATTGCTTCAGAGCTGGGACTTAAGCTGGATTTTGCTTATCATGATATCCCTTCTGTCTACCCTGATGCCTTAATAAACATTTTGGAAAGAAGAGATGACACTCCATGTGAGATCAGTCCTTTTAAATGGCTTTTTTATTGTTAATTTTTTTTTCACTTTAACTCTTATGAATTTGTTTACTGGTCCTAAAAAGATAACAAATTTTGATAGCAAATAGAAAATATGGCACAGGAAGAGACCCAGGTAAGAATATATATTAAAGTTGAGACTCCAAATTTGGGTTCCAGATTTTCAACAAAATGGCTTTTTTATTTGACATAAAAACTTTTTTATTAAAAAAAATTTTTAAGCTCTTTATTTTTGTTTATTTACTTTTGGCTGTGCGGGGTCTTCTTTGCTCCTCGAGAGCTTTCTCTACTTGCAGCAAATGGGGACTACTTTAGTTGCATGCACAGGCTTCTCACTGTAGTGGCTTCTCTCCTTTCAGAGCCAGTGAAGCCAGGTGTGATTACCTTCCCTGTGGTGCGTGGGCTCAGTAGTCATGGCTCATGGGCTTTGTTGCCCCACAGCATTGTGGGATCTTTCCTGACCAGAGATCAAACCCATGTACCTTGCATTGACAGGAGGCTTCTTACCCACTAGACCACTGGGGATACAAAGAATGGACTCACTGGAAAAGACTCTGATGTGGGGAAAGACTAAGGACAGGAGGAGAAGGGGACGACAAAGCATGAGGTGGTTGGGTGGCGTCACGACTCAATGGACGTGAGTTTTAGCAAATTCGGGGAGATGGTGAAGACAGGGAAGCCTGGCGTGCTGCAGTCCATGGGGTCGTAAAAAGTTGGGCATGAATTAGAGACTGAACAGCAACAGACCACTAGGGAAGCCCACGAAATTTCGTTTAAAGCCCCTGCTGTATTTCAGATAGAGGTTTTGTGTTTTGATAAGTAGATAACATTGCAGAGAATCTCTTTTGAGATTAGCGACTTAGCCACCACCAAACAACAGCAACAATATTGATAATTAAACTTTGAAAACAAGACAAAACAACTTACTGAATCCCAGAAAATGTAAAGAAGAGTTTATCCTGGACATTGTCTGAATGTTGTTCAGTCACTAAGTCGTTTCCAACTCTTTGTGATCCCGTGAACTGCAGCATGCCAGGCTTCCCTGTCCTTCACTATCTTCTGGAATTTGCTCAAACTCATGTCCACTGAGTTATTATGCCATCCAACCGTTGTCGCCTTCTCCTCCTGCCTTCAATCTTTCCCAGAATCAGGATCTTCTCCAACAAGCTGGCTCTTTGAATCAGGTGGCCAAAGTATTGGAGCTTCAGCCTCAGTGTCAGTCCGTCCAATGAATATGCAAGGTCAGTTTCCTTTAGGATGGGCTGATCTCCTTGCAATCCAAGGGACTCTCAAAGAGCTGTCTCCAGCACCACAATTCAAAAGCATCAGTTCTTCAGCGCTCAGCTTTCTTTATATGACCGCCCTTGACTTTGGTCATTAAATAAATGGTTGACTTTCCATACTCATGGTAGCTCTTGAATGTGACTTGTGCTTCTTATGGACGTCAGTGATATTTCAGATTTCAGCTGAGCTCCACATATACAGCCCTTCATGTTGATGTGTCAGAAACCATCACAATATTGTAAAGTGAAAAGTGAAACCATTAGTCGCTCAGTTGTATCCAACTCTTTGCAACCCCATGGACTGACTGTAACTGCCTGCCAGGTTCCTCTGTCCATGGAATTCTCCAGGGAAGAATACTGGAGTAGGTAGCCATTCCCTTCTCCAGGGGATCTTCATGAACCAGAGATTTGAACCTGGGTCTCCTGCATTGCAGGCATCTGAGCCACCAGGGAAGCCCCATGTAATTATCTTCCAATTAAAAGTAAAAGATGTAAAAAAAGCATCTCGTTCAGTAAATTCTCTTAGATGATGGCTCTGTTCTTATAAAAAGCATTGGATGTGACAGTCTAGCCATCAGTATTCTTTGCTGAATTCTCTCTCTCAGCACCCTTGCAGGGAAGATAATTGCCCTTGCCATCATCTTATACTTGAATGGATTAAATAATCTTCTAGTGCTTAGGAATGCCAAGAGCAGGGGTCAGAAGTCACAGTTCAGAAATCTCTGTCCATGCCCTTGCTAACCTAATTTTACCCACATTTATCTGCTAATTTCCAGAACAGGTCAGGAAGCCTTCATTTTCAGGCTGGAAAGTAGGCTAGACATTCAGATGTGATACCGCCGACAGCCAACATAATTTATTTCCAGGCTTGTGAACAAATCAGCCCTTCTTTAATCTCCATGCATCTCTATTACCATTGTTCCAGGATCACTATATTAAAGTTCAGCGCGGGAGGAAGAAGTCAAGCTGGGAAATCCTGATTCTGCAATTTAAGCCTTGCCTTCCGGCACGAGAGCGCTGCTGTTTTGCCTACCCCGTCACACACATGACTCCTTTCACTTTATGAATCCGTGTGTAGATGTGAAAAGAATGTGTTGTACCTCTGGTATCCTTTCTAGGTCACGCGCATGTCAGTGGTGCCCTGATGTTAGCAGCGGAATCAGCTGTGGAGTGCTCACCAATAAGGTGACTTTCTTTTTAGGTTTGTGACCTGCCCACGGCTTTCAATAGGACAGCTGCCTCATTTCTGATGTCTGTGCCCCAGGCTTGTTGGGGCCAAACAGCAAATGAAATCTAAAATGGGGCTCCCTAATTCTCATAAAACTGCATAGATGATTCAGAGAGCAAAGCATAATGGTTCACATTTATGAAAGTGGGGTTTAATAAGAAAGTGGCGTATTAGGTCCTTTGGTGAAATGACCTTTCATTTCATAGAAAAAAAGAGTGAAGTGGATAGCATGCATCACACAGCCTCTAAGCATTTAAAAGAAAAAGTTGTTTGAAAAGTAAAATGGTTTTGAGTCTGTGATTCATCCTTTTGTATTGGAATATAAGAGGCGGTGCTTGTGACAGTGAATTTATATCAGAATCAGGCAGGCTTTTAATTTATGTGTGCATTAGTGAAGTATCTACATTATATACACACGGGGTATAGTGCTGGCATGGGGCAAAATTTCAGATAGATGGGTAGATAGATAGTAGGTAGATAGATGATAGTAAATAGATACAGATAGATAACAGGTAATAGGTAGATAATAGGTGATAAATAATAGATCATAATAGACACACAGAGAGATAATTATGTGTATGTATTTGATACATCTTTTATTCTCAATTTAGGGGTATCCTCTTTTGAGCTTCCTATTTGCTCTACAGGTATCCAATTTTCTATTGTTCTGAATTCTGGACCTTGCCAGCCAGTTCTCATGTGATAAACATAAAAGCTGCTCTCTTCCACCACAAGGACAGATTAGCTAAATCTGCAGAAAGTAAAGGTGATGCCAAGGAAGTTGCAGATGTGCTGAGAACAAGGATTTGATGATTTACACCTGCCTTTCATATTGTCTCACCTCTCGCTAAATCATCCAGATTTGTCAGTTTGGGGTGTTGCCCTGTCATGAGACCCCTGGATCCTTCACTTCGAGGAGTATGCTGATATATTAGGGAAGGTTCAGGACTTCCCTGGTGGCCCTGTGGTTAAGACTTCACTTTCTGATGCATGGGGTGTGGTTTCAATCCCTGGTCAGGGAGCTAAAACCCAATATGCCTCACCACCAAAAAAAAAAAAAAAAAACAAATAAACCCAAAACCATGAAACAGAAGCAGCATTGTGACAAAGTCAATGCAAACTTTAAAAAAATGGTCCACATTAAAAAGAAATCTGAAAAAGAAAACATTTGAGGAAGATGCACAGAAGCAGGTAGTAAGGGTTTGGAAAAATAGGTAAAGTCCTGATATGAATTGTCTGCAGAGGTGGCAGCTAGAGACAGGGACAGAGAGCATTGGGGAGGAAGATGCTCAGGTATGAGGGACCAACTGATTAGAAAAATGTACAAGGATGCAATGAATCTGAGAAGAGGAGAACTTAGGATAAGTGCAGAAAGCTTTTCTTAAAAGGAGAACTTCTAAAAGGCAAGGCAGCTTGCATGATTACATTATTAATGTTATTATTATTGTGGCTGCATCACTATTAACTCTGCTCCCATGAACACTGACACCAGAATTAACATCGAGCACTAATGAATTAGAGCTGAATTCCCACTTGAGGTTCATCAACTCCATGCTCCTAGTAATCATTGCTGCTTCTTACCAGCTTCTGCTTCCAAGAGACCTAGAGGGGGCCAAGGAAACTCTGGGACTGAATTATTTTAATTAAATGACAGGTTAAAGAGAAAGACAAATATGGTGTATTAACAAATGCATATGGAATCTAGAAAGATGGTACTGATGAATGAAGGGCAGCAGTGGAGATGCAGACAGAGATCAGACTTGTGGACACAGACGGGAAGGAGAGCGTGGTACAGTTGAGAATATAGCATAGAAACGTATACATGTAAAACAGCTAGCAAGTGAGAATTTGCTGTGTGACATAGGGAACTCAACCCAGTGCTCTGTGACAACCTAGAAGGGTGGGATGGGGTGGGTGGGAGGGTGGGGAGGAGGCTTCAGGAGGAGGGGACACATATATACCTGTGTCTGATTCATGTTGATGGCAGAAACCAACACAATAGTATAAAGCAATTATCCTCCAATTTAAAAATGCATAAATACATGATCATCAGATCAGATCAGATCAGTCGCTCAGTCGTGTCTGACTCTTTGCGACCCCATGAATCGCAGCACATCAGGCCTCCCTGTCCATCACCAACTCCTGGAGTTCACTGAGACTCACATCCATCGAGTCAGTGATGCCATCCATACATGATCATATACATAAATAAATGTTAATATAAAAAAAGCAGAAGATGCCTATGTGCTGTAAAACTGGATGCAAACACTTACTAACATGAGTGCGTCTCCAGTGGAGCCAACCTATCTGGTTTTCTTACTGCCGCTCCACTCTGAGGCCTTCCACATGGGGCAGGGTGTCTACTCTCAGGTCCTGGTGGCCTGGGTGGGGCTCACACCTATCGGGGCTGATAGGCTGCTTGGAGAAATGTACCCCCATTGGTCCTCCAGCCTCAGACAGTGAGGGTCTCTTTCCCATTAAGTGTGTGTCTTGTGTTGTTTTTTTTTTTCTTTTTTTTTTTTTTTGGTGGGGGGCATTTTTTTTCTAAAATGTGACAGGGGTCCCAGGCTTGCAATGAGAGAGAAAGGCTCTCTATCACACTAGTCTTTGCATCAGGAAATAAAATGTTCACTGACGGGCATTTGACTTTTAGAAATTTGCTGTACCTTCTCCAGTTTCCTCTTCTCCATCTGTAGACTGGATGGTGGTGCATAGTCTTACAAAGAAATTTGTAAACACTGACACTTCGTTTAGCCAGAAGACTTGGTGAGTGGGGAGGATTCTAGTGAATTAAATTTTGGGGTTAATGTAGAGCTAACAAGAATCTCTCTTTATTTGGGTTCTAGGCAAAAACCTTTCTCCAGTGTTTCATTGCATACTCCTTTACCTTATAAAACATCTGTGCTGTGCAAAGTCGCTTCAGTTGTGTCTGACTCTTTGCAACCCCATGGACTGTAGCCCACCAGGTTCCTCTCCATGGGATTCTCCAGGCAAGACTGCTGGAGTGCTTTGCTTTGCCCTCCTCCAGGAGATCGTCCCCACCCAGGGATTGAACCCGTGTCTCTTGGTCTCCTTCATTGTCAGGCAGGTTCTTTACCCCTAGTGCCACCTGGGGATGGACTTATAGATATTGTGTGTGCACGCATGCTCAGTCGCTTCAGTCATGTCTGGCTCTGCAATCCCATGGACTGCAGCCTACCAGGTTCCTCTGTCCATGGGATTCTCCAGGCAAGAATACTGGAGTAGGTTGTCATTTCCTTCTTCACGTTGCCATTTCCTTCAAGTACAATTAAATCCTGGTTGAATGAATAAGAATCTTACTGACATAGAAAGCACAGATAATTGGGCTGAAATGTGATCTGTTTGAGAACTTCCTCTTATAAGGGAGCAGTGATGAGACTTGCAGGGTGGGATGGGGAACATATGGAGTTACTTTAGGTCATGAGGAAGATGAAGCAGACCAGATATTCACAATAGTGGAGCTGAGATCTGTAAGTGCAGGCAGTCAAATGGAAGAAAGAGAGAAAGGTTATATCAGTCAGGATTACATTTGTCTGCAAGATGATAGAAAATCCAAAATAATTATAGCTTAGATGGGGCAAAATTATTTTTTCTGTCATGTTAGAAGAATCTGGAGGGCTTGTATTAATAGATGTTAGGGAGTCAAGTGCTGTATATTGCTCTGCCATCTTCAGTTCAGTGCTTTGACATCATGGCCCAAAATGGCTGCTTGAAATCTAGCCATTATGCCAGTATTCCAGTCAGGAGGAAGGAAGAGGAGCCAAACATCAGCTGCTGCTGGTGCTGCTAAGTCGCTTTAGTCGTGTCCAACTCTGTGCGACCCCATAGACAGCAGCCTACCAGCTAGTTCCATTTTTTTCAAAGCAAATTCTAAAAGATGCAGTCTGCAGTTCTGCTTACATTTCAGGCATCAGAGCTTAGTTACTTGGTCCTTCCTAGCTATAAGTGAGGCTAGGGAGTGTCTTTTTTCTTCCAGGTGGCTACACATTCCACCAGAATTACGGGGTTCCATTAGTAAAATGTAAGGAGAAATGCACATGGGGAAACGGCCAGCAGCCTTTGCCATGAGGTTTGGGGACCATGGATGACTGTGGAAGCATGGAAACAGGACCCATTAGTAGGAATTTGTGTCCAGAATCTCATGACTCTGTCGTGACTTCCCATGTGACATGGCTGGGCAACTTCACTTAACTAAGCTTCAGCCCTGTCGTTTTTAAAGTATAGGTGCTGAACCTGATGCCCTGTAAAATTCTTGCATGCCTCCTCGGTTGCTAAGTCGTGTCTGACTCTTTGTGACCACTTGGACTGTAGGCCTCCAGGCTTCTCTGTCCATGGGATTTTCCAGGCAAGAATGCTGGAGTGGGTTGCCATTTCCTTTTCCAGGGGATCCTCCTGACCCAGGGACAGAACCTGTATCTCCTGTATCGGCAGGTGGGTTCCTTACCACTGAGCCACCTGGGAAGCCCCTCTGTAAGATCATTGCCCTTCAAACATGCTCTGTCTCCTCTCCTCCTAAGAGTGCTTGGTTGAAGCAAGACCAAAGTGATTTATGATTCTAGTTATCTAGGGTTTAATACATCAAGGATTTCCTCTTGTCCATGCGAATGCTCTTTGGCCTGTGAAGAGAAAAAAGTCACCTAGCAAATCGAAGCATTTAATAAACTGAATAAAATGGTGTAATGAATTAAAGGATTAGTCAGACCTAATTTTTCACGGGGAATTAAATGTTGGCAATGTCCAGTTCAGCGTCTTCTTCAATGTGAGATTCTTGGCTCTGACTGAATTTAGCATTCTAATTTATTATAATAAGATTCAATTGCACACTCAAGCTTGAAATCATTCAAGGAGATAAAATTACAAAAGGAATCCTAGGCAGGGGGATTGTTTGTTTCAACAAATATTTGAGTATCTGCCAACTTCCAGGCACTGTATTAGGGACATTTCTGGGCTAGTGCAGCGTCCCGGACAAGCACACACAGTCAGATTAAGGTGTGTACAAAGCAGAAGAGGAGGGAAGTAGTGGTCGTGAGTTCAGATCTGGTTGGGTTGCGTGTGAGCTCTGTGTGGTCCATATACAGCAGGTGAGATATACAAGCAGAGAACATAGGTGTGAGTTCAAGGTAAATACGTCAGTTTAGAAACCATCCTTGTATGAGTGGAGGACACAGTCCTGAGACAGTCCAAGCCCACCTAGGAGGGGGGCCTGGGCTAAAGACTCAGGGTGACAACACCATTTATGGTGGAGAAAATCAGCACAGAGAGTCAGGGAGGAGCTGACAGGGAGGAAGACGCTTGGGAGATCAGTGCTTCCTAGAAGTCAGGGTGAGGTTGCTCGTGTGTGTGTGTGTGTGTGTGTGTGTGTGTGTGAGAGAGAGAGAGAGAGAGAGAGAGGGAGAGAGTGATGGTTTTGTTGACCACTGTAAACACTGGAAAGTGGCTAGCATAAAATCGGGGGCATTGCAGCCCCTCCTAAGTATCTGTTTATATGTAGAGTGAAAATGCTGCCTTGAAATTCAACATTAAAAAAAACAAGATCATGGCATCCAGTCCTATCACTTCATGGAAAATAAAAGGGGGAAAAGTGGAAGCAGTGACAGATTTTATTTTCTTGAGTTCCAAAATCACTGTAGATGATAACTGCAGCTATGAAATTAAAAGACGCTTGCTCCTCAGAAGAAAAGCTATGACAGACCTAGACAGTGTATTAAAAAGCAGAGAAATCGCTTCACTGACAAGGGTCCATATAGTCAAAGCTATGGTTTTTCCAATACGGATGTGAGAGTTGAACCATAAAGAAGGCTGACCACCAAAGAATGGATGCTTTTGAATTGTGCTGGAAATGACTCTGGAGAGTCCCTTGGACTACAAGGAGATCAAACCAGTCAATCATAAAGGAAATCAACGCTGAATATTCATTGGAAGGACTGATGCTGAAGCTCCAATTCTTTGGCCACCTGATGTGAAGAACCAACTCATGGGGTTGCAAAGGGTCGGACAGGACTTAATGACTGAGCCGTAACAACAACAATAACACATATGTATGGTTGATTCATTTTGCTGTACATTAAAATTAACACAACCTTGTAAAGCACCTATATTCCAGGAAAAATTAGTTTTAATAAAGGAATGAATGTGTGATGAGCAGATGAATGTGCATAAGTAAGGACTAGAAAGCATCCGTTGGGTTTGGGGACTGAAGGGTCCTGAAGTTTTGAGGTAGGGTAACACAGCTTTAGGGTCGGTGAGCTGTGAACAGGATATGAAGTGGAGACATGATTGCTCTATTCTGGGGCCAAAAGGCAAAGTGAGAGATTTAAGGGCCAAACATAAAGGAGCACATTAGGAACAAAGCCCTTGTGTGTGTTTGGAACCCAAGGCAAGATAGAGGGAAGGGCGTGTTTGAACTTAGAACCGCAGTGGCTTGAAAGCACTGGGGTGCCCGGAAGCAGCTTGGGGTGCCGTGGCAGGGGCAGGGCCAGCTGCAGGGGTGAACAGCTGAGCAGCCTCATGGAGCCTCGCGTCCTGTCATCACCATCTTGGAATTTTTAATGATTTTGAAACAAGGAGCCTTGTTTGGAATTCTGCTCTGGGCCTGCAAGTGCTGCCCCCGTCTTCAGGAAGATCGTAGAAGTCGTCCAATCGCATTTTCCATACGTCCTGATCCTCATCCTTTCTTTCATTCTTCCCTCTACCGTGCACTGAACGTGTGCCTATTGTGTGTCAAGCGCCCTTCTGGGCAGCTCTTTCTTTGATCTGGGATCTGTCTGTGTTGTTTATAAACTCATTGTACTTGTTCCGTTTTTATGGTAGATTTTTCCCCATGACACATCTTTCTTTTTCTTTATTGATATTTGGTAAACTGTGTTCATGGAGAAGGAAAAGGCAACCCACTCCAGTATTCTGGCCTGGGAAACCCCATGGACAGTGGAGCCTGGCAGGCTCCATTGAGGCTGCAAAGAGTTGGACACGACTGAGCAACTGAACACAGACTGTGTTAAGATATCTGTACGCTCCATTTTTACTCCTTGGAGTCAGCCCTTCTGCTGTAAGATTTTGTCTGTTCACAAAGAGATTGAGAAGGATGATGTTCCTTGGTTAAGTTCGAGTCCCAGGACGTATAAGTAGCTGAGTCACTTGCTTCAGTTGTCAAGTTTATTTTGTTTTCTCTTTAGGCCTAAATGTTAATGATCTTAAGGAAATAAATTAAAATTCCAAAGTCTTATTGTTGTTTAGTCACCAAATTATGTCCAACTTTGCAATCCCCATGGATTGCAGCATGCCAGGCCTCCCTGTCCTTCACTGTCTCCTGGAGTTTGCCCAAGTTCTTGTCCATTGAATCAGTGATACCATCCAACCGTCTCATCCTCTGCTGCCCGCTTCTTCTTTTGCCATCAGTCTTTCCCGGCATCAGGGTCTTTGCATCGGGTGGCAGCTCTTTGCATCAGGTGGCCAAAGTATTGGAGCTTCAGTATCAGTCCTTCCAATGAATATTCAGGGTTGATTTCCTTTAGGATTGACTGGTTTGATCTCCTTGCTGTCCAATGGACTCTCAAGAGTCTCCAGAGTCTTATGTGATGCTAAATATTTTATATGTTGGTTTTACCCTCACATTTTAATTTATTTGCCTTTAAAGCTCCAATTTGGGACTTTCCTCATGGTCCAGTGGTTGAGACTCCGAGCTCCCCATGCTGAGGACATGGGTTCCACTGCTGATCAGGGAACTAAGATCCCACATGCTGCACAATGTGGCCAAATAAATAAATACAATTTTAAAAATAAATAAAGCTCCAGTTTTTGGTCTGTTGCCTGGCTAGCTATAACTTTCATATGTGAGTGAAAGGGCTTGGTAATCAGAAATATCAGGCCTTTAGTACTGTGGTAAACGTCTTCCATTTCCTTAGGAAATAAGATATAGTTCGGTGTGAATGGTTAGGATGGGAATAGCATATTGATTCTCTTCTGGAGAAGGTCAGGATGATGAATTATCTGAACCTTCCGAGAAGATGATTGGCTCGGTACTGCATTCAAAGAAATGATATTGCCGTTTCCACTTTCATTTTGTGGCTCAAATACCTACGTAAACTTCTGAAACACCCCTCTGTGTATATCCCGATGTTGAAATTGCAGCTGTCTTTTGTATACCTTCTGATTGGCTCTGAGGCCTGAAATTAGATGTTAATCGAGGCTTTTTTTTTTTTACCTCTCCCCTGTTTCGATGATATTTTCCAGGTCTCTGAGGGAGCACAGCCTTCTACGCTCCCTTCCCTGTAAGGCAGATTGTGAACTGGAATGTTGTACTTGCAAGGGCAGCCTGCCTTCATTTGCTTCTAGATTAATTGAAAACAGCACACCTACAAGTTACCAGTTGTTTCCCTCTCATTTCCCACTTAAACCAGTGTTTCTTTACTTTATTAGAAAGCGTGCTTCACTGATCCCAGATGTTCTGATGCTCCCTGGACATCCAATGACATGCCGACACCATTTATTTTTCATAACGTGACGCGTTGCATATTTCAGAGCACACGTAATGTATTCTGTTTACCTCTGAGCAGATCACGAAACCAATTTCCTGACAACAAAAGGAGGAGGGTCCCGTGGTAGTTTGCACGTTTCTATCTACTGTTTTACCCTTGAGAAATCCTTCACACTGTTTAAACCTCAACATTTAAAATAACCAGTGAGGCATCACAAGCAGAACGGTAGCTGGCATGCTCGATTCATTAGTGTTTGTCATGGTTGTCTGTACTGAATTATGGAATTTGAAGGCTTTTGACTCCATGGAAACAACGTTGAGTTTGAACTGTAAAAAGGAGCAATACACAATGAAAGGTCAGCCAAGCTTCATTCTGTTTTGCATTCTAAAATTAGTCTCTTTGCCTAATAAATATATTGCCTTTCGTTGATTAGGGACTCTGTCATCTGATTTGATTTGCCATAAATTATAGTTTTCTTCTAACACCCCCAGGGTCACGTGCATTGGAATTTCCTTTCTGCCTAGGATTGCGTGGAATAAACTGGAGAGCTGATTCCTTTGTCCCAGTGGGACAGATGGGGATTATTTATGGTCAGTATTTCATGAAAATTAAATTCCCTGTGATTTATGTTTTATAAGGATTAACTGTTTGCAGAGAAAATGTGAAATACTGAACAGTGTCTGGCCACCTTTCTAGCCCCTAAATTGAAGCAGCTCACTCTTCCTCTGCTGACAGTCATTCAGCCTCTTCATGCATCAATTATATTTTCAGCCAATAACATGTTCATAAATCAAATGGATAGTTTGAATCTGAGTGGAATATGTAAGCCATACATATATACAGTCTTCCCAGGTGGCTCAGTGGTAAAGCATCCACCTGCCAATGCCGGAGACACAGGAGACATGGGTTTGATCCCTGGGTTGGGAAGATCCTCTGGAGGAGGAAGTGGCAGCCCACTCCAGTATTCTTGCCTGGAGAATTCCATGGACAGAGGAGCCTGGCGGACCACGGTCCAAAGGGTCACAAAGAGTCAGACACAACTGAGCAACTAAGTGCACGTGTGCATGTGCACGCGCACGCACACACACACACAACCTGAGAATTGTATTTTTTCAAACATTCTGTCCCATTCTGAAGGTTGTCTTTTCATCCTGTGTGTGTTTCCTTTGCTATACAAAAGCTTTTAAGCTTAATTAGGTTCCATTTGTTTATTTTTGTTTTTATTTTCATTAGTCTAAGAGATGAGTTGAAAAGAATCTGCAGTTTATGTCCGTGTTCTATGTTTTCCTCTAAGGATTTTATAGTTTTTAGCCTTACATTTAAGTATTAATCCATTTTGAGTTTATTTTTGTGTGTGGTGTTAGGAAGTGTTCTCATTTCATTCTTTTACACATAGCTGTCCAGTTTTCCCGGCATCATTTATTGAAAAGGCTGTCTTTTGACCGTTGTGTATTCAGGGTGACCACAGGTACATGGATTTATCTCTGGGCTCTCTGTCCTGTCCCAGTGATCTATATCTCTCTTTTTGTGTCGACTCATATTTTTGTGGGTCTTAACTTTTTGTTGTTTAATCCTGTTTTTAGAAAGTTTACATTCTTTATTCCAAGCTGAAATGAATTTGAAGCAGAAAAATTGACCCTGAAGTCCAGTATTCCTTATACATTGTAAACATAAAATCTAATTCTTTGAATGGTGAAAGCTGATTATAAGACTGTGCCTCTTATTTTCAGAATGCAAAGACTAATGGATGGTAAAGCAAAAATATTTATGGATATATTATAAAGGAAAGGGTTTTGATTCCACTTACCCCTGGGGGAGGTGAATTTCCTGTCCCTCCCTCCATAATTACAATCATTTTCACTTGAAACTTCCATAGGCAGTGACAGAGGAAAAAATGGCAATGCTCCCTTGCAATTGCCATTAGACTATGGGTGTTCCCCACTTGATATATGTGCTAGGAAAACATCGCTTTAGGATGGTAACAAAGAAAGCAACCTGTGTAGGTGTCTGTCATATGTACAGACTGTCGATAACTTTGGGGAGCATTGTACTTAGAGGGCTATGGTTATTTCTGGTGGTTGCTGAGATTGCTGGAGGTATGGAACTTACTAATGACTGCCTTTGAGTGCAGCAATACAATTTGCTAACAGAAATAGACTTCGGCTTTAGGTGCACGTGGCCACCAATTGCTACCTGGAGTGCAAAGCTCAGTTATGCAGGGTCTCAAAAATATGCTCTTGGGTTTTTTTCCTTGAAACTTACAATGGAGACTTGCCTGCATCCTTTTGCGGCTGATGAGCCTTTAAGTAACGTACATATTTTAAAGATATAATTTATGTAAACATTGACGTTTACAGAGACAGATTCACGCAACAACCTCATGTGTTTGTATGTTCTCTTTATATATTTAGTGGGTTTGCATTTACAGTCCCAACTTGGTCATGAAGAGAGTCATATTTTTCTTTGTTTTTCCATAGCTGAACTGTGTCATTCATGGTCTCTTCTCTTGGTGCAGGGGTACCTAGTAACTGCTTCCAGAGCAGGACCAGCTCTCTGTGTTGACTGGGTTATCTCTGCATCTTGACTTCCATTGACTCTGCTGTTTTCCCAAGACCATTCTTACCTTCTCTCGGAGCTTCTGCTAAAAGGGTCCCCGTGCCCTCGATCATGGCTGTCCCCAGGAGGCGTGTGGCTCTCTACTCTCACCTCTGCTCTGTTTACCTTAAATTGTGGGAAGGTTTTCAGATCTTTTCCATGCCCCAGTACCTAAGGAGGGAGCAATGCTGGGTCCTCTCATCTTGAGATTTGCCCAGGTGTCTTCCTCACTCTCCTTATGGCCACCCTATTGGGGCAGGGGACAGGTTTAAGGGGAAAATCAGAAGTTCACTTTTAAACATCTTACATTTGGCATGCTAATAGACACACAAAGACTTGGCAGTTGAATATACACATCTGGTGTTTAGGGGAGAGGTCTGTGCTTGAGATAAGACTTTGGAAGTCATCAGTGGATGAGAATTTGAGCAAACTCTGGGAGATACTGAAGGACAAGGAAGCATGGCGTGCTGCAGTCCATGGAGACGCAAGGCATCGGACATGAGTGAGCGCTTGAACCAGCAACAAAGCCTTTAGGCTGTGCTAACAGCCGCAAACCTGGATAAGACTGTAAAGAGAGAGTAAGTGAAGAAAAAAAGTGAAGAGAGAAGGTGGATTCATTTAAAAGAAGGAAAGAAAATTGGAAATGATCCTAATTTAAAGGAAGTTATTATAGGCTTCAAGTCTGAGTGAGATGTTAAAGCGAGGAATTGTTTAAGATGGGTTTCTGTGTAAGATAAAAAGAACTTACACAGAATTGGAAAGAAATGAGTAAATGTAAAGGGAGTTACGATTTTAACAGATCAACTACTGGCCTGAATGTTGTCAAAAGATGCTGTGTGAGGCAGTGCCACTGGAAATACATAGTAGGCACTGTGTCATAAGCAGGGAGAGGTTCTTCCTTAGAGCAGAGATGCAGAGCAACCATCTGGATGGCTGTAGAGGGCCTTTGCAGTCTTAAAATTTTTATACCTACTCTCAGCAAATTGAGTATTATACAGTGATGCTCCGTGTCCTCAACCCAGGGGAATAAAAGCACAAAAAGTAAATATTTTTCGTGAACAATTAAAGGCAAACTTTGAAAACTGAGTATTTAAAAAAAATTTATTTGGAAAATCTGAAACTACATTTCATTTGCATTATGATCTCAGTAGGTATGTTGTTGCTTCAAATTGTACCTATGATTTCTGATCGTATGATCATTGAGGTTCCCAGGTTTTCTGGTTTATCTAACTTGGTATATAAAAACAGCTAGTCCCTTCCTTTGAAGATATCTGAGGGAAGATTTTCCTCAGACAGAGGAGAAATTTTATGGATGGACCATAAATAAACTCTTTAAGAACTAGTAACAGTTGCTGTGTTTTTACGCATCAGTACTATGTAGATGTGGGAGGTGAACAAACTTTATCAACAAATAGGGACGTGAAATGTGTTAAACGAAGGGGAAACTTTCTCAGCCCTAAATTTGGTTGATTAGCTCTTTTGTCTTTGGTTGTTTTCCAAATGAAGATGCTCTTTTAAAAAGAAAAGTGAATTTTAGTGACTTTGAATACTTCTCTGTAAAACCCTCTTCTAATGGGATTGAATAATTTATGCATCTTTAATATTGGAGAGGGAAGTTATTCCTAGAAGACTGGCATTTCATAACCACTTTGCCATGGCTGATTAACCACTCCACTCACAAGGCTACATCTCCACCAAGCACACAACCCCATGGTTGCTTAGCTCCAGTACTGGGCATGTAAGAAGCGGCTTGTGTGGACACAGTCACATACACAGTATTAATTCTGCTGCTGCTGCTGCTAAGTCACTTCAGTCGTGTCCAACTCTGTACGACCCCATAGACGACAGCCCACCAGGCTCCCCCGTCCCTGGGATTCTCCAGGCAAGAACACTGGAGTGGGTTGCCATTTCCTTCTCCAATGCATGAAAGTGAAAAGTGAAAGTGAAGTCTAGTGTATTAGAAAGAAACACATACCCTAAGATAAAGAAAAGTGAAATGTAGAGCAAAGATAGAAATTGTGTTTCACTAAAAGCAACTTTGCAGATGGTAAAGAATCCGCCTGAAATGTGGGAGATCTGTGTTCGATCCCTGAGTTGGGAAGATCCCTTGGAGGAAGACATGGCAACCCACTTCAGTATTCTTGCTTGGAGATGCCCATGGATAGAGGAGCCTGGTGGGCTGCAGTCCATGGGGTCGCAGAGAGTCGCACATGACTGAGCAACTAAGCACACAAAAGCAGATTAAGCTACAGCCCTACTGTGCTAAGTCTGAAGGGGTTTCTTTGTTTGTTTTTAAAGCTTTCTTTTTTTTTTTTTTTTGATGTGGATCATTTTTAAAGTCTTTATAGAATTTGTTACAATATTGCTTCTATTTTATGTTGTTGTGTTTTTTTTTTTTTTGCCATGAGGCATGTGGGATCTTACCTCCCTGACTAGGAATCAGACTCATATGCCCTGCATTGGAAGGCTACGTCTTGACCCCTGGGCCGCCAGGGAGGTCCCAGTCTGCAGGTGCTTAAGTTCATTTATTTTGGAATTGAAGTGCCTGAAATGTTTCCTAGAGACTGGGACTTCCCTGGGTATCCATAACCATATGTCTGTATCTTCAGACAGAACTGCAGCATTTGACCCAGTGGTTCATCATTTATTTTCTGTTTTCTTTAAACTTTCAGTTATACCAGCTCATCATTTGTCTCCAGGTGTCAGGTCACTGGTCAGCTGATGTGCTAGCTTTGACGCCAGTAGCCTTCTCTGGTTCAGTCCATTATGAACAGGGAGACAGGTTTGTTTGCATAATATTAGATTTGGCTGTTGTTGGTGGGACAGCGCCCTGTGAGAGGACGTGTCTCAGGGTAGGCCTTCTGAACTCATTGGTCCCTGCATGTCCTGGTCTTCTGATGAAGGTATAATTTTTCCATAAATTATGTTCTCCTCAATATATAGCTATTCATAACAGAACTAAAAGGGCTTCCTAGATGGCTCAGAGGTAAAGAATCCACCTACCCTTGTGAGACTCGGGAGACGTGGGTTCCATACCTGGGTCAAGCAGATCCCCTGGAGGAGGGCGTGGCAACCCACTCCGGTATTCTTGCCTGGAGAATCCCATGGACAGAGGAGCCTGGCGGGCTATAGTCCATGGGGTTGCAATGACATGACTGAGCATGCACATGCAAACAGAGCTTATAAGCCTAATTGAAAAGAGACTGTATTTATAGCCACTTGATTTTAAGTCTCCCCATTTTAGTATCTCCTTAAAAAAATCATTACCTCTCCTAGGACTGAGCTCTCTTCCCACCTTCATGGGCCAAATCTAGTTGGTCTTACAGTCTTCCAGGAACTTCCCTGGTGGTTCAGAGGTTAAGAATCCCCCTGCCAGTGCAGGGGATGTGGGTTCATTCCCCGGGAAATTCCACATGCTGTGGGGCCACTAAGCCCATGGGCCACAACTAATGAAGCCCACACTCTTAGAGCCTGTGCTCTGCAACAAGAGAAGCCTGCGAACCACAACAAGAGTAGCCCTTGCTCACTGCCACTTAAGAAAGCCCACATGCAACAGCGAAGACCCACTGCTGCCAAAAAATTTTTAAAAAGTCTTCCAAGCACTTTGATTCCAAAATCACAAAGGTGGCTTGAGGCAGAGGATAGCAGTTGAACAAACAATGGGCTAACCAGGAAGTTTAAAAAGGAAAACTTGGGGAAAAAGGTATCCATGGGGAGCTGTAAAAAGCTCATATATGTTACTGGGAATCTAGAAGACTGTGTTCATACTTTGTGCTCCTGCTCAGCTGTTAAGTCACGTCTGACTCTCTTCGACCCCATGGACTATGGGGTCCTCTGTCCACCGGGCTTCTTTGTCCATGGGATTCTCCGGGCAGGAATACTGGAGTGGGTGGCCATTCTCCTCTCCAGAGAATCTTCCGAACCCAAAGATCCAACCCACGATGCCAGCTTTGCAGGTGGATTCTTTACCGTCTGAACCATCTGAGAAAACCTGTGCTCCTAGTTAGATCTGTGCATATTCCCAGGGCTGTGTGTATGCTCAGAAAAGACCCAAGGAGGCCCTAACCTCTCACCTCTGGCTGAACTTGAGGCTTCGGACATGCAGGAAGTGAAGGCTGAGGAGGAGTGGAAACTGCCTGGCTGAGTACTGAAGGTCTGTGCCAGCAACACAGAGCCACTCCGCAGAGACTGGAGGGACCGTCTCTTGCGTGCAGGCCTCAGGGCATCTTCATGCAGCGCTCGAGTGTGCTGCTCCCCCCTGTATTCATGTCTTTTTTCTTTGCTCACCTGTGAAAGTGAAAGTGGATCAGTCATGGCCAACTCTTTGTGACCCCATGAATTCAGGCGCCTCTGTCTGTGGAATTCTCTAGGCAAGTATACTGAAGTGGGTTGCCATACCCTTCTTCAGGGGATCTTCCCAAACCAGGGATTGAACCCAGGTCTCCTGCATTGCAGGCAGATTCTTTGCCATCTGGGCCACCTGGGAAGTCCTGAAATCCCTCCCTCAAACCCCTTCCACAGGCACCACAGGGGTAAATAGACAACACGTAGATTCTGAAAGTCAACAAACATGAGAAGCACAGATGAGATGCAGGTCAGCTCTGATCCTGGGAAAGCACCACCCAGCTCAGAGGTCAGGATCCCACTGGATTAGGGGGAGTGCAGTGGTTCTTGGGTCCCCAGGGGCCCTTGCACCAGCCAGGGATGCTTAGCTGACTTGTAAATTATAACTTCATTCATTCCTAGAAGGTGTGGTGCATGGGATCATGGGAAAGAATGTTCAGGACTTTTCACAAACATTAGGCTTAAGAAACTCATCACTGGGAACTTATTAGAAACTTCTTCAGAGGATAGAAAGCCAAAAGTAATTTGTTATGGTGATCTTTTTTTGTCCCCAAGGAAGAAACAGTTAGAATTTTCAGTATTTATCTTGCTCAGTGGAGAGACTTCCTCCCATGTGTTAAATTCTCATAATAGTTCTTTATGTTATCCTCACAATATTAAGGCTGTAAAGCTATCTTTGTTTTAGTTCAGTCATTAAAACTGGTAATATCCACTTAGGATGAAAATCATTTTCTCTAGCCCAGGCAAGGAGACAATTGAAAAAGAAATTCACTGGAGAAAAAAAAAGAAAAATTTCCCCTTTATTTATTTAACTTGCTAATTTACTTGATTTATCCTTTGCTCTTTTATGTAGCTCAGCCGCATGTCTTTTGTTTTCCTTTATTACACTTAAAATATAATTTATTGCCCATTGAATTAAGCTAGGAAGCTCCATCTCACAGCTCAAGTGGACCCCCCCGCATGGTCCTTCTTATAATGGGAGGAAGCAGTGTCTTCAGCGATTAATCCTCAGAGGGTTCACTTATTTTTGTCTTCTCCCATGTGCCCTGGTAAAGAAAAGCAAGGACATCCCTGGTGGCTCCAGTGGTTGAGAATCCACCTGCCAATGCACAGGACACGGGTTCGATCCCTGGTCCAGGAAGACTCTCACGTGCCTCGGGTCAGCTAAGTCCATGTGCCACAACTACGGAAGCCTGCATGCCCTAGAGTTCATGCTCCAAAACAAGAGATGTCACTGCGATAAGAAGCCCAGGAAACCACAGCTAGAGAGTAGCCCCCACGGGGTACAACGAGAGAAAGCACGCGTGTAGCGGCGAAGACCTAGCGTGGCCAAAAGTAAATTTAGAAAAGTGACATCGTGTTACCGACACGTATATGGCACTTAGAGCATGTTAATACCTGTTTTCCACATACTAACTCAATTTTATGCCACCCATGAGTGGCATTAAATACTTACTTGTAAATGCAGTATAGTTGTTTTATATTATCTTAGTTTCATGTGTACAACAAAGTGATACAGTGATATATATGTGTATGTATATATATGTATATATATATATATGTATATTTTTTTCCATTGTATGTTATTACGAGATACTGAATATAGTTCCCTTTGCTATCCAGTAAGCTCTTGTTGCTTATCTATGGAGTTAAATATTATTTAACCGCATTATTCATGTGGGGAAACCAAGGCAAAGAAAAATGCCCAGGTTTATAGAGCTAGCAAGTGGTGGAGCTGGGGTTCAGACCCGGGTCACTGGCTCCAGAATCCATGGTCCACTCGCTCAGCCATATCTGCTCAGCCACATGCTGTGGAGGTGTTTGGGACACTCGTTTGTCTTGGAATCGGTTTGACCTCGTTGTGGGTTTGACAGTGACTCCAAGGAGAGCTTAGGGGCCTGAGGGTGGGAGGGACAGGTGAGCACAGGACCTGCGCTGATTCACTGATTGGACCCCACAGTTTAGGGCTGCTGAATGGAGATGAACTTGCTTGGTGTGTTTTCCTAACTACCACGCTCTCGTTCTCAAGCTTGAGCATTTCGAGTGTGTAAGGTGGTGCCTTGTCTTTGTAGCACTTTGGAAGTTATCGGGGTGCAGAGTGTTGTGATGCTCTGTCAGCCAGGGGCTGCTTTTCAGTCGTTGCTGGACGGTGAAACCTTGACCACAATTGGCCCCGAGGCATTTACATCATCACCATAGTGGACTTTGGTGCATGCTAAGTCGTCTCAGTCATGTCCAACTCTTTGACACCCAACCCCATGGACTGTAGCCCTCCAGGCTCCTCTGTCCATGGGATTCTCCAGGCAAGAATACTGGAGTGGGTTGCCATGCCCTCCTCCAGGGGATCCTCCTGACCCAGGGATTGAACCAGTGTCTCCTGTCTCGTGTCTCCTGCATTGTTGGCAGGTTCTTTACCACTAGTGCCACCTGGGAGGCCCAATGGCCTTTGGTGACTACATGCTTTTCCCTTTTAATGAAACAGTGGGATTCAAATGTTTTGTCCTGAGACGATACCAGCTTGGGTGTGTCACTACAGAAGGGCTCTGTGCAGAGAAGCTGGAGCACCATCTACCGCTGCCATGTGGCCGGGTGTGGGGGCCCAGAGCTTTGAGTCATAGTCACCCTCAGAGCCACTGCTCTAGAGTCTCAGGGTGCCTCAGCTTGTCCAGGTCGGATTCATTGTTAGTCCTAGTGCTGGTAGGGGTTCAGAAATCCAGTTTGAGCCTGAAAGCATCTCTTTAGACAATGATGAGCCATAGAAAATGGGATGTCAGAAAAAAATCTCAGTCTCTTGGTGGTTTCACCATTTCAGATTTCCAAGATATTAGTGGTTTTTTGTTTGTTTGTTTTTGCCTCTTTCATGTAACTGACTGAGAGGGAATCTGATTTAGGAGGAGAACTACAGGTAAAGAAGAGTGATGAGCAGCAGTTGTTAAGGACCCAGGTGATAATTAACACATCTCCCTGGGTACCAGCACCATTGAGATTTTGACATCCTGGCAGCTAGGGCATGAGCCTGTCTTCTTTCTGCTTTGCAGTGTTTGTGAAGGAGGCTAACTCATGTGTGAATGGTGGGCTGTGGACTGGGGGGTGTCAGGGCTGCTGTGCCTGAGAGATCACAGCTGGACTGAGCCAGTGCTGAATTCTCAGACCATCATCATCAGGGGATGACCATCCTGGGAAATCCTGGGGACTGCGGGCTAGTTGTCAACCTGCTGCTGTTTGGTCACTGAGTCGTGTCTGACTCTTTGCAACCCCACGGACTGCAGCCCACCAGGCTCCTATGTCCGTGGGATTCTCCAGGCAAGAATACTGAAGTGAGTTGCCATTTCCTCCTCCAGGGGATCTTCTGGACCCAGGGATAGAAGCTGCATTTTGCATCCCCTGCGTTGGCAGGTGGGTTCTTTACTGCTGAGCCCACAGGGAGCTCAGTTGTCAACCTACCATTCCCTAATCTTGAGAGCTTTCATATTTAGACCTGAAAAGAAAGAGAAATCAGTCAGCGTAAAATTTTCCCTGAGTGTCTCTCTTAAGTTTTTGAATGGGTGTGGTTGTACAGTAATGACTCTGAAATCACAGAATCATCAGTTTCTTATAGTGGCCCCTTTCCTACAGCACAGTCTTCAGGACCACACAGAATAGGACTTTGTATGGCATCTGCAAAGAAATATGTCAGAGATGTGGTGAGTAGAATGCAGGGAGTTATTTCCCACAGGGTAAATAAAGCTGGGAAGAGCTGTTAACACCCTAAGTCCAGATCAGATCAGATCAGATCAGATCAGTCGCTCAGTCGTGTCCGACTCTTTGCGACCCCATGAACTGCAGCACGCCAGGCCTCCCTATCCATCACCAGCTCTCGGAGGTCACCCAGACTCACATTCATCGAGTCAGTGATCCCATCCAGCCATCTCATCCTCTGTCGTCCCCTTCTCCTCCTGCCCTCAATCCCTCCCAGCATCAGAGTCTTCTCCAATGAGTCAACTCTTCGCATGAGGTGGCCAAAATACTGGAGTTTCAGCTTGAGCATCATTCCTTCCAAAGAAATCCCAGGTCTGATCTCCTTCAGAATGGACCGGTTGGATCTCCTTGCAGTCCAAGGGACTCTCAAGAGTCTTCTCCAACACCACAGTTCAAAAGCATCAATTCTTCGGCGCTCAGCCTTCTTCACAGTCCAGCTCTCACATCCATACATGACCACAGGAAAGACCATAGCCTTGACTAGGCGAACCTTTGTTGGCAAAGTGATGTCTCTGCTTTTGAATATGCTATCTAGGTTGGCCATAACCTTCCTTCCAAGGAGTAAGCGTCTTTTAATTTCATGGCTGCAGTCACCATCTGCAGTGATTTTGGAGCCCAGAAAAATAAAGTCTGACACTGTTTCCACTGTTTCTCCATCTATTTCCCATGTAGTGATGGGACCAGATGCCATGATCTTCGTTTTCTGAATGTTGAGCTTTAAGCCAACCTTTTCACTCTCCACTTTCACTTTTATCAAGAGGCTTTTTAGTTCCTCTTCACTTTCTGCCATAAGGGTGGTATCATCTGCATATCTGAGGTTATTGATATTTCTCCCAGCAATCTTGATTCCAGCTTGTGTTTCCTCCAGTCCAGCATTTCTCATGATGTACTCTGCATATAAGTTAAATAAACATGGTGACAATATACAGCCTTGACGTACTCCTTTTCCTATTTGGAACCAGTCTGTTGTTCCATGACCAGTTCTAACTGTTGCTTCCTGACCTGCATACAGATTTCTCAAGAGGCAGATCAGGTGGTCTGGTATTCCCATCTCTTTCAGAATTTTCCACAGTTTATTGTGATCTACACAGTCAAAGGCTTTGGCATAGTCAATAAAGCAGAAATAGATGTTTTTCTGGAACTCTCTTGCTTTTTCCATGATCCAGCGGATGTTGGCAATTTGATCTCTGCCTTTTCTAAAACCAGCTTGAACATCAGGAAGTTCACGGTTCACATATTGCTGAAGCCTGGCTTGGAGAATTTTGAGCATTACTTTACTAGCGTGTGAGATGAGTGCAATTGTGCGGTAGTTTGAGGACTCTTTGGCATTGCCTTTCTTTGGGATTGGGATGAAAACTGACCTTTTCCAGTCCTGTGGCCACTGCTGAGTTTTCCAAATTTGCTGGCATATTGAGTGCAGCACTTTCACAGCATCATCTTTCAGGATTTGGAACAGCTCCACTGGAATTCCGTCACCTCCACTAGCTTTGTTCCTAGTGACGCTTTCTAAGGCCCACTTGACTTCACATTCCAGGATGTCTGGCTCTAGGTCAGTGATCACACCATCATGATTATCTGGGTCGTGAAGCTCTTTTTTGTACAGTTCTTCTGTGTATTCTTGCCACCTCTTCTTAATATCTTCTGCTTCCGTTAGGTCCACACCATTTCTGTCCTTTATCGAGCCCATCTTTGCATGAAATGTTCCTTTGGTATCTCTGATTTTCTTGAATAGATCCTTAGTCTTTCCCATTCTGTTGTTTTCCTCTATTTCTTTGCATTGATCGCTGAAGAAGGCTTTCTTATCTCTTCTTGCTATTCTTTGGAACTCTGCATTTAGATGTTTATATCTTTCCTTTTCTCCTTTGCTTTTCGCTTCTCTTCTTTTCACAGCTATTTGTAAGGCCTCCCCAGACAGCCATTTTGCTTTTTTGCATTTCTTTTCCATGGGGATGGTCTTGATCCCTGTCTCCTGTACAATGTCACGAACCTCATTCCATAGTTCATCAGGCGCTCTATCTATCAGATCTAGGCCCTTAAATCTATTTCTCACTTCCACTGTATAATCATAAGGGATCTGATTTAGGTCATACCTGAATGGTCTAGTAGTTTTCCCTACTTTCTTCAATTTCAGTCTGAATTTGGCAATAAGGAGTTCATGGTCTGAGCCACAGTCAGCTCCTGGTCTTGTTTTTGCTGACTGGATAGAGCTTCTCCATCTTTGGCTGCAAAGAATATAATCGATCTGATTTCGGTGTTGACCATCTGGTGATGTCCATGTATAGAGTCTTCTCTTGTGTTGTTGGAAGAGGGTATCATAAATCTCAAAATTTGCTTTGCGCCAAAATACTTTATTGGTGCATTGATAGAACTTGGGCAAAATTTAACGAGTAGTAAATCATAAGTAAGTAAATCATTACTAAATTAAGTAATTGTAGTTTGTGGGTAGGCTCATAAACTTCCTCTAGGTCTTAAATATTTTGTTCAAATTTTCTGAGACTGTTTGGGATATAGCGAAGTCTTGTTTGGGAAAAATGTCTAGGTTAGTAACTATACAGAATAATAGATGTGTGTTTCTGTTCAAGGCATGAAACCTGCTTGTTAAAAATACTAGCCTTGGGTCTTCCCGGGCCGTCCAGTGGTTAAGACTGCCTTCCAACGCAGGGGCTGTCAGTTTGATCCCTGGTGGAGGAGCTAAGATCCCACCTGCCCTGTGACCAAAAAGCCAAAACATAGAAACAGTATTGTAACAAGTTTAATAAAGGCTTTAAAAAAAATGATCTACGTCAAAAAATATCTTTTAAAAAATGCTAGCCGTGTCACATCTCCCATGCTCCACTTGAAACGTCAATCATTTGTTCCTCAACTCAAGTTGTTGCATTATCTCTGAGGCCATAGTCAACCTACCTACAACAACACTTAGAAACAACACTTTATGTTTTAAATTTATTAATTCCAGAGTGGATGAAAAGCAGAGGTGGTAAATTAAGATGTAAGACAGTCAAGTGCCTTGGGTGTGAGAGGGAGGTCTAGGACAGAGGATGCCGTGGGGAAGTGCTGGGAGAGAGGATATAACCATTTTGTATTTTCATCCAGGATTAACTCACTGGGAAGGCTGAATCAATAGCATACATTTGCAGTTTAAACCAATGAGAAGAACATTGAAAAGATTATTTCCAGCACTCTAACTACAGAAGCCCTGTTACTATAAACTTTGTCCTTGCGCTCAGTCACGTCTGACTCTCTGTGATCCCATGGACTGTAGCCCACCAGGCCCCTCTGTTCATGGCATCTCCCAGGCAAGAATACTGGAATGGGTTGCCATTTCCTTCTCTATGGGATCTCCCCAACCCAAGGATCAAACCCGAGTCTCTTGTGTCTCCTGCATTAGCAGGGTGGATTCTTTACCACTGTGCCACCTGGGAAGTCCAATATATATCTTGAAGATGTTAAAAAAAATCAATAAACAGAAACCTCATTTAAATAGAGTCAGGAGACCAGGGACTTCCCTTGAGGTCCATCAGTTAAGACTCTGTACCCCCAATGCAAGGGGCCTGGGTTCTGTCTCTGGTCAGGGATTATATCCCACGTGCTGCAGCAGAGATTCCCATGTGCCACAACTAAGACCCGGTGCAGCCAAATAAATATAAAATATTTTTAAAGAAATGGAGCCAGTATCATAGGCTGTATACATTTGGCTGTATCTCTTGAAAAAACATTTATTGAGTATAGTAACAAAATTTTGATTAAGAAATTAGTCTACTTACATTTAATATAATAATTGAAACATTTGTATATCAATAAAGTTTATTTTCTTGTTTCATGTAAAAAAAAAAAAAAAAGAAAGAAATAGAGCCAGAAGGCCAGAATGGGAAGCTCTCAGGACCTGTGAGACTCTTCTTTCCAGGCAAGGACTCAGCCAATGGAAAGCCATGGACTGTTAACTAGAGCCCTCCCAACTTCCTCTCCCCTCTACAAAAGCTTTCTCTTTTCGTGGCCAAGCAGGGACTTACATGTGACTCCCCAGGGTTGAGGTCTCTGAACTGCAGTTGTCTTCTGATCTGCATAAACCCATCTCTGCTGGAGAAATATCTGGCAGTCAGTTTGTTTCAGGTCAGCAGAGATGTCTTTGTGGTTGCTGAACAATGCAGAAGCTGATACGAGAATGATATGCCTTGAGTCTAATTCTTGTTTTCTCATTGAGTGAAGTGGAGTACTGAGTCAGTTAGGGAAAGCTAGAAAGGGGGAAAGGTGTGTAGAACTCATCCTTTGATTCTGTTCAGCACTCCTGAAGTCTCAAGAGTCTTAAGAGGTGTCCACAGTAAATAGGTCACTATTCTTGGGCTGGTGTTGAAAGATACACCGAGTGTCATCTTCCAAAAGAGAGGAGAGTTGAAAGCCCTGTCGGGGCAGAGGAAGGACACTCGATGCAGCCTGGGCCAGTCAGGAGGTTCATCCCATTGAAGGCGAGCCCTGTGTTCAAGGAACTGAAAGAGATGAGTATTTTAGAAGCAGCAAATGATGGTGGGGGTTCACGGGGGTGGGCTGGGAGACAAGGCTGGAACATGGACTCTTGGGCTGCATCAAAGAAGGCCTGTGAGCTTGCTGTAGAGTCTGAAGGTGGCACCATTGAAAATGACTGATGTGATCAGATGTTCTTTTTTTCTTTTCTCCCCTCTGATGGCCACTCTGGACGGTGCGGTGCAGGGTATCTCTGTCCCCATAGGAACCCGCCTCCAGACTGGGAGTCTCATGGACCCTTCTCACGGCTTCATGGTCTGTTCGCTATTCTATCTCCATTTGCAAGACGACTGTGGTTCCTTCTATTTATATTTGAAATCTGTCTTTGGCATATATTTGAAGCAGAGGATATACATCAAAATGTGATCGTATTTTGCCATCTCAACTGGTCCTCAAACCTGATTTTTTTTTTAATTTTTCTTAACTTTACAATATTGTATTACTTTTACTATACATCGAGATGGATCCGCCACCAGAATACACGTGTTCCCCATCCTGAACCCTCCTCCCTCCCCCCTTCCCACACCATCCCTCCAGGTCATCCCAGTGCTCCAGTCCCAGGCATCTGTTATTTTAAGATAATTTTCAGAGTGGTGTGGTGTTGCTATAACATTTGCCCATCACAACAGTGCAGTCCTGCCTCCTTTCAACCCTGCTCCCATCTGTCTTCATGATCGCAGAATTGAGGGTGACATTCTTTCAGTGAATCATATCATGATCCACCAGCTGAAAGATTAATTCAGAAAACATGATTAGAAAGAGACATCTGAATAGTTTATCTGAGACATAAGGCATGGGCATCGGTGACAGGATTTATATAACTGAAATGAATTCTCTTTAGTTTTCTTGTCTTACTAAATTAACATCAAAATGATTTTACCAGTTTAGGTAAGGCAGTGTCAGAAAGTCTAACTGTTTTGCTGGTCATAAATTATCACCGTCCTTATGCTGATTTAAAGAGTAGTTTCTGACACTGAAATATCCAGTATCCCTTTTAGAACAAGAATGATAATATGATGTTAATATTGTTCTGGGATGTCCCATACTCTGCGTAATTTTTTTCAACAATTTGTCAACAGTCTAAGTAAATAAGAAATTGTGCTTTCTCTTTAATAAATTCTCTGTATTCGTGACTTACGCTTCTGGCACAATAGTGGCATCAAGCGGGAATCGATCTGTCCTGTAGAATTAGGGCCATGTCTTCCAGATGCCATATTAAATTTAAGTTAGTGCCCCTGTCCTTTTCCGGTGTTGCACTGAGTTAAAGTTAGCCCATATCTTATTATTATCAGCCATCAGTCAAGAAGATGCTAATGAAGCAGCCGCCCTCAGATGGAAAAGATAACATTACAGATGCCTCATGGAACTTTCAGATTGGCACTCATTTTTGTCCTAAATTAAAAGATAGCCTGTTTAAAAGATGCAAATGGTATAAAGTATTTTAGGAGTGTTAGTTCCTTGTGCATCCTGCCAAATAATATTTGACATTATGGCCACATTTAATGCTCAGCTGCTCAGTGGCTTTATTAGGTTCTCACGCTGTGGAGCGCAGAAGATGATGGCATTAGATTTTTTTTTTTAATTGAGTAGTTTTATTGTTATAATCAAAACATGACAATTTTGGACACATTGTAAAAAATTATTCATTTAACAAATACTTGTAAACTTTCATTCATCTGTTTTATTTATTGCCATTAAATTTTTTTTTACTTTCATTAACTAATTTGTTTTAATTGGAGGCTAATTACAATATTGTGGTGGATTTTGCCATACACTGACATGAATCAGTCACGGGTGTACATGTGCGCCGATCCTGAACCCCCCTCCCACACAAATTATTCAGCTCTTGAGTTGCTTTTATTTACACTTGGATTCTTTTTTTATTATTATTTTTTATTTTGTATTGGGTTTTAGCTGATTCATAATGTTGTGATAGTTTCCGGTGAACAGGGAAGGAACTCAGCCTTACAGATACATGTAACCATTCTCTCCCAAACTCCCCTGGCATCCAGGCTGGCACATGACATTGAGCAGAGTTCCCTGTGCTGAGCAGTAGGTCCTTGTTGGTTATCCATCTTAAACATAGCAGTGCGTGCACGTCCATCCCACACTCCCTAACTACCTTTTCCCCCTTCCTCCCTCAGTAGCTGAAAGTTTGTTCTCCAAGCCTGTGAGCCTGTTTCTGCTTGTAAGTAAGTTCATTTGCATCATTTCTTTGAGATATCATACAATACTTCTCCTCCTCTGTCTGACCTACTTCACACAGTGTGACCACCTCTAGGTCTATCTTCCTTGCTGCAAGTGGCATTATCTCATTCTTTTTAATGTGGAGCCTTTTTAATATTAACATCTGTGCTGAGGAAAGGTTACCTTTATCTTTGAATATAATAAAATTCTCTTTTTGCCTTTTTAGTCAAAGAAAGAAATTTATAACAATAGAGATAACAACCACACAGATAAGCTTTGTGACTTTTAAAGCTTCACTCAAGTGCCAAAATGAAACCATCATGAAGATGATGTTTGATTTTGGAACCCCTTCAAGAAGGTTACAGGTTTCAGAATGATAGCAGCATCCCTGGGTCTTCTCTCTCCTCACTGTGCCAGGAACCCTAATTTGGAGGTGAGAGAGCTGTCTTCATCCACACAGGAAAATCCCTGTCAGTCATGAAAAATTGAGCAAGATGGGGGTGTCCACCATCTTGAAGGTTTCCTTGCCACCATGGAGGGCTCTGTGACCTGGGGCCATGTAACCTGAGGTCCCTTTCCTGGAGCTGCAGCAAGAGACTGAGCCTGCTGGCGTCTCTTCTCCCTGGGCAGGAGCCAAGAAGCCCATCAAGTAGTCCTCTTCAGGCTGGCCCCAGACAGCATCTTCTCCCGGTGTGCTGAAGAGACTCTGAGGGCTCACTCTTGCCACTTTGGCTGAATTCTGTTCCTTCTGTGTAAAGCACAGGAGGATAAAATTATAGGCAGAGCTGGTCCTCCAACCTCTGGGAGAGACGTTGCTGTATCTTTGGAATAAACTGGTGTCAGGCTTTGCTGCTGTGATTCTGCCAAACAAGTTACCCACTGAAGCTGCTGTAGAGCCCAGGGAGCCCAGCCTGGTGCTCTGTGATGACCTAGAGGGGTGGAATGGGGGGAAGGAGGAAGGCTAACGAGGGTGGGGTTGTGTGTGTGTGTGTGTGTGTGTAATTATGACTGATTCATGTTGTTGTACGGCAGAAACCAACACACTGTGAAGCAATTTTCCTCCAATAAAAAATTTTTTTAAAAACAATTATTCACTATTTCTGTTAAGTTATCCTAACACAACATTGTAAAGCAACTTTCCTCCAATTAAAAAAGAGAAAAAGAATTGCCCACTATTCCTATAAGCTGTTTCTATACTGCTTCTCTCATGGGATCTTGGACTCCACAAGGATCCCTCAAACTTGGTAGAGAAGAGACCCCACAACCTACATAATATTAGGAAGTGTTGGCTGCAAGTCCCATTTTGTTGAAGGCTTACCTGTTTTCCAAAATGTCATGTAGATTTTGCATTTTATTCCATGTAGATTTTGCATTTTATTCCAAAATAGATCCAGTTTTATATTAATAGAATTATGGTGTCACGTTTGTGAATTACTACAGTCTTTTTGAAATGCAATTTGGCAATATCTGTAAACATTAAATATGTATGTACTGTTTCAGTCAGCAGTCTTACTCCTGGGAATCAGTCTCATAGAAATAAAAGCATCAGTACATCAAGATACATGTATAATGATCTCTATGACCACATGCCATGGCAAAAATTGGAATAAAATGAATGGCACTCAACAGGGAAGTGGCTGAATGTAAACTGGAGCCACCGTATGTGGAATTGTGCAGCCACTGAAGAGAATGAATTGGAATTCTGTCAGGTGACTTGAAGGGGTTTCTGTGAGTAAAGCAAAATGCATGGAATGCATCTAAGAGCCGTGTTTATAAAACATTGACAATAACTGTCATGGTTGTTCAGTCACTTCGTCGTGTCCAGCTCTTTGCAACCGCCATGGACTGCAGCGTGCCAGGCTTCCCTGTCCTTCACTATCTCCTGGAGTTTGTTCAAACTCATGTCCATTGAGTCAATGATGCCATCCAACCATCTAATCCTCTGTCACGCCCTTCTTCTCCTGTCATCAATCTTTCCCAGCATCAGGGTCTTTTCCCACTCTGCATCAGGTGGCCAAAGTATTGGAACTTCAGCTTCAGCATCAGTCCTTCCAATGAATATTCAGGGTTGATTTCCTTTAGGATTGACTGGTTTGATCTCCTTGCAGTCCAAGGGACTCTCAAGAGTCTTCTTCAGCTCCCCTTGAAAGCATCAACTCTTCATCCCTCAGCCTTCTTTACGTTAACATACACATACTATGTAAACATGTACAGAATGATTGTATATGTTTCTATATGTTTTGTAAGTCATATTAGCATGAGGAGCTCAGTAGCTCACCGGGTTGCCTGTGGTAGGAGGGATGAGAGAAGAGGGAGAGGAAAAGGAATATTGCATTATTTAATCACTTGAAGTTAGATACGATTGTGCAATCTGTGTAATACAAATTATACATAAGCCAATTGTCTCTCTCCTTGTAAATTTGGAAGCTGCCCTGTCTCCTGCTGAGTGGCTTTGCCCTCTTCTCTCTCATCATGGCATAGCCCTGGGAGCAGTGGTAGTCCTGTTGAGAAACATGACATGGCAGTATGCATAGTACAGAGATCTAAGGGGGATGAGCCACCATGTGCCTCCGTCTGGCTGGAGCATCTGTCTTCTGGAGAGGTTCTGTTGGTTCTGCCATGATGTGTCTGTGAACGGGCTTCCTGACTAAGGCAGGCTGTGGACACCATTAAGTTTCCCTGGACATGGGTGCCTTTATTCTGAGGCATGATTTCTGCTGACTCCTTAAGGCATCACCTGATTTGGCTGCTAGCTTTCTGCAGTGACACCTAGTTCTTTCTGTGGTTCCACGTTTAGTTATGCTCTTGAACTGTGGAGCTGGAGAAGACTCGTGGGAGTCCTTTGGACAACAAGGATATCAAACCAGTCAATCCTAAAGGAAATCAACCTGAATATTCATCGGAAGGACTGATGCTGAAGCTGAAGCTCCAATACTTAGGCCACCTGACTCACTGGAGAAGACCCTGATGGTGGGAAAGATTGAAGGCAGGAGGAGAAGGGGGTGACAAAGGATGAGATGGTTGGATGGCATCACTGACTCAATTGACATAAGTTTGAGCAAACTCCAAGAGATAGTAAAGGACAGGGAGGCCTGGTGCGCTGTAGTCCATGGGGTCTCAAAGAGTCAAGCATTACTTAGCAACTGAACAACAAATTACCACCTGACTTTTTACAGTGTCAGTAAATACTATATTATACACCTGGTCCATCCAGCCAAGCTGTGAATTGTTATGGTTCAAGCTGTAGGAGTGTATCTACTTCATAATTTTATTATGTTCTGTTTTTAATTTTTCAGTGCAAAAGCCTTTTCTGGTGAAGGATTTAGTGAACTGACTCAAATTATTCTTATAAATGTTGTTGAATGTTATGTAACATAACATGAACATGTTATGTTTTATATCATGTGTGAAATTGCTCCCCATGGGAGGACTATCTTTAGACAGGCTTACTGCCTTAAATTACTTAAAATAAAACCACTTAAACTCTTTCCCCAACCCACCAATATAAATAATTTCCTTCTGTCTATCTCATGGGTACCATATGCAACACTTCTCAATCACATCAATGTTCTCTTCAACTCACAAGTAAATGTAGCTCACAGTACTCTCATCAGCTGCAAGAAAAAAATGTCACAAACGGTTTATCTTTTTCATGCAACTTTTCCTGCAAGTTTTCCACTAATTCCTCAATACCCTGAACAATAGTGCTTCCGATCACACTTATATTTTCATAAGGCTACATCTGTCTGGTAGGCTACATAGTTACAGCTGTATTCAATAAACATTTTTATAAACTCACCTTCCTTAAAACGTTCACTGCTAAGCAGTTGTCTCAGTTCATTATTTCACAGTTGCAACTGTTTGGTTCACTTTGTTTCTATTAGAAACAAATTTGATAGGTTTTATTAGAAACAAAAAAAGTAGTATTTTTTCCTCAATTTATTATGCTTTTCTTACAGATCTTTCCTTATGCCAGCACTTACTGTGGTTTAACAAGATCTCATCTTTCTTTCCACTCCATTCCTTCCAGCTGTGATGTGGTTCAACCATTGTCTGGGGCCATTTATTGAAAGGTTTTTGCATTAAAAAAAGAGAAAGCTTTGGGCAGTGTGGAAGCACTCAGAGCCTGGCATCGTGGGGCAAGTGGGAGGTAGATGACCAAGATGTAGACTCTGCGCAGGTCCCAGAAAGGATAGAGGTGATACCAGTGGTGGGCAGTGACCTGAGCTCACTGGCTTCCTGGGACCCAGTCAGTGAGTGTGCCCCACATAAATTTACCCAGAAGGGTAATAGGTCAAATTGTACTCAACGTGGGTATCATTTTAGGGTTTTTTTTTTTCCCATATAAGTTTGATCATCTGAAGCACAAAACTAAACAGTTTTATGACCATCAGTGGTTAACAGCGATCAGCTGGTGATGCCATAACAAGCCATCATTCAGAGCATGTGTTGAGAGAAATATGACTTTGTTCTTCCACCTGTCCACAGACGTTTTGTATTTGCAGTGATCCAATCTCAGCTTTTTAATTCTTAAGAAATTGCTATTTCCAGGGAAACATTTCTGACATGGTTTGCAAGATCAGATCAGATCAGTCGCTCAGTCGTGTCCGACTCTTTGCGACCCCATGAACTGCAGCACGCCAGGCCTCCCTGTCCATCACCAGCTCCCGGAGGTCACCCAGACTCGCATCCATCGAGTCAGTGATGCCATCCAGCCATCTCATCCTCTGTCGTCCCCTTCTCCTCCTGCCCCCAATCCCTCCCAGCATCAGAGTCTTCTCCAATGAGTCAGCTCTTCGCATGAGGTGGCCAAAATACTGGAGTTTCAGCTTTAGCATCATTCCTTCTAAAGAAATTCCAGGATTGATCTCCTTCAGAATGGACCGGTTGGATCTTCTTGCAGTCCAAGGGACTCTCAAGAGTCTTCTCCAACACCACAGTTCAAAAGCATCAATTCTTCGGCGCATGGTCAACAAAAGAGTCCGAAATGCAGTACTTGGATGCAATCTCAAAAATGACAGAATGATCTCGGTTCGTTTCCAAGGCAAACCATTCAATGTCACAGTAATCCAAATCTATGCCCCAACCAGTAACGCCGAAGAAGCTGAAGTTGAAAGGTTCTATGAAGACCTACAAGACCTTTTAGAACTAACACCCAAAAAAGATGTCCTTTTCATTATAGGGGACTGGAATGCAAAAGTAGGAAGTCAAGAAACACCTGGAGTAACAGGCAAATTTGGCCTTGGAATACGGAATGAAGCAGGGCAAAGACTAATAGAGTTTTGCCAAGAAAATGCACTGGTCATAGCAAATACCCTCTTCCAACAACACAAGAGAAGACTCTATACATGGACATCACCAGATGGTCAACACCGAAATCAGATCGATTATATTCTTTGCAGCCAAAGATGGAGAAGCTCTATCCAATCAGCAAAAACAAGACCAGGAGCTGACTGTGGCTCAGACCATGAACTCCTTATTGCCAAATTCAGACTGAAATTGAAGAAAGTAGGGAAAACTACTAGACCATTCAGGTATGACCTAAATCAAATCCCTTATGATTATACAGTGGAAGTGAGAAATAGATTTAAGGGCCTAGATCTGATAGATAGAGTGCCTGATGAACTATGGAATGAGGTTCGTGACATTGTACAGGAGACAGGGATCAAGACCATCCCCATGGAAAAGAAATGCAAAAAGCAAAATGGTTTGCAAAGGGAGAGGTAAATCTATGATACTGCCTGGAGGCTGATGGGAGGAAAAGGGAAACAGCTTTTTTGAATGCTTTTGGAAGGAGGAAAAAAGTGGGCCATTTTAGTTATTCCCGTTTCAGAAGGTTATTCCCATCTGAAACACATTTGAGAGACTGAAATGGAATATTTCCATTGCCATACCTCTCATAGCGAAAAGAAGTAATAGGCAATTATTTTTGCAGGTTCTTCTTAAAAGAAAAGCTATGCAGGACTGGTCCTACCTTCGCAAGATAAAATGGGGAATTGAGCAGTTATTCAGTGAATTTCAAACAGTGTCAAGAACCTAGCATGATTTTCGCCCTGAAGTATATAGATGGACTTTTTTTTTTTTTTGACGGTTTTCTGTATTTTTTTCTTTTTAATTTCTTTTTTTTTTTTATTTCGCTTAACTTTACAATATTGTATTGCTTTTACTATACATCAAGATGGATCCGCCGCCAGTATACACGTGTTCCCCATCCTGAACCCTCCTCCCTCTCCCCTCCCCACACCATCCCTCCAGGTCGTCCCAGCAGAGAAAATAGCATCCGGTCTCTGTCCCATTATAATGATAGTAAGTTTGCATGTGAAAAGAAAATTCAAACAACAGAGAAAATCACACAAAGGAATTGTTTCAATTTTTCACTTGAGAAGTATCTGTTGGGTACGTCCTGTGTGCAGGTTGAGTGCCGGGGTTTCAGTGTTATAGTATGTTCTATACATATGAATGAATTTCACTCTAAGAGCATGTTCGTAAGTCCAATTTCTTCATAAGTCCAACAAACTTAGCCTAGGTACCCAACTAACATAACTGGCTATATAATACTGTATTGTAATAAGTTTATAATACTTTTTACACAAATAATGCATGAAAAACAAAAACCATTTTTAATCTTACAGAATAGTACCTTGAAAGGTACAGTAGTCTGTAAAAAGTTTAATTTCGGAAGAAACCGTCAAACTGTATTCCAAATTGGCTGTACCATTTTGCAGCCTCACCAGTGGTGAAGGTTCTTTCTCCACATCCTTACTAGCATTTGGTGGTGTCAGTATTTTGAATTTTTGCCATGTCAGTAGACGTCTAGGGGTATCTCATTGTTGTTTTAATTTGCAGTTCCCTGATGACATCCGATCTTGAACATCTTTTCATATGCTTATTTTCCGTCTGCATGTTTTCTTTGGTGAGATGTCTGTTTAGATCTTGGGAGCAGCAGCTTGGATGGATCTAAGAAGACTTGCTGATTTTAAGGTTTTTAGCTTTTTTCTTGTTATGTGGGTGTGAGTGAAGGACTTCTAAGTTTCTTACATCTCAAACTGGAAACTGAAGTTGCTATTTAATTTTGTTTTTTAAAATTTTGTGTGTCTGTGCTACGAGTTTTTAATTTTGTTTTGCACTATTAGTAGCGGTGCTGCGACCTTGCGTGTATGATGGTTGCCTTCTGCAGACTGAGCTCTCAAAGTGGATCGAAGGTTATAGAAAATATACTAATTGATGTATATTTGGCCAAATTTCCTTATGGTGAAATTACTATACTCCCACCAGCACGGATGACTTTGCCGGTTTCCATAGACCCTCGCCAGCATTGACTATTATCAGTCTTTTGTACCTTTGCCAATTAGATAAGCAGAAAGAGATCCTACGGTTTTAAAGATCCTACAGTTTTAACTGCATTTTTTTCCCACCATGATTCTATCTTCTATTACCTACAAATATTTCATCTACTATATTTCTCTATGTGGATGCTCATTTTTTCCTAATAATTAATATAAAGTTTAGTAAACTTTTGTTTATCTTATGTTTTGTAGATGTTTTTTCCAAACGTATGTTGTTTATATTTTAAACTTTATTTCTAATAGGATTTTTGTTGAGTTTTTTACTTATATAATAAATTGTGTAGTCCATGGGGTCACTATGAGTCGGATGCGACTGAGCAACTTCACTTTCACTTTTCACTTTGACACAATGGAGAAGGCAATGGCAACCCACTCCAGTGTTCTTGCCTGGAGAATCCCAGGGACGGCGGAGCCTGGTGGGCTGCCGTCTGTGGGGTCACACAGAGTCGGACACGACTGAAGCGACTTAGCAGCAGCAGCAGCAGACATTTATTGTTAATTCTTTTGTTGTTTCTAATATTGCTAACAGATTTTCACTATTCCTGACATATTCAGTAATTTATTTTGATTTTGTCCTTGGATTTTACCTAACCATATTTTCCTCTAGTCTTTAAAATATTTGATTCACCTGGAATGTGTTTTGGTGGAAGGCATAAGAATGGGATCAAGCTTCATTTGTAGCCAACTCTCTAGCCAGTTGTACAAACACTTAGAAAAAAACTCCTTTTTTTTTCTTTTTAAACTGATATTAACGCCTTCTTTGTTACCTGCTGGGATCTCCTCTGGACTCTTCATTTATGGATTTAGCAGTTTCACACTGTGTAATCCTACAACATTTCTATATAGCGTTTATCTCTGGTGGTGGTACATCCTCTTTAACTCTTCCTCTTTTATTTCGCACACCCCCAGCTATTCTTGCAAATTCATTCTTCAAGGTGGCCTTCCAAAATCACTTTTTCAAGGTCACCTCCCCACCAAATAGGTATTAGTACTCCTTTTTTGGTTATTTTTAAAACTTATTTAAATTAGTTTTTGTTGTTATTTTTTAAACCACTATATTATTTCAATTGTTATTATTTGGCCATGTCACGTGGCAAGCAGGATCTTAGTTCCCTGACTAGAGATCATACAAAACCTCACCCCCTGCAATGAAAGCATGGAGTCTTAATACCACTGGACTGGCAAGGGAATTCCCCTTCTTTTTATTCTTAGTCTCACACAAATTTGTGTATAATTTGTATCACTAGAGTCCCAAAGAATTTGGTTGTGGGATTTGGGAACAGGAAAATGAATGAGCTTCAAGAGCAGCATCCCTTTATTATGGCCTCTGAACAGTGCTTTCGATGATAGCTGCTCAGAACAGTGTGCTTCTCCTGCACTTGAAAAACGGAGAGCCGCTCCCTTATCTTAATCCATCTTTGGGAATTACATGGTCATTCTGTCCTGCATGGCTGACTCCTCCATCCTAGATCATCTCTGAGCCTTGCTTCCCAGGGAAGCACATGGAGAGAATCAAGATGTGAGTGTCACTGTGACGGGACAAGTCCCTGTCTCTTTCACCATAGCAAATGTAGCAAAGGAATGATTTATTTTTATTGGCATCTAGTTGCTTTACAGTGGTGTGTTCTCTTCTGCTCTATAGCAAAGTGAGTCAGCCATACGCATACCTGTATCCCCTCTTCCTTGGGTTTACTTCCCGTTTAGGTCACCACAGACTGTTGAGTAGAGTTCGCTGTGCTCTACAGGAGATTCTCGTTGTCATCGTTGTTGTTCAGTCTCTCAGTCATGTCCAGCTCTTTGCGACCCCAGGGACTGCAGCATGCCAGGCTTCCCTGCCCTTCAGTATCTCCTGGAGTTTGCTCAGACTTATGTGCCTTGAGTTGGTGACGCCATCCAGCCATTTCATCCTCTGTCACACCCTTCTCCTCCTGCCCTCGGTCTTTCCCAGCATCAGGGTCTTTTCCCAGGAGCTGGTTCTTTGCATCAGGTGGCCAAAGTATTGGAGCTTCAGCTTCAGCATCAGTCCTTCCAATGAATATTCAGGGTTGATTTCCTTTAGGATTATTAACTGGTTTGACCTCCTTGCAGTCCAAGGGACTCTCAAGCATCTTCTCCAGCACCACAGTTTGAAAGCATCAATTCTTTGACACTCAGCCTTTTTTATGAACCAAATTCTCAATTCCATACATGACTACTGGAAAAAACCATGGATTTGACTAATGAACCTTTGTCAGCAAAGTGATGTCTCTGCTTTTTAATATCTTCATATGCTTTATGTCTTCCTTAGTAAATGTTTCATTCCACCAGGGCTTACATAGTACAGTCTCCCTCAGGCTCAGAGAAGGGTGTATTCAATGAGATGAATGAATGAGTGAGTGAATGAATGAAAGAACAAAGAAAATGAAGACAGAAAAAAGACAGGACCCAGGCATTGGCACGACAATGGAAGAGTGGATTTAATGGAGAAACAGACATAGAGAACAGACTTATGGACGTGGGGAGACAGGAGGAGAGGGTGAGCTGTATGGAAAGAACATAGAAACTTACATTACCATATGGAAAATAGATAGCCAATGGGAATTTGCTGTATGGCTCAGAAAACTCAAACAGGGGCTCTGTATCAACAGAGGGGTGGGTTGGGAGGGAGATGGGAGGGAGGTTCAGAAGGGAGGGGATATATGTATACCTATGGCTGATTCATGTTGAGGTTTAACAGAAAACAAGAATATTCTCTAAAGCAATTATCCTTCAATTAAAAAATAAAATAAACTTCATTAAGATAAAAAGAAAAAAAAGAAATGTTTAATGCAAGAGCAGGTAGTGACGTTTGGCCATCCGGTTGACTGGACGCGCCCTGGTGCCAGGCAGCCCTGAATCTTACCAGCATGGTCTCTTATTTGGATGGTTGGTACCACGTAACTGTGAGCCACAGCTTTGGGGCAGGTGGACGTGTCCAAAGCGCCATAGCAGTGGGGCCTCCATTCTGAGAAATACAGCTTTAGGTCACTCAAGGAAGACTCCAACCCCATCTCGGTTTAAAAGTAAGTGTCTCTTCCCTCTGCTAACCTTCCGATCCATTTAGCTTTCTCCCTGTGCACCAGTGACTCCTTCACTCTGACAGGAAAATTGAGTAGCACTTCACAGAAATATGAAAACACTGTCAGCTCAGATTACCTCCACCTCACCTCATTCTGCATGTTCTCAACTTTTTATGTATTTGATCTGGAAGTATATAACTGCTGGCTGAGCTGGTAATCAAACTGTATAACCAAGGACCTCTCGTTCCCTAGCTTTCTCCTCTATCTCTCCCCAAAACAGTAGTTTTAAAGCTATAGTACTCATGCCACCACTTACATTTTTTTTTTCCTCAGAGAGTTGCTGACTTGAATTAAATGTCCTCTGTGATTTTTTTTCTCCTGAAAGATGCCAAGTTCCGAGTATCCCCTAGCTCACAAGTAAAATGATTTTTGCTCACGGTGCACACTTGCCTCAGCAGAAGTCGTTCCCAGGTGGATATTTCCGGACTGCAGCCACTGTAATCGCAGCCCACGTAGCTGGAGGCACGTGTAAGCTGAACTAGCTAAGGGAGATGCGATGGAAGGACCCAGAAGAGTCAGGGATGGCAGATCAGCCTTGCACTGTGTTTTTGAGACTAATCCTTTTCCATTTCAGAGGAGAGTCTGCGGGATCCTCATTAGAGGAGTTTCTATTAGGGTTGCTTGCAGACCCCTCTGGTCCATCTGTCAAATTGTCATCATCCTAGAGTTGAAATACTGTCTATTTTTACACTAAGGTAAAGGATCTCACTTATATTCAATATTGGTTCTAAAATTTCTTTTGGCTCATTTGGGGTATTGTTCTCCAAAGGTTTTATATTTGTCTAGAAAATACAACCTAAGGCTGATTAACACTGTCAGAAATAGACCAGATCAAAGACTTCTTCTCTTAGGACCAAACTTCTGAAATTTCAGGATCTACCCTGTCTACCTTGGGGACTTGAAGGCAGGAGAGCATGGTTCTATGGTTTGTGGACTGTTTAACTCCAGTGTGAGGCAGAGCTGTGTATCTGCTGTCAGCCATGGTTAGGAGGTCATGGGATCTCCAGGTGAGGGCAGGGTGATTTCTAGAAGATGGATCCAATGCTCCCGGGCCCAGCCGCCGGAGAGCTGGGGTTCAGGAACAGTTTCCGGGCAGACTGTATTGAATTGTTGAACAAAGTTGAACTTTGGAGCCAGACCAGGCTTGATTTTGAATGCTGACTCTGCATTCATCATCTTTGTAATCTGTCCTGGTTCATGTTACTTAACCTGAGTTTCTGTTTTTACAAAATGAACAGAAGATTACACAGATTAAATGAGTTCGTCTTTGCCGATGCTTAATAAAAGTTACTTGTCAGATTTAAGCCCTTGGCTGATGTTCGCTTCTGTTTCTCCGAGGTCTGGGCAGTGAGAGGGGAGAGGTTCTGAGTCTTCGCATCATATCAGGCAGTTAAGTCAGAGACAGAAAGTGCTTGCTGGGGCATCCAAGGCTCTGGGTTATGAAATGACGGGGCAGGGAGTCCACTGGGGCTCAGTGACCAGCAGTCATGTGTCTCTGTGTCTGCCAGACAGTGACTTGGGCAGCAGGAGTCTGGTGGCCATCCCTGGGAAGTCTTGTCCCAGCACTGAAGCAAGGGTGTACATCAGGGGATGGGGTTCTTGGGAGACATTTCAGCATGCTCTGATGAACACACATCCCTTGATCTCATTTATGTTTAGAATTTGCGATTATTTAATATAAAGAATTTCCTCCTTGGAATAGCCCAGGGGTTTGTGCCTTTTTGCAGCCTCACACTGCCAGAACTGTCCTGAGGGAAGGAGACCTTAGTAGATGTTGCACTTCATTCATATTTTAGGAAACGATTTATTCCACTTCTGCTTAAGCCCTAAGGCTGCAGGCGGGCCTGTTCTTTCCTTTCTGTGAACACAGGCTTAGGTTCCGTGCTCAGGGTGGCAAACAAAGCCAGTTCCAGTCACCATTCCCTGTACCTACCTGGCCCAAAGCTACTGCCACTTAGTTAAGGTGAAGCTTTCTCAGAATTCTATGCTCGTGAAACACAAATTCTGACTCACGTAGAATCCAGATTTTGCTATTGATTGAAGTGCTTCTGCTTATAAGCATGCATTTATGAATTGTAAGGGCCTTCCCTGGTGACTTGGTGGTAAAGAATCCAGCTTCCAGTGCAGGAGATACAGGTTTGACCCCTGGGTTGGGAAGATCCCCTGGGGAAGGAAATGGCTACCTATTTCAGTTTTCTGACCTGGGAAATCCCATGGACAGAGGAACCTGGTGGGCTACAGTCCATGGGGTCACAACAGAGTCAGACACGACTGAGTGACTAAATAGCAACAATGACAACAAAAGCAAAAAGTGAAAGAGAACTCACGAGCTGACTGTTGCTCAGATTGGAGTCGAGTAGGCAGGGGCATGTCCTGAACATGGTCCAGTGCAGACGTGGAATGTTCAGCCCCTTGGAGATTCAGGGTGACCCCGGGGTTCACCTGTGCCTGGCTTGCAACTCATGGTTACCCAGAGTAAGATACCGTCTTGGTAGGAGGAATGGTGAGGGAAGCCCCTGGAGAAAGGAGATGCAGAAGAGTTGAAACTCAAAACCACAAGCTTGGGATCACAGCTTCATATAATCCAGGAGACAAACCTGGCTTCACTGCTTTAGACTCAGTGTGGAGGCAGCTGGCACTGTCTCTGGAGAATCTCCCTAAGGGAAGTGGTCAGCTGAAGCTTATGCTCACATCTCATGAAATGTGAAGGCTTTACAGGGGTTATAAAGTTCATTTACTAGCCTGTTGATACTTTGCAAAAACCAGTTTGCATACCGTTTGCCTGAGTGATTTTATGATCAGTTTTTCAGTGCTTGCAATTTTATTTCATGTAGATGATGGTCAGACAGCAAGTACCAGTCATCAGATCAGATCAGTACCAGTCATAGCATTGTCCATAAAAATGAACAGAAATAGAGTTTTCAATTTTTGAACTTTTCTATCCAGAAGGACTTTGAGGAAAAGGATTATGTTCATAAAGTAAGGAGCAAATGGCTTCAGAGGCCAGGACAGGCGAGACAATTTATTTAGTGTTTACTGCATATCAGATACTTTACACATGATTTCATGGTCCCTGCGGTGCTTGCTCTTCTGAGGTCACAATTGAGGATGCAGGGGAAGAAAAATGAATGACTGTCCCAGGGAATCATGTTCTCAATCAGGGCCTACCACGGGCTTCAGGGACCATGACATTCTTTCATAGGAGATGGACAGGCACAGCCAGAGTGAAGCAAAGGAGGACTGTCTTTGTTTCATTTTGATTCATAAGTCCAGTAATTATAGTACTTCAAAAAAACTGTTCCGTTCTTTCTAGAACCCTAGGAGTCTTCCAAGGAATGATGTATTCTCCATTAAACCGTGATAATTTAAAGTGCTTGAAGTGTATTACCATCTGTTTTCTATTGGAGTTTCCTCCAGACAATTTCAATTGAAAACAGTTGCTATTTATGTTACTGAGATACTTGTATTTGGATGTTAGTACAGCTCCTGAAGACTTCCCTGGTGGCTCAGATGGTAAAGTGTCTGTCTATGATGTGGGAGACCCGAGTTCGATCCCTGGGTTGGGAAGATCCCCTGGAGAAGTAAATGGCAATCCACTCCAGTACTATTGCCTGGAAAATCCCATGGACAGAGATGTGTGATAGGCTACAGTCCATGGGGTCGCAAAGAGTAGGACACGACTGAGCGACTTCACATTCACAGCTCTCGAAAGTTCATGGTTTTGGATCAAGGCTCTGGGAACCAGGAAGATTTCTGTCCATTTTCCTAGTTCCTGATTGACATAGATCAGGGTAATACATACAGAAAGCAGAGGAGGTTCCATTACTCTACAGAAATTAAAGCATTGTTAAATATTGAAGGTACTTTTTCAGTATTTTTAAAATTTATTACTGGTTTTTCCAAGATAATCCTATTTAAGAAACACATAGTATTTTTAAAGTTAAGTAGGCCTATCTTGGAAAAAATAATAATAAATTTTATACATACTGAAAAAATATTCAATACTCAACAATGCTTTAATTTCTGTTGAGTAATGAAACCTCCTCTGCTTTAATTTAAATAGTTTTATGTGTATTTGTAAATTAAAGATTTTCCCATAAGTGTAACATTGTCTTTGGAAATAACAATATATATAACAGATATCTAACTCAGACATGTGAAAAAAAGACAATTCCAATCAAATATTGACAAAAGTAAGAATTAATTTGAAGGAAACAAGATTAGGTTCACATATTCATTCCTCCTTCTGTCTTTTTTATTTTTTGGTCAATTCCGGTCTCTCAATTTATCCCTCCTTTCCCCTTTCCCTCTTGGTGACCATAAGTTTGTATTCCACATCTGCGATTCTATGTCTGTTTTGCAAATAAGTTCATTTGCACCATTGTTTTTAGATTCCACACATGAGCAACATCATGTTTGTCTTTCTCTGTCTGACTTTCTTCACTCAGTATCGACAGTCTCCGTGCAGGTATTTTTATATAACTCTAGTTTATCTAAAGAAGTAACCAAAAGTTAACTATCAAGAACTATTAAAGAATTAGCTATCAAGCTAACTCAGCAGAATTTTAGATGTTATCAGTCTCCTTTTCCACCAAGACAAGTAAGTACTGTCTTCCTACTAAATCTTTCCGTCTTCCATTCACCTAGAGCAGTGGTTCTCGCTGGGGATGGTTTTTTGCCCCCGAGGGCATTTGACACTGTCTGGAGACGTTTATTGTCCGTCATCCTAGTCAAATTGGGGACGGGCAGGGAGAGAGAGTGCTCCCAGATCCGTGGACACTGTTGAACATCCTACGGTCACAGGGCAGCCTCCACAGCAAAGACTTACCTGGACCAGGACGTGGATGATATCCTGGGCTAAAGGGAGAGAATAATGAAGATGATACTGAGGAACAAAACCAGTCCTGTGCTGAAATAGAAATAAAACGGGACACGCTTACCCTCTTGAACCCTGAAGGAAAAGAGAGAGTTTTCTAGCTCCCAGGAGGGGAGAGAAAATTCTTAGAGTTCAAGGGATGAATATCTGGATCTACAAGTTGACAAACCACCTTAAGGCCAACAGGCTGTTCGTTTGTGAAGAGGCTGTTCAGTTATTTCCCTTTAAGGTTTCATTTTTTCCAGAAGCTCCTGAGTAGAAAGGGTTCTTTGGGGAGACTGACATATATACATTACCATGTGTAAAATACGTAGCTAGTGAGAACCTGCTCTATAGGGAGCTCACTCCATGTTCCATGATAACCCAGATGGGTGGGATTTGGGCGTGAGGGTGATGGAGGTCCAAGTGGGGATGTATGTATAGATATAGCTGATTAGCTTCCTTATACAGCAGAAACTAACACGATGTTGTAAAGCAATTATATTCCAATTAAAAACAAAAGATTGTGAGAACCAGTAACAGACCAGGAAAAGAAAGAAAGGATTCTTTTTAAGAGTGTAAGAAATCATGGCTTGGGGAACAATTCTGACTTATTTGCAGCAACCCCTGCCTTGTTTAAAAATATATGGAGTGGAAGGCTGGGGCTCAGTTTCCATGATCCACTTTTCAGCATTTGACTTAGTTGAAAGACCCTGATGCTGGGGAAGATTGAAGGCAGGAGGAGAAGGGGATGACAGAGAATGAGATGAATGGCATCACTGACTCAATGGACTGTTGGGGGCCGGTTTGAATTAGCGCTCCGCCCGTGGCAAAGGTCATGAGGAAGGAGGCTTGACATACACAAAGGTGGGGTCGAGCCTCAGGAGCCCCTTGGAGGTTCTCGAGCATCTACCCCCAAAGCCAGAGCCTGCCTGCTTTACTACTTGTGCTCTCACCTACACCTCTGACTTTACGGGGGGCTGTCCCCCACTACCTCTCTCTGAAAAAAGAGTTAACTTAAAGCTTCAGTTAATAAAAATTCCTGGGTGTTACAGGAGTGTTTTAACCTACAAACTCCTCTGAAGGTTCTTTAGCCCACCTGACAGGCTTGTCCAGGCACATGTGATTACTCACAGCCTCCAAACAGTGGGAGGCACGAGATGCTCTTAACCTTCTAAAAACAGGTTCTTTAGAGAAGTTAGAAAACTATTAGCATAAGTATAATGGGCTGATTAGAAATTGTATTGGTGAAGGGTTTTTCATTTGTTGAGCCAATGATTGCTGCTAAGTCTCCACTTCCCCTGCCCTTATACACATTAATGAATAGAAGAGATAAGTATTAACCTTTGATATTAATCACATTAGACTTTAGGCTAAGTAAATTCTTTCCCTGACTAAAACCCACTACACCCTCACCCTATAGGAATGTAAACTTATCTAGTGGAGTCTGTTTTAAGAATAATCACCCTGGAGAAATAAGTGACTGACCACTATCACAAGGAGAAGGTCATAAATTGTCAACAGGCCCCCTGGCCGGAAGATGATGTAACACCCCTAAGACCTCTGTATACATTTGTAAGACCCCGCGTGACTTTTGTATAACATCTCAGTGTATAAAAGTAAACCAGGGAAAATAAAGGAGGAGATCAGTTCCTGGAAAGACTGGTCTCCCCATGTCGCTCTCTCTCTCAAATTCTGGCTGAGTCTCCATCTGGGGCGCGGGACCCACCATGCTTACTAATTATGCCTGGGCTTCTAAGATAGGACCGGGGAGGCCTCAGTGTCTCCTCTCCTTCGGGAGAACGGAAAGACGCCTGCGGCCTGCGTAAGTGGTGCAAACTTCTTGTCTTGAAGTTTGATTGGTCCCCCGCGTAAACCAAACTATTCAGCCTCTTTTCTCCACTGAAATTTCCTACTGAGCTATCCTCGTTCTAGTATTCTTTATATCTCTAATTATAACTATCGTGTCCTGACCCCCACCGACGCCGTCCTCGCTTCGAAGTCCCTGGATCAGCTGGGGCTGGTCCCCAGCAATGGACATGAGTTTGAGCAAACTCCGGGAGACGGTGAGGAACAGGGAAGCCTAGTGTGCGCTAGTCTGCTGCTGCTGCTGCTAAGTCGCTTCAGTCGTGTCCGACTCTGTGCGACCCCATAGACAGAAGCTCACCAGGCTCCCCCATCCCTGGGATTCTCCAGGCAAGAATACTGGAGTGGGTTGCCATTTCCTTCTCCAATGCATGAAAGTGAAAAGTGAAAGGGAAATCGCTCAGTCGTGTCCGACTTTAGCGACCCCATGGACTGGAGCCCACCAGGATCCTCCGTCCATGGGATTTTCCAGGCAAAAGTACTGGAGTGGGGTGCCGTTGCCTTCCCCGGTGCCGCTAGTCTGTGGGGTCGCAAAGAGTCTGACACAACTGAGTGACTAACACACAACCCTCAGATATTTTGGAACAATGAATTAAACAGGCCTGCGACACAAAAAGCAAACTATAGTAGAGCCTGAAATCTAAGTTATGGAAGTGGAACAACTAACCTTTCTTATTGATCTGTTAATAAAAACTGGTAGATAAGTCCTTGATCATTTCTATAATTTCTTGTACCATATTAATAACTTCAGCAGAATTTAAATTGAGTTCAAATCAGATGCTCTTATCTTTTAACAACTCCTATATTAAGCATATAATTAAAATGCTCCAGTTTAAATATTTTCCCCAAGGTTTTACCTACTAAAAGATTCACACCGTGATGAACCAGAGTCTTCACGAATGAGGGCTCAAGCTTTTAAGAACTCCAGGTAGGGAAAAGGGATTTATGATAACTGGTCTAATTGATATAAAAGAGGAATGGTAAGAGATTGCTTCTAATTACTGAAAAGTCTCTTGAAAAACCGTATTAGCCCTTGATCTTTTAAGTCACTAACCTGCATCAATATTTGACCATGCTCTCTCCTTTGGGAATGTGACTTGCTAAATATTAAAGAGAATTTCTTAGATCAAAAGGAAACTTTCAGTCACTTATGTTCTGGGAATTCACATGCCCTGGGCTGGGAGATGCTGGGTTTTATCCTCTGCGATTATATCTATGATCTTAAGAGAGATGGTCTGATCACCCTAACCTTTGCTTGCTTTGATAACCAGCTTGGTCTCTCTTAGAGTCTGTTACTTAGCAGGAAATTGAGAGAAGATGTTATAGAGAAGATGGCATTTAATGATGCTATGGAGGACGGGAAGGCTGGCCCATGTCTGAGGGTGTCACAGATGGGAAGGAATTGGTACCACTCACACAGACCCACCCTCCCTTTACCATTCATGTCCCTGCACTATGAACCTCACTTAACCAGTTGAGCTGCACCCATATTTGCCCAGTTTCTGAGCAAACATAAGAAAGAAGACCCTCTTTGCTATATGTTAGAATGGATTCCAGGAAGGTTTTCCTGGAATGTCTGGGTGGGGTGTAAGAAGAGGGGACAGAGGTGTTTCTTGTTCTCTTCTGTGATGATTTAGTTGTGATCACTGTCAAAAGAAGGAAATTTGGGGAAAGAGAATGCCTAGCCCTGGGTCACCGTGACAGCTACCTACTGAAGCCCTGGGAACCTGTGAAGGTAGAGGTGGCTGGCATTGTCAGCATCTGCTGCTTGCAGAAATCATCTGCTTCCTTGATTGGTCTGGTGTGTCGGGGGGGGGGGGGGGGGGGGAGAGATGTCTTGAGGGCATTTTCATAGGGCTTGCATGGAACAGGATTTCACAAAACCAGGTGGCACATGGGACAGAGGGGGCTCTTGAAGAAATGATAGCTGATGAAACAGGGCTGCTATTGATTATGTTGGTGCACACACCATGGATGACAGCTAACTTTTATTGAGTACCAGGTGTTTTACCAAGTGATGTGCATTATCTTATTGAAGTCTCAGGCTAACCTAACGACATAGGGTAAATAAATAAATAAACTATTTCATTAAAGAGATTAATGAAATAGTTAACATTTTAAGGAGAATGTTACTAGTAAGTTTCAAATCCGGTCTTGAGTTTGGGCAGAGCCTGTGGTGTCCATGACTGTGCTACATAGCGCTCTTATTATTACTACTCTTAAGAGTTGCTGTCAGGGCTCCGATGGAAGAGCTCAGGAAAAGGAACCCTGCAGCAGGAATCCAGAGAATTCCTGTCGACCTGGTGAACCCTCTTCACCCCACCCCTGACCCACAGAACTGCATCCTGCCGCCTCATGGGGAGGCAGTGTAGGTGATGTCTCCTGGCCTAGGGCTAGAACCACTTACTGGACTCCTGGAAGACTGTACTGAAGAAGATCTGTAGGCCAGCCTTGGATTAGTGAGAAGTCAACGCTTGCTCTGGGCTTCCCGGGTGGCTCAGTGGTAAAGAATTCACCTGCCAATGCAGGAGACATGGGTTTGATCTTTGGATTGGGGAGATTCCTTGGAGAAGGAAACTACAACTCTCTCCAGTATTCTTGCCTGGAGAATTCCATGGACAAGAGGAACCTAGCGGGCCACAGGCCATGGGGTCATGAAGAGTGGACCAGACTGAGAAACTAAAGAACAACAGCGACACACTTGCTCTAGGTGAAGTGGGAGGAGTGAGAGGCATGCCTCGTGTTTTTCCTTCTTTCGTTAGGACTTAGGGTACTGGGGAGAGTGGATAAAGAAGCATGGTTCTCTAGAGGTACCTCTTCAGAGCTAGACCCCAGTCATTGCGTTGGAGAGACGTGAGGCCATGAGATGTTGGTGATTGGAATAAAAACAAGAGGCAGTAGCCTGATGAGACTAATGTGCTTTGAATGAGGCTCAGTGTTGGGTTAGTGGACATAGGGTCAGTGTTGTCTTTACTAAGGGCTTAGATGCATCCAATATTATTCTAAGCACTTTAGTCTAAATATGTATAACAGTAACTCCTTTAAAGCAATAACTGTGATGATATCCACTGTTATCCTCCCTTTTACAGCTGAAGAAATGAAACATAGAGAGAGTAAACCTCTTGTCCAGGCTTTGAATCTAGGCCATCTTAACCATTTAACTATTATCCTCTCAAACTTTTTCAAACCCCGAGATGAGTGCTTAAGATGAGACTGAAGCAAGAACTGAAATGATACAGAGTAAAAATAATAGATAAACAGTTCACTCTCGGGGAGAGGGGTGGGATGCTTGGGCAAAGGACCCCAAAACTGTTAAATTCTGATGTTTATTTTTCTGCATATTGTTTTAAAAATGTTTGAAAAGCACCTCACTACATCACAGCCAGTTGACACCTTTTAAACCACAAATTCCTCCACCTCCACCTTGGCCATGCTCAGTATGTCTGTGTTCACGGGAGCTGTTGAGGAAAGTGCGAAGCTTTTAGAGCACCTCTGGCTCAGAAGTGGAGAAAAAGAATTCGCTATGAAGGGAAGCACTGTCCCCATGAGACAGGTTTGCACTTAGTCTGTCCTTCATCCATACAGCAAGTACTTCTCCAGCACAGCCTTGTTGATGGTGGAACAGGAAGTCACAGTGCGGAATCCTGTCTGCCTGGAGTTTGCACTGTGCTTGATGTGCTAGTGGGAACTAAGGTCAGAAAAATATGGTGGGACCAGATAGTGGAAGAATTAGAGTACCAGAAGGGCTTCCCTGATGGCTCAGTTGGTAAAGAATCTGCCTGCAATGCAGGAGACCCGAGTTCAGTTGCTGGTTGGGGAAGATCCGCTGGAGAAAGGATAGGCTACCCATTCCAGTATTCTTGGGCTTCCCTTGTGGCTCAGCTGGTAAAGAATCTGCCTGCAATGTGGGAGACCTGGGTTCAACCCCTGGGTTGGGAAGATCCCCTGGAGAAGGGAAAGGCTAGCCACTCCAGTTTTCTGGCCTGAAGAATTCTGTGGACTATATAGTCCATGAGGTTGCAAAGAGTCAGACATAACTGAGCAACTTTCACTTTGACTTTAGAGTACCAGAAAGACGACTTTGGAATTTACTTGGAAAACCAGGTAGAGGTATAGGGAGGGGATGCACTGAATGAGGGAGCATTGAAGGGAGTGGGAGGGGAAGGGTAGGGCCCTACCACTGTGTCCCCAACAGGTGCTAAGGGACTGACGTGGGCCAACAAGGGGTATAAATCTGGAGTCTGTAACAGAAACGGAAGCACACTGCCTTGAATTGGTTGATAAAAGGGAGAGAGTCAGGAGGGTTCTGACTTCAATTCTAAGTTTCAAGAACAATGATGGTCATTAATAATCAAAAAGATGGTCATACTGAGTTAAGTCAGACAGAGAAGGAGAAATATCAAATGACATCCCTTATGTGAGGAATCTAAAAAGACATGTTACAAATGAACTTAAAAAACAGAAAGAGACTCACAGACTTAGTGAACTTATGGCTGCTTGGGGGAGGATGGTGAGAAGGGATAGTTAGGGAGTTTGGGATGGACATGTGCACACTGCTATATTTAAAGTGAATAACCAACAAGGACCTGCTGTACACAGGATCTCTGCTCAGTGTTATATAGCAGCCTGGATGGGAGAGGAGTTTGGAGAGAATGGATACATGTATATGTATGGCTGAATCCCTTCACTATCCACCTGAAACTGTCATTGTTAATTGGTTTATGAAAGTGAAATTCACTCAGTCGTGTCCGACTCTTTGCAACCCCATGGACTATACAGTCCACGGAATACTTCAGGCCAGAAAATTGGAGTGGCTAGCCTTTCCCTTCTCCAGGGGATCTTCCCAACTCAGGGATAGAACTCAGGTCTCCCGCACTGCAGGTGTATTCTTTACCAGCTGAGCCACAAGGGAAGCCCAAGAATACTGGAGTGGGTAGCCTATCCCTTCTCCAGCAGATCTTCCTGACCCAGGAATCGAACTGGGGTCTCCTGCATTGCAGGCAGATTCTTTACCAACTGAGCTATCAGGGAAGCCCCTAATTGGTCTATATTCCAATACAAAATAAAAAGTTTAAATAAGTAAATACAATGCTTGTTTCCTGGGGGGATGGCTTAGGGTGAGAAAACAAAGGTTAAAAAAATAATAGTAATAAAGGAGGGTGGGGGGGTAGTGTGCAGCAGAGAGAAATGTTTACTTTAGACGTTCCCTCTTGCTCAGCCTCTCCACTTAAAGTGATGTCTCCTCCTTCACCCTTGAATTTCTCCTGCTCCTGTGTTTCTTTCATAACTGATGGCAGTTGGAGATGATCTTGTTTATCTGTACCTGTTGGGTGTGGGTGTCCCCCCACTGGAATGTAAGTGGTGTGAAGACAGGACCGTGTCTGTCAGGTGCCCCCTGCCCGGGGCAGAGCCTGCCAGAGTCTTGATCTTCTTCATTTAGACAAAGGTACATCTTTGCTGAAACGATAAGCTAGCAGGTTTACCTTAGCACTTCGGTGAGAAATAAAGCATACACCTGAGTTAAAATATGCAGGAGGCAGGAAATAAAACATTCAGTTGGTACTTTAATAATTAAACTAAATTTTGCTGCCAAGTGATAAATATGGCTAAGTCAATGAAATATGCATCAGTGAAGCAATCGTGCAGCCAGAACATTATACAACTTGATTGCTTGGGATTGTTTAAAAAAATCAGTGAAGATTAATCATTATAATACAGATAAATACTCAGAATCAAAGAAAGATGTTTCTTCAAGTTTGGCTGTAATGCCTTCATGGTATTAATAACAGATTTGCTATTTTTGTACAGTCTTCCCAACCTCATTCTAGTCTGGTTGATGTTCATCTCTCGATCCATTCTTTTCTTCTTTTAAAGCTCAGCTTCAGCTATCCACATTCTCAGTAAATGATGTAGGGATATGGATCGGAAACCCTGGCTGCAGTCATGGTCAGAATCATCCTTTGCAGCGGGTTGGGGGGACACACTCATCCCTTTGTGGGGTGCTCTCAGGGCTCCTGTAAATCTACACTTCCTCCTCCTGCTGTCTCAGATCCTTCCAGGGACTTTTATTCCTTCAGTGCCTCCTTGTCTGGCCTGAATTTTCACATGTCCGCCTCTGTCTGTGGTGCAGGCCCAGATCTGCTCAGACTCATCATTCGTGATGCTCATCCACTGCAGGAGACTCGGGCTGGTTGAAAATGGGATGGCTGATTACATGCGTGGACCACTCCCACTGGCTGGGTCCTCAGAAGCATCTCTGGCTCACACAGGCATGGTTCATTTCCAGTTGCTTTCTCCTCTTATCGAGCAGTGGTTTGATGTTGTCTGCATTGTTGTCAAATACTAGAGCAGTTACAGAATTCAGCAGCCCTTTGCAAATTCAGAGGACTTGTCATTTACTGAATAAAGTGTCTTTAAGTGCTGGTCAACTTCAGCTGGTTTTCAAAGAGGGGTATTGTTTACTGCCAGCTGTCTCCCACAATAATGGACAAGAAGGGAGTTTAGTTTTATTTTATTATATTATCTTGTTTCATTTTATTTTTTGGTAATTCAAGACTTCTCTCAAAGGGGAGTATAAAGCTTCCTTGACACTTCATACTTCAAACAGATGAATTACTTCCCAGCCTGGATAACAGCCGAATTTCCAAATTGAGATGTTCACTGAATTATAAATTTCATGTAAGAGAATAATACCAAGCACAAAAGGATTTGATTAAAGGGTATTTGAACTCTGCAAATGATACAAAATATTCCCCTTCTTAAGAATCTTTAATAAATTGTTAAATAAAAGATGCTGTGTGAAAGATTCGACGTTCAACTTCCAGCGCAGTTTTCAGTAGGTCGATTATTCTGGCAGTATGTCAGCAGGAGGCTGAACGTTAGCTAATTCCATGTGAATTTAGTGATGTTGAAAATTTTTTCATGCCTCTGTTGGCCATCTATATATTTTCTTTGTAAAAATGTCTATTCAGCTCCTCTGCGTATTTTTAATAGGGTTGTTGAGTTGTATGAGTTCTTTATATATTTTGGATATTAACCCATTATTGGATATATTATTTGCAAATATCTTCTCCCATTTGGTAGGTTGTCTCCTAATTTTATTGATGGTTTCCTTTGCTATGCAGAAGGTTTTTAGTTTGATATCATCTTGTTTGTTTATTTTTGCTTTTGTTTCCCTTCCCTGAAGAGACATTTCTAGACCAATACTGCTAAGGCCAGTGTCACAGAGTGTGTACTGCCTGTTTTCTTCTAAGAGTTTCATGGTTTCAGGTCTTCTATTCAGGTCTTTAATCCATTTTGACCTGATTTTTGTGTACTGTGTGGCAGTGGTCTGGTTTCATTTTTTTCTGCTCCTGTGCTTACTTTTAAATCTGAAATTCAGGATACAGGGTGCCTCCTTTCAGTGGAGTTTCATCATCTTTGTCCTGTTTGTGTGAATCCAGTGTATTTCCTATCCCTGTCTTTCGTTGTTTTTGTTCAGTCCCCAAGTCATGTCTGACTCTTTGTGACCCCACGGACTGTAGCACGCCAGGCTTCCCGGTCCTTCACCATCTCCCAGAATTTGCTCAAACTCATGTCCATTGAGTCATTGATGCCATCCAACCATCTCATCCTTTGTCGCCGCCATCTCCTCCTGCCCTCAATCTTTCCCAACATCAGAGTCTTTTCCAATAAGTTGACTTTTTGCATCAGTTGGCCAGAGAATTAGAGCTTCAGCATCAGTCCTTCCAGGGAATATTCAGGGTTGATTTCCTTTAGGATTGACTGGTCTGATCTCCTTGCTATCCAAGGAACTCTAAAGAGTCTTCTCTAACACCACAGTTCAAAAGCATCAATTCTTCAGCACTCAGCTTCTGTATGATCCAACTCTCACATCCGTACATCTACTGGTCCATAGCTTTGACAACATGGACCTTTGTTGGCAAAGTGATAGCCCTGTTTAGAACTATTTAAAACCTTACACAGGACCTTCAGAGAACTATAGGGCATAGGTTCTGTGTTAGGAAATAGCAGTCTTTATTCTTCCTTCCTAAATACTGTTTTGTTAAGAGACAAAACAGATTTCACTCATTTTAAACAGACTTTCAGGTCTTCAGAGGGAGGAAAGCAGCCATCTCTTACTCTGAGGGGTTGAATTAAACTCCTGAACATTCGAACACTAAAGCCATTTTAATAATGTTATCATTTTGATGCAGGCCCTATCTGCATAGAATGTTAGGGCTATCCTTTTAAAATGATGGAAACAAAAACTTTAATCTTTCACTACAATTACATATATATCTTCCAGCTGTCAGTGTGTATTTTCTATGGTAGACAGTCACGTTCCTAACTGGATAGTTTTCATCCCAACAGGCAGTAATCTCAGTATATTCAGGCTTTCTATTTAATTTGGTAGATTAGTCTTTGCAGCTGTTACTCAGAGGTGCATTTAGAAGATTTATCCTTTAATAGGAATAGATGGTGGTGTCATATATTGTCTTTAAGAGATTACAGATATAGCCAGCATAGTAGGTTTGAAAATTTATAGAGGAGAAAAAATGGGCCACGACCATTCTGGCATTTAAATCTGACACAAATCCCAGTATGCCCTGTCTTCGGAGCAGCCCGTCATAAAGAAGCTATTCTGTAGACACAGAGCCTGTTTCTATGTTGAATAGAAAACTGAAATGGCCAATAGACATCTTCTGCCTTTGCAATAAGATGGGCTCTGATGCAGGGTCCTCTTAATTTGATGCTGTTGCTGTTGTTTAGTCGCTCAGTCGCGTCCGACTCTTTGCAACCCCATGGACCTGCCAGGCTTCTCTGTCCTTGGGATTTTCCAAGCAAGAATCCTGGAGTGGGCTGCCATTTCCTTTTCCAGGGGATCTTGCAGACCCAGGGATGGAATTTGCATCTCCCGCATTGACAGGCAGGTTCTTTACCACTGAGCCACCAGCGTAGCCCCCTTAGTCTGATGAGGCCTCAGCTCGTCAGATCAAAAGCTTTGTGAATTTCAAAGGGATTCTCTGCCTGCGTGCTTCTCACCCATCTCCCTTCATCCCAAGGCCCTTATTCTGAAGATGAAGTGAGCTGGGTTTCAGGGAGCCCTGAATCCTCTTTGGACCAGCGGTGTACCTGTGTGTTCTTACTCTCCTCTCCTCTGGGACAGTTACACTGGTTTTCAGAAAACTGTTGCTCATCCTCTGACGGTTATAGAATGAATGCTCATCATATGTGTGCACAGCTTGCTGTTTAGTTGCTCAGTCATGTCCACTCTTTTGTGATCCTATGGACTATCACCCACCAGGCTCCTCAGTCCATGGGATTTTCCAGGCAAGAATACTAGAGTGGGTTGCCATTTCCTTCTCCAGGGACTCTTCCTGACCCAGGGATCAAACCTGTGTCTCCTGCATTGGCAGGTGGGTTCTTTACCACTGAACCATCTGGGAAGCCTGTGTATGCAGCTGCACATCCAGAAAAGCAAATTGTGTGTGCACGTGTGTGTGTGTGTGTGTGTAAAATCTTCAGTGGAGCGAAGCTGTTCTTGGCTTTGGTGGAGCCTGTGGTGTGTGGGTTTGGAGGACAAACTTCCCTGCAGTGACTGAAGGCAACTCTTTTTCCACATCTCATCCCAGAGAAATGCTTTTCAAGGCCACTTGTCAGGAGTTGGGTCAAGTTCTGATGCAGGCGGAGGCTTCAGGGATAGATCGGTGGTGGTACCCAGCAAGGAGGTCCATCTGTTTTTCATGACACTGTCATTAACGCACTGTCTGCCTCCTGCAGGTTCGGCCTTTGGAACTGAAGACCAGCCGCCTCTAAAGGCAGCTCTTCCTGCCAAAGACACACCCAAGGGGGCCAGCCGGGCAGCCCCTCCGGCTTCTTCCAGCGCGACAACACCCCGCAGGAGTTTGCTTCCAGCACCAAAATCCACATCCGCACCGGCTGGTAAGACTCGTGCTGCAGAGAAACTGCAGTGGAGAGCTTTTTCTGCATTAAAGTCTTCTGAGAGCCTCTGGGTACATCAGCTGTTTAGATGGGATGACAGATGTCTTTCCGATGGCTTTTAATATTAGTGATAATAATAGTACCATGATTCTCAAGGCACTTTCATCTATTCCTGTGTTTAAATTCTCAAAACTCCTTCTTACTCCTCCTAGTGACTGGTAACCCATTAAATCACAGTTTCCATTGCAAAAAAAAAAAAAAAGGTCAAGTTCATTTAGGCAGATTTTGCTTAGGGAATCAGGTGCTGATGAAATCTATCACTGGAAAGATGGTAGGAGCTGGCTGCAGACTCTGCACCCTGGGAGTGAGTACCTGATCCCTGGGGGATCACTGCTGCCTCGACAGGGATGCAGGGGTTCTGTCCTCTTGCTAGTTCCAGGCTGGTGCCGTACAAGTTGGGATGCACGGATCAGCAGCTACAGCAGAAGGCTGGCTCCAGAGTCATGCTGTGCTTGCCATGTCCAGGCCAGCAAAGCCAATGCCCCTCCTAACCTGGGAAGCTAGTGACAGACGCAGGGGAGTCAACTGATGTAAAGGTGTGACACATGAAGGTGCTTGTCAGCAGCTGAAGCTGCTGGATGTGGCCCCTCCCCCCCTGCCTTCGCCTCCTGTGCCTCACGCATGCGTGTTTGCCTTCAGGATGTCCAAGCATCCAGCATGTGGCTTAGCCTCCCATCTTCTGCACTGCATGTAGGAAGATACTGAGAGTGAGGGAGCCTGGATGTTGAGCCTGAATCCACATTAGATGGTTCACCTCTGAGGGTGTTCATTCCTCCATATTATTCTTCTATGCTCCTGTGCTCATGTACCAGCGATATGTACACACAGATGGGCCTGGTTCCTAAAAGTAAAATTGCATTGTACCTTTTTTTTTTTTGATGTGGACCATTTTTAAAGTCTTTATTGAATGTGTTGCAATACTACTTATGTTTTATGTTTTATTTCTGGTTGTTTTTTTGCCTAAGAGGCATGCAGGATCTTAGCTTCCTGACCAGGGATCAAACCCATATCCCCTGCTTTAGAAGGTGGAGTCCTAACCACTGAACCACCAGGGAAGTCCTGTACATTTTTCTACATGTCACTTTCCTTACTGAAGGCACATCATAGAGCTGCCCTCAAATCAGTGCACAGCTGTTTTTCACTGGTTGCCTAGTGTGGCTATACATGATCTATTCAGACATTCCCCCACCAGCAGGCATTCACTTTGTAACTGGCATTTGCCACTATAACCGATGCTTCGGTACATGTCCTTCAACAGGTGACATTCTTTCTACAAGATTGATCCCCAGGAGTGGGATGGCTGTGCTTGATGCGTTAATAGATATGACTGGATTCCTTTTCCAAGGCTTCATTTCCACCCATATCACTGATAAGAATAGGTATTTATCATTAAAAACAAATTGTGTCCATTTAATGGGAGTGAAATCGTATTTCAGCATTATTTTAATTTGCATTTCTCTGACCACTTAGGAGCATCACCTCATAATCCCCTCTCAGTTCAATTCAGTTCAGTCACAGAGTCGTGTCCGACTCTTTGTGACCCCATGAATTGCAACACACCAGGCCTCCCTGTCCGTCACAAACTCCCGGAGTTCACTCAAACTCACGTCCATCGAGTCAGTGATGCCATCCAGCCATCTCATCCTCTGTCGTCCCCTTCTCCTCCTGCCCCCAATTCCTCCCAGCTGGGGACATGTAAATTGACCTGTTTGGTTTTGTTCTTCCTCAGTGGAGGGAAAGCTCCCAGGGACAGTGACCTTGTCCCATTTATTTAGCTCAGTGTCCCTGATCCTGCAGTCTCAGTGACTAACTCCCAGTGGCTACTTAGCATCTATTTGTTAACAGTCAGATGAATCAACGAATCAGTGAATGAATGTCACACGACCTTTGACTCTCTTTTGGTTCCAGTTTCTTAACATGTTTGGTTGGGGTTTAAATGGAAAATAACTAAACAAGCCTACAGTGAGTTAAAATACAGTTGTTGAATAAATCCTGTAGACCTGTGTTTATCAAATTTTAGTGCCTCAAAACAACCTGTAGAGCTTGTTAGAAAAGAAAGCTTGTTAGAAAAGAAAAACTTACTCAGTGGGTCTGGGGTGGAGCCTCAGAAATTACATTTCGAATAAATTCCTGGGCTTTCCATGTGGCTCAGTGGTAAAGAATCTGCCTGCCCATGTTCAGTCCCTGGGTCAGGAAGATCCTCTGGAGAAGGAAATGGCACCCACTCCAATATCCTTGCCTGGGAAATCCCACGGACAGACGAGCCTGGTGGGCTGCAGTCCATAGGGTCACAAAGAGCAGAAGACTGAGCACATGGCACATAACACACATAGGCTCTGCATTTGATTTTCCAAAGACATAAAACTTCGTATACATTTTCCCATTATTGACATAGGAGGAGGTGTTAAGGTGTTTAGAACAAGAGTTAACTACCACCATTTGCTAGATGGAGGACCCCACCCCAGCCTCTGTGTAAACCCTTGGCTGCGGCCCCTGTGAAATGGACTTATCCGAGGAAAGTGTGGATTGGGAAAATAGAGCAGAAGATGAGAGATTTCAGGACATTCTCTTCTAACTTACATCTCACTCCAACACCTAATTTAATAATAATTTAAAAATTATGATTAAAAGATAAATTTTATTACTGAATTTTAACTTTGCATTTATCCTATAGGTATGAATTTTTCATTTAAATAAAATGTAGTTCCTAATACCAAATCAGCTTTCCCATTGCCTTGTTCTGTCATCAGGCTAATTAAAAAGCAGAAGGCAGGCATGCAAATTACAGTTAAATTCCAAATAATTGGTTTTCTTGGGATTGTGGGGTATTTGGGTTATTCTAATTACTTGGGTAACACCAACCCTTGTTTTAACTCATGCTGGTATTTCTTAACTGATGTGTCACTTCTTTTCCTTGGTGATTCCAGGCTAATGATGGCAAGCTCTTGTGTCTTTGGGTCATCTGTTCACTTACTGTCATCCATGTCTTTAGATGCAACATGTGCCCACAATAGAACATGCCTGGGGAATGCTTGGGCTGTTTCTTTTAACCTAGATTTCTGATGTGAGTTTTTTCTGTGAGTGACTTTTTTCTAGTTTGTTTATTCAGGAAGCATTTAAACACTTGCTTTAAGCCATAGGTGACTTAGATTCAAGAATAATTAGAACAGTCACAATAAGGTAAACAGAATTATACACTAATAATTAGAGTGTCCCTTGGACAGCAGGGAGATTAAACAAGTCAATCCTAAAGGAAGTCAACCCTGAATATTCATTGGAAGGACTGATGCTGAAGCTGAAGTATTTGGCCACCTGGTGCAAAGAACGGACTCATCTGAGAAGACCCTGATGCTGGGAAAGATTGAAGGCAGGAGAAGAAGGGGACGACAGAGGGTGAGATGGTCGGATGGCATCACTAACTCAGTTGACATGAGTTTGAGCAAACTCGGGGAAATAGTGAAGCACAGGGAAGCCTGGTGTGCTGATGTCCATGGGGCCGGAGTGTTGGACACAACGGAGTGACTGAACAACAACAATTAGAGTGAGAATGAGAGATCTGTAATCATATCAGCTGGCTGTCAGTTAATTCTAGCAGACCAGGAAGTCATCGTAAGATGGATTAAGAGGAACTTCCCTGGTGGTCCAGTGGCTAAGATTCTGTGCTCCCAGTGCAGGGGGCCCAGGTTCTATCCCTGGTCAGGGCACTAGATCCCACATGCCACAACTAAAGATCCTGTGTGCTGCAGCTAGACTCAGCGCAGCCAAAATAAAGCAATATTTTTTTTAAAAGATGGGTTAAGAAACAAATGACCCAAAAAATTAAATATAATAGATTTTAAAATCACTTTCTCTTTATTTGTTTTATCATTTTCTAATTTGTTTATTTTGTAATCACTTTCTGATTTCAGCAAAGATACAAGGTAGCATGCAGTAACAGAGAAGGCAATGGCACCCCACTCCAGTACTCTTGCCTGAAAATCCCATGGACGGAGGAGCCTGGTAGGCTGTAGTTCATGGGGTCGCTAAGAGTTGGACACGACTGAGTGACTTCACTTTCACTTTTCACTTTCATGCATTGGAGAAGGAAATGGCAACCCACTCCAGTGTTCTTGCCTGGAGAATCCCAGGGATGGGGAGCCTGGTGGGCTGTCGTCTATGGGGTCACACAGAGTCGGACACGACTGAAGTGACTTAGCAGTAGCAGCATGCAGTAAAGGGCCCAGAATAACAGAAGTACAAGGATTAAAAATCCAAGTAATAAAAAAGAGAAGAGTGTGATAAAACTGGGCTCAGAGCTTCCAGGCTGCAAGAGCAAAAGAAAAAGCATAATTAGGGGGAAAAAAGTAGAGTGTGGCACTTTATCAGAAGAGAGAACTTGTTTTTTAGCACCAATATATATGTACGATCTTAATTCTGTGAATTTTTAAAAAATTACGTTGAACAACATAATGGACAACTTTAATAGTATATTTTTAAGCATATCTTTTCTGATAATAAAATAATTGAAATAATTTAAAATTTGGGAATAGGGGAGGCCTTCCTCAACATGATATAAAACCTGGAAACCTTTTAAAAAAAAGATTTAACTACATACAAATTTTAAATCATCTGCAATAATGAACATCATAGAATTAAGAAGGTTGATAGACCGAATGAAAATGCTGCAACAAAGTTTTAATGTGAAAATCAATAGAAAAAATACAACTTAATTTGAAAAAATAGATAAAATATATGAATGGGAGACTTAGACAATAGAAGAACAAAGTGGTCAGTGGCCATAAATATATGAAAAGATGTTCAAATTCACTTAAAACCTATATGCCTAACCTCTGTGCTGTGTTGCTTAGGCATTCTTACTCAGATGGAAGCCAGTTAATTACATATTACTGAAATAACTGTCATTGAAAAATAAAGGTTGAGATTGAGTCTTCCTTTTTGTAAATTAACTTATTTTAATTAGAAGTTAATTACTTTACAATATTGTGATGGTTTTTGCCTTACGCCATAGGTGTACATGTGTCCGCTGCATCCTGAACCCCCCTCCCACCTCCCTCCCCACCCCATCACTCCAGGTTGTCACACAGCACGGGCTTTGGGTGCCCTGCATCATTCATCAAACTCCCGCTGGCTGGTAGTGTATATGTTTCAATGCTCTTCTCTCAGATCATCCCACCTTCTCCTCCTCCCACTAGGTCCAAAAGTCTCTTCCTTATGTCTGTGTCTCCTTTGCTGCCCTGCACGTAGGATCATCGGTCCCATCTTTCTAGATTCCATATGTATGTGTTAGTATTCATCTTTCTCTTTCTGACTTACTTCACTCTGTATAATAGGCTTTAGGTTCATCCACCTCCTTAAAACTGAGCGAGTGAGTCTTCTTTCTGGGACAATGCTCATTATGCACACACAGCACCCTGATCCCCTACAATCCATTCTGGATTCTGTCCATGTCCCTTCTTTCTCTGGGCTTTCAGTCACAGGCTGAGAACTAATAACACTGTACTGAGCAAAATCTACTCCCAAAATATCATCTTCCTATAAGTTAATAATGATCTTTGCTTCCTTGACATCAGTATGATGACAAAGAAAGCTATCATGGATTTAGTGCTAATGGTTAAAAAAAAAAAAGTACAGAACACCCTCTCCATTGCTATATAAAGAGAAGAATTTTAGAAACTTAACCTTAGTCTTTCAGTGATTCTTTGTCTCTGAATTTTCATGAAAAGCTGTTCTGTTGTTCGTATGTCAAATACAACATCTCACCAGGATGTTGATCTACGTAATTTTGCACACATATTCAGGCTTTACCCATTGACTTTTCTAACTGGTCTGCAGTTGTTGTAGCAAAAGGGAGAAAATTTTCAGTTGAAGTGTTGATCTGATGATAGGATACTGCTTGGTCAATATGCCTTCTGATTGTGTCATGTTGACATGATGTATTATGGAAAATAAAATTCCTTTATTCAGACTCAGCTATATAGAAGGATTTCACATGGCTATACAGAGAACAAACAGCTGATGTCTTATTGTTTCGGTTTCTCTCCCCCTAAGGAAAAAATTCTCTGGGAATAGTGAGGCTGTTGTTTTATGGGTACAGAAGCTCCACTTGTATCAAAAAAATTATTTTGACTTCTTTAAGAGCAGGTTATTATTTCTGTATTAAAATCACAGATGTAGGTGTTTTTTGGCGTGTGTGTGTGCTCAGTTGCGTCCGACTCTTTGTAGCCCCATGGACTATAGCCCACCAGGTTCCTCTGTTCAGGGAGTTTTCCAGGCAAGAATACTGGAGTGGATTGCCATTTCCTCCTCCAGGGGATCTTCCCAACCCAGGGATTGAACCTGTGTCTCTTGCATCTCCGGCATTGGCAGGCGGGTTCTTCACCACTGCATCACCTGAGAATTAGATAGAATAGTATACCTATTTCTGGGTATACTATAGCCTTCCCTGGTGGCTCGGAGGGTAAAGAATCTGCTTGCAATACAGGAGACCCGGCTTTGATCCCTGAGTTGGGAAGATCCCCCGGAGAAGGGAATGGTAACCCACTCCAGTATTCTTTCTTGGAGAATTCCATGGGCAGAGGAGCCTGGTGAGCTACAATCCATAGGGTTGCAAAGAGTTAGACACGACTGACAGACTAACACTTTCTTCTTTCTTCATAGTGTAAAAATATGAGTAGCGTGTCTGCACCGTCAGAATGTGTTTACCGAGCACTTGGATATTCTGGGTTCTATAAATAGCCTGCTCTAGCATGTTCTCCCCACCCACCCTCTAGTCTGGCCAAGCATCATCTCCCCTCTCTTCTGCTGCTGCTGCTGCTAAGTCACTTCAGTCGTGTCCGACTCTGTGTGCCCCATAGACGTCAGCCCACCAGGCTCTCCTGCCCCTGGGATTCTCCAGGCAAGAACACTGGAGTGGGTTGCCATTTCCTTCTCCAATACATGAAAGTAAAAAGTGAAAGTGAAGTTACTCAGTCATGTCTGACTCTTAGCGACACCATGGACTGCAGCCTACCAGGCTCCTCCATCCATGGGATTTTCCAGGCAAGAGTACTGGAGTGGGCTGCCATTGCCTTCTCCGTCACCCCTCTCTGGGCACATCTAAATAGACTCAGTAAGAACTTGCTGAAACAAAATATGCAACTTTAGGACAAGATAGGACGGGTAACTTTGCCATGGGCATCTTGGATCTGGGTGTTGGGGGCTTGTTCTTACCATAGCAGGTGACGTATGCTCCTTTAATGGAAACGACTCTGAGAGGCTGTTATTCTTCTGACAGTGGGAGAGTCATGGCACCTCACAGTGTGGAAGCCCATGCTGACCCAGGTGTGGGACCTGCAGGGGACAAGTTCAGAGCAATTAGGTTGCACTGGGCTCTTCAGTACAGGGGGTGTTATCACTTGGTGTTGGTTGTGTCCTCCTTGAGATGGGGTCCCCATGGTTCCCCCAGCTTTAGCTCATCAGTCCTCTTGAAGCCAACAGAGGGACCTGCAATAGCTTAGGAGTGGAGGAGTTTACAGGAGAGCAGAAGTGTTAGAAAGAACATTAGTGGGAGAAAAATTAAGGTGATACATTTGAAGCCTGTTCCTTTGCATGAGGTCCCAGAGACAGGAAAATATGGCAGGATGATGGATGGAGTGACTATCCATTGCATGGTTCAGAGGGTGGTGTTTGTGTGTGTCCTGGAGGCCTGTTTGCTGTTATTTCTGGCCAGCAGTGGGTGGGGAGCCTCCTCACGCATCTCAGTGGCCAGAAGGCCTTGTAAGTCCCATGCTGTGACCCCAGAGTCCAGCTCAGTCACTCTGAGGGGGGCAAAGTCAGGGGAGGTGTGGACGGACATCCATTCATTCCATGGAGGTTTCGAGAGCACCTTCTCTGAGTTGAGCTCTGTGTTGGATGATGGAGGACATCACATGAATGGGACAGACACAGTCCTTGTTTCTGTAGAGCTGCCGGTGTCACAGGAGAAAAAAGCATAAAACTCATACTTACACATATATTTAATTATGGTTATACTGAGTGTAACAGGCTTCCCCAGTGGCTCAGCGGTAAAAAATGTACACAGGAGACTTGGGTTCGATCCCTGGGTTGGGTTGATTCCCTGGAGTGGGAAATGGCAACCCACTGCAGTGTTTTTGCCTGGGAAATCCCTTGGACAGAGGAGCTTGAAGAGCTGTAGTCCACGGGGTCTCAAAGAGTTGGACACAAGTGGGTAGACACACACACACACTGAGTGTACGGTGGAGGCATATTTAACAGACAAGAATTGATGCTTTTGAACTATGGTGTTGGAGAAGACTCTTGAGAGTCCCTTGGACTGCAAGGAGATCCAACCAGTCCATTCTGAAGGAGATCAGCCCTGGAATTTCTTTGGAAGGAATGATGCTAAAGCTGAAACTCCAGTGCTTTGGCCACCTGATGTGAAGAGTTGACTCATTGGAAAAGACTCTGATGCTGATCGGGATTGGGGGCAGGAGGAGAAGGGGATGACAGAGGCTAAGATGGCTGGATGGCATCACCGACTCAATGGACGTGAGTCTGAGTGAACTCCGGGAGTTGGTGATAGACAGGGAGGCCTGGTGTGCTGCGATCCACGGGGTCTCAAAGAGTCGGACACGACTGAGCGACTGATCTGATCTGATCTGAACGTAGTGTGCAAAAAGCATGCAGGAGAGACCTAACCGGTCAGTCCAAGTTGCCAGGTGGCAGGAGTGGGGACAGCATTCTGTGCAGGTGACCATGTAGATTCCCTCTTTGTAAATATTAAGAGGTTCCCAGGTCTCCCTCCCCACTGAAAGTCTTGAACCTAGGCTGCTGACCACTGCTGCTGCTACTGCTGCTAAGTCGCTTCAGTCGTGTCTGACTCTGTGTGACCCCATAGATGGCAGCCCACCAGGCTCCCATCCCTGGGATTCTCCAGGCAAGAACACTGGAGTGGGTTGCCATTTCCTTCTCCAATGCATGTAAGTGAAAAGTGAAAGTGAAGTCGCTCAGTCATGTCTGACTCTTTGCGACCCCATGGACTGCAGCCTTCCAGGCTCCTCCATCCATGGGATTTTCCAAGCAAGAGTACCAGAGTGGGGTGTCATCGCCTTCTCCAGCTGACCACTAGATACCTTGTTAATTTGAAAATGTGCAGCCTTCTCTCCCCTTTCAACCCTTTTGTGGAAGAACTGGAAAGCTGGTAAAAAGACAGAGTCAAAAATAAAAAAGTACAGAAAATTTACAGCTGCTTCCTCAGTCACTACTTTTACTAGTGGGTCCCCTCTTCATCATCACACAAGCATTGTCCCTTAGGTGGTTCATTGGGACAGTTTGATTTTGTGTGTGGATACTTGAGTTTAAAGCTCTGATAACCTCATCCTCTGGGCAATTTAGTGGCCTCAAGTGAAGTCGCTCAGTCGTGTCCGACTCTTTGTGACCCCATGGACTGTAGCCTGCCAGGCTCCTCCGTCCATGGGATTTTCCAGGCAAGAGTACTGGAGTGGGTTGCCATTTCCTTCTCCAGGGGATCTTCCCAACTCAGGGATAGAACCCTGGTCTCCCGCATTGCAGGCAGACACTTTAACCTCTGAGCTATCAGGGAAGCCCTTAGTGGCCTCAAGGGCTGTTTAAAAATTATCATCAAAGTGTCACAGAATGATCCAGGTAAGGGACAAGATATATTTCTCTTAATCTGCTATTTCTTTCATGGAAGCATGGATGATATTTTTGATGCTTTGGGAGGTACGATGGGACACACCCATCGTACCAGCAAGAATTTACAAAATGCCGCAACTCACTTGCTATTAAGCCCCCTGTAGGCTGGTGTGAAACCTGGAATGATGTGGTGGCCCCTCCAAAGTGGGGCAGAAGACCCTAACTCTCACTTAAGAATATATGCACGTATTGCATCTCAAAGGTTGCACACCTGGTATTGTGCCCACTCTGCTTGTCAGCCTCCAAGAGCTATGGGAGCTGGGCCAGCAGTAATTAGTGCCAATGGTCCTGTGGAGCTGCTTTTCCATTGTGATTTCTGACATTTATGTGCCTCAGAACTCTGCCTCCTGAACTGTAAATGCATTGTTATGCAAAATGCTTCCACCCTGTAGCCTCATCTCTTAGCCTGATGAGCACGGCACTTTTAATTGCATGTCAGTGTTTAAAACTTTCCAGTTCTCTCCAGATTTGTATGTTTTACTAGCTGCCTTACGCTGATGAAATACCAAATACCCTGTTTACCATCTTTGGGTGATGACGTTGAGGGGAGCTAGAAAAAATGAAAATATAATAAGAAAGAAACAAATGCCAGCCATTCCTTTTCTAAGATAACTGGCAAAACATCACACATTTCTTGGACATTGCAGAGTCTTCGTGTGTTCATCTTTAATCCATCGATCAGCATATTTGTGTCAAGCACTATTTCAGGCCCCACACTTTTTATCAGTAATCTCTCTAGCAGCTGATCAGAGTCTAAAGCCCATGATGGACATGAGAAGCCAGTGTATGACTACCAGACGCAGGAGTATGAAATATAGAGTTCCCCAGTCTTAGAAGTAGCTCTGACTGTTGAACAACCTACATGGCAGGTTGATGGGGATGAATGAGAGCCGAATAAGTAATGTGACAGAGAAGACTGAGTGCTAAAGAATTGATGTTTTTGAACTGTGGTGTTGGAGAAAACTCTTGAGAGTCCCTTGAACTGCAAGGAGATCCAACCAGTCCATCCTAAAGGGGATCAGTCCTGAATATTCATTGGAAGGACTGATGCTGAAGCTGAAGTTCGTTCTGTAGTCTTGGAATGCCGCAGTCCGTGGGGTCACAAAGAGTCAGACATGACTTAGCAAATGAACAACAGCAGTGTGACAATACCCTGCTGTGTATCCAAGCTGGACAGTGGTCGAATTGACGTCATGGTTCATGGATGAGCAACTAGAATAATAATTGCCAGCATGTTTTGAGTACTTACTGTATGCTTGTCATACCCACCATCTCATTGCATCCTCACTTATTATGATGTGCTAGTACTATTCTTAACCTTATTTTATAGATTAGGAAACTGTGGATTAGAGAGATCAAGTCATTTTCTAAGGGTAATGAAACCAGATTTCTGGGTTGACTTCAAGCCTGGGAATCTTGTAAATAAAATAAAATAAAATCTTGTAAATAAAATAAAAGCTGCAAAACTTTTATTTTATCACCATCAGTTCAGTTCAGTCACTCAGTCGTGTCTGACTCTTTGAGACCCCATGAATCGCAGCACGCCAGGCCTCCCTGTCCATCACCAACTCCCGGAGTTCACTCAGACTCACGTCCATCGAGTCAGTGATGCCATCCAGCCATCTCATCCTCTGTCATCCCCTTCTCCTCCTGCCCTCAATCCCTCCCAGCATCAGTCTTTTCCAATGAGTCAACACTTCACATCAGGTGGCCAAAGTACTGGAGTTTCAGCTTTAGCATCATTCCTTCCAAAGAAATCCCAGGGCTGATCTCCTTCAGAATGGACTGGTTGGATCTCCTTGCAGTCCAAGGGACTCTCAAGAGTCTTCTCCAACACCATAGTTCAGAAGCATCAATTCTTCGGTGCTCAGCCTTCTTCACAGTCCAGCTCTCACATCCATACATGACCACAGGAAAGACCATAGCCTTGACTAGGCGAACCTTTGTTGGCAAAGTGATGTCTCTGCTTTTGAATATGCTATCTAGGTTGGTCATAACCTTCCTTCCAAGGAGCAAGCGTCTTTTAATTTCATGGCTGCAGTCACCATCTGCAGTGACCTTGGAGCCCCGAAAAATAAAGTCTGACACTGTTTCCACTGTTTCCCCGTCTATTTCCCATGAAGCGATGGGACTAGATGCCATGATCTTCGTTTTCTGAATGTTGAGTTTTAATCCAACTTTTTCACTCTCCTCTTTAAACTTCATCAAGAGGTTTTTACTTCCTCTTCACTTTCTGCCATAAGGGTGGTGTCATCTGCATATCTGAGGTTATTGATATTTCTCCCCGCAATCTTGATTCCAGCTTGTGCTTCTTCCAGTCCAGCGTTTCTCATGATGTACTCTGCATATAAGTTAAATAAACAGGGTGACAATATACAGCCTTGATGTACTCCTTTTCCTATTTGGAACCAATCTGTTGTTCCGTATCCAGTTCTAACTGTTGCTTCCTGACCTGCATACAGATTTCTCAAGAGGCAGATCAGGTGATCTGGTATTCCCATCTCTTTCAGAATTTTCCACAGTTGTTTGTGATCCACACAGTCAAAGGCTTTGGCATAGTCAGTAAAGCAGAAATAGATGTTTTTCTGGAACTCTCTTGCTTTTTCCATGATCCAGCGGATGTTGGCAATTTGATCTCTGGTTCCTCTGCCTCTTCTAAAACCAGCTTGAACATCAGGAAGTTCACGGTTCACATATTGCTGAAGCCTGGCTTGGAGAATTTTGAGCATTACTTTACTAGCGTGTGAGATGAGTGCAATTGTGCAGTAGTTTGAGCATTCTTTGGCATTGCCTTTCTTTGGGATTGGAATGAAAACGGACCTTTTCCAGTCCTGTGGCCACTGCTGAGTTTTCCAAATTTGCTGGCATGTATTTTATCAGCATAGCTTCTATTTTATAGTGGCTACTGTCTAAATTGTGAGTTCTGTTTACCACGTTGGTAGTTTACATTTTGAAGAAAAAGGTTACTATTGTCATAAAAGATGATCATAACATAGGCTGTAAAAAAGATTACAGAATTATAGTACAGTAGTCCTTACAGTCAGGTGAATTCCTGACATTTTGAAACCACTTCTTATTTTCCTTTTTTCATTTCTTCTCCAGTATCTGTTTCTCCCCACATAATAAACAGGCCTGACGTCCTAAGTGAGTAATGAGAGATCACTTTCACACAGAAACATAATGAATAAAGCTGTTCCTGTGATGGATTTGTGGGAGGAGAAAATAATCCAGTTCTCCTGGGGAATCAAGACTCTGCGTGATCTGTTAGGTCCCGAGAACGTGTGAATAAGTAAATCGTGGTGGGAAAAGGACTTGGATTTTTCAAAACTACCTAAATAGAAATTGGGTTTTATTCACCGTGGCAGTTTTAGTTAGGTAAGTTCAAATGAAAGGAATGGTCTGAATTATTTGTCTTATTCTATCCAGTAATTTACTTACCCATTAATTCAAGAACACAATAAAATTGTGCCTTTTGGAGCTAGCATTTCCCCCATACAAATATGATCTATTTAGTATTAAAAGTGCCCAAATAAAAAAATTAAAAATTCCCTGATGCCTCGTGACAGGTGGTAGGGAGATCCCAGGAGGGGAGGGCCTTATATATATATATACACAGAGCTAGTCCACTTCGTTGCACAGTAGAAACTAACCCAACGTGGTAAAGCAGCTATACCCCAATTTAAAGAAAAAAGAGAAAATCAGAGGGGAGGAAATTATGAAAGCAACATTTTAAGAAAATTTCCCTCAGCTGTAGGACTGGAACAGCCTACCAGGTGCTCAGCATAATGAATGAAAAAAGACCCTCACGGGATGGGCACATCATGAGATTTCATAAGACTGGGGAAAAGAAGAGGCACCAAGGTTGAACTTTAGAGTAGTACCTAACTTTCCCAAAGCACCCCTGAAAACTAAAAAAAAAAGATGCCTTCTCAATCCCCAGGGGAATGACTGCCGCATTAGAATTCTGGGTTTAGCCAAGTGACCAACTGTAAGAAGAAATTTGCGGCCAAAGTGAGGTGTGTGAATTTCAGAGGTAAGGTTCTAGGTGATCCAAGGTGCAGAGTGATACCCAGGCTTCCTGATTAAAGGTGCCTGGCAAGAGGTGTTGTTGTTCAGTCGCCAAGGCATGTCCTGACTCTTTGTGACCCTGTGGTCTGTAGCCTACCAGATTTCCCTGACCTCCACCATCTCCTGGAGTTTGCTCAGATTCATGTCTGTTGAGTCAGTGATTCGATCTAACTATCTCATCCTCTGCCACCCTTCTTGTTTTGCCTTCACTCTCTCCCAGCATCAGGGTCTTTTCTAATAAGTCAGCTCTTCACATCAACTGGCCAAAGTGTTGGAGCTTCAGCGTCAGTCCTTCCAGTGAATATTCAGGGTTGATTTCCTGTAGGATTGACTGGTTTGATATCCTTGCTGTCCAAGGAACTCTCGAGAGTCTTCTCCAGCACCACAACTCGAAAGCATCAATTTTTTGGTGCTTAGCCTTCTTTATGGTCCAACTTTCACATCCATACATGACTACCGGGGAGACCCTAGAAGAGTGACAGTTGTCAAGTACCGAAAGGCTGGGATGTCAAATGAGTTATGCATGGGATCATGGACATTTCCCAGCTTGATGGCAGGACCTGAGGTAAGAGGAAGACCATGTCTAGGAGTAAGTGAGAGTCAGTAACTATTGCTATAGTGACAGCAAGGAGCAGTGTTACAGTATATCAGCCAAAAGTTAGGAACCTCCAAGGAAAAAGAGTTTAACACAAGCACAGGGGCTTCAAGTTCCAGTGGGGTGGTGCTGGGTGATTTGAAAGAGATCTCCTGACTGAAAGATAAGTTGGGTGAGGAGGATGAGGACCATTTGAGACAGTTACTCTGGAAGATTGAGGACAGTTGTGGGTGGTAGTGGTTTAGTCACTCAGTTGTATCTGACTCTTTGAATCCCGTGGACTGTAGCCCACCAGGCTCCTCTGTTCATGGGATTCTTCAGGCAAGAATCCTGGAGTGGGTTGCTGTTTCCTTCTCCAAGGGATCTTCCAGACCCAGGAATCAAACCTAGGTCTCCTGCATTGCCGACAGATTCTTTACTGTCTGAACCACCAGGGAGGTCCATACTTGGAGATTATAAAACTTTTAAATAGATATGATATTTTCCCCCAAACTTCACTCCTTCATTCTTACCTTTTCACAACAGTCTTCAGAATTAAATTATCCCTGCTCTTATCCCAGGAAATAATTAGATCTCTGTTACAAGTCTGATTTTTGTAGGTCTTTATTTGAGCACAGAAATCTCCTTTATTCTACTTTGAATTTCCACTTCCCTCACACATGCAATAAAGGGTGGAGGAAATGGAATGAACCTTTAATAGTTTAAATCTGGCCTCGTTTCAGGTATATTTAGATTGTTTCCCTCATTAACTCCATTTTCCACAAACCTCAGATATTTCTGTTGATTTTTAAAAATTACTGTTGGCATGGGGATTCTCTGGCCATCCAGTGGTTAAGACTCTGAGAGCCCACTGCAGTGGACATAGGTTCGATCCCAGGTCAGGAACTAAGATTCTGCAAGCCAAGAGTTTCAGTAAAAAAATATATATTACTATTGGCAGCTAAAAGCTGTTTCTTTCTCTTATCTCTGCAACCCTTCTGGAGTCCTCTCTCACCAACCCCCCTCTCATTTATAACTCATCCAGGTTCCTCTTTTATTTGTTGTGTTTTTATCTAGATAATATTTCCTTTCTTCATCCCATTCAGTCCCTATAAATCTTTCCTTGAAATGGCCCCTCATTCTATCCGTCTCCTAAGTGACAGCAGAATCCCTGCTTCCTGGTTACATCGTTCATGCTTTCCTGTTCACCTCTGCAGTTCCATTGCCCGATAATCATAACTTGCTACCTTGCATTGTTGTCGCATTTACCTTTCATTTTTCTTCCTGTTCCTCTTCCTCTTCCTAACGGGGCCTTTCATGACATCTGGGTCAGGTCTGTTGGGCTAGGGGAATTAGAATTAGCCCCATTAGTTCCACTTTGATAAGTGGATAGAATGAGAAGGTTAGACAGTTGGAGCGTAAAGTCTCTGGCTGTGCGTGTTTCTTTATCCTTTTTGTTTTTTATCTTACTTCTACTGAGATTTATTTTCAGGGATTGGTGGCCCATTGTGTGTGAGGTTAGGAGCCTGTGAAAATTCCCTTTGATTTTTTTTTTTCTTGACGTGCTCATTTTATTAAAAAATATATATATATAGCATTTTTCTTTTTATGAAAAAAATAGAGCATTTTTCTAACCATTATCTATAATCGAATTTTTTTCTTTTCATTTTGATGTGCTCCCTGAGGATTCTGAATTAAGCATTGTCATTTGTCATCACATTTTTAAGAGCACAGCCTCGTGCTCATCCACCACACTTGACTGGGGGGCTCTGGTCCTGGGCTCAGGGCTCCGCTCAGGTGGACTTGGCGTTAAGCATCCGTGATGAGCAGGTTGTAAGAAAACACGAGGTGGGTCTTGGAGCAGCACGTGTTGGAGTCTTGCACGTGGAAGGCCCGTGTCCAGGAGAAGCTGAGCTCACATGCTCTTCTTTCCTCTTCCAAGGAGCAGTGTCCAGGAGCTTTGCCAGGGAGCTCCTTTCGACCTAAGCCTTTGGGAGGCTGTTTGCTGCTCTGTTTATGGTGAAACGCTTTAGGGAGTGTCTGGAAATACGTGACTGCTGTCAGTGACTGTCAGTTTCAAATGAAACTCTGTGACTTCTCCTCTGAGACCGGAGGGAGACCAGCATTTCTTTCCCCACTGCGGCCTTCTTCTGCCCCCGCTCCAAGAGCTGCAGTGGCAGGGTTCTGGACTTTGCACACACACAGCCGTGTGGGGTAAGGGGCAGGTTGGGGCAGAGTTGAGGGGTGGGAAGGCAGATGCCTGTCCAAAGTCCAGCCAAGGGGCAAGAGCTTTTATAGAAGGAGGGAGGGGGCTGCAGGCAGAAACAGCACAGTCAGCTCTGGCAGGCATCTTGAAATTGGTCACTGGGGGTCTGACCAACGTCATCTTGTTTTAAGTACAGTTAGCCTTCAGTTCCAGGGCCAGCATGCTCTCATTTCCTTGAGGCCGGTTCTCAGAATTGTTACAGCTTATGTCACGGCTACAGTCTAGTCATTATGTAGTTAACCTCACCTGGTGGAGGTTTCAGTATCTGTGAGACAGCTCACGGCACATGGCTCAGAATATTATCTATAGCTCTTGAGAAGGATCTAAAGATCCTTGGCTATGCTTACAGACTAAACCATCAGTATTTGGTCTCCTGTGACTGTTTTCCTCTGTTTCTGCATGTTTTCACTTCTCTGATTAAACTTATTCTTTGGCTAAAGTTTTTCCACAGGCAGAGGACCTGGGGCAGGGGATGGGATGCGGGGGCAAGGACCATAGGGTCCTGCTCCATTTCAGTAGGTACTCTGGGATCTTACGGAGTAAAATGAAAGTTTACAGTGTACTTAAATATTTACTCTGAGCCCACATTGCAAGAAAATTGCAGAAGCCACTGTATTCTTGACTAATTGCCCTAATTTTCTGTGCCATCAAGAGTTCCCTGAACCACAGAGAAATTTTCTCGGCAGCTCCGTGTTCCTACGGGGACAGGATTGTGAAACTTTCGATCAAAGTTATGCTTGTGGAATTTTTTGTACTCAGCTGGTTGCTTTCCTTATTCCTTCGTAGAGCAGACAAATTATTTTCATTTTGTTTTCAGTTTCATGGTTTTTGTTTTTTATTATAAAAACAATGTATGAGTTCTTCATTAAAAGTGGAAATAATGCAGAACCATATGAAAACAAAAAGTAAAATTCCTTTGATCCTACTGCTCAGAAGTAGTAGCCATTATCAAAAATATTTTAAAACTAGTAATATTTTAAGCTGGCTTAAAACTCAATATTCAGAAAACTAAGATCATGGCATCTGGTCCCATCACTTCATGAAAGGGAAAAAGTGGAAGCAGTGACAGATTTTATTTTCTTGGGCTCCTAAATCACTGTGCACAATGACTGTAGCCATGAAATTAAAAGACTCTTGCTCTTAGGAAAGAAAACAATGACAAACCTAGACAGTGCATTAAAAAGCAGAGACATCACTTGCTGACAAAGGTCTGTCTAGTCAAAGCTATGGTTTTTCCAGTAGTCATGCACGGATGTGAGAGTTGGACCATAAAGAAGGCTCAGCACCAAAGAAGGTGATGCATTCGAATTGTGGTGTTGGAGAAGACTCCTGAGAGTCCCTTGGACTACAGGGAGATAAAACCAGTCAATCCTAAAGAAATCAGCTGTGAATATTCATTGAAAGGACTGTTGCTGAAGCTCCAGTACTTTGGACACCTGATGCAAAAAGCTGACTCATTGGAAAAGACCTTGATGCTGGGAAAGATTGAAGGCAAAAGAAGAAGGAGACAGCAGAGGATGAGTAGGTTGGATAGCATCACCAACTCAATGGACATGAATTTGAGCAAACTCCCGGAGATAGTGGAGGACAGGGAAGTCTGGTGTGCTGCAGTCTGTGGAGTCAAAGGGTTGAGCACGACTAAATGACTAAACAACAACTACAAAACTAGGAAGCAGTCTTTCAGAAATTTTTATATATTTACAGCTGTGTGTGTTAGTCACTCAGTCATGTCTGACTCTCTGCGACCCCATGGACTGTAGCCCCCCAGGCTTCTCTGTCCATGGGATTCTCCAGGCAAGAATACTGGAGTGGATTGCCATACCCTTCTCCAGAGGATTTTCCCAACCCAGGGATTGAACTTTGGTCTCCTGCATTGCAGGCAGATTCTTCACCGTTTGAACTATGAGAACGTCCCATTTACAGTTGTAATATAGATAATATCTTTGTGTATTAAAAATGTGATAATACCATGCATACTCTTCAACAAATAGCTTTTTAATTTATTTCTCATGAACATCTTTACATGCCAGTATAATATAAAGCAACCTTATGGTTTTTATTAGTGGCATAGTGCTCCATCATATGAACATACTATAGTTTATTTAACCATTCCCCATGTGCATTTTGGTCATTTTCATGTCTTTATCATTGTGAATGATGTATGAAGTGTCTTTGAACATACATCTTTTCACAGTTGTATTCCGAAGAGAGATCTGTAGAAGCAGAATTGCTGAATCAAGTCTATCAATGTTTAAATTTTTGACAGAAGCTGCCAAAGAGCATTCCATGAAGGCTGGATGGAAAGTATTGAAACTCTGAATAAATATTTATGTTTTGTTTCCCTTCATAGTGTTGTGTTTAGCTCACACTTTGACCTTTAACACTTTCCTTCTGAGCTCCCAGGAGTCTGGGTGACTTTCTATGTTACTTGAAACCTAAGATCTGAGCAGAGGGAGGGAGAGTGAGATGCGCCACAAATTGGATCCTCCGCAGGGTGGGTGTGACTTCGGTGGAGTGGCATGGGGACTGGGCTTTCAGGTCCCCCGAGGGTCCAGCCTCCTGTAGCCCCTAAATGCCTTGGCATGAGCTGTCTTGAAAGGAGCCCAATAGGAAATGGAGGGGACAGTGGGCATTGAATGGCCATTCTGTCCAGGGCAGGGTGCATCGTCTGGCTGAAGTTTATATTCTAATGGGGAAAGTAGACAGTAAGCAGACAGATTCGTAGATCTGTTTTGGATGCTGATAAGTGATGCAAAGAAGAATGAAGCAGGTAAGGGGAGACTATCAGGTGGCAGGAGGGCTGTTTTATCTGTTGTGCCAGGCACTGCCTCCCTGGAGACTGTTAGCTGTGCCAGGACCTGAATGAGCAGGTAAGTGAACCAAGCTCAAGGTTCGGGGAGGCACATTCCGTGCAGAAGGAATGTGCACTCAAGAGAATGTGCCTGCAATGGGAGGAAATCCAGCAAGTTTGAACACCAGCAAGGTGTAGGAGGAAGAGCAGGAGGCAAGTGGACACGGAGGGAGGGGCTGAAGTAGGCTCGATGGGGTCAGGAGAAGCAGGAGCCCAATCAGGTCAGAAAAGCAGAGGGAGGTTGGTTGAAATACCTGCCTCCCTCTGCAAAGCTCAGAAATGACTCCTCTCCAATCATGTGTATGGGCGTGCACACACACACACACACACACACATATGTGCATACACTTGCATACACACATGCATATAAATAATCTCAAATAGTGCTTTTAAAGCTGTAAGGGAAAGTTGACATATTTGGACATATTGAAAATTTTAAAATACAGTACAACAAAAGGTACTATAAGTTGTAAAAGTGAAACGTGGAAAAGGTAATATGTAGAAAAGGCAAAGGATTAATATCTAGGATAAATGAATTCTTACACATCAATAAGAAAAATGGGTGAAGGGTTTAATGAGGTGATTTTCAAATGCATATGACCAATTTAAAAAGATTCCAAGCGTTTGGCAAAAAATCAAAATGATGGAGACTTCAGTGTCAGTGGGGCATGGGGCGTGTACAAAGAACTGGTCTCCCACACTTGGTTGGGAATGTCAATTAGTAGCTTTGGGTGGAGGACAACTTGGCTATGTCTGGCGATACTGCAAATGAGCAGACTCTTAATCTGGCAAAAGCATATCTGTGCATTTATTCTGTAAAGAGGCCAATACATGCTTACAAAGAAACAAGTAGAAAACTGTTTACATAGCACATTTATCTTTTTTAATAGCTGACGCCTGCAAACACTCTAAATGCTCATCAACTGGAGGATGGGTAAATTATAGTGCTTCTTTGCCCCTTAATATGATGTGACATTTTTTAAAAGATCTATAAATGCACTGATATGAAAAGGATCTTGAAAAGTGTGGGTAGGTAAAAAGAAATCGCAGTATGAGATTCATTTAATTAATTAATAGCCATGTATGTGTTTGTGTAGGTATGTTTATAAATAACTAGAATAATGTCTGGAAGAATAGATGCAAACCGCTAGCAGCAGTTACCTCTGAAGGGGGAGTAAGGATGTGGGGGTGGGAGTGAAGAGGGAAGTTTGTATTCTGCTTCTAAGGGACCATCACCATCACTAGGGTTTTGTTTTTTTTTTAATCATAGTGTTTGGGGTTTTTTAAAAATTTATTTATTATTTTTGACTGTGCTGGGTCTTTGCTGCTGTGTGCGGGCTGTCTGTAGTTGCAGCGAGCAGGGGTCACTCTTCATTGCAGTGCATGAACTTCTAGATGGCTTCTCTTGTTTCTGAGCATGGGCTCTAGGTGCACAGGCTTCAGTCATTGTGGTATGTGGGCTTAGCCCATGGGATCTTCCCAGATCAGAGATCAAACCCTTGTCTCCTGCATTGGCAGTCGGATTCCTTACCACTGAGCCACCAGGAAAGCCCAGGGTTCTTTTTGAAATGGCATAATAAATGGTCCTGAGGTGGCACAGGTCTAGGTACGCCCAGGTTGGTGTTACTTCTCTGATCTTCCATCCATCGTTCTTTGACTTTCTGATGAAGGGGATGTGAGGTGAGGGTCTGTGCCCAGCACACAAAGGAGAAATGGGGCCATGTCCTGAATGCCTGTTCTTAGATTGAGCCCAAGTTCAAGATGTCCTGTGCTGCTGCAGCTGCCTCTGCCATCTGGTCCCACAAAGGCTCAGCTGCAGCAGAGACAGAACTCGGAGGCTCTCCAGGTCACCTCTGCAGACCAGCTGCGTGGAAATTAATTAGAGGCAGACCAAGTCCCCCGAGGCTCAGCTCTCATGATGCTGGAGTCATTAGCAGTTAGATCCAGCTACAGCTTCCTTCTCCCTCTTCTGAAAATTTGTTTTGGCAAGGAGACAGGCCGACTGAGTTGGTGGCTGAGGACAGTGAAATTTTAATTCCCACATAGTTTGTCAGGGCCCTTGGGGTGCGGTGACCCCCAGAGACAGGGGCGGTTTTCATCATGTCAGAGACAGCAGTGTACTTATTCCTCTGACTGCTCATAACAAAATTCCCTTTGCTATAAACAAGCGTGTCATTCCTGAAGCTCAGGAGGTGGTGACTATAGCAACAAATCACCCAAATATTATTTTGTTCTGTGTGCCTTTTGTTAAGCCTCCCTTTCCACAAACAATTTGTGTTAACTGTTTTGATTGTAATGAGCTCCCTTTTGTTTGTTTCTCTCTTTTTTTAATTATAGGAGCCAAGAAAGAAGTACAAAAAGAGCAAGATGCCAATAAACCTGCAGTTTCATCTCCTAAGAGGACAGCGGCTTCAAGCACCAAGCTTCACTCGCCAGGTATTTAAGAAATGTGAACTATGTTATCTGAGGCAACTTGAACTTGGAATTCATTTTGTTCAAATGTCATTAATGGAGTGCTGCCAGCCCACGTGGTACGCGTGACTGTTCCAGGGCTTGACGTTCGTGTGTGGCTGTGTTCTGACTCCAGCTGAAATGAACCAGCTGTTGGCATCATTTCATCTTTAAAAAAATGTTATTAGTGCTACATTTAGGGGGTAGGATTTTCTCTGTGTAGGAGTATCTGCTATTCCAACAGCACCTGAGATAACTTATAACTGAAAAACAGATTTTGGAGATCTTACCTCAAGAGATAATATTTTCTAAAAAGAGGAGAAAAAGATGAACCGTGGATATCAAACACTTGTTATTTTATTTATTTACATACTTATATGAACAAGCTATGTAATGTTGTGAAAGTTGAAAATTACCTATTATGGAAATTCATATTGTAAGACATCAGCCTCTTTGTAGAACAGAATGCAGTATAACCTTTAAGCACAAAAATAGTAGCAATAATAGCAGCTAAAGTTTGAGTTCCTACTGTATACCAGGTACTGCCCTTAGGTCTTTAAATGTATTCATTTATGTAGTGCCCACAGTAACTGGGAGATGGGTCTGATATTGCCTCTTCCTTTGTATGTGAGAAAATTGAGCTTCATAGATTTTCATTAACTTGCCCAAAAGTTGCAAGAAATAAATAGTAGAGTCTTTGTTTTAATACAGGCACTTTGAACCCCAAAACTGCACTCTTACTTGCTGCACTATGAACCAGAAACCTTGTGGAATAATGACCTTATTAATAATATTTCCAGTAAATTTTAAAAATGTATAGGAAATAATCCAAAGTCACACTTGAAGAGGGTCAGGAGGCAGAGCCTCTTACCAAAGGCAGATTTGTGTGCCAGATGCACCATGAGGCAAAACAAACTGAAACGTCAGAGTTTGGAGCAGAAAAAGGTTAATCGCAGAGCCTGCAAGGAGACTAGTAGTTTGCGCTCTAAAAACCCAGAACTGCTCAAAGGATTTCAGCAAAGCACTTTTAAAGACAAGTTGAGGGAGGGGCGTGGTTAGTTGTTGCAAACTTCATGGTGTGGGAATCCTTTGCTCTTGCAGCTGTCCATGTGGGTAAAGTCAGGATGTTCCTGTAAACTTCCAACGAGACATATGCAGGGAAAGGTTGAAATGAGGGCTTAAAAAATTTAAATCCATGTCAATGAAGGCAAAAAGAGGGGAGAAAGGGAAAAGAAAACAGAGAGGAAAGGAGAGGAAGGAAGGAAGGGGTTGAGCTCTACTGAAGCAGTAGTCCATTCCTTTTTATCGGCAAATAGAACTCCACTGTGTACGTACCACAATTTATCTGTTCACCTATTGAGACGCTTTGGAGATTTCCCCCAGGGATTTGGCTATTATAAATGAAGCTACCACGCACATTTGTACAAGCCTTGGTACAGACCTCTGCTTTCATTTTTCTTGGCAAATAGCTAAGAGTGGAATGCCTGAGTCATATGGTAGCTATGTGTTTAGCTTTTAAATCTGTTTAAAAGTTTTCCAATCTGTTTTCCAAGGTAGTTGTACCATTTTATATTCCCGTCAGTGATGTCCAAGAGATCCAGCTCCTCCGTGTCCTTGCCAACCCTTGGTATGCTCAGTCTTTTAGATAATAAACATTATAATAGGTACATAGCAGTATCTCATGGTTTTAATTTGCATTTACCTGGCAACTAATGACATTAAAATGTTGAACATCTTTTTTATGTTTATATGACATCTGTGTATATTCTTCCATAAAATATTCCAATCTTTTGCCATTTCAATTGGAAGTGTTTTTTTATTGAATTTTGAGAGTTTCTGTATATTCTGGTCACAATTTTTTCATCTATGTGATCTGCAGTTTTCTTTTCTCCACAATTTATGTGCTGTTTTGCACTCCCCTGCTGCTAAGTCACTTCAGTCGTGTCCGACTCTGTGCGACCCCATAGACAGCAGCCCACCAGGCTCCACTGTCCCTGGGATTCTCCAGGCAAGAACACTGGAGTGGGTTGCCATTTCCTTCTCCAATGCATGAAAGTGAAAAGTGAAAGTGAAGTCGCTCAGTCGTGTCTGACTCTTAGCGACCCCATGGACTGCAGCCTACCAGGCTCCTCCATCCATGGGATTTTCCAGGCAAGAGTACTGGAGTGGGGTGCCATCGCCTTCTCCGTTGCACTCCCCTAACAATCTCTTTTAAAGATTAGAAGTTCTTAATGTTCATGAAGTCCAATTCATGATTTTTCCTTTATGGACCATATTTTTAGTATTATCTTTAAAAATCTTTACATAACCCAAGTTCATGAATATTTTCTCCTACATTTTATTCTAAAATACTTATAGGTTTTATATTTACATCTGTTATCCATTTAATTTGTTTTGTATGTAGTGTAAATATGACTTGATTCTCAGTAGATTTCTACTGTGATCATTATTATCTCTTCTGCTTGTATTGAGTTTAATTAGCTGATGTCATTATTTTGAAGTCTTTCTGCTTTTCTAATGTGCATTTAATACAGTAAATGTCCTTTCATATACTACATTAGCTGTAATTCACATATTTTGATATATTGGGTTTTCATCTTCATTGAGTTCAAAATATTTTCAGGTTTCCTTTTCTGATTTCTTCTTTCCCCATGATTATTTAGCAGCATTCTTTATCGTTTGCAGATATTTATGACTTTCCAGAGGTCTCTCTGATTGTATTTCTAATTTAATTCCATTGTGGCTAGAGAACAAACTTTGGATGATTTGTTCAGTTCAGTGCTGTTCAGTCACTCAGTTGTGTCCAACTCTTTGTGACCCCATGGATTGCAGCACACCAGGCTTCCCTTTCACTTTCACTTTTCATTTTCATGCATTGGAGAAGGAAATGGCAACCCACTCCAGTGTTCTTGCCTGGAGAATCCCAGGGATGGTGGAGCCTGATGGCTGCCGTCTCTGGGGTCGCACAGAGTCAGACGTGACTGAAGCGACTTAGCAGCAGGCTTCCCTGTCCATCACCAACTCCTGGAGCTTACTCAAACTCATGTCCTTCGAGTCAGTAATGCCATCCAACCTTCTCATCCTCTGTCGTCCCCTTCTCCTGCCTTCAGTCTTTCCCAGCATCAGGGTCTTTTCCAATGAGTCAGTTCTTCGCATTGGGTGGCCAAAGGTGGATGATTTGAGTCCTTTCAAATTTGTTGAGACTTGTCCGATACTCCACACAACAAGGGCTGTCTTGGTAAATCTTGCTTTGTCAGCATGTGGGGAAAACGAGGTCATCTCTCTGGTGTCTTTTCTCATGAGGCCACTAATCCCATTCATGGAAGGCTCACTCTCATGACCTAAATGCTTTCCCCAGAGCACCTCCTCAAAATACCATCTCATTGGAGATTAGGGATTAGCACATGAATTTTGGGAGAACACGAACAGCTCAAAGCATCTGCATATGTGTACAGAAGAGCAGAAACATTGGCTACCACAGGAGAATGTCAAGCCAGCTCTGGTGAAGAGAAACCTATATATGAGAGTGGACAGGTCTGGGAGCACAGCATTCCTGTCCCCAACCTCCTCTCCCTGCCTCCTCCATCCCTCTCTCAGGGCAACTCTCCTTTCTTCAGGTTGCTGCTGCTAAGTCACTTCAGTCGTGTCCGACTCTGTGCGACCCCATAGACGGCAGCCCACCAGGCTCCTCTGTCCATGGGATTCTCCAGGCAAGAACACTGGAGTGGGTTGCCATTTCCTCCTCCAATGCATGAAAATGAAAAGTGAAAGTGAAGTCGCTCAGTCGTGTCTGACTCCTAGCGACCCCATGGACTGGAGCCTACCAGGCTCCTCTGTCCATGGGATTTTCCAGGCAAGAGTACTGGAGTGGGTCGCCAGTGCCTTCTCTGATAGTATTTGTCTATTTTTGGTTTATTTGGCTTTGAATTCTTAAATTATTTAGATTTATGAGTTTCCATTTTAGTAGAATAGTTTATTTTCCCACATAACAGTGGTTACCAGTTAGAAATTGCTCACTTGTTGGTTGCACCCCACTGTTTTATAAATAGGAAGTTCAGGGAGGTAATGACCTTACTTCATGTGTTTTCAAGGCACAGAACTGGGATACGAACCTTGACCTCACCTGGGCCCTGAGTCTCTCTCTCTGACATATAACCCTTGGAAGGGCCTTGACCTCACCTGGGTCCAGCCTCCATCTCTCTCTGAAGTCACATCCGGGAAGGGCCCCTGAGCCCTGTTCCTCCGCTTGTTGCCTTTGCTGCTCTGTTGACTGCTGTGAGGCTGTGATAGGGCCGGTGGGCGTTCAGACCCACACGTGTTCACGAAGTGGTGGGGCTCCTCACTCACGCCTCAGTTGGAGTGAGCTTGTGGGTGGTGGCGCTGCTTTCTTGATTCGACTTCCCTCCGCTCTCAGTCACTCCCCGTAATTTGTACCCACATGGGTGCTGCTGCTGCTGCTAAGTCGCTTCAGTTGTGTCTGACTCTGTGCGACCCTATAGACGGAAGCCCACCAGGCTCCCCCGTCCCTGGGATTCTCCAGGCAAGAACACTGGGGGGGTTTGCCATTTCCTTCTCCAGTGCATGAAAGTGAAAAGTCAAAGTGAAGTCGCTCAGTCGTGTCCGACTCTTAGCGACCCCATGGACTGCAGCCCCCCAGGCTCCCCCGTCCATGGGATTTTCCAGGCAAGAGTACTGGAGTGGGGTGCCATTGCTTCTTCAGATTACTGAACATCAAATAAGCTGAGCTCCACTGGTCGGTGGTGCCTACATCAAGCCTTGAACCCTTGACTGTCACCTGACTGAGGGGTGGCAGGTGAAGCCCAGGTGTGTTTCCCTCCCCTGCTGATCTGGAACTTCCTTGAGGATGGTCTTGACCCATTTCTCTCCCCACCTTTGCAGCCAGGCTTGGGGAAGAGGCATCTTGTGATTCTCGTCTCTGTCCCTTGCTTACAGATGACTTCTCCCATCCCTGCCAGCTAGCAACCCCCTCCCTATTCCACTGCCTCTCCTTCCCCCCAATCCTGCAGAGGCCTCTCATGACCTCCTGGTTATTAAGTCTAAGTGACACATCCTGGTCCTTATCTCTGTGGCCTTTGGCATTACTAATCACTTCTCTCCTGAAATTTTCCTTCCCTTAGCTCTGTGACACCTACTCCTGCTGGTTTTTTTCCAGCTTTTGGAAATGCTTGCATGGAGTTGTCTTCACTAGAAACTCTTCTGCAAATTCTAAATGTTGCCAAGCAGTTTGGCCCAGGAGAATAGACCAAACTGAGTTCAAATCCTGGTTCAGTGGCTCATGTGATGTATAAACTGGGGCAAATAACAGATTTTCTCCGAGCCTCAGCTGCTTCTTTAGTAATTCACATATTGTGAATTTTACTCTTTTAAAGTGTGCAATTCAGTGGGTTTTAGTATATTCACAAGATTGTGCAGCCATCACCACTACTTCCAGAGCAGTTTCTTTTACCCTCAAAAGAAACTCATACCCATGAGCAGTCACTCCCTATCCATGCTCCCCAGTAGCTGACAACCACTAGTCTACTTTCTGTTTTTTGGACTTGTTTATTCTGGACACTTCGTGTAAATGGAATCATATTCTTTGTGGCTTTTTTCATCAGTTGTTTTCACTTAGCACGTTTTTGAGGTTCATCTATGTCAAAGTGAGGATCAGTATTTCCTTCCTGCATCAGTGTTTTGTTCCTGGTTTGGGCTGAACATTACACCATGTGAATGTGTCATAGTTTATCCACTCATTGGTTGATGGACATTTGTTTCCAGCTTTCGGCTACTATGAGTAATGCTGCTATGCAAATCCATGCCATTAATCTTTTCATATGCAATGTCTAATCTTAATCCCATCCAGTGTATTTTTATCTCAGACATTTGAATTGTTAATCTCTAGAATTTTTATTTAAATCTCTTTTTATCTTTGTTTCTATTTGATGTACTCAGTCTTTCCTCCAGCCTCTTGATCTATGGAATATAGTTATAATAACTGTTAATCGCTGATGCTTTTCTTGGCTGACTTCAATTGATTGCATCCCCTCTTCATCATGGCTTGTACATCCCTGTTTATTTACATGACTGAGAATTTTTTTAGATGACTGACATTGTGAATTTTTCCTTGTTGGATTTTTTTTTTTAATTCTATAAATATTCTTAAGCTTTGTTCTTGGGTGAAACTGTGTGACTTGGAAAGAGCTTGATCATCTTGGATCTTATCAGCTTTGTTAAACAGATCCTGACCAGCAGTTAGTCTGGCACTGGTTTCACCAGAGCACCATGATATGAGCCTTCCAGGTGTTCTGATGCCCTGGGAATTGCCGTGGGCATAGGAATTGATCCTGGCCTTCTGTGAGCTCCCAGTAGTGTTCCCTCTAGTCCTGGGTAGAATTCTCTCCCTGGCTGTGGACACTGTTCTCACTTGCTGCACTGATGTAAGTTGTCCAGAAACTCGAGGGGCCCTTCTGTGTCACTCGGTGTCTCTGTGGAGCTGTCCTCTCAGCTACTCTGCCCTATAACTGCTGACCCTTGAACTTCCTGATTCCCCAGCTCTACCATCCCAAGTTGGGAAGACTACCACACTCCCCCTGGGTTTCCTGACTCTCTGTGCCACAGCCTGGAAGACCACCCAGAGAGCAGGCTCAGGCTTCAGGGGGGTGGTAGGGGTCATCTCATGTGTTTCTGAGTCTTTGTTTCCTTGTGCTTCATTGCCTAATACAGTGTCTTGAAATCCACTGACACGTATTTTGGTCAAGTATCTTGGGTAGTTTCAGATGAGAAGATAAATCTACTCCTTTCTTACTCCATTTTTGCCAGTGAAAGCTGCTCAGTCATGTCCGACTCTTTGCGACCCCATGGATTATACAGTCCGTGGAATTCTCCAGGCCAGAATCCTAGAGTAGGTAGCCTTTCCCTTCTCCAGGGGATCTTCCCAACCCAGAGATTGAATGCAGGTCTCCCACACTGGTGGATTCTTTACCAGCTGAGCCATAAGGGAAGCCTAAGAATACTGGAGCGGGTAGCCTATTCCTTCTCCAGTGGATCTTCCCGACCCAGGAATCGAACTGGGCTCTCCTGCATTGCAGGCAGATTCTTTACCAACTGAGCTACCAGGGAAGCCAGATGTAACTGTAATTTTTAATATAAACATTAAGCAATTGTTACAACACCATTAAGCCCAGATTTTTCACCCCTGGAGAAAGGAGACATTTCAATTTACTTTGATAAATAACACTCATACTTCTTGTAAATAATAAATGATAATAAATGTCCCAAAGTTGAGACTGTTTTGCATAAATTGTTGTCTAAAGCGTGTGTTATCATAACCAATTCTTATGGCTTGGGAAACTCTGGCTGTAACATCTTTTGCTTTTTTCCTATTTTCTGTACATCAAAATAGAAGATAATCTGCTCTTTCCTTGGAATGGGGAAGGTAACCCTCTTCTTTCTAGTGTGTGTGCTTAGTCTCTCAGTCATGTCCAACTCTTTGCAACCCCATGGGCTAAACCCACAGGCTCCTCTGTCCATGGGATTGCCCCAACAAGAATACTGGAATGGGTTACCATTTCCTTCTCTAGGGCATCTTTCCAAACTAGGGATCGTCTCTTGTGTCTCCTCCATTGGCAGGAGGGTTCTTTAACCCTGCGCCACCTGAGAGGCCCGTCTTCTTTCTAGAATACTTAGGTATGATTGGGCGGGTTGGCCAAAATGTTCGTTTGAGTTTCTCCATAGATCGAACTTTTTGGCCAACCCAGTCATTCCTGCCCTCACCCATGCTCCACGCTGGCCAGAAGGAAATTTCCTGCTCTCGCGCTGTCTGCTCTCCACTCTCCCCAAGCACTAGCCAACTCCAGACAGATAAGTGCCAGCGGTGAGTAGAAAGTAGTGTGCTACTGGGCACATTTTTTCTGAAATAAATTTAGATCAGTTTAAGAAAAATAAAGTCCTGTCTAACGACGGAGAACTCAGCCTCTGTGCTCCCTGGGGCGTCATGCTCGTGCCAGCCTGCAAGAAACAGACTTCCTGTCTGTTGGGAGGTGGACCAAACTCATGAAGTGCTTTTCCTTAAGCTGGAGGGCTATCAAAGTTGCATCCTTTCATTCTTCTCCCTCTTGTTCACAAGTGTTAAGATCATGGGCCTTCTCTGAGATCGTAAATATGCAGGTCCCAGGCCGCAGAGTTTGCTTGTTATCATGTCATTTGAGCTTCCAGCTTCAGGACTGAACCATGATTTTCCATCCATTAGAATCCTCTGGATAGTGACCAGATGACTGCAGATGAATTTTTCATGTTCTCTTTGCATTTTGAAGGCCCATGTTCATCCTGGCGCTCAGCCTTTGCACGCAAACTGCTTGCATTCATCTTTGTAAGAACAGAAGGTGACTGGCTTCTTTGCTCTGAGTCGCCAGTGGTCACTGCGATCACCATATATTCTATGTGCCCCTACTCAGAGTAACGCAACCAGGGGATGTGATTGGGACAAGACTGGGGGAATGGGAGAATGTTCTAGGTTCAGGGTGTGCCCCCAAACCTGTGAGTTCAGTCAGAGATGCTGCAGAGTGGATCAGCAAGTGTCCTGAGGTGTTGAGATGCCTGGCGAGGAATCAGAGAACCTGAAGCCCAGATGCTGACGCTGGCTTGCCCATGGTCAACGGCAGGGCCTCATTTCTTTGCAAGTCCACTGGGCCTCCCACATGTCATTGACTGAACAGATGCTTGATGCATGCGTGTGTGCGTGGTCAGTCGCTTCAGTCATGTCTGATTCTTTGCCACCCCATAGACTGTAGCCCACCAGGCTCCTCTGTCCACGGGATTCTTCAGGCAAGAATACTGAGGGGGTTGCCATTTCCTTCTTCAGGGGAATCTTGCTGACCCAAGGATCAAACTCACATCTCCTGCCCTGCTGGATTCTTTACCACTGAGCCATCGGGGAAGCCCATCAGTGAAAGGGTTGCTAGGTTTTAAGTCTGACTTCAACCTGGATTGAGTGGTTTCCCTTTAGATGTTTTCCAAGAGGAATCCCCTTGAAGGAAAAAAAAAAAAAAAACCAACTGCTCCAAGTCTCTCTAAGCAGACCGGGAAGAAATGTAGGCAGCTGGGAGGAATTGGGCAATTCTATCTGTTCCTCTGCTTCCAAGCGTGAAACCTTGCACTTGGAAACACTTCAATAGAACAACACTTCACAGTCCTTGTCTTTTAATTTTAACGCTTACAATGACACACAGCGGGCCATTCCTTCTCAGCCCCTTACCGGCATCCTTGTGTTATAAGGAGCAGTTGTCACATCTGGGCTGACTGTTTTCTCACAGGTGACCCTCCTTGCTTCCTAGGGTACCCCAAGCAGAGGACCACGGCCCCCCGCAACGGGTTCTCCCCGAAGCCGGACCCGCAGGCCCGCGAGGCAGAGCGGCTGCTGGTACAGCGGCTGAAGGAGCGCTGTGAGCAGCAGGCCCGACAGCTGGGGCTCGCGCAGGCAGAGCTGAGGACCACCGTCCGCGGCTTCCAGGCGCTCGCTGTGGCCACGCAGCTCTTCTTCGGGAAGGTGAGGTCGCGCCTGGTGACTGTGGAGGGCAGAGGCGGGGATGGTTCTTAGTGTGCGAGCTTTAATTCGGGTTTGGGGTTAGAGATGGTTTGAATTTCAGTGCTGTGGCGTCTCGGCCAGCATCATGGGATGTTTTGGGAGCCGAGTTGAGACTAGTATGTGAAAGACGTTAGTCTGGGAAGACGGATTCACAACCTTGATTCCAAAAGGGAAAATTACGTTAAAAAAAAAGAAAAGTGAAAAAGTGAAAGTGAAGTCGGTCAGTCATGTCCAACTCTTTGTAACCCCGTGAACTGTAGCCTACCAGGCCCCTCTTGTCCATGGGATTTTCCAGGCAAGAGTACTGGAGTGGGTTGCCAATTCCTTCTCCAGAGGAAAAAAAAAAAAAAGGAAAAGGTATAAAGAGAGATTTGGAAGGTGAGACTGGGGCATGTGGTGGTTTGCATTTTGGACCCGAGATGGCCAGGTTCTGAGACGTCTGTGCCTCATATGTGCCTCTCAGCACAGAGCAACCCAGGGCGGCAGAGCGGACCACTGTGGCCCTTGAGGGGACCTGAGAGCTGCCGGGCCTGAGGTCTCTCCTCCCGGCCACGCTCACAGCGTGCAGGGGGCAGCGTGGGGAGGGGGCATCCCCCTGACCCCTTGGTTCTTCTGACAATGCAGAGAGGCCTTGGGTTCCTCAGCCTAAGACTCCAGAGTCTCCTGGGCCCGTCCAGTCACTGGGTCTGTTATCAGACTTGATTTGTTGTTGTTGTCTTTTGTAACCCCATGGATTTTAGCCCACCAGGCTCCTCTGTCCATGAAATGCCCCAGGCAGGAATACCAGAGTGGGTTGCCATTTCTTTCTCCAGGGAAGCTTCCTGACCCATGGATCAAACCCACGTCTCTTGCGTCCCCTGCATTGGCAGGTGGATTCTTTACCCCTGTCACCACCTGGGAAGCCCTTGGTACAGTCTGGTAACATTCACGATGGTGACATTCACCAAACAGTTCAGCCTCCCTGTCTCTCAATGGAGAAGGGAGGCGGTGGGAGCCTGGGTCTGATTTTGTACATTCTTGCTCCATCCCGGGGTGATCAAGGAGCCTTTGGGGGAGAACTTGAACCTTTACCTTTGAAGTTTAAAAACAATGAGTTACCATATCAATAACCTGTAAGGCATTAATTTCATGTATGGACCTCCTGGGATCTATAAATGAAAGTAAAAGTGCTATAGAAATGTCCCCCAACCAGGAAAATGAACTAACTACATTTCTAGCTAATTTGAAGAAGAAAACTCAGAAGAATATTAACCAACGCCATGTCCACTGGTTTTCCTTATCATCTGAACCTTAGTGCGGAGGACTCCAACCTTTTGTGGCAGCCTGCCGCCTCTCTTATCCCTCCCAGTATAGAAGCCTCAGCTGCCCTGTTTGATGCTTGTTTCCTTTTTTTGCTTAAAGCTTTTTGCCCAGGGAGCTAATTCCCAGTGTATAGTTGTGATCAAAGACAAGATGAACAGATTTCAATTTTATCAATAGTTTCCTTTTCCTCCCTTGTCAAAATGTTAACACCAGCAATCAAATGACCAATTTGAATGTTATGTCTTCCCTTCTGGTCTAGTACCCCTGGGGTCAACCTTGAGGAGCTGAAATGACTGTGTTCCCACCCTGTAAGAATTAAAATTACAGACACGTTTTTTGAGGCACCAAAGGGGCCAGACTTGCCGTGTTAAATATTGAGCAGTTTTCTTATTAGAGTCGTATTTTCTGTTCTTCGGCTGGATTTATGTTTTCCACTGACTGTCAGGTCTTTAATAAAGAGAGGAAATCCGGACTGTTCATTGCAGTTCAGTTATAACATGTACTGTGTTACTCTGTCCACTGTGTCACTTCTCTGCATCACACAGTGTCGTAACAAATCCTTGATAAAGATTTGCTGTGGATTGATTTGCCAGCAAACACCAGCTTAACACATTGGTTGTATGCACTGTGAGGGTTTCCCTGGTGTCTCAGATGGTCAGAAATCTGCCTGTAATGCAGGAGACCCAAGTTCTATCCCTGGATCGGGAAGATTCCTCTGGAGAAGGGCATGGCTACCCACTCCAGTATTCTTGCCCGGAGAATCCCATGGACAGAGGCTACAGTCCATGGGGTTGCACACAGTCAGATATGACTGAGTGACTAACACTTTCATAGTTTTTTTTTGTTTTGTTTTTCCCTAACATGCAGTGTGTTTTCAAGTTGGAAATTTTGGACCCCACTCATGGCATCATGGCAGAGAAAAAGAGTTTTCTGTGTTGAAATTAAGGGTCGGTTCCCTGTAATGGTGCATTTCTGGGCCCCAGGAGAATTCCTGTTGGTCCAGGGACACTAGTTGTACTTCTCTGTAGCATCCACATGGCTCTTCGGTTGGAGATCCCGAAGGGCAGGCAGCCGATTTGCAGGCATGTCCCTCAGAGCCCCCTACTGGCTGGAGCCACACTCAGCTTGACATTTCATTCTCTTTTCAATAAATCACAACCAGAGACTCCAGACAGGCCTCCTGATGACCATGGCATTTCACCTCCTACCCAGTGTGTCCTTTTCTCTGTCCTGATCGCAACTCTCTCTCCAGATAAGCTCCAGAAGAAACAACGGACACTTTTTTTTTAAGTCTCTAATTGAACATCAGCGGCTTCCACATAGTCTGGATTTGCTCCACGTGGTTTAAGGTGATTGATTTGAGTTTGTGACCAGGGTAGAGCACTCAGGGAAATAAGAGGCCAGGCAAGCTAGGAAGTGTGGGTGACGGAGCCCTCTGTTACAAGGTATCATGACCCTGACATGTTCCCTGTATCCTATTGCGGGAAGCTGATGCGTTATTTTTATATGTGAGACATGGTCACAGCCCAGCATACTAAAGCTCTGCAGAGCATGACCACCACAGCCAGCCTGAAAAACAAGCTCTTTCTGCTCTTCTTCCTAAAGACCCTGCTGGAGCTCCACACGTGCATCTTTTCTCTGCTGTAGCATTTTGTCTACAAAGGCTGGCGTGGTAGAGCGAGGGCACCATGCTGACAAGGGGTCAGTCCCACCAGCGCCTTCATCCCCCTTAAGACTTGAGCAAGTTGCTGTCCCCCTTGGAGCCCTGTCAGCATCACCAACGGGAAATTAATACATCCTTGCCCTACTCAGCTGCCTGCAGCCAAGTCCCCTCTGAGCAGTCATCTTTGAGTCTCAAAGTTTCCTCAGTTGCAAATAGGATCGTTAATAACTCTTCACAAGGTTATAGAGAGAATGTCGTGAATTAATGGACAAAGGTACTTTGAACAGCATTCAGTAAAGCATCCTTTCTGAGGACAAGGAAATCTGACAAATATTTTACTCTCAAGGGGGATGAGTAAGACAGGTGAGAAATGTAAAGTGAAAACACAGACCCCTCTTATTTCATGTTATGTATATAAAGTATTTGACTCGGGTGTCCTTTAAGAGTAGAAGCAGTTTTCTAGTCCAGCTATTCAGCTGGTGCTATATATTTTTTCCAGAATGTGCTGATTCCATTAAGGATGGGAAGTCACTAGAAAAAGGAATCAGAAGCCTAGATAAGAATCTTCCATTTCTGCCCTGTGCTTCACAGCTCATGGCACAGCGGCTGTGAGCATTGTCAGCCGTGTTTCAGTCTGAGCCCAGCGTCTGGAGATGCTCAGATGTCACCTTTAAGTGCCAACACAAGCCTCACATTTACGCTGATTCTAGGTAGCTCCACTCTGCCAACAGGGCACAGTCCTCACCACCAGCCAGACAGCTTTGCTGAAATCTGCGGTCTCAGACCTCTGGGGGTGTAGTAATAAGTGTGATTCTCCGGGACTTGCACTTCTCAGGGTCATGTTGAAAGATACTGTTTAAATCTTTCTCTGCCTGGTTCCCAGAAACACTACTCTTTAGCAGCCCCTGGTGGCTAATCCAGGAAACAACACAGATGATGGTCCTGTTAATATTAATGTATTAATCTTTGGAAGGAATGATGCTAAAGCTAAAACTCCAGTACTTTGGCCACCTCATGCGAAGAGTTGACTCATTGGAAAAGACTCTGATGCTGGGAGGGATTGGGGGCAGGAGGAGAAGGGGGCGACAGAGGATGAGATGGCTGGATGGCATCACTGATTGGATGGACGTGAGTCTGGGTGAACTCCGGGAGTTGGTGATGGACAGGGAGGCTTGGGGTGCTGCGATTCATGGGGTTGCAAAGAGTCGGACACGACTGAGTGACTGAACTGAACTGAAGTGGCATGCCTCTCCCTGTAACATCAAATTTTACAAGTTACATCTGAGAGTGTATTCGTTTTCATTTAATTTTTAATCAGTTTTATTATATTTATTCAGTTTTTTCATATTGGTTTGTATAATTTTTATCATTTCACTTTATGAATATGACAGATGTTGGTTTTAATTATTTTTATTTATTATTTAAATTATTATTAGGCATATAGAGAATGAAAATTAATGTCAAGCATTTGTGTATTTTCTAGGCTTAATCAAAATTGATAAGCATCAGCTTCCTTTTCCCTAAAGTATATAATGTGAAAGTGTTCGTTGCTGTCTTCTCAGACTCTTTGCAGCTCCTCTGTCCGTGGGATTTCCCAGCCAAGAATACTGGAGTGGGTTTGCCATTTCCTTCTCCAGTGGTTCTTCGTGACCCAGGGATTGAACCTGGGTCTCCTGCATTGCAGACAGATTCTTTACCGTCTGAGCCACCAGGGAAGCCCCAGTTAGGGGTGTACATGTTTTTAAATGTAGTTCATATATTAAACTTTTCGTCTTCAATTCACTCATGTTAGTAGGTTTTAATCAACCCTGCCTCCACCAATGAAAGGTTCTATAGAGTTCAAAAAGTAAAAGGCAAAGCATTTTAATAACAACATCACTCTTGTTTATTGACCATCTCCAGTGTCCTGGACAGCTTACATATAACATTTTAACCCTCACAAAACCCTGCCTGGTGTTGACATTATTTCCATGGGACAGTTGAGGAGACTGAGGCTCAGGGAGGTTCTATAGCCTTCCCAAGACAATAGAATTAGAAAGCGATGGAGCCACAATACAACCCATATCAACCCATATCTAACCCATATCAGTTCACTTCAGTTCAGTTCAGTCACTCAGTCATGTCTGACTCTTTTTGACCCCATGGACTGCAGCATGCCAGGCCTCCCTGTCCATCTCCAACTCCCAGAGTTTAGTCAAACTCCTGTCCATTGAGTCGGTGATGCCATCCAACCATCTCATCCTCTGTCGTCCCCTTCTCCTCCTGCCTTCAATCTTTCCCAGCATCAGGGTCTTTTCCAATGAGTCAGTTCTTCGCATCAGGTGGCCAAAGTATTAGAGTTTCAGCTGCAGCATCCGTCCTTCCAGTGAATATTCAGGACTGATTTCCTTTAGGATGGACTGGTTTGATCTCCTTGCAGTCCAAGGGACTCTCAAGAGTCTTCTCCAACACCACAGTTCAAAAGCATCAGTTCTTCGGCACTCAGCTTTCTTTATAGTCCAACTCTCACATCCATACATGACTACTGGAAAAACCATAGCTTTGACTAAATGGACCTTTGCTGGCAAAGTAATATCATATCAACCCATGTCCAACCCATATCAACCCATGTCCAGCCAATGTCCAACCTGTATCAACTCATGTCCAGCCCATGTTTTCCAGAATGATATGGTATTTCCTCTCCCTCTCTGCACAGCCTTCTAGGTTGTGAGGATTTGTACTGTGCCTTACATTCAGGAGAGGATTGGGAACATGGTCCATTTGTACCAGGACCCTCATCGCCTGAGTGAGTTACAGCGAGACCCACCTCTTTACTCCACACGCACTCTTTGGATTATCTCTGACCCCAAATATACATCACCATACATCCTAGCCATTCAGTTTAATTCTACACCTGTTGGATAAGTGGAAGATGTAAAAACTCAGTCTCAGAGCCTGCCTTCTAATTCCAGAGGGGAAAGACACTTGTTCGAATCCCTGGAGGACAGAGTATTGCTGTGGCTCTCAGGGATCCCACAGGGAGTGATTACTCCAGCCAGGGCCACATGGCCATTCAGAGAAGACGGATGCTTATGGACTGGCCCTCGAGAGGAAATCAGGCTTCCAGAGCAGAGGTGGGGGGCCCAGCATAGCGGGCAGCACAGCCCTGGAACAAACCAGGCTGGATCTGCCAGGAGTAGAGTCTGATTTGCCTAAAGTGTGGAGCTTCTGGACTGTCAGTAGCCAGAAATGAGGCAGAAGGGTTTGGTGACTCAAATAGCAAAGTAAAGAGAGGCTCAATTTGAGACAGTCAGGAGGCTCTGAGAGTTCTGGACAGAGTACATTTGAAGATGTATTTCAGGACAATTGATATGATAGCAGAGTATGAGATGGAAGGTAGAAAGAGAACCCCAAGCAGAGAAAACACTTAGGAAGCTCAGCTGCTTGTAGTAATAATCTGGGCAAAAGGTGGGAGGGTGAGGAGGAGGGTCTGACACAAAGGAGAGAGTGGATACAGGACCCCAGGACCCAGCCTGTGAGCCAGTTAGGGGGTCCATTGGGGTTTACAAGTCCAAGAGGCTCCAGGTGGTAAGAGGTGAACCCACCCTGGCCCCAGCAAGTCCCAAATAGAAATCACAAAACTGAGGAATGTTATACTCAGGTAGGACTCTTGTGTTTATGGCTCAGGAATATTTATAAAGAGGTTGCGGGTTCTCTGTTTAACTATTTTCTCTGGAACTGCACACTTTGTGCATCCATGAACCCTCAGGGTCCAGGTCCAGTGGACCTGTAGGGATGGACATTTTTTCCTCCAAAAATATACTTTTACGCAATACGTATATTACTTAAATATACTATCATCTGTTCCTTTGAAATTCAGAAAAAATTGTTGAGAATTCTACCGCACATTCCAGGAGTGCTCTCTGTCCTGTTCTCTCAGGAATTTCAAGTGGGAGGAGCTTATTTATTTATAGTAATAGTTACCCATGAAGATCCCCTAGAGAAAGATATGGCAACCCACTCCAGTATTCTTGGCCTGGAGAACCCCATGGACAGAGGAGCCTGCTCCCATATGTAACATCCCCTCCCCAACCTGGACTAGTCCCACTTTTGATTTCCAAGATTCTTTGTTTTTTGTGATGCTCGGGGCTCCATGAGGAAGTTAAATGTGGGTTTAAATGTCAGAAGAGAAAAAGGAAGTTCTAGAAAAGCAGATTTGGGAGTCATTTGTGTAGAAGTGACATTAGAAGAGTGAGGTTGACAGGAGCGTGTGTACAGGAGGACATGGGACAGAGCCTCTATAGGGACCCAAGCAGTGGGAAAGAAAGGAAATGCAGGCGATGAGGAGAAAGGTCATTGCGAACAGGAGAGTCCCTCCTCGAAGAAGCCAAATGACAGAGGAGTTTCTGAAGGAGGGAGTGAATTGTAAAACCAGGTACCAGACAGTAGATGAGAATGATACAGAATGAGAAAGTATCCAGAGTTTGGCAGTTTCAGAGGAGCATCTGTAAATGGGTCAGAACAAGCAGACTCCCCTGGTTCCTTAACAACCAAATGGTTAACAGGTTTGGCCTCCATCACCTTGGGCTCCAAAATCACCGAGTATGGTGACTGCAGCCACGAAATTAAAAGACGCTTGTTCCTTGGAAGAAAAAGTATGACAAATCTAGACAGTCTAATAAAAAATAGGCATCATTTTGCTGACAAAGGTCCATCTAGTCAAAGCTATGGTTTTTCCTGTAGTCATGTGTAGATGTAAGAGTTGAACCATAAAGAAGACCCAGCACCAAAGAATTGATAATTTCAAGTTGTGGTGCTGTTAAAGACTCTTGAGAATCCATTGGACCGAAAGGAGATCAAACCAGTCAATCCTAAAGGAAATCAACCCTGAATATTCACTGGAAGGATTGATGCTGAAACTGAAGCTCCAGTACTTAGGCCACCTGATGCAAAGAGGCAACTCATTGGAAAAGACCCTGATGCTGGGAAAGATTGAAGGTGGGAGGAGAAGGGGATGACAGGGGATGAGATGGTTGGATGGCATCACAGACTTGATGACATGAGTTTGAGCAAGCTCTGGGAGTTGGTGATGGACAGAGAAGCCTGGCACGCTGCTGTCCATTTGTTTGCCAAGAGTCTGACACGACTGAGCAACTGAACAAGCTTGTGGTGAAGCTGGTGCTTTTCCCCATCAGAAATGGCAATGGTGACATCTACAGGGCATTGGCTGGAAATGAAATCTGTGCTCTGAAAAGAGTGCTGGCCAAGTATTACCTTAAATTCCAGAGTGTTTTACAAAAGCAGGTGCTGCTCTCCTCCCCTTGTTCACTTCACCTTGCAAAGTGCGAATTGCAAGCCTCCCTGTTCCACACATGTAAGTGATACTAGGTTTGAAATGAAAACCACACAACTGCTTTCATTTTTCATTTTATTCCTGACAATCAAAGTACGAAGACAGCAAGAATAAGATGGATGTCACACACTGCAAGCAGTTTGACTAGGAGATCATTCATAAAAGCAATTACATATTGAGAGTCCAACAATCTATGTCTGTAATTCAGTCCCTAGAGATTATAAAGGCCCATGATGTCTGTTCCACCAGGAACAGAAGGAGGAATATTTAAAACTGAAAAATACTGACCCTGTAACATGGCAGTGTTCTCTTTAAAACAGAGACGTCATAAAAACTGTGCTCACAAAATAGGTAGAAGGGGTCTCATTTCTCAAATTTTTCTACAGGAGTATTCCCCCATTATTTTTCAGTGTGAAAGAACTGCAGTGCCAGAAATATATATCTATTTTACAAGCATAAAGGAGGCAGAAGGAGAAGAGAAAAAAATGAAGAATAAATGCAATGCATGCAAGTTAAGTCACTTTAGTCGTGTTTGACTCTTTGGGACCCCATCGACTATAGCCCACCAGGCTCCTCTGTCTATGGGATTCTCCAGGCAAAAATACTGGAGTGGGTTGCCATTCCCTTTTCCAGGGCATCTTCCCGACCCAGGGATCAAACCCATGTCCCCTGTATTGGCAAGTGAGTTCTTTACCTCTAATGGCACCTGGGAAGCCCCCATGCAATGCATAGAAAAGTTATAAAGATATTGATCCAGCCAGAACAGTAATCACATGAAATGTGAGTGGTCTAAACACACTACTTAAAAGACAGAGATAGTCAAAAAAAGGTGGTTTTTTTTTTTAAACATAACTATATGGACTGCAAGGAGATCCAACCAGTCCATTCTGAAGGAGATCAGCCCTGGGATTTCTTTGGAAGGAATGATGCTAAAGCTGAAACTCCAGTATTTTGGCCACCTCATGCGAAGAGTTGACTCATTGGAGAAGACTCTGATGCTGGGAGGGATTGGGGGCAGGAGGAGAAGGGGACGACAGAGGATGAGATGGCTGGATGGCATCACTGACTCAATGGATGTGAGTCTGAGTGACCTCCGAGAGCTGGTGATGGACAGGGAGGCCTGGCGTGCTGCAGTTCATGGGGTTGCAAAGAGTCGGACATGACTGAGTGACTGATCTGATCTGATCTGATATTTTATCCACAAGAAAACCTATTTAATAGATTAAAGATCTAAACATAAGACCAGCAACTATAAAACTCCTAGAGGAGAACATAGAAAAAACACTCTCCGACATAAATCACAGCAGGATCCTCTATGATCCACCTCCCAGAATATTGGAAATAAAAGCAAAAATTAACAAATGGGACCTAATTAAAATTAAAAGCTTCTGCACAACAAAGGAAACTATAAGCAAGGTGAAAAGACAGCCTTCAGAATGGGATAAAATAATAGAAAATGAAACAACTGACGAAGAATTAATCTCAAAAATATACAAGACTTCTGGGTAAGATGGCGGAGGATTAGGACGGGGAATACGCTTTCTCCTCCACAAATTCATCAAAGGGACATCTGGGCGCCGAGTAAATTCCACAAACAGCTTCGGAGTGCTGGCGGAGGACGTCGGACACCCAGAAAAGCAACTCACTGCCTTCTAAAGGAGGAGCTCATCAAAAGCCTCCATACCTACACTGAAACCAAGCATCACACAGAGACCAGCAAGTTCCACAACAAGACATACCAAACAAATTCTCCAGAAAAACAAGAACACAGCCCTGAGCTCCAATACACAGGCTACACAAAGCGACCCCAAAATCATAGACATCTCATAACTCACTACTAGACACTCCACTGCACCCCAGAGAAAAGAAATCCAGCTCCACCCACCAGAACACCGACACAAGCTTCCATAAACAAGAAACCTCGACAAGCCACTGGTACAAACCCACATATAGTGCAGAAACGCCACAATAAAGAGAACTCCACAGACTACCAGAATACAGTAAAGACACCCCAAACTCAGCAATTTAAACAAGATGAAGAGACAGAAGAATTCCCAGCAGGTAAAGGAACAGGATAAATGCCCACCAAACCAAACAAAAGAGGAAGAAATAGCGAACCTACCTGATAAAGAATTCCGAATAATGATAGTGAAATTAATCCAAAATCTGGAAAGCAAAATGGAATCATGGATAAATAGCCTGGAGAAAAGCATTGAGAACATGCAAGAAAGATTTAACAAGGACCTAGAAGAAATAAAAAAGAGTCAATATATAATGAATAATGCAATAAACGAGATCCAAAACACTCTGGAGGCAACAAATAGTAGAATAACAGAGGCAGAAGATAGAATTAGCGAATTAGAAGATAGAATGGCAGAATTAAATGAATCAGAGGAGAAAAAAGAAAAAAGAATTAAAAGAAATGAGGACAATCTCAGAGACCTCCAGGACAATTTTAAACGTTACAATATTTGAATCATAGGAGTCCCAGAAGAAGAAGACAAAAAGAAAGACCATGAGAAGATACTAGAGGAGATAATAGTTGAAAACTTCCCTAAAATGGGGAAGGAAATAATCACTCAAGTCCAAGAAACTCAGAGAGTCCCAAATAGGATAAACCAAAGGCGAAACACCCCAAGACACATATTAATCAAATTAACAAAGATCAAACACAAAGAACAAATATTAAAAGCAGCAAGGGAAAAACAACAAATAACACACAAGGGAATTCCCATAAGGATAACAGCTGATCTTTCAATAGAAACTCTCCAAGCCAGGAGGGAATGGCAAGACATACTTAAAGTGATGAAAGAAAAGAACCTACAGCCCAGATTATTGTACCCAGCAAGGATCTCATTCAAATATGAAGGAGAAATCAAAACCTTTACAGACAAGCAAAAGCTGAGAGAATTCAGCAACAACAAACCAGCTCTCCAACAAATACTAAAGGACATTCTCTAGACAGGAAACACAAAAAGGATATATAAATTCAAACCCAAAACAACAAAGTAAATGGCAACGGGATCATATGTATCATTAATTACCTTAAATGTAAATGGGTTGAATGCCCCAACCAAAAGACAGAGACTGGCTGAATGGACACAAAAACAAGACCCCTCCATATGTTGTATACAAGAAACCCACCTCAAAACAGGGGACACATACAGACTGAAAGTCAAGGGCTGGAAAAAGATTTTCCAGGCAAATAGAGACCAAAAGAAAGCAGGAGTAGCAATACTCATATCAGATAAAATAGACTTTAAAACAAAGGATGTGAAAAGAGACAAAGAAGGTCACTACCTAATGATCAAAGGATCAATCCAAGAAGAAGATATAACAATTATAAATATATATGCACCCAACTTAGGAGCACCGCAATATGTAAGACAAATACTAACAAGTATGAAAGGAGAAATCAACAATAACACAATAATAGTGGGAGACTTTAATACCCCACTCACACCAATGGATAGATCAACTAAACAGAAAATTAACAAGGAAACACAAACTTTAAACGATACAATAGACCAGTTAGAACTAATTGATATCTATAGGACATTTCATCCCAAAACAATGAACTTCACCTTTTTCTCAAGCACACACGGAACCTTCTCCAGGATAGACCACATCCTGGGCCATAAATCTAGCCTTGGTAAGTTCGGAAAAATTGAAATCATTCCAAGCATTTTTTTCTGACCACAATGCAGTAAGAGTAACTCTCAATAACAGGAGAAAAACTATTAAAAAGTCCAACATATGGAGGCTGAACAACACTCCTGAATAACCAACAAATCACAGAAGAAATCAAAAAAGAAATCAAATTCTGCATAGAAACGAATGAAAATGAAAACACAACAACCCAAAACCTGTGGGACACTGTAAAAGCAGTCCTAAGGGGAAAGTTCATAGCAATACAGGCATACCTCAAGAAACAAGAAAAAAGCCAAATAAATAACCTAACTCTACACCTAAAGCAACTGGAAAAGGAAGAAATGAAGCACCCCAAGGTTAGTAGAAGGAAAGAAATCCTAAAAATTAGGACAGAAATAAATGCAAAAGAAACAAAAGAAACCATAGCAAAAATCAACAAAGCCAAAAGCTGGTTCTTTGAAAGGGTAAATAAAATTGACAAACCACTAGCCAGACTCATCAAGAAACAAAGGGAGAAAAATCAAATCAATAAAATTAGAAATGAAAATGGAGAGATCACAACAGACAGCACAGAAATACAAAGGATCATAAGAGACTACTATCAGCAATTATATGGCAATAAAATGGATCAGGAAGAAATAGAAAATCTTAACAGACCCATCACAAGCATGGAAATTGAAACTGTAATCAGAAATCTTCCAGCAAACAAAAGCCCAGGTCCAGACGGCTTCACAGCTGAATTCTACCAAAAATTTAGAGAAGAGCTAACACCTATCCTACTCAAACTGTTTCAGAAAATTGCAGAGGAAGGCAAACCTCCAAACTCATTCTATGAGGCCACATCACCCTAATACCAAAACCTGACAAAGATCCCACAAAAAAAGAAAACTACAGGCCAATATCACTGATGAACATAGATGCAAAAATCCTTAACAAAATTCTAGCAATCAGAATCCAACAACACATTAAAAAGATCATACACCATGACCAAGTGGGCTTTATCCCAGGAATGCAAGGATTCTTCAATATCCACAAGTCAATCAACGTAATACACCACATTAACAAACTGAAGAATAAAAACCGTATGATTATCTCAATAGATGCAGAGAAAGCCTTTGACAAAGTTCAACATCCATTTATGATAAAAACTCTCCAGAAAGCAGGAATAGAAGGAACATACCTCAACATAATAAAAGCTTATATATGACAAACCCACAGCAAACATTATCCTCAATGGTGAAAAATTGAAAGCATTTCCTCTAAAGTCAGGAACAAGACAAGGATGCCCACTTTCACCATTACTATTCAACATAGTTTTGGAAGTTTTGGCCACAACAATCAGAGCAGAAAAAGAAATAAAAGGAATCCAAATTGGAAAAGAAGAAGTAAAACTCTCACTGTTTGCAGATGACATGATCCTCTACGTAGAAAACCTAAAGATTCCACCAGAAAATTACTAGAACTGATCAATGAATATAGTAAAGTTGCAGGATATAAAATTAACACACAGAAATCCCTTGCATTCCTGTACACTAATAACAAGAAAACAGAAAGAGAAATTAAGGAAACAATTCCATTCACCATTGCAATGAAAACAATAAAATACTTAGGAATATATCTTCCTAAAGAATCTAAAGACCTATATATAGAAAACTATAAAACACTGCTGAAAGAAATCAAAGAGGACACTAATAGATGGAGAAATAGACCATGTTCATGGATTGGTAGAATCAATATAGTGAAAATGAGTATACTACCCAAAGCAATTTATAGATTCAATGCAATCCCCATCCAGCTACCAACGGTATTCTTCACAGAGCTAGAACAAATAATTTCTCAATTTGTATGGAAATACAAAAAACCTCGAATAGCCAAAGCTATCTTGAGAAAGAAGAACGGAACTGGAGGAATCAACCTGCCTGACTTCAGGCTCTACTACAAAGCCACAGTCATCAAGACAGTATGGTACTGGCACAAGGACAGAAATATAGATCAATGGAACAAAATAGAAAGCCCAGAGATAAATCCACGCACATATGGTCACCTTATCTTTGACAAAGGAGGCAAGAATATACATTGGATTAAAGACAATCTCTTTAACAAGTGGTGCTGGGAAAACTGGTCAAACACTTGTAAAAGAATGAAACTAGAACACTTTCTAACACCATACACAAAAATAAACTCAAAATGGATTAAAGAGCTAAATATAAGACCAGAAACCATAAAACTCCTAGAGGAAAACATAGGCAAAACACTCTCTGACTTACATCACAGCAGGATCCTCCATGACCCACCTCCCAGAATATCGGAAATAAAATCAAAAATGAACAAATGGGACCTAATCAAACTTAAAAGCTTCTGCACAACAAAGGAAACTATAAGCAAGGTGAAAAGACAGCCTTCAGAATGGGAGAAAATAATAGCAAATGAAGCAACTGACAAACAACTAATCTCAAAAATATACAAGCAACTTCTACAGCTCAATTCCAGAAAAATAAATGACCCAATCAAAAAATGGGCCAAAGAACTAAATAGACATTTCTCCAAAGAAGACATACAGATGGCTAACAAACACATGAAAAGATGCTCAACATCACTCATTATCAGAGAAATGCAAATCAAAACCACTATGAGATACCATTTCACGCCAATCAGAATGGCTGCTATCCAAAAGTCCACAAGCAATAAATGCTGGAGAGGGTGCAGAGAGAAGGGAACCCTCTTGCACTGTTGGTGGGAATGCAAACTGGTACAGCCACTATGGAGAACAGTATGGAGATTCCTCAAAAAACTGGGAATAGAACTGCTTTATGATCCAGCAATCCCACTGCTGGGCATATACACTGAGAAATCCAGAATTGAAAGAGACATGTGAACCCCAATGTTCATAGCAGCACTGTTTGCAATAGCCAGAACGTGGAAGCAACCTAGATGTCCATCCACAGATGAATGGATAAGCAAGCTGTGGTACATATACACAATGGAGTATTACTCAGCCATTCAAAAGAATACATTTGAATCAGTTCTAAGGAGGTGGATGGAACTGGAGCCTATTATACAGAGTGAAGTAAGCCAGAAACAAAAACACAAATACAGTATACTAACGCATATATATGGAATTTAGAAAGATGGTAAAAATAACCATATTTACGAGACAGCAAAAGAGACACTGATGTATAGAACAGACTTTTGGACTCTGGGACCAGGAGAGGGTGGGATGATTGGGGAGAATAGCATTGAAATATGTATAATAATATATCTGAAATGTATTAATTGTTCAAACTAATCACTGTCATGTTACAATTTGTTCATATTAGATGTTTGTAATGTTTCTGATAATCAATAAAAGAGATTCTTGATTAAAAAATATATATACAAGCAACTCCTGCAGCTTAATTCCAGAAAAATAAATGACCCAATCAAAAAATGGGCCAAAGAACTAAACAGACATTTCTCCAAAGAAGATATACAGATGGCTAACACATGAAAAGATGCTCAACATCACTCATTATCAGAGAAATGCAAATCAAAACCACAATGAGGTACCATTTCATGCCAGTCAGAATGGCTGCTATCCAAAAGTCTACAAGCAATAAATGCTGGAGAGGGTGTGGAGAAAAGGGAACCCTCTTACACTGTTGGTGGGAATGCAAACTAGTACAGCTACTATGGAGAACAGTGTGGAGATTCCTTAAAAAACTGGAAATAGAACTGCCATATGACCCAGCAATCCCACTGCTGGGCATACACACCAAGGAAACCAGAATTGAAAGACACATGTACCCCAGTGTTCATCACAGCACTGTTTACAACAGCTAGGACATGGAAGCAACCTAGATGTCCATCAGCAGATGAATGGATAAGAAAGCTGTGATACATATACATGATGGAGTATTACTCAGCCATTAAAAAGAATACATTTGAACCAGTTCTAATGAGGTGGATGAAACTGGAGCCTATTATACAGAGTGAAGTAAGCTAGAAAGAAAAACACCAATACAGTATAACAATGCATATATATGGAATTTAGAAAGATGGTAATGATAACCCTGTATGCAAGACAGCAAAAGAGACACAAATGTATAGAACAATCTTTTGGACTCTGTGGGAGAGGGCAAGGGTGGGATGATTTGGGAGAATGGCATTGAAACATGTATATATCATATGTGAAACGAATTGCCAGTCCAGGTTCGATGCAGGATACAGGAAGCTTGGGGCTGGTGCACTGGGATGACCCAGAGGGATGGTATGTGGAGGGAGGTGGGAGGGGGGTTCAGGATGGGGATCTCGTGTACACCTGTGGTGGATTCATGTCAATGTATGGCAAAACCAATACAATATTGTAATTAGCCTCCAATTAAATATATAAATTTATATTAAAAAAGAAAAAGAAAACCTATTTAAATATAAAGACTGTGCTCCATGTTTGGAGAAGGCAGTGGCACCCCACTCCAGTACTCTTGCCTGGAAAATCCCATGGACAGAGGAGCCTGCTGGGCTGCAGCCCATGGGGTCACTAAGAGTCGGACACGACTGAGCGACTTCACTTTCACTTTTCACTTTCATGCATTGGAAAAGGAAATGGCAACCCACTCCAGTGTTCTTGCCTGGAGAATCCCAGGGACGGGGGAGCCTGGTTGGCTGCCGTCTCTGGGGTCGCACAGAGTCGGACACGACTGAAGCGACTTAGCAGCAGCAGCAGCAGTGCTCCATGTTAAGTGGCAGCCTGGATGGGAGGGGAGTTTGAGGGAGAATGGATACCTGGATTTGTGTGGCGGAGTTTGGATACCTGGATTTGTGTGGCAGAATTGATCTGCTATACATCTGACACTATTGCAACATTGTTAATCCACTATACTCCAATATAAAATAAAAAGTTTAAAAAATAAATAAGTATAAAGACTCTTACCAAAGTAAAGGGATGGAGAAAGACATACCATGCTAACACTAATCCAAAGAAAGTTGGAATAGCTATAATTGTCTAATCTTAGACAAAGCAGACTTCAGACTAAGATCATCACAGATAAAGAGGATACCACATTATGAATGAAGGGATCAGTTCTCCAAGAGACATAAAAAACATGAAGGCACTTAGGATGAGATGGTTGGATGACATCATCGACTCAATGGACACGAGTTAAGTTTGCACAAACTCCAGGAGATAGTGAAGGACGGGGAAGACTGGTGTGCTGCAGTCCTTGGGGTCATGAAGAGTAGGACATGACTGAGCAACTGAACAAATTATCGATATTTTAGGTTGACTCTGTTTGGATCCAGTGACTTTACATTCAAGAATTGCTCAGTTGTTCCAGTGCAGAGAACCTTGTCGCTTTAATCTTTTGAAAAATCTGCTGAAAAGCCTCCAGGATTTAGGGAAAAATTAGTTGTAAATACCCAATGTGTCCTGGACACTGTTCTGCCCTTTATATTTTTATGTGCATCATCTCATTTAATCCTCACATTAAACTTCTGATGCAGGTGTTTTGATGCCCATTATATAGATAACTTAAGTTGCCTTGATCAGTTATTTTGCTTATTACTTCATTAATCAACTGTTTCAGTTCAGTTCAGTTGCTCAGTCGTGTCTGACTCTTTGTGACACCATGAATTGCAGCATGCCAGGCCTCCCTGTCCATCACCAATTCCTGGAGTTTATCCAAACTCATGCCCATCGAGTCAGTGATGCCATCCAGCCATCTCATCCTCTGTCGTCCCCTTCTCCTCTTGCACCCAATCCCTCCCAGCATCAGTCTTTTCCAATGACTCAACTCTTTGCATAAGGTGGCCAAAGTATTGGAGTTTCATCTTTAGCATCAGTCTTTCCAATGAACACCCAGGACTGATCTCCTTTAGAGTGGACTGGTTGGATCTCCTTGCAGTCCAAGGGACTCTCAGGAGTCTTCTCCAACACCGCAGTCAACTATTTAATACCTGGTAATCTCAGAATAATGAAATAAATAATAAATCCAGTCAAATATCCCTGCTAATATTTGCAAAGCACCAAGGAACTTCCCTGCTGGTCCAGTGGTTAAGGATCCGTCTTGCAATGCAGAGGACATGGGTTTGATCCCTGGTCAGGGGTCTAAGATCCCACATGCTTCAGGGCCAAAAAAACACAAAAAATCATAAAGCAGAAGCAGTATTGTAACAAATACACCAAAGACTTTGAAAATGGTCCACATCAAAAAAATCTTTAAAAAAATCATCAGGGTATGTATGGAAACATGGATTAAAAAACATGACTCAGCTGTCTGCTGTCAACAAGAATTTTGCTTAAAATACCGAAAGATGCAGGTTAAAAGTATCAATAAAAGGATGGAACATGGAACCACAAATCAAAAGTCATGGAGTGGCTGTGTTGATAGCAGACAAGGTAAACTTTATAGCAGAGAAAATTACCAGGGGTAAGAGGGACGTTATACAATGTAAAAGTGTTAATTTACCAAGAACATATAACAGTCCTCAATGTGTCTGTCTAACAATAGAGCTTTGAGATCCACCAGGCAAAAACAGAACTGAAAGGAGAAGACGACAGATATAAAATTATGCTTGGGAAATTTCAACACCTCCTCTCTCAGGAATAAACAGAAGCTGTCGACAGAAGACTAGCAAAGATATAGAAGAAGTGAATAACATCACTAACCAATGAAAACTTATAGATGTTTATAAAATACTGCGCCCAACAGTGGCAGAATATACATTCTTTTCAGTGCACATGGAGCATTCACCAAGATAGAAAGTATTTAGGGTCATAAAATTTACAAATTTTAAGTAGTTAGAATCATACAAAATACGTTATCTGGCCTTGATGAAATTAAACAAAAGTCAGTAAGAGAAGGATAACAGGAAACTCTTTAACCATTTGGAAGCTAAATGACACATGCTAGATAACCCGAGTGTCCAAAAGAAGTCTCAAGGGAAAATTTTAAACTGAAATGAAAAAAAGAAATTGCAACATTTAGAAATTTGTGCAGCACGGCTAACATCATGCCTAAAATGATATTTATAGTATTAAAAACTCAGAAAAGACAAAAAAGATTTAAATCAATAAGCTTCTATCTCAAGACACTAGAAGAGGAATGTGTTTGTAGCCTGTATCATAGGTACAAAAGCATAGCACAAAAATAACCTCAAAGCCAGAAAACGGAAGGAAATAAAGACAGGAGGAGAAATTAGTGACACTGAAAACAGAAAAATAATAGAATCAATGAAACTGATAGCTGTTTCTTGAAACAATCATCAAAATTGATAAACATAAGTCTGGCAAACAAAAAGACAAATTTAGCAGCCTCAGGAACGAAAGAGGGGAAATCACCACAGATCTCACAGGTATTAAAAAGGGATGATCTGTTGATGCACATAACAGCTCGCCTGATTTGCAAAGGCTTTATGCAGAGTTCAACAAGCTACACTCGAGATGGCGTGCTCTTTGATTCTGTGAGATCTTACAAAAGGCAAAACCATAGCAATGGAGAACAGATTAGTAGTTGCCAGGGGTCAAGGAGATGGGAAGGGTGCACAAAGGGAGATTTTTAAAAACAAATTTTTATTTTATATTGGAGTATAGCTGATTAACAGTGTTGTGATAGTTACAGGTGAATAGCAATGGACTCAGCCATACATATATATGTATCCGTTCTCCCCCAGTGGAGAGACCTAACTCATTGGAAAAGACTTTTACACTGGGAAAGATTGAGGGCAGGATGAGATGGTTGGAGGGCATCATCGACTCAATGGACATGCGTTTGAGCAAGCTCTGGGAGATGGTGACAGGGAAGCCTGGCGTGCTGCAGTCCATGCGGTCACAAAGAGTCAGACCTGACCTAGAGACTGAACAACAACAATAATTCTTCCCTCAATTCCCCTCCTATCCAGGCTGCCACATAACCCTGTGCTGTACAGTAGGTAAAGGGAGATTTTTGAAACAGTGGAGCTGTTCTATATTCTAGCTGTGGTGGTAGTTACAGAAACCTATGCATGTTTTCACATTTACAGACCTGTACACACAAAAAAATCATGTGCACACACAACACAGTGTTATTATATGTTAATTTTTTAAGTAAATTTTTAAAAATTGCAATCCATATGTCATTTTCTTATTGTCCTTTGGGTCTTATCCTTTAGAAATTTACAGGAAAGGCAGATATATCTAGTGTTTGATGACATGCGTTCTCACTTCTTCAGAGGAATAGGTTATATTTGTAGTGGGACAGTGTGTAGAATGTCGATTTGCAATACGTCATATTCAGAGCATTTATCCACGTGCTCCAGCCCAGCCTAAGACTTGGTCCACCCAGCACAAGACACTGCTCGCTGTAGCTCAGTCTCGGAGCTAACAAGGACACAGATTCTCACCTTTAGCCTGAAAAGCCCAAGAGGCAGAGAAAGCTTTGAAAAGGGCAGTTAATCTGGGCAGAAATGAATTTCTTATCTTAGGCTCCTGGTCTTCCTCAGTTAAAGGGAAATTATTTAAGCTGGGAAGGGGAAGAGAGTACCGGAAGAATTGCAAGATCAAGCTTACTCAGTTTGCACCTGCTTCAGGATGAATCCAAGAGGAGAGAGAGAACTCAGTGGAACCTCCAGAATTCAGTGGGTCTCAGGATGATGGCGGGGGGAGGGCTTCCCTGGTGGCTCAGTGGTAAAGGCTCCACCTGCCAGTGCAGGAAACATGGGTTTGATCCCTGGGTCAGGAAGATCCCCTGGGGAAGGGAATGGCAACCCGCTCCAGTATTCTTGCCTGGAGAATCCCATGGACAGAGGAGTCTTGGGGGGCTGCAGTCCATGGGGGTCCCCAAAGAGTCAGACACGATTGACTGAACAATGATGATAAAAGGGTGATGGAGCTCTCTGCCTGGCTCATCTCACGTGCACTCCTTGCTCATCTCACGTGCACTCCTGGTAGTCACAGACCTTCCTGACCTCCTTTGAGCCACGGTGGACTGAGGGTGATAAAGCGGAGGTGGATGGAAGGGGGAGGGCGGGATGAGTGCCCTGGCAGCTCTAGGGTGTGGAGAACACCACCCATGGAAGATGGAGTGGGAGATCGGCGTGGACGTGACCACCAGAGGCCGCAGAGTGGACACTGTGAGGACAGGGCCAGGGACCACAGCCCTTACGGCATGCATGGTTGTGCACACAGCAGGTGTGAGGTGAAAGGAGACACCAGAGTCCTTCCAGATGAGTCACGGTTCAGAGGCTGCCAGCCCCTGAGCATGTGAAAGGAGATCTGGGGGCCACCCAGCCCAGATGCCCCAGGACCTGCTTGGAATCAAGCCGGGTGGCATGGGAGAGAAGAACACCCAGGAGAGGGGGGCTTCAATTGGAAAGTAGCTGATTTCTGTCATCCTAAATTGAGAAGTTATAGCAATACCAGCTCAATGGATATGAGTTTGAGCAAACTCAGGGAGCTAGTGGAGGACAAGGAAGCCTGGGGTGCTGCAAACCATGGGGTCGCAAAGAGTTGGATATGACTGAGCTACTGAACAACACCAACAATGGTTTTTAACCTAAAAGCCACGAGACTACATTTCTCCAAACTGAGGAAAATCAGAGGCACCAAGTAGAGATGAAGGACAGTCAGAGAATAGGAAAAGTATACTTGTGATGACTTGAATTTTTGGCATTCATATCTGTAACAGTCTTTTTGTTGTTGTTGTTATGACTGAAAATAAGTAGGAATGGTGGAATTTGTGTTTTTTGAGCTGGTAATGTGTTCTAGCCTCCAGATGAGGCCCTGAGGCTATAAAAACCACCCTGTAAGTGAGGCAGTCTCCTTTTCACAGATGGAAAACTGCAGATGAGAGAGGCTTAGTGGCGAAGGCTGCACAATGCGGCCAGGATTTGAAGGCATCTGACTCTCAACCAGTGTTCTTTGCCCCTGTGTTCCACACCACCTCTCACAACAGGAAGAAACACAAGGGCAACCAGTCAGTTGGATCCCAAGATACCCCTGTCCAATGGCCAGGGAGAGAGAGAGGCTTAGGGGACACAGTCATGCTGGCATCAGAGTGGCCAGCACGGGTCCTGACGTGGGTAGCCGCGAATCTCAGATGATACTGGAGAACAGTCTCAGACCACGAACTCACCCATTCTCTGAGTTTGTATTGTGATTTCAAGCTACATATAGTAGTAGGTGCTTTAAAGATAACAGAGTTTAAAGTGGGGGAGTTCCCAAGAGAAAGGGGGCTCCCCCCACCAGACTCACTTCTCCATGGCTTGGACTTTGGCCTTGCTAGTGAGCTGTCTCATGTTGGTGGTCTCAATCTTTAATTTATATTTGCAGTAGCCTAAGTCCTCTACATACAAATGAGTTCCATTCTGAGAGCACGTTCATCAGTCCAGTTTGTTCATAAGACCAACAAAGTTAGCCTAGGTACCCAGCTAACAGTCGGCTCTAGAGTTCTGACTGTACATCACCGCTGCTTTTACCCTTGCTTCTGGACCTCCTGGGCTTGAAATAAAGATGCTCTCCAGCTGTATTTTATACTGCACAGTGAAGCAAACAAAAGCACAACCACTTGCAGAAGACGCACACACAGGACAAGGCACACCAGCCTCGTGAACCAACCTACGTGATTGGACATGCAAACAGACGTTCGCGTCTTCACAAGTTTGCAACTTGAAGGTTCATATGTAGGGGACTTACTGTAGTTAGGTTGTTCTGATAGAGGAAGGGACGCTTCACAGAGTGCTGGCTTCGCAGAGTGCTTCTCTCAGCAAAGAAGAAGCAGTCTAGTTTAGCTGCTACAGAGCCCATGCCTGCCTGGGAACAGCCCTGACCGCCTGTTTTTTATTCCCTTCTAGGAAAATCTGCATTGATTTTAGGAGGACTAAAATTAGCTAAGGAGTAAAGAGGTAAAACAACCCAGATTGGACTCCATAGCTGACTAGAATCCTTCCTGAGCCTGGAATCTATAGCTGGGGACCTCAAGGGGCAGATTTCTCAGCTTCTCCTGAGACACAGGCAGTCCTAGAGTTGAGGGAGAGAGAAAGCTCTGTGCCAGGAAAAAATCTGGGTTATATAACGTAGACTAGCCAGAGTGAGGAGCAAGTTTGCATCTGGGGCAAGCAAAAAAGGGCTAAATTCCTAACACAATGAAGCAAAAGGATTTGATGTTACATAATCAGAATCTGTCTGTGCTTATAGTGTAGAGCTTAGACTGTTGTTATTCAGTCGCTCAATTGTGTCTGACTCTCTGCAACCCCATGGACTGCAGCACGCCAGGCTCCCCTGTCATTTGCCATCTCCCAGAGCTTGCTCAAACTCAAGTCCATTGAGTCAGTGATGCCACCCAACCATCTCATCCTCTGTCATCCCCTTCTCTCGCCTTCAATCTTTCCCAGCATCAGGGTCTTTTCTAATGAGTAGGCTCTTTGCATCAGGTAGCCAAAGTATCAGGGAAGGCAATGGCACCCCACCCCAGTACTCTTGCCTGGAAAAATCCCATGGACGGAGGACCCTGGTGGGCCACAGTCCGTGGGGTCACTAAGAGTCAGACACTATTGAGCGACTTCACTTTCACTTTTCACTTTTATGCATTGGAGAAGGAAATGGCAACCCACTCCAGTGTTCTTGCCTGGAGAATCCCAGGGACGGGGGAGCCCGGTGGGCTGCTGTCTATGGGGTCACACAGAGTCGGACACGACTGAAGCGACTTAGCAGCAGCAGCAGCAGCAGCCAAAGTATTGGAGCTTCAGCTTCAGCATCAGTCCTTTCAACGAGTATTCAGGGTTGATTTCCTTTAAGATTGACTGGTTTGATCTCCTTACTGTCCAAGGGACTCTCAAGAGTCTTCTCCAGCACCACAGTTCAAAAGCATCAATTCTTCAGCCTTCAGCCTTCTTTATGGTCCAACTCTCACATCCATAGATGACTCCTGGGAAAACCACAGCTTTGACTATATGGGCCAGTTGGCAAAGTAATGTCTCTGCTTTTTAACATGCTGTCTAGGTTTGTCATAGCTTTTCTTCCAAGGAGCAAGCGTCTTTTAATTTCATGGCTGCAGTCACCATCTCGTGACATGGGTACAGTGCACAAAATTGCCTGCCAGCCTAGGGGAGTTATTTAGAGCTACTGCAAGTAAGAAGGGCTCGTGTACTGCTTATCACTCCTTGTTATTAGCTAACGCTTGTGTATCTTACCGAGTGCCAAGCACTTGGCAGGGGCTCACTACCGCTAGCCCTGGTTAATTCTCGCCACAGCCCTGTGGGTGGGCACTACTGGGACCTAGAAGAGCCATTTTGCCTGAAGTCACACAAGTGACCCAGAGCCAGGTTGGAGTCTGACCCAAGGGCAAGGTCATGCAGACTTCATCACTTCGTTCCGCTGCCTCCTAGGAGCTTATGTGTGGGATGATACTTCGTACACTAAAGTGAGAACACACCGTGTGGACAAAGCACGAACTGGGCTCAGAAGCCCGCTTCAGTCTGCCTTACCAGCTCTGTGATCTGGGAGGGCCACAGACCCTCTCTTTCAGTCTCCTCGCCTGCAGATGGAGACTGCTCTGAGGGTGAGCCAAGAGATCCCTGCAGAAGTGGTCTGGAGACTCTACCACTTGTCTGTTTATTCAGAAAATAATCCTCAAGTGCCTGCTCTAAACTAGAAGCCATGCTCAGGGCTGGGAATACACCAGAGGGCAGAACAGACGCAGTCTGTGCCCTCATGGAGATGAGGCTCCGGCGCAGGGATTGAGCAAGTCTTTTAAAGAGAAAAAGGAGGGTTGGAGGCTGTGACCTCATCTCGGTGCTCCGGGATGTGGACTCTGAGAAGAACGAGGCGGAGAGGTCAGGAACACAAGGGCAGCAGGTGTGCTAGGGGAAGGGGGCTGTGTGAAAAATCACAGTGGCAGGAGGGGATATCCATATGCATGCTCACTCAGTTGGGGTGGTGGTTGATAGACCCCTAAGCTGGGGAGCTGGTTGATGGGCCAGACCTTGCAGGGCCTCCTAAGAAGTGAGAGGGCACCCGTTCCTCATGGAGGAGCAGAAGGAAGCCCTTGTGTGGAGGGTGATCTGGGCAGACGCAGGTTTCAAAAGCAGACGGGCAGGGAGACCACATGGGAAGATAAGGCTGTGGTCCATCCAGGCGTGGATGGTGGTGGCTTGGACCAGTGTGATGAATGTAGGGATGGTGAGATGTCCGTGGTGGTGGGAGAGGTGTTTTGGAGGTAAGTTGGGTAGGAGTGGTGATGTGTTGGAATAAGGGATGGTGAGAAAAAGGGGGCTACCAGGGCTGGGCTGGGGGATGAGGTGAATAGGATCCCACTCACTGAGATGGAGTTCCCTGGTGGCTGGTTCCCTGGTGGCTCAAATGGTAAAGACTCTGCCTGCAGTGCAGGAAACCCAGGTTTGATCCCTGGGTTGGGAAGATCCCCTGGAGAAGGGAATGGCAACCCACTCCAGTGTTCTTGCCTGGAGAATCCCATGGACAGAGGCTGGCGGGCTACAGTCCATGGGGTTGCAGAGAGTCGGACACAACAGAGCAACTTCCACCACCACACTGAGATGGAAGACGGGACCGGTGGGCTCCTCAGAGGTTCATGGACCCAGTTCTCAGACATGTGGAGTTTGAGACATCCTCTGAAAACGTCCAGTAGTTTAAATAGAACTGGTGCTCTTGACACCAGCAGCTGGTGCACATTGTCTGACTTGTAAAAGGAAGTGGCAGAGTGCCTGCTGTGGACTTTCATGGTCTGGGTCCAAAGAGACTCTTCTGGGGTATAAAACAGTGCCCTTCCTTCCAGAGTTGGCCGTATTTGTATGAGCTCAGATGAACACATGGCACAGGGAGAAAATACAAGTCGGTATGTGATTGATTGCTGATAAGATCTCGGAGTGTGCGGGAAGTGAGTGGAGAGCCTTCCTGGAAAAAGTGAGGCTCACGCAGGAGACCCCTGGCTGGCTGAGGGACAGGTGGGAGGGAAGACAATGACACAGTGATGTGAGCAGAAGTGAGAATAAATCCAGCTCTGTGCCAAATGGGGGTGGGGAGTGAGGTGGAAGACTGACTGAAGATTGCTGTGTATCTATCAGAGGACCTTGCGGCATGGCGTCCGGCTCTGAACACAAAGATATATTTGAAGATGATAATTGTGTTCTTGGAATTGTGACTTTTAATTTCATTGGCTGGTCTTGTTAAAGAATCAGTCATGGCAAATGGCAAACCTAAGTTCAAATGACGTGAAAATTGAGTGTATATGTGTGTGTTTTTCACCCTTGTGGAAGGCTTTGCGCAGTATCTTTAACAGCCAGCTTAGCAAAACAATATTTTAAAATAGATGTGAGCACCTCAAGAAAGTGATGTCTGTTTCCACTCCATCCTAATCCCAGCTCTTGGGGGCAGCTGGGGTGACCTGGAATCAAGCCTGGAGGCCCTGCAGTAGGAGGGAGTGGACGGCCCTGAAGAGCCAAGGCAGAAACCGAGTGAATGACCCTTCTCGAATTGCGGGTCACCTGGCTGACTTCTGATTTGAATAACACGTGTGTCCACACAGGGCAGGTGTCTCGTCCTGGGCTCTGGGTTTTTGCGTTCCTGCCACACCAGCCTGCCATCTGCCCTCACCTCCTTGGGGAGTGGGAACCAGCCCTGTGATTTCAGAGCCCATCAGAAGGTGTGCGCATGGGAACATAGGAGATACTGCATGGGTGTGGGCCTCACTGAAGAAGGGGCTCACCCTCCTGGTCTGCTGAGAAGGAGACCCAGTGCCCACGCAGTCAGCATCTTCTATTTCCATCTGCTTGTTACCATTCCTGGAAACCGTCCACAGGCTCCTCACAGACAGGAAGCGCTCGTCTGCTTCTAGCTGTCCTCTTGTTCTCAGGAATAGGGAAACAGACTCATGTGAAACATACAAAATAGTTCAGGGAGAACCACTTTGGGGCCTATTTAAAATAAGTTGACCTATATTGTCTATAATTAAACCTGGCATGGGGTTACATTTTGAAAAATTCTTTTTAACTAATGAATCCTTTTTCAGTGCACCACAGCAGAATCCCCAAAGAAACGGAGAAAAAATATCTGTGTGTATTTATAAAGCATCCTCTTTGGAAGAATATATTTTGTGAGAGGAAGCTAGCAAGGGGAAATATTACAGCCAAAATGATACTCTTCTCTTCCATAGGAAAAGATTTTTTTAAAATAATGAAACCAAATTCAGATGGCTCTAATGGTAAAGAACCCGCTTGCCAATGCAGGAGACATAAGAGACGCGGGTTCGATGCCTGGGTTGGCAAGATCCCCCGGAGAAGGGCATGGCAACACACTCCAGTATTCTTGCTGGGAAAATCCCATGGACAGAGAAGGCTAGTGGGCTACAGTCCATGGGGTCGCAAAGAGTTGGACACGACTGAGCGACTGATGCAAGCATGCCCGCAAGTCATATTGAGTCATTCTATTTCCTTATCCGAGTGCAGGGGAAACCCTGTGCTCATTGAACTTGTGACATTAGCTGAAATTTCTGATATAATCAAGATTGTAATCAGGAGAAAAACACCAGCTTTCTCTAGCCCAGGATCTGATCTGTTACATTCTCTCCGGAAGCTTCTGATGCAGAAGCACATACGTTCTGTTCACACGCTGGCCACTGTGCTGGCAGGTAGGGAGGATGTCCAGATAGTCCAGGAGAAGTGCTCAGCCCAAACTTGTGTTGTGGATTCCCACCTCCTCTGACAGTCTGGGGGCTTCCCTGGTGGCTCAGTCTGTAAAGAATCTGCCTGCAGTGCAAGAGACCTGGGTTTGATCACTGGGTCGGGTAGATCCCCTGGAGAAGGAAATGGCAAACCACTTCGGTATTCTGGGAAAGTCCCATGGACAGAGGAGCCTGGCAGGCTACAGTCCATGGAGTCACAAGCGATGGACACAACTTAGCAACTAAACCATTATCACTAACAGTCTGGAGCCCCCGAGAGCAACAGGGTTGAAACAAAGCCTGCCACTTGCGTTGGCTGAGGCTCGTGCTCTGTGTGGTTTGTTTCTCTTATCTTCGGTTCTGACAGCAGCTTGCGTACTTGGGACCTGTCTAGCCACAGCTGCCAAAGACAGCCAGCGCGTGGAAATCATTCAGACATGGCAGGTCTCAGCTTCGGGGCCTAGCCAGCAATGCCCTGCCCCCACTCTCATGTCCAACCTGTCTGCGTTTTAACCACTTCACCTGAGACTGTGATTCCCAGCTGAAAAGAGACTACACCTTCTGTTCAGATAGTACTGACGGCCTGTAAACATCTAAGTGTCAGTTCAGTTCAGTTAGGCCGCTCAGTCATGTCCGAGTCTTTGCGATCCCATGGACTGCAGCATGCCAGGCCTCCCTGTCCATCACCAACTCCTGGAGTTTACTCAAACTCATATCCATTGAGTTGATGATGCCATCCAACCATCTCATCCTCTGTTGTCCCCTTCTCCTCCTGCCTTCAATCTTTCTCTGATGCCCAAAAGCATCAGGGTCTTTTCAAATGAGTCAGCTCTTCGCATCAGGTGGCCACAATATTGGAGTTTCAGCTTCAACATCAATCCTTCCAATGAACACCCAGGACTGATTTCCTTTAGGATGGACTGGTTGGATCTCCTTGCAGTCCAAGGGACTCTCAAGAGTCTGCTCCAACACCACAGTTCAAAAGCATCAATTCTTCGGCATTCCTTTATAGTCCAACTCTCACATCCGTACATGACTACTGGAAGAACCATAGCGTTGACTAGATGGACCTTTGTTGACAAAGTAATGTCTCTACTTTTTAATATGCTGTCTAGGCTGGTCATAACTTTTCTTCCAAGGAGTAAGTGTCTTTTAATTTCATGGCTACAGTCACCATCTGCAGTGATTTTGGGTGCTGGTCACATTGCTGGGGCGCTGGTGTCCCTCAGGGAACAAGAGCAACCCTGGCTTCTGGGCTGTAGGATGAGATAAAGTCTCAGGAGCATTGTAAGGCAGGTTGAAAAGGTGTCATGAGCTATGAGAAATACAAGGTGATTCTTCCAAAATACTATCCCGACTCATATTCTTTTATGGTCAGGTCACACCGATTCTGGTTTCATTCTCCCAGGGCCCCAACAGAGAGCTCCTCTGGCCTGTCCCTGTTGTCTGAGGAGGGGGCTTGGGGCAGCCCCCTGCCACAGATCACTGAATCACCCGCCCTTGCTGTCCAAACACCCAGGCAGAGAAGGGGTGGGAAGCAGAGATGGCAAGGACAGACGAGAAGGTCCCAATTGCTTCCTTCTACAGCCCCTTTCTTCCTGGTCCTCCTCTTCCCATCCAAAAGGGGGCTAGAGCATTCCTTAAGCCCCTCTGCCCCATCACGCATGCTGGGCAGGGGCTCCCCGTGTTCCTCAGCACCGAAGTCTTTAGTGCCTGGCGTCATTGGAGCCCACCTTCCCCTGGTGGCCATTTGTCCTGTTACCCCAGCTTAGGGACAGATGGACGGCAGGATGGAGCTGCCATGTGCCAAGTCAGTGACAGAGTCACCAGCACCCAGAACACCGTCCCAGCCTGACGTGAGGTTTGCCCAAAGAGGGGAAAGAGTCTCACCCATTGGGAGAGAGACATGGTTATTTGATCAGCTTTCTGATCCAGCCCTTCTTAGTACCCTCCCACACTGGGAAAGATAAACTCTGCCTGCCTCTGTCCCAGACAGGGGACCTCGTTCCAGTGCGGCATGGAGAATGTTTATGAAGAAGCTTCTTATCACAAGAGATCCTCACTAAATGCGAGAAGGCTGAAAGCACGACCCACTTACAATGCTTGGGATAAACGAATGAATGAACACATCAAGGTGCAGGACCCTCAGTGGAAAAAATCTTTCTTTTTATTAGAGAAAATAACTTTCTCTGACACGTGTAAAACAGTAAGAAGGACTCATGATAGCTGTCATGACTGTCACAGAAGGGAGAAGAGATGGGGCTCGACTGCAAGTAGAGCAGAGACAGCTGGGGTTTAGCGCCAATGAACCAAGGTGCCGGGGCTGGGGGGTGGGGGTCAGTGGATGGGAAGTTACTAAGAGGAGCTATCAGAGGCAAGGGATTCTTGCTGAAGGCAGATCAGGGTGAGCAGTTGTTGAGGGTGGGGAATGAGGAATCTGATCAGATGTGGAGGGTGATAAGATATCAGGATTCTTTTAAAAATATATATATTTTTAATTTGGCTGCACCGAATCTCAGTTTTGGCATTCAAGATTTAGTTGTAGCATGTGAACTCTTAGTTGTAGCATGTGAGATCTAGTTCCCTGACCAGGGATCGAGCCCAGGCCCCCTGCATTGGGAACTCAGAGTCTTAGCCACTGGACCACCAGGGAAGTCCCAACATCAGAATTCTTGCTCAATGAAAGATGCTCGGCAGGATGGGGACAGGACCCAAGGGTGAGGCCAAGTCATCAAGTGGGCTCAGCGGAGTCCTAAAGTTTGACTAAAGTTTGGTCTTTGTCATTTTGTGTTTGTTAGCAAATTTTAATGGGGGCTCATTTTCCCCCTATATTTATTAATGTATGTATATTACATTTATTAATGTACATATTCCTGAGCAACTGGATCCAGCTGCCCGGCTTCTCCCCTGCAAGAAGGTAACTCCAACAAGCCTGTCTCCTAAATAGCAGAGATGTGAGAAGTGGCCGAGGCTTGGCAGCTCCTCCCTGACTGTCAGCAAAGCTCAGAGCCACAGGTATAGCAGACTCACTGTCTCTGATGGGCTAGTCCCTCCACTCCAAGGGGAGGGGCTCGGGGACCATGCCTTTTGCTAATGTCTTGCCACTTGCATCTTTGTAGATTTCTCACTCCAAGGGTTTAAAGGTTTAAAGCCCTGAAATCTTGACATTTTCATATTCTCAGTCCACAGATATTTATTGAGGGCTTCTGACATGCTGGGTAAGGTGGCCATCCCTGGAGATGGAATTGGAGAGGAGGCAGGTAACAATTTACATGTAAACTGATTGAGTTTACAGATATGTGGATAATTGGGACTGTCATGGGTGGCCAGTGGCGAGGCTACTTGTGCAGGGCAGACTCAGAGCTGGCTTCTCAAGGGAAGGGAGGGGAAAGATGGCTTGTAAGGAGGAAAGGACTGAGCTGAGAACTGAAAGATCCATTCAGTAGATGAGGACAAGAAAGGATGAGTATCGCAGGCAGCATGCGTATTCGCCCTACATCCTCTATGTGGGGAGAAGCCTGGTAGGACCTTAAGCAGGAAGGATGGATGGGACTGCAGAGAGGAGCAGGGCAGGGACAAGAACAGGTGAAGCAGGTTAATGAGTGCAGTCTTGTCCCAGAGCAGCAGGAAGCAGGCTAAGCTTTGGTGTGCCCACAAAGGTTATCTTGCACAGTCTGACTGAGGATGGGCAGGAGGCTGGAGTGAATTCAAGGAGACCAGCAAAGGGCCTGGTAGAGTGATGAGGCAGGATGTGATGACATCCGGACCCCACTGGGGTGGAGGAGAAGCGGGTCAATGTAGGAGGTACTTGTGTGATGGGAAACCAGTAGGACTGGGTGAAGGATTTGCTATGGGGTGTGGGAGTTCTTAGGAAGAGTGTTTAGGGAGAGCTTGGCTTCAAATTGCTTACCTGGGTAGACGGTAGTGCTGTTTACTGAGACTGCAATGGTACGAAGCTTCCACAATCTAAGGAAGGCAGGTCCTGTCAATGGCAGTCAGCATTTAAAAATTCTCCTAGTGATATTTCCAGCTATCATTATAAGAAGCAGAAACTCTGTTAGCCTGTCCCATGTAGAAATTGCACTTGTAACCCCTATGTTCTTAGCAGCACTATTCACAATAGCCAAGATATGGAAGCAACCTAAATGTCTACCGGCAGATGAATGGATAAAGATGTGGTACACATATTAAAAAGAATGAAAGAATGCCATTTGCAGTGACATACAGCACGGAGAAGGCAATGGCACCCCACTCCAGTATTCTTGCCTGGAAAATCCCACGGAGAGAGGAGCCTGGTAGACTGCAGTCCATGGGGTCGCTGAGAGTTGGACATGACTGAGCGACTTCACTTTCTCTTTTCACTTTCATGCATTGGAGAAGGAAATGGCAACCCACTCCAGTGTTCTTGCCTGGAGAATCCCAGGAACGGGGAAGCCTGGTGGGCCGCCGTCTATGGGGTCACACAGAGTCGGACACGACTGAAGTGACTTAGCCAGATGCAACTGAAGATTATCATACTAAGTAAAATAAGTCAGAAAGGAAGAGGCAAATACTGTGTGGTATCACTTGTATGAAAATCGCTCAGTCGTGTCCAACTCTGTGCGACCTCACGGACTGTAGCCCAACAGAGTCCTCTGTCCGTGGGATTCTCCAGGCAAGAATCCTGGAGTGGATTGCCATTCCCTTCTCCAGGGGATCTTCCCGACCCAGGGATTGAACCTGGTCTCCTGCATTGCAGGCGGATTCTTTACCATCTGAGGTACCAGGGAAGCCCATCACTTGTATGTGGAATCTAAAACATGCCACAGGTGAGCCTATCCAGGAAACGGAAGCAGAGTCAGGGCCATAGAGAATGGCCTGACAGTTGCCAAGGGGGTGGGGTTGGGTTGGGGAGGGATGGAATGGGAGGCTGCGGTTAGCAGATGTAAGCTATTATAGGTGGGGTGGATAAACAACAGGTCCTACTGTACAGCCGAGAGAACTCTATTCCATATCCTATGATAAACCGTAATGGAAAAGGATCTTAAAAAGAGTTATACATATATGTATGTGTATAACTGATACATCCTGCTGTACAGCAGAAATTACACAACATTGAAAATCAACTGCACTTCAGATTTTAAAAAAGAAAAGCTGTAACAGCACGTACGTGGTGATGGCACCACTTCACCCCACGTGTCGTTTACTGGAGCTCAGAACTGTGTCCTGCTGCCCTGTATCATCACAGCTGTGCCATTTCAAGGACCCAGCACAGCCCCTGCCCACAGAGCCCCAGGTGGATTGTCCCCAGCTCCAGCAGTTCCACCAGCCGACGAGAAACCCCCTGTGGTTGGGAGGCAACAAGGTGGAGAAGCCACAGCTGATCTCAGGACTGCTGTCAACCTCAGCAACCCCCCGGGGTTGGCGTTCAGGGTTCCCAGGCTCCTGGGAAGTGGCTGACCTCACTGGTGCATCTGGAAGGCTGGCCTTGTCCTCTTCTCGTTGTCTTGTATGACTTCCCTGTTTCATTTTGTGGGTAAAAGGAGCACCATTTGATAAAATGCGGCACACAGAGCTTTCTAAATAGAGGAGTCCTTTGCCCTCTCCTCAAATGGAAAGGATACTCAGACTAAACTTTGTTCTCTAGGGTCCAGAGTCTGGCCTCTGTCTACACACATGGAGTTTGGATTTAAATCTTTATTTTGGCTTCATAGTTATCGAAACAGCTAAGAGCCAGATTCATTGCTTATAATCATTAAGGTCAATTCTGACTTTCCTCTGGCAGATCATTTTGTCTTCACACTGAAAAATAATTATGCTACCTTTGCAGACACTGTGAATTGGGCTAAAAATGAAGGAAATGCCTTATGACACATTGTCCTTGAAGCACTTCTATTGAACTATCACATGTGAGTAGATTTTGAGTTTAGCTCAATTATTATATGATTTTTGATGGGCACATTCTTGATTTTTGTCTCAATTTGAACTGAGAAGGACAGGTTCATATCTGAAGTCTGTATGTATCTTGCCTAAGGCCATTGTCTCACCCTCAGCCATCTTTCCTAGTAGAACTTTCATCATAAAGGTCCCCCAGCATCTAGGCTGCCCACCCCTCCTTTTTCTCATAGCAGTGATGATGTATAAATTAAACTGATTAACATCTCATAGACACTGTTACATACTCAATGCCTATGTGCTCCTGGGCACAGGATTTTAATCATTTTAATCATAGTTTCATTTTACTGACAGAAAGGAGAAACCAAAGGTTGTTTTGACAATAATCTCTTATTTTTTTAATAAAGAGAAACTGCTGGAAGGAGGGAAGAGTAATGAAGAATGAGCCCCAAATTATAATATTTGTAGGGAGAGGGATACATAAGCAGATCAAGAATAGCTTATGAGTCAGATCAATTGATGTGTTGGGTTTGTAAGATGCTTTTACACTGAATCTGAAAAGATGTTTTGAATTGCAATAGATGTTGGCTGGAAACAGAGTTGCTGCAAATAGTGCCATGAGAAGGTGGGATCTCCTCGCTCTAAGGGCACACAGAGAATCAGGCTGAGTTTTGCCTTATTAAGAAAGTCCCTTTTGTTGATGCACGGCTGGGCCAGGATTATTAATCAGAATGCCCGAGACCCGTATCTGTCATCAATCCACTAGGCCACGCTGTCCTGCCACCTAGCAGCCCCTCCTGGGGATGCTACTCGTTTTGCTTAAGTGGCGATTTGAAGCAGACCAGAACATAACTCTTTTTGTCAGAATTCATTAATATATTCATTATGTTGGGGGAATACCATCATGTTTCCAAAATATGATGTCTTTCGGATCATTTTACATCTGCTGTCCTACAAAATTCAATAGCAGACATCCGAGAAAAGGAGAAAGAAGTCTGGGTCTATCTCTCATGCTGTCGGATTGGAAGTGAAATGCCTAACAGCCAGCCAGGACTCTTGCAATGATACAGTTTTGGAGTCTTGCTTTCCAAGCTTCATGAAACTAATGACGCTTGTTTGTGGACTAATGAACTTGTCTTTCTGTGGGCTCCTGCTGGGCTGTGGGGAGGATGTCACTCGGTCATGTCCCAGAGGAGAACACTGCCAGATATGATGAAAGGCTCTTTAAAAGAACAGTCACGTGATTTGCATCACCTGGGAGCTTATATCCAAAGAAGGAAAGAGGACCATTCTCAAAACACTAGGTAACGCAAACACAGGGAATGTATAATCAGTGTGTTTAATAAGTCCTGGTCTATATGTTTCAGCTCTCTGGCATTTAAATCTGTATAGGTAAATGCTGTGTTGAAAGAAATCCCAGAGTCATAATTAGCTTAGTCTGGAATAATGCCCGATATATAGGAGGCCTTCATCATATTTAATCTTAAAAAATTTAAGTTTATGTTTTAATCGAAATACTGTTGACTCACAATTTTATGTTTTAGGTGTATAACACAGACATTCAGTTTTATATTTATACAAAATGTGTAAAATATATATAATGTATATGAATATATATAACATATATTTTTATATGGGCTTCCCTGGTGGCTCAGATGGTAAAGAATCTGCCTGCAATGCATGAGACCTGGGTTTGATCCCTGGGTCAGAAGGATCCCCTGGAGAAAGGAATGGCTACCCACTCCACTAGTCAATATGTAAAATGTATATATTTTATAGTATATGTATATTCTATTATATTCTTATATATTCTATTATACTCATATATATGTGTATATATTCTTTTTTATATTCTTATATGTATTCTGTGGGGCTTCTCTCATAGCTCAGTTGGTAAAGAATCCGGCGGCAATGCAGGAGATGCCAGTTCAATTCCTAGGTCGGGAAGATCTGCAGGAGAAGGGATAGGCTGCTGCTGCTAAGTCGCTTCAGTCGTGTCTGACTCTGTGCAACCCCTTAGACAGCAGCCTCCCAGGCTCCCCCGTCCCTGGGTTTCTCCAGTTCAAAACACTGGAGTGGGCTGCCATTTCCTTCCAATGCATGAAAGTGAAAAGTGAAAGTGAAGTCGCTACCTACTCCATTATTCTTGGACTTACCTTTTGGCTCAGCTGGTAAAGAATCTGACTCCAATGTGGGAGACCTGGTTTCTGTTCCTGGCTTGGGTTCTATCTCCCCTGGAGAAGGGAAAGGCTACCCACTCCAGGATTATGGCCTGGAGAATTCCATGGACTATATAGACCATGGGGTCACAAAGAGTCAGACACAACTGAGCTACTTTCACTTTCATTTTATATTTTCTGTATATTCTTTTTCAGATTCTTTTCCCTTATAGGTTATTAGAAAATATAGAGTTAGTTCTCTGTGCCTTTATACCATAGATCCTTGTTGGTTATCTCTTTTATGTATAGTAGGGTATATATGGAGAAGGCAATGGCACCCCACTCCAGTACTCCTGCCTGGAAAATCCCATGGACAGAGGAGCCTGGTAGGCTGCCGTCTATGGGGTCGCACAGAGTTGGACACGACTGAAGTGACTTAGCAGCAGCAGCAGGGTATGTATGTTAATTCCAACCTCCTAATTTATCCCTTACCCTAAACCTCTTACCCCTTTGGTAACTATAAGTTTGTTTTCTATGTCTTTGAGTCTTTCTTTTTTGGAAATAAGTTCATTCAATTCAGTTCAGTTCAGTTCAGTCACTTGGTCGTGTCCAACTCTTTGCGACCCCATGAACCGCAGCACGCCAAGCCTGCCTGTCCATCACCAACTCCCAGAGTCCACCCAAACCCATGTCCATCGAATCGGTGATGCCATCCAGCCATCTCATCCTCTGTTGTCCCCCTCTCCTCCTGCCCTCACTCTTTCCCAGCATGAGGGTCTTTTCAAATGAGTCAGCTCTACGCATCAGGTGGCCAAAGATTGGAGTTTCAGCTTCAACATCAGTCCTTCCAATGAACACCCAGGACTGATCTCCTTTAGGATGGACTGGTTGGATCTCCTTGCAGTCCAAGGGACTCTCAAGAGTCTTCTCCAACACCACAGTTCAAAAGCATCAATTCTTTGGTGCTCAGCTTTCTTTATAGTCCAACTCTCACATCCATACGTAACCACTGGAAAAACTATAGCCTTTTTTTTTAATTTCACATATAAGTAATATCATATGATATTTGTCTTTCTCTGGCTTACTTCACCTAGTATGATCATCTATAGGTCCATCAATCATTTATTGAATGAATTAATGACATGGAAAGAATTATTACAAAGTGCCATATAATATGGAATACACCTTTAAAAATGTAGCATTAGGATTGAAGATCATGACTGTCACACTGTGCCTGGTACAGATTTGCTTTTTAAATGAAATTAAATTCAGGAAAGATTGTGTGTATAGCTACCATCATGCCTGCACGGAACCCAAAGAAGGAATCCAGGTCATTAGGTACGTTCTCAGTAGGTAGTGTGATGTGGAGGGCTTGCTTGTGGCGTCTCTGGTCAAAATACTTTCTCCAAATATGTCTGGAGAAATAGCACACGGGAGCCACATGTCTGCAGTCCCCAAAATCAAACGTTTCCAGGGCGATGCTAGGTCAGTGTCAAGGGAGTGAACTAGTTTTCCTTCTTGTTCACTCACCCTGAAGCTGCCCTCACTCCGGCCCTGGGGCAGGGGGTCGGGTGGGCAGCCTCTGTCTGGGACCTCCATCCAGTTAGGATGCTTGAGGCCAGTCACATCGAACCATGGTTTGTGTTCATTCCTGTTCTCCATGGCCATCATGTAAAAGCCAGCCCTGCTCCTTCATGCGTGACCACAGTCATCCCTTTTATGACTGTGTCTCAGGTTTAGTTTCCTAGAAGCATAGTCTGAGACAGGGATCTCAGAGTGCATGAATTATGGGGAACTCTGCTCCAAGAAAGCCCATAAGGGAATAAGGGAAATGGCAGGACTGCTGGACCACACTGAAACTAATGAATGGACCCCGAATCTGTGTCCCTTCAGACCTCACAGATTTGGAGACAGTGCACAAGCCTGTGTGTCTCTCTGCACATGCGCCCTTTTCCAGCTCAGCACATGAGCCATAGCATTCCAGGGGCTGTCACTACTCCTCCCATCCCATCGTCACTGGGGCTTGGGGGTGATGCACTCCAGAATCTGTCCTTGGACTTCCCAGGACTACTTCTGGGACCACCTACCTTATGTCCGTCTTCCCAGCAGCAGAGCTGAGACAGAGACTGGGGTATGTGGGATTTATCAAGGGTGTGCTTTTCAGGAAGGAACCATTGGGGAAAGAGGGCAAGAAACTGGGGGAAGCAGTTGAGCCCAGGGGGACTACAGTGACATCCCATCTTGCCTCATCACATGGAGACTCTAGGACATCAACCACCCCCAGCATTGTCCTATCTGGAGGTAAAGAGCTTTAGGACAGCCACATCTGCCTTTTTCTAGAATGTTCTCTGCATTTCCTTGTCAAGTAATGCTCTTAGCTGTGCACGTACCAACTCTTTCTCATGTTTTCACCCAGATCTCAAACTTCATCCTAGTTTGAAGCTGTGTCTGCCTTCTTCCCCACCTTGCCAGTCTCAGCCACCAACCTCTGAAATGCTCTCATGACCACCACACCCAGCCCCGAGCATCAAAGACCGGCAGTTAGGTGCCTGTCTCTGCTGCCCCGACTCCTCCCATAATTACTGTAGGTTTCACCCACAACTGAGCTTCCCTGGGGCTCAGATGGTAAAGAGTCTGCCTGCAGTGGGGGAGATCCAGGTTCTATCCCTGTGTTGAGACCATCCCCTGGAGAAGGAAATGGCAACCCACTCCAGTATCCTTGCCTGAAAAATTCCAAAGATGGAGGACCCTGGCAGGCTACAGTCCATGGGGTCGCAAAGAGTCAAACACGACTGAGTGACTTCACTTTGATCCACAACTAACAACTAAACCTACAATTCTCAGACCTTCTGAATTCCAGACGCTTTTACTACTCCACTTCAGCTTCCCGCTCCGCGAATAGGCCCCGGGTCCATCCTCAGCGAGAACCACTTTACACCCCGAACACTAAACTTGTCACGTGTCATTCTGACCAATCTGCTGTCTTTGCCCAGCTCTCATCTCTGACTCATGCTAATCCTCTTCTTCAGCACGCAGAGACCTCCCTCTAGTTCCTCGGGCCATCCTGCCTCTTCCTCTGTGTGGGGACCCTTTTTATCTCTATTCCCTCCATAACCAGGTCCCCTTGGCTACTAAAAGGCAAGTCCCTAGACCACCAGTGTTGGCACCACCTGGGAACTTTGGAAATGTTTAGTATCAGGCACCATCCCAGACCCCCTGAGTCAAAGTCTGTATTTTCACAAGATCCCTGGGTGATTTACATGCATGTTAAACCCAAGAGTGCTTCTGCAAGCCACTCTACCTGTGGCTTCCCTAGCTGTTGTCCTGCCAGACCCACCCAGCACAACTCCGATCACACGAGGACACTGCAACTTGGACACTCCCAGTTAAAAGCCATGGCCAGTCTGTGCCTCCAGTCATGGTTGAGGGGTAGGGGCTATTGCTTAGCAACCCTTTTATTTGTTTTGTCATCTCTAGTTTCAGCAGCTTTTCCAAATGCTTACCATTTCCTTCGGCCCTGATTCAAACCCCTACTCCCCTTTATAAATTAAACTAGTTTTTGTTAATATGTATTAGAGTGAAATATTTGCTCATGTTTTCCATCTCTTTGAGTATAATTGTTTTATTTTCTTAATACAGATCAGCACAATGTTTTTCTAAGAAAGAGAATTTTGAAATAGACATTAGAAAGAAAAAAAAAAGAATAAACAGAACAAAGACCACCTGTTTGATTGTGGTATATATATATATGTTCTATTACTGTACTTCTCTGTGAGTTTGGTTTGTTTTATAATTTTCAAATGAAACTTAAAGATTGTGCTGGTACAAAGAAAAATTTAAAAGTTTCCCCTGATAATTTGTACACTGGCCAGCCCACGTGTCTCTCATTATACCACTTGCCTAATCTGAAAAACTATAAGCCAAGAATTTAAATTTGATATGACCTTGGGTCCAAATAAAAGAAAAATGTCCCAAAAGGAATGCATTCTCAAACCAGGCCTCAAAGAATTCTTTCAGATGGAGTTCCAAAAAGAGGAGCATGCAATTTTTTTAAAAAAAAATCACAAAACATGCACACAGCAAGTCCCATGTTAGAGTCAGCAGAAACAACAAACATCAGAACCACACAAGGACTTTCAGTGTTAAAATGATCATAAACAAAAAAGACATGCATGACGTGCTTTAGAAGAGGGTCAGTCCAAAATATGATTCAAAGACTATTAAAAATTACCAAAGAGTCAGAAAGAAATTCTCAAACTTGAACATACCCTCATTGAAATTTATAATAAAGAGGTCAACTACAGAAGAGATAATTCATGAAACTGAAGATTTGAAGAAATTGTATAGAATGTAGCCCAGGAAGACAAAGAAATGGAAAATATCAAAGAGGCTAAGAGACATGGTGGGTAGAATGAAACAGGCTATGTAAAGAGACTTCCAGAAAGAAAGGAGAGGATTAAGGGAAAGTGAAAGTCACTCAGTCCTGTCTGACTCTTTGCGACCCCACGGACTGTAGTCCATGGAATTCTCCAGGCCAGAATACTGGACTGGGTAGCCTTTCCCTTCTCCAGGGGGTCTTCCCAACCCAGGGATTAGAACCCAGGTCTCCCACATTACAGGTGGATTCTTTACCAACTGAGCCACAAGGGAAGTCCTAAGAATACTGGAGTGAGTAGCCTAGCCCTTCTCCAGGGGATCTTCCCAACCCAAGAATCAAACTGAGGTTTCCTGCATTGCAGGCAGATACCATTCAAAATGATAATGACCATATGGGTCAAGGGAATAAAACAGACATCCCAGGGAAGTATACCCACACACCTACAGTCAATTAATCTTAGACAAAGGAGGAAAGAATATAGGGTGGAGAAAAGACAGTCTCTTAAGCATGTAGTGCTGGGAAAGCTGGACAGCCAAGTCAGTCAGTGAAGTTAGAACACACCCTCACACCATGCACAAAAATAGACTCAAAATGGCTTCTGTTCAGTTCAGTTCAATCACTCAGTCATGTTTGACTCTTTGCGACCCCATGAATCGCAGCATGCCAGGCCTCCCTGTCCATCGCCAACTCCTGGAGTTCACCCAAACTCATGTCCATCAAGTCGGTGATGCCATCCAGCCATCTCATCCTCTGTCGTCCCCTTCTCGTCCTGCCTGCAATCCCTCCCAGCATCAGGGTCTTTTCCAGTGAGTCAACTCTTCGCACGAAGTGGCCAAAGTATTGGAGTTTCAGCCTCAGCATCAGTCTTTCCAGTGAACACTCAGGACTGATCTCCTTTAGGATGGACTGGTTGGATCTCCTTGAAAATGGCTTAAAGACTTAAATATTAGACATGGCACAATAAAACTGAAAGAGAACATAGGCAAAACATTCTGACGAGCAATAATGACTAAGAATTTTCTCAGAATTAATAAATGACGTGAACCCTCAGACTTAAAAAGAATAATGAATCAGGATGAATACAAAGCAGCTCACACCCATGTACTGTGTGGCATAATTGCAGAACACAAAAAAACAAACAGCAGATTTTTATAACAATCATAGGGGTAAAAAAAAAAAGAATATCTACAAAGGAGCAACACAGACTGGGAAGTAACTCTGTAGCAACAAAGATGGAGAGAAGACAGTAGAATAAAGTTCTGGGGAGAAATAACTGTCAGTTTCTGATAGCGAATTTGTCTTCCAAAATGCAGGGGAAATAAGGACATATTTAGACAAACAAGGTTTACAAACTCTCATTAAAGAAACTTCCACATGACAAAAATGAGAAAAAAAAAATCTCAGGTCTGATGTGAAAGAGGGAATGTTGTGTCTGGAAATGGATGTGATGTAAGTGTAAGTGGTTAGCATTTATTAAGAAGGAGGGAAGAACCCCAGTAAAACAGTGAGGGGGGCAGTAAAAAAGAAATAAGGACATGGACCTTGCCTTTGAAGAGCTTATGGGTTAGTTGAGACCTTAAGAACATCTCTAATAAGCACTGAAATGATAAAGACTTTTTTTTTTAAAGGAGATCTGCTGGGGACCAGCCCCAGCTGATCCAGGGACTTCGAAGCGAGGACGGCATCAGTGGGGGTCAGGACACGATAGTTATAATTAGAAATATAAAGAATAATAGAAAGAGGATAGCTCAGTAAGAAAATTCAGTGGAGAAAAGAGGCTGAGTAGCTTGGTTTACACGGGGGACCAATAAAACTTCAAGAGAAGAAGTTTGCACCACTTATGTAGGCCGCAGGCGTCTTTCCATTCTCCCAAAGGAGAGGAGACACTGAGGCCTCCCCGGTCCTATCTTAGAAGCCCAGGCATAATTAGTAAGCATGGTGGGTCCCGCGCTCCAAATGGAGACTCAGCCAGAATTTGAGAGAGAGAGTGACATGGGGAGACCAGTCTTTCCAGGAACTGATCCCGATTCTTTATTTTCCACTGTCTACTTTTATACACTGAGATGTTATACAAGTCACGTGGGGTCAGCAGCCCTGACTTTTATCAAAGTCAGGTGCTTCTTACAAATGTATACAGAGGTCTTAGGGGTGTTACATCATCTTCTGGCCAGGATGATTATTCTTAAAACAGACTCCACTAGATAAATTTACATTCCTATAGGGTGAGGGTGTAGTGGGTTTTAGTCAGGGAAAGAATTTACTTAGCCTAAGGTCTAACGTGATTAGTATCAAAGGTTAATACTTATCTCTTCTATTCATTAATGTGTATAAGGGCAGGGGAAGTGGAGACTTAGCAGCAATCATTGACTCAACAAATGAAAAACCCTTCACCAATACAATTTCTAATCAGCCCACTATACTTATGCTAATAGTTTTCTAACTTCTCTAAAGAACCTGTTTTTAGAAGCACATGTGGCTGGACAAGCCTGTCAGGTGGGCTAGAGAACCTTCAGAGGAGTTTGTAGGTCAAGACACTCCTGTCACACCCAGGAATTTTTATTAACTGAAGCTTTAAGTTAACTCTTCTTTCAGAGAGAGGTAGTGGGGGACAGCCCCCCGTAAAGTCAGAGGTGTAGGTGAGAGCACAAGTAGTAAAGCAGGCAGGCTCTGGTTTTGGGAGTAGATGCTCGAGAACCTCCAAGGGGCTCCTGAGGCTCGACCCCACCTTTGTGTATGTCAAGCCTCCTTCCTCATGACCTTTGCCACGGGCGGAGCGCTAATTCAAACCGGCTCCCAACAGAGATCCTGTGATATTATTATTAATACTGTGACATCTGTTCAGTAAACTGAAAAGTCCTAATATCTAATCAGAGCAGATAATCATCTCTCCTGGAATCTGAAATCTGGCTATTTCCTCTTCCATGGGCTGAATGGAAGGTCATAGGATGACCCTTTGTCAACAATAGCTGGGTTTAAGGCTAAAACATCATCAGTTAGTTATTCATTCCTAGGAGAAGGCAATGGCAACCCACTCCAGTACTCTTGCCTGGAAAATCCCATGGACGGAGGAGCCTGGTAGGCTACAGTCCATGGGGTCGCTAAGAGTCGGACACGACTGAGCAACTTCACTTTCACTTTTCACTTTTATGCATTGGAGGAGGAAATGGCAACCCACTCCAGTGTTCTTGCCTGGAGAATCCCAGGGACGGTGGGGCCTGGTGGGCTACCGTCTATGGGGTCTCACAAAGTCGGACACGACTGAAGCGACTTAGCAGCAACAGCAGCAGCAGGAGTTAAGCACACCGTACTCCAGGAAATAGCATGCTTAGCAGTTCAGAGGTGTACCTGGTGTTTGGCAGAGTGGGCACGGGTATCATTTTTTAAATCTCAAATCTTACGCTCTTTGCTATTGCTCAAAAGATTTGGGACATGCCAGCTGTCCACAGCTGCTGCTTATCTTTTTTCCCTTCTATTGTTTGTCTTCTATATATTGATTTATGAAAAATTATATATTAGAGATGTAAGCATTTTATCTGTCATAAGTGTTGCAAATATTTTCTTCGAGCTGTAGATTTCTTTGTACTCGGTTATGCTGTCTTTTAACGCATAGAAGACTTTTGCTTTGCTGTATAGTAAAATCTGTGACTATTCCTTTTGTCTTAGGGGTTTGACTTCATACTTAGTAAGACCTTCTGTCCTCAAGATGATAATGATAATATTATGTATTTACTTCTGATACTTTGATAGTTTTAATTTTAATGTTTAGATCTTAAATCCATATGAAGTTTGCTTTGATATGTGATTTGAGGTAGAGGGGTCACCTTTTTGCTTTTCCACATAAGTTGCCTGTTGTCTCAGCACCACTGATGGATACTCCATTATTTCCCATAGACTTGAAATGCCACCTCTCTTAGATCACTGAGTTTCCAAAATGTACAGAATTCTGTGTCTGACTCCCTTTTTTCCATTGATCAACTTACCTGGGCCAGACCAAACTGTTTTATTTACTGTAGTTTTATAATAGTGTTGATAGAAATAGAGATAACAAGCATTTCCTCCTTATTATTATTTAAAAAAATTTTTTCATGGATATTCTAAGGCATTTTCTCCTTCCGTTGAATTATTACAGCAACTTAATTTGGGGGAAAAAAGCTCATGGGATTTAAATTTTAATTGCCCCAGATTTAGAGATTAATTTGAAAAGAATTGATATCCTTACAATACGTACTATGCTAGGTTGCTTCAGTCATGTCCAACTCTTTGTGACCCTGTGGGCTGTAGCCTGCCCGGATTTTCTGTCCATGGGATTCTCCAGGCAAGAATACTGGAGTGGGTTGCCATTTCCTTCTCCAGGAGATCTTCCCCACCCTGGGATCAAACTGGTGTCTCTTAAGTCTCCTGTATTGGCAGGCAGGTTCTTTCACCACTAGCACCACCTGGGAAGCCCCTTACAATATAGGATCATTTAATCAAGAACAAAAAATGGTATTAACCTCATTTATTCAGGAATTGAGTTTGTGTGTGTATGTGTGTGCACACACATGTGCTTCTGTGCAAATCCCCATGTGTGTGCTTAATCACTCAGTCATGTCTGACTCTGCGACCTCATAGAATGTAGCCTGCCAGGCTCCTCTGTCCATGGGGATTCTCCAGGCAAGAATACTGGAGTGTGTTGCCATGCCCTCCTCCAGGGGATCTTCCCAACCCAGAGATGGCTCATCTGAGCCATCAGGTAAGCCCAAGAATTCTAGAGTTGATAGTCTGTCCCTTCTCCAGGGGAGCTTACTGACCCAGGAATCAAACTGGGGTGTCCTTTATTCCAGGCAGATTCTTTACCTGCTGAGCTATCAGGGAAGCCCACCAGGCTCCTCTGCCCATGACCGTAGCCCTTTTTTGTATTGGTCCTGCACATTTCTGACTATTAACTTTGTGCATGGGTTTGTTCTTCTTTCAACTTCCTGCCAGCAACTACCTATATCAGAATCACCTATGATATCTGAGTGCCTTTTGATTATATGCTTGGTACCCAGACTTCATCATCTTGGCCCCAACACATTTGACCATCAACTGAGACGAGAACTCTGTCTTGTAGAGTGTCTGCTTGAACCAGCCAGAGCCTCTCTCTTAGGGGTGTTGTTTTTGAGATACAGTAATAGAATCAGCATATAGGCTTCCCTGGTGGCTCAGATGGTAAAAGAATCTGCCTGCAATGCATAAGACCCAAGTTCGACCCTTGGGTCAGGAAGATCTCCTAGAGGAGGGCATGGCAACCCACTCCAGTACTCTTCCCGGGGAATCCCATGGGCAGAGGAGCCTGGCAGACTACAGTCCATGGGGTTGCAAAGAGTGGGACACAACTGAGCGACTACCCCAGCACACTGCAATAGAACCAGCAGAGGTGGTAGAGACAAGAGGCTGAAAAAGAGAATGTAGTAAAGCCAAGAGGCAGGTGATTTTACTTCATCCCTCTCCGGTCCTGATTGCTTCACAGAGGGAGCTCCCTGAAACACCAATGACCATGTTCTTTCCCTCTTGAAAACCTTCCAGCAGCCCTGTAGGGTCATGGGGTCAACTAAATAAAGGGTAGGCTCCTTGATTTGAGAGTCTAGGCCATGATTCGGCCCCTGCCTGCGTCCCTGGCTTCATTTCTCTCCACAGAGGTCCCGTTTTAATATCATCCTTAGAGCCGCAGGAGGCTTCCACCATGGGTGGGCCACATCCCATCAGTTGATCCAAAATGGCCTTTTACTACAAAAGGCCGAGTACCAGAGAATTCCATCTGCCTGGCTGCCTTCAAGATGGCTCCTCAGCTTTTTCCTGCCTTCTCACTCTATATTGATTGTGGAACTAAGTGGGTTTTGATCTTTCTTTAAATCCTGACCAAGAAATCTTCAGTTGCTTTCATGTTTCCAGGAATTGTTCATATTTTCAAAAACCCAGCGTATATTTCAACAAAAGATTAAAATCACCGGTTTTTCTGCCACTGAGGAGTAGCTTAATGTTCTTGGGGAATTTGTGACTAATTAATTTCATTTGAATAATCAGCACTTATAATCATGTTAAACAGCTACAGCTTAAGCATTTTGATTTGCTTCTTAAGTAATCTTACCAGAACCTGTACAAAATTTTCAGCTTTAATATTGACAACCTGTTCTTTAAAAAAAAAAAATTATTTATTTATATTTTCATTGGGTCCTTTGTGCTGGGGCTTTCTCTAGTTTCAACAAGTGGTCTCAGTAGTAAGCTTGCAGCTTAGTTGCTCTGCGGCATGTGGATTCTTCCTGGACCAGGGATAGAACCCATGTCCCCTGCATTGGCAGGCAGATTCTTTTCCTCTGTACCACCAAGGAAGTCCTTTAACAACCTGTTATGTTCTTATTCAAATATGAGGGTTAGGACTTCTAGAAATTTTAAAAACATCAAAAATTTTTAAATGAAAGTGTCCTGTTCAGTATGTTTCATTTGGATCATATATGGGTATGGTATGAGGTGTAGACCTCATCTTACTTTTATCTAAATGGCTACATGGCACCATTTATTAAAAGTCTGTATGTGCCTCAAAGATTTAAGATATCAGTTTTATCATATACTGAATTCCCATGTGTCTCTAGGTCTGTTTCTGGACTCTCTGCTCTATTCCCCTGGTCATTGGTCAGTTTATATGTGAGTGCCACACTGTTCTAATTATGCAGGCTTGCAGTGTGTCTTAATGTCTGATGGGTCTAGTCCACCTGCGTAGGTTTTCTTCTTTAGTATCTTCCTGAATATTCTTGCGTGTTTGTTTAGCCACATAAACTTTAGTATCAATGTTTCCAACTCCATAAAATAAAGACTTTTTGGTATTTTAATGGTACTACATTAAATTTATCAGTGAGAGCTGACATCTTTATGATGCTGAGTCATCCTTTTAAGAATATGAAATGTTTTCCATTTGTCTAAGTCTACTTTTGTGTCCTTCCAGAACAATTTTTTTTCATGTTAGTTTTGCATATTTTTGGTAGGTTTATGCCTACATATTTAATCTTCTTAGTTGCTATTGTAAGTTGGGGTTTCACTTCAGTTATTTCTCTAGTTATTGTTTATGTGTATGAAGGATATTGACATCTATTGGTTAATTTCATATATGGCTGCTTTGCTGAATTTTTGTACTATTTGAGTCAGTTTTATGATTGACCATTTATTTTCTAGAACTTTCCAGTTACACTATTATATCAAGTAAAGATATAGCTTTACATTTTTACCAAATCTTTTGCCTCTAATTAATTTATCTTTTCAAATTGTTTCAGCTAATATTGCTAACATACTATGGAATAGAAGTGGAGGTAATAGATACTCTTGCCTTGCTCTTGGTTTGACTGGAAATTCAAGCCAGGAAATCTAGTATTTCCACATTAAGTAAAACAATAGCGTTAGAACAAAATTTTTTTATCATGTTTACCAGATCAAATTTACCTTGTCAATTCCTATTTTCTTGAGTGCTGTTAATAATAATTGGTATTGAATTTTTGTCAAAGACTTTGTTCGGCATCAATGGAGATAATTAGTTATCAATATTGATTTCCTAGTATTGAAATGACCTTAAGTTAATAGAATAAATCTCAACTGCTCATGTCTATTATTTTCTTAGTGTGGTATTGGATTGCATTTGATGATATTTTTTCCAGTCCTTTTGTATCCATATTCTTGAGTGACGCTTGATGGTCAGCAAGTTGGTTTTTTTTTTCTACTTTCTTTGGAGTCTTTGTCAGATTTAGATATCAAAATACTCAGTTTGTTAAAGGAATTAGGATATTTTCCTTTATTTTTATATCAGTATTTTTAACTAGTTTTCTATTTACTGCTATAACAAATCGCCACAAATTTAGTGCTTTAAAAGAACACAAATTTGTTACCTATTTGTTGTAGAAGTCAGAAGTCCAGGGTGGACCCTACTAAGTTAAGACTGAGATACCAGCAGGCTGCATTCATTTCTGGGGGTTCTAAAGGAAGCCCCTCTTCCTTCCTGTACCAGCTTCTAGAAGCCACCTGCAATACTCACTTTATGGCCTCCTTCCATCTTCAAAGCCAGCAGTGGTGTTTCTCTTAGCACGTTTCTCTAAAATTGCCTCTCCTGGTCCCTCCCCCACATTTAGAGATGCCTGTGATTACTTTGGGCCCCCTGGATAATCCAGGATAATCTCCCTGTTTTAAGGTCAGCTCATTAGTAACCTTAATTCCTTCTTGCTGTGCAGCATAACATAGTCAAAAGTTCTAGGGACTCTGATAGTAGACATCTTTCTGGGGAAGGAAGGCATTATTCTGCCTGCCACAATCTTCAGTGCTCTAGAGCAATTTGCAGAACCTGCAACTGTCAGATCTTTGAAGGTTTGATAGAAGACGATGGTGAAAATATCTGGGCCTGATGTTTTTGTGGGTATGGCAGTTCTTTAATAATTGTTGCTGTAACCTCTGTGGAAATTTGCTCTGTTTAAACTCTCTCCAATGGGCTCAATTTTGGTAATCCATATTTCTTTAGAATATTATCCATATAATAAAGGATTTCAAATGTATTTGTATAGAGGCCTGTTAACGATTTTTGATTATTTTTTGTGTTTTCTTCTTGTCATTTCTTAGTTCATTTGTGTGTTCTCTCTTTTTCCTTTTTCTCTTTTTGCTCAGGTTAGCTAGTGGTTTGCTATTTTGTTAACTTCTTGCAGCTAAATCTACGGGTTCCTGTTCTCTACTTCATTAATTTCTGCTTTTGTCTCTACTTTTTCATTCCTAGTGCCTTTTCTTGGTTTGCTTTGTTCCTGTTTTCCAGTGTTTTTCAGCTAGGTATAGAAGCCATTGACTGACATGCTTTCATTTTTCACTTATGAAAGCATTCCCTGCTATGAATTGTGCTCTCATAACTGCTTTAAGTATATCCCATATTTTAGGGATTTTGCAGTTTTTAGTGGTTTTTTAAACTTTTTAAAATTTCAGTTTGTGGTTTCTTTTTCATCCAAGAGGTGTTGAATAGGAGGCTTTCAAAAATTTTCAATAGATGACCTTTTTGTTTTTAGTGTTGGTTCATGATTTCTATTTTCATTTTATTGGTTAATAATCTCTACTTTCATTGCATTGTGATCAGAATGTTGTTTGTCTTATATTTAATTCTTGAAACTTACTGACGTTTCATTATGATGAGTTTTTATGAACAGTTTAAAGCCTCTTGATGAAAAGATATATTTGCTTACATTATCAAAATACAAAGTTCAGTATATATCCATACTGCTAAGTCACTTCAGTCGTGTCTGACTCTATGCGACCCCGTAGACGGAAACCGACCAGGCTCTCCCGTCCCTGGGATTCTCCAGGCAAGAACACTGGAGTGGGTTGCCATTTCCTTCTCCAATGAGTGAAAGTGAAAAGTGAAAGGGAAGTCGCTCAGTCGTGTCCGACTCTTAGCGACCCAATGGATTGCAGCCCACCAGGCTCCTCCATCCATGGGATTTTCCAGGCAAGAGTACTGGAGTGGGGTGCCATTGCCTTCTCCATATATCCATAAGACCTATCTAATTAATTCTACTCTGCTCTTCTTGTTTGTCCACTTGACCTGTCTTGAATTAAGAGTGATAAATCTGTTTCATAAACTTGGTTACTATGTTATTCTAAGTATAGATATTCATAAGTGTTTTATCTTTATTATAGATTTGGCTTTGGGCATTAAAAAGTACCACTCTTTGTTAATTTTAGGCTTGAATTCTTATTTATTGACTATCAAGATTGCTACTCCTGCTTTCATAGTGTTTTCATTTTCCTGGAATACCTTCATCCATCCGTTTTACATTTTATCTTGCTGAATCATTTTGTTTTATAGGTCTCATGAATATAGCATATAGTTGGGTCTCACCTTGTGAGCTGAATTGAGGATCTTTTTCTTATCATTGGTGAAATTAGCCCACCATCCTCATTGAGACAGCTGATATGCTTGGTCTCAATTCAATCATAGTGTTTTACAGTTATATCTGTTGTGTTCTATTTGCTGTGTTTATTTTCCCAGAGCTGTTAAATCCTTGTTCAATCATTTTAAAGAATAGAATTAAGGAACATTTCATTTTTATTTTAGTGGTTGCCTTTGTACTTTCATCAGGGTCTTATCATCTGTGGAGAGAGAGAGAGAGGAAAGTGGTAAGGTGGTTGTGAGAGTCCACTTTCTCCCATGCTTGTGTAGTAAAGATAACAATGGACAGCGGCCCCTTTAACGTCTTGTACTTCTTAAGAGCTCCAAATCCAAAGAAGAGTCCAGGTGGATGTCAGAGCGGTTCCTCTGTCTTTGCTTGACATTATCTGTGCAGATGGACCCAAAGATTAGTGTTCTGCAGGGGTCTTAAGCCCCTGACCCCACAAATGTTAGAGGAATAGCTGTGTTGTGTATTAGCAGGTCTCTATGCCCTGAAGTTCTTCAACTTTAACTGGAGTGAGTCCGCTTAGTCTTTTTTATTTAATATTTATTTTTATTTATTTTATTTGGCTGCACTGGCTCTTAGTTGCTGCATGCTGCATCTTCAGTTGCAACATATGGGATTTAGTTCCCTGACCAGGAATCGAACCTGGGCCCCCTGCATTGGGAGTATGGAGTGTTAGCCCCTGGACCACCAGGGAAGTCTCTGAGTCTGCTCAATCTTTCATGTATTTCTTAAATATGTCCTGGTACTTATTGTGTGTCTGGTGCTGTGCTAAGTGATAAGGCTCTCATGGAGCTGGTAACCTTGTTTGGGAAGATAGACAGGTCAGAGAATTGTTTCACTGCCAGGGTGAGAAGGGCTACAAGGGAGGAGTAGAGGTTTCTGGGAGAACTTAACCTGGTTGAGATGCTGGGGGCTTGTCTTAGCAAAAGTCAGAAGCCATATGCGGAGATCAGTAACACATCCCTCCCATTCCTGCAGTGATCCTGGTCTGCTCTTGGTGAGGCTGCTGCTTCACCACGGTAGAGTAAGAAGGGTTAGAGCGCTGCGGCAGACACCTGGATTGGTCCAAATCCTTTCCTCCTTTCTCTATAATGGCCAGTCAGTCACATCACTGATTAATATTCTGCTTGTGGTCCACGGTGACCACCCTTCTTACCTAATGTATGTCAGATAGACAGACACACTTGGCAGCTTTGCCAACTGCACACCATCTTGGTATCTGATTCTATCAGTTATCCAATCTTGTCTAGCTTATTTATCTAGCTGCTGCTGCTAAGTCACTTCAGTCATGTCCGACTCTGTGCAACCTCATAGACGGCAGCCCACCAGGCTCCTCCGTCCCTGGGATTCTCCAGGCAAGAACACTGGAGTGGGTTGCCATTTCCTTCTCCAGTGCATGAAAGTGAAAAGTGAAAGTGAAGTCGCCCAGTCGTGTCTGACTCTTAGCGATCCCATGGACTGCAGCCTACCAGGCTCCTCCATCCATGGGAGTTTCCAGGGAAGAGTACTGGAGTGGGTTGCCATTGCCTTCTCCCTGTTTATCTAGCTAATAAAAATCATGTTGAATTTCACTCCTCTTACAAGAATAGTCAGCTCTTCTGAATATAATGCAGAAACCTAATGAGGACCTCTCTCCTGCAGTCATCCTAGTCACTGACTTAAAAAGAAAGAAAAAAAAAAAATAGAGGTACTGTCAAAGACTAATAGATGAAAAATAAAAAAGATTGTCATACCTAAGTAGCAGCCTTCCTACTCTGCTATTACAGAAAGGTGACATTTTTATAGTTCTCTTTTGACAGGCATCTAAAAACAGAATAGTATATATGTCATTTGTTTCTTTTTTTATATATACCCTTAATGATCTAGATCCTGGTTATTACATCAGAGGTGTTTCAGAGCATCTATTGTCTGTATGCAAATGATCCTAACCATCAACTATTTCCAGTTTAAAGAATTCTGGTTTGTATTTTCCCTTTCCAGCCCATTCTCACTGCATTGAAATCTCTAGATGGATTGTGTTTGGTAAAAACTACGCATATTTTCCTGGCGGCTCCGTTTATAAAATCCAGCTCAGGAGCTCACATTTTCAATGCATGGAGAAAGGAGGAGCAGGGACAGTGGAACCAAAATAAACAGATGGTTGCCTTGACGATCTGTAAGAGACTCTTTCATGATCGTATTTCATGGTTTTCTTTTGAAATACATAGTGAGATAGACATACAGTTTTTATCTCGTTGACTTCCTGCCAGAGGCCCCATAGCTGAGAAAACACCTCTGCCAAGAAGCCACCACCACTGAATCCACTCTGGCAAGGTCCTTCCCACATCACTTGAGGAGCTGGGGCCCTCATCCCAAGGCTGGTGGCTGGTGCTGTGGGTGTGGACTAGAGTGAGGCTCAGCAAGGAGGCATGGCATTTGGGGGAAGACAAATGTAAACAGTAATGATTGCATGGAACAGAATGTCATGAAATCACAGAGGAGAAAATTCACTCCAGCGGGAGGGTCAGGCAGAGGAGGTGAAGTGGTGGGACTGGGTAGGTAGGTTTGAGCACAGGGAGCCTTGGATCTGACAGGTGATTGGGGTGAGGGGTGGGTAAGGAGTTCCAAGTTCAAGGAAGACAAACAGGAATAATAAAGTTGAATATTTTAACAATGACTTAGCCTTTGGTCTCTACTATGTCAATTTAAAGTTATTTGTACATAGTTTTGTGAATGTTTATTGAAGAAAAAAAAAAAACAGGCTCTTGATTCAAGTTCTGAAAATGTGGGGCAACTTCATAAATGTGTTTGAATTTCCTTTTATATTTGTATATACCTACATGCCTTATCTAGATTATAACACAAATGAAATCTCGGGCTTCCCTGATGCCTCAGTGGGTAAAGAATCCGCCTGCAGTGCAGAAGACACAGGAGACATGAGTTCGATCCCTGCGTCAGGAAGATCACCTGGAGAAGGGCATGGCAACCCACTCCGGTATTCTTGCCTGCAAAAATCCCATGGACAGAGGAGCCTGACAGACTACAGTCCATGGGGTTGCAAAGAGTCAGACACGACTGAGCACACATATACCCACATCCCTTATCCAGATTATAACACAAACTTATAATTGTGTAAGCCTTACAGATAAAAGCCTAGTGGTAAAGACATGGCTTTGGAGTCAGATCTGAGTTCAAGACCCTGCTTTGTCATTGCACAGCCTTAGGTACACTTGACCGGATGTATAGTCTCTGGGCGTCATTTTCCCATCTGCAAAATGAAGACATAGCAGGGCTTGTTTCACATTGCCTTCACATTGCCCTGTTACATGAGCTCTTCGCATGCAAGCACGGTGCCTGGCATCTGCTAATGATCAGTTAATGTTCGTCATTAGTTATTACTGTAAAACATCGAGTGTTTGTGAGGTTTTCTCTAAAGAAGTATCCCAGTAGACCTTTCTGTAACTTTTCTAAATGTTTGTTCCTTACTCCCATGCAAAAATACCAGGGATAAAAACCATCTCAAGCTTTTTTATTTTTTAAAAAAAATGGTAGGATCTACAGTTTTATTTTTATTTTATTTATTTATTTTTGGCTGTGCTGGGTCTTCGTTGCTGTGTGGGCTTTTTCTCTGTGGTGAGCAGGGGCCACGCTCTAGTCATGGTCCTCGGGCTTCTTACGGGTGGCTTCTCTTGTTGTGGAGCACAGGCTGTAGGGTGTGTGGGCTCAGTAGCTGCGGCTCCCGGGCTCTAGAGCACAGGTTCAGTAGTCGTGGTGCACAGGCTTAGTTGCTCTGAGGCATGTGGGATCTTCCCGGATCAGGGATCAAACCTGTGTCTCCAGCATTGGCAGGTGGATTCTTTACCACTGAGCCACCAGGAAAGTCCTCAGACTTTTTTAAATATTTGCAATCAAAGTGTCCCAGATTTCTTCAGCCTGCGAGGTCACAGCTCCCTGTTGTGCTGCATTACCGAAGTCTAACCCTTCGTTCTGTATGCCTTCAAGAAGTTCAACTTTTCTTTCATATATCCATGCACTAGGGGAACTCTAGGAAATTCTTATGTCAGCCTTTGGCTTGGCCATGTTGTATAGTCCAGTTTATCTCCTACAAAGTGAGTTTCACTGAGCATTTTTTCACATATAAAGGCCCCGAGAGGAGTTGTCACTGTGTCATCCTGTCCTAGGACCCCATCCTGATTTTTTCAGTGACTTCTTCCAGGGACGTTTTGTCTGTAGGAAAGACCACTTCCTTCCAGGGAAACCTCAGCCTCAAAAGACAACAGGCAACACCAGATTGTGATGTGTAATTCCCATCCCCAGCTAGAAGGAACCAGGGCACCTGAGGGGAGGGCTGGCTGGTCCCAGGTCTGTTGCAGGAAATCGCTAAGCTTTTTAGATAAGCCTAGGATACAGAACTGTGTCAGAAAGCAGAAGGGGGACAAATGAGTTGTGTCCAAAGGACACAGGGGCCAGTAAGAAGGTGCTCCCATTGGTCAGAGATGAGCATCAACTGAGCATCTAAAAAGGGTACTTGATTAAAACACATTGTGTATATTAACATAAAAATAGGAGTTTATCATGATGCTTTGAAAAAGTGAGAGAAAGCAGATAACCTCATTGGGTACCACTAGGACCTCAAGTCTTCATTCAGAAAATTGTCACTTTTGTGAGCATTTATCCAGTCTTTCCTGGACAACCTGTATTGCTGGGAATTGAAATCACCCTGGTTGATGAAAAAAATCTTCTCTTATAGAAAAATTCTAGCTAATAAATGTAAAAGGGTGATAGAATCACAACATCATGTTGTAACGCCTAGTGAAATCACTGATTGCAGTAATAATCAGTAACAAATGGGACTATCAGATGAGCCAGTGATGGGACACTTTGTGATGGAGGAGATGAAGAAGCCATCACGTCTATACTGTAGCATCACCGAAGATGGAACTCCCTGTGTGCTTCCCGAAGGGATACAGGATGATGCCCACAAGGTCACATCTGAGGTATTGATCCCGTCTCACTCAGTCTCACGAACTAAATTTTATTGACAGGGTTGTAGGAACAAAGAAAATGACATTGCAAGGAAGCACACTGGCAAGTCCAGAATGTGGGACAGTCTATGAGCTGAGCAACCCAGTTTCTGAACAAATCAATGGCAGGGTGGGGTCGGGGGAGAAAGGAAGGGGAGGGGAGGGCACAGCTGTCAGTACCAGAGGCGAAGAGATTTAACACCTAATACAACATGCAGACCTAGTTTGAGCCTGATTCAAGAAAACCAACTGTAAAAGAACTTTCCTTCAGAAACCAGGAAAATGTTGTTAGAGACTCAGCATTGGATGACAAAGAAATATTGTCTGTTTTGTTCGGGATTTTAACAGCATTGTGGTTTGTAAAAATGCTCAGAATTTTCAGCAATGCATACTAAAGTATGTAGGGCTTGGCTTTAAAGTTCCTTAACCAAAAAGAAAGAAAGGGACAAGTGAAAATAAAGTTTTAAATGTTGATACATTTTGACTGAATCTGGGTGATGGATATATGAAAACATTTTTAAAAGGGATCGATAAACCAATGTGCCAAAATCTTGGTAACTGTTGAACCTGGAAATGGATATAGGAAAGTTCTTTGTATTTATCCCTCTGTTTTTGAGTATGTTTAAAAATTTTTTTAACTTCTAAAAAAATAAACACAGTGTAACTCTAGGACACTGGTATGTTTCTCAAAAGCTGGGTTGTTTGCTCTGAGACCTCATCACATGTGCCATTTGAGCAAAGCCAGTCCCCAGCCCCTTGGCATCCTCTGTGCGCCAAGAAGAGAAGCTGAATCCATCTTTCTTTGGGGCAGCCTCCCCTTTCTTCCTTGTCTCCTATGGGCACTGCTGGAGTAAGCACACTCAGACCTCACACAAGAATAAGCCATCATTTTCTAGGACAGTCCAATCTAATCCTAATTTAGATGGAAACCATTTCCTTGGGTGCAGAAAGACAATTCTGCCCCAAGAAAGCCTTCTGCACATGGCTGTGGGGAGATGGTCGGCTTCTTGGAACCTCCTTGTCCTGCTTCTCTGCCCACAATAGAGGCTTTGCTCTGTCTTCACGTGATCAGATACCGATTGTGCAAGGACTGGCTACACCCGGGGGAATGCGGGCCACCACTTTTCTTATTTTTAATCGTGGTAAAATGCACATGACATAACAGTTACCATTTTAATCATTTAAGCGTACAGTTTAGTGGCATTTGGTACATTGTGGTATAACCAATCTCTAGAACTCTTTCCATCTCGGAACACTGATACTCTGTCCCCATTCCCCATCCCCCAGCCCCTGGCAACCACCATTCTACTTTTTGTCTCTATGAATCTGACAACTCTGGCTACCTCGTATAAGTGGAATCATTCAGCATCTGCCTTTTTTGACTGACTTCTTTCACACAGTATAAGTGGGCTTCCCCGGTGGCTCAGATGGTAAAGAATCCGCCTGCAATGCAGAATACCTGGGTTCAGTCCCTGAGTTGGAAAGATTCCCTGGAGGAAGGCGTGGCAACCCATTCCAGTATTCTTGTCTGGAGAATCCCATGGACAGAGGAGCCTGGTGGGCTACACATCGTGGGGTTGCAAAGAGTTGGACCTGACTGAGTGACTAACACTTTCACTTTTTAGTTTCAGTATCCTTAAGGTTCATCCACTGTAGCATGTGACAGAATTTTCTTCCTTTTTAAGGCAGAGTAATACTGCATTGTATGGATGGACACATTCTGTTCATTCCTCTGTCGATGGACACTTGAGTTGCTTCCACATCTTGGCTATTGTGATCAGTGCTACTGTGAAGATGGAGGTACCAAGCCATTGCTTTTGCAATATAAGGTTTTTCTCTCAAAGTGTTGAAAGTCCCAGCAACAGTTTTCAGCCCAGGTCCTGGTAGCTCCTTTCTCTCTGAGCGGTCTGCCCAAGCTCCCTCCCAAGGAGGACAAGCCTGTGTGCATGCGTGCGTGTGTGTGTGTGCATGTGTGCTAAGTTGCTTCAGTCGTGTCTGACTCTGTGTGACCCCATGGACTGTAGCCCACCAGGCTCCTCTGTCCATGGGATTCTCCAGGCAAGAATACTGGAGTGGGTTGCCAAGCCCTTCTCCAAGGGGATCTTCCTGACCTAGGGATTGAACATGTGTCTCTTATGTCTCCTGCATTGGCAGGCGGGTTCTTTACCACTAGTGCCACGTGGGAAGCCCAAGCCTATGAAAGGGCAGCAGCTCTGTGCCTCCTGACATCACAGAGCCAGGCAGTGGTCACTGCCTTCTCCTGATACACTTTGTCTGAAAACAATCAAAGGAATAGGTGCTGGCAAGATGGTGAACAATGGAAATTCCATCCCTCACTCCTGTTCCATTTCCCAAGGACCAACTGCTGTTGGATGAATGGCATTTTTTCCAGTGGCTTTATTGTACTTCATTGTAGACATATATTGTACAAATGCATATGTGTGTATAGTTTTGCTTTGTAGTTTATAAAAGTATTGTCTCATGCAACAATGTATCACAATTCCATACGATGGATAGGTGCTGGATATCCTCTGTATATACTCTTGTGTATTTGTATATATCCTCTGCATATACTGGAGAAGGCAATGGCACCCCACTCCAGTACTCTTGCCTGGAAAATCCCACGGATGGAGGAGCCTGGTAGGCTGCAGTCCATGGGGTTGCTAAGAGTCGGACATGACTTAGCGACTTCACTTTCTCTTTTCACTTTCATGCATTGGAGAAGGAAATGGCAACCCACTCCAGTGTTCTTGCCTGGAGAATCCCAGGGACAGGGGAGCCTGTTGGGCTGCTGTCTCTGGGGTCGCACAGAGTCGGACACGACTGAAGTGACTTAGCATAGCATAGCATCTGCATATACGCTTGTATTTTTGTTGTTGTTCAGTCACTTAGTTGTGTCTGACTCTTTGCAACCCCATGAACTGCAGCATGCCGGGCTCCTCTGTCTTTTACTATCTTCCAGAGTTTGGTCAAACTCATGTCCATTGAGTCAGTGAAGCTATGTAACCATCTTATCCTCTGCTGTGGCCTTCTCCTTTGGCCTGCAGTCTTTCCCAGCATCAGGGTGTTTTCCAGTGAGTCAGCTCTTTTCATCAGGTGGTCAAAGTATTGGAGCTTCAGCATCAGTCCTTCCAGTGAATATTCAGGGTTGATTTCCTTTAAGATCGACTGGTTTGATCTCCTTGCTGACCAAGGGACTCTCAAGAGTCTACTCCAACTTATATATGTGAGTGCCATTGTCGAATAGAAGCCAGTCTGTTGGGTCAAAGTGTATGTACATTTAAAATCTGAATATAAACAGCTGAAAGAATTATGTCAGTTTACTTGTTAGTGTTAAAGATTTGAGCTTATTCTTTCAAGTTTAGGGCAAACATTCTTGCCTGTTCTTAATCACTGGATATCCTTGACCTCTCTACAAGCAAATCTAAATAGCCTGTGCTACTCAGTTAAAATCTTCTTGGAAAATCTCAAGTTAGTAAAATTATCTAATTTTAACTGTTTTCTGCTTCCTGTCTTAGGCAGATTTGATGGGCAAAAATGTAATTGTATATTTCTGCAGATGGTAAATTTCAGGATTGGTCCTTTGAGGTATCAGGAAGTCTGAAGTTAATTTTATAAATATATGAATCTTTTAAGGATTACACAAACATATTTTTAAAATACATGTCTCTTTTGAAATTAAAAAAAAAAAAGAAAACCCTTCACTTCCACCCCCTTCCCTTTTTGATTTTCAGCTGCTTGAAAAATAGCGGATTGCCCAGAAAGATCAAGTCCACTAAGACTTTTATGCTGATATGCCCAGGAAATGTGTCTGCCCCACACCCCAATTTTAATTACTTAAGCCACTTGAACAGTTTGTGACTGCAGCCCAGACAAGTGATTTCACAATTATATTTCAAATATAAAGATTTCCTCCAAGGAAGCAGAAACTGTTCTTGGCACACACATTTGAAAGGGAGCGATGGGGTGGTTCCCGGCCAGGCAACGATGCCCTTAGAGGCAGGTTGCAGGGAGGAAAGGCCATCTACATCGCGTTGAAAAATATTTTTAATTCTCTGGGAACACAGAAACAGTATTGGAGCAGAGCCGCGTCTCTGCCAGCCCTCTGCGCGGTCCTCAGCCCGGAGCATCCCTGGACGCCCTGCTCTTTTGTGTTTCCTGCGTCCTCTCCAGGCGTGTCTGCGTCGTGCGGGGGAGGGTGGGGGTGGCGTGCCGGAGATCCCCTCCCGGAGGAGGGAGGCATCGGTACCTGCTTGTTATGTGACTATTGACTCGCCTCACGGGGAGGACTCCAGTGGCAAAGTGACCCTCCCCTCCGCCTGTCCCCTCCCTCCCTGTCTCCCGCCCTCAGTCTTGCCGCAGCAGGAACCTAACGCAGCCGCCCTGCGCTCCTCCTCCTCTTCTTCCTCGGGCTCCCGGATTCCTGAAGTTATTAGGAGAAATAAGGGGACCACATGGAAGTTGTGACAGCTCCCAGCGGCACTCCCCTCTCTCCTGAGCCATCACCTCGCCTTAGGGATTACCCGCTGACACGCTGAATGAAGGAGGTCCCCCTGCCAGCCAGCCTGCCAGGATGGGCCACTGCTGCTGCAAGCCTTATAACTGCCTTCAGTGCCTGGACAAGACGGTACTTTGCCTCCCACACCCGCCCCTCCCCTCTCCTTCCAAAGAGCCAGCTGCCTCTGTCTGTCCGCCCCGCCATGGCATGTGTGTGTGCACTTGTCTTGTGAGTAGAACAGGATATACTGCCCTGGTTGGCAGTATACTTCCCGGTGCTGAGTCTTGAGCTGTGTTACTCTGCGGTGTCTTACATAATTGTGTTTCTGCAGCCTCCGATGTAACTGTTGCATTCTCCTGAAATGTTGAAGGTTCTGCTCCAACATCGTGAAATCCAAACTGCCAAGAAATCCTTGGAATATTCTGACTGCCTTTTAATGTACCTGCGAGAGCTGAGACATTCCAGGAAGGGGGGTGGGGGGGGAGGCGGGAATTTAGATGAGCTAGACATGTTTCTCTTGGCCAACCACTAACTTGGAAAGTTTGCCACTCTCTGTGACAAACAGCATCCATCCTTGTAATTTCTGTGCTTCAGGTCAGAGATGCAAGCCTCCCCCCAACTATCCGTAGTCCAGTTCTGCTCTCTGTATGTGTTTGCATCACGTAGGGATGCAGAACCCAGAGGTGAAGACTTAAGGAGCCAGAGAGTCTGCGGGTGTGTTCCAGTTTTCACTGGAAGGGAAATTCACAGCCAGGGAACGGAGACCAGAGTGTGAGCAAGCACCGGATGACAGTTCCAACACAAAGCCTTTCTTTGCTATTGACATTTGACTGCGAGCTTGCAGAGGGATTCGGAGATGCTTTTAATTTCACAACTAGAAATGTGCTGGCAAGAACTCTTGCCTCTGTGATATGTTTTATTATCACACATGTTTGGATTTCTCAAAGATGCATGAAATGGGATTTAGCAGGAGGATGAAATTGCCTCCTTTCTACTTGTGGGCATCAGTTATATAGCTTGAGGTCTAGTATGTGACCAGGTGAAGAGAAATAAACGGCTTAATATAAAACTCATTAGAAGGGGGTCACTTGGGAAAAATTGGTTACTAGTCCTGTGGGTGAACTCTGACCCAAAGTAGAGTTATACACCACCTAGGAAAATTAAACTGATACATTAAAAGTCACCTGTTCCTTCTTTTCCAGTAGAAATGACTGTCTCAATGGGATTGGTTTTTGCCACCAAGACTGAATTAAAATGTTTATGTACACATTTATGTGCTTTAGACAAATAGAAATATGCAGCATTTGTACTCAGTTTTCTGCCTTTGAATCCAACACTGAAGTGATTAGGCCCTTTTTTCAAGAGAAATGGTCACCAAGTGGTTTTGAAGAAAGCCTTGTAATAGTAATAATTATAGAAGGGGAGGATCTGCTACATGTACAGCAGTATTATAATGCTCGTATTTCTAAGCTCTGATATAAAAGTTTTAGAAATAAAAGCTGGTTACCTCATGCGAAGAGTTGACTCATTGGAAAAGACCCTGCTGCTGGGAGGGGTTGGGGGCAGGAGGAGAAGGGGAAGAGAGGATGAGATGGCTGGATGGTATCACCGACTCGATGGACATGAGTTTTGGTAAACTCCGGGAGCTGGTGATGGACAGGGAGGCCTAGTGTGCTGCGATTCATGGGGTTGCAAGGAGTCGGACACGACTGAGCGACTGAACTGAACTGAACTGAAAAGTCTTTTTCGAGAAAATATATTTTAAAGTGAATCCGTCCTCCTTTTTTGTTTCACATCAAGTCCTTGAAAAATATTATCCCTGTGTCAGTCTTTAAATTGGAGATTTTAAGAAAGATAATTAAATGCTGTTTCTTCTCTTTAGCAGTGTGATGTTTAAGTGACTTTCAAATGTTTTAGCTTTGAGATGTCACACTTAAGGCTAGTTATTCTTTCCTAATGAAAACTTAAAAACTTGCACAGCATTTTCAACTTTCTCCTTAAGCTTACAGTGACATTTCTTGCTGTATCTATGCTATATTTTAGAATGATATGCCCATTGCAGGTTTTATAGATATTATGTCCATAGGTGCTTATCTCAGGGATTAGGGATTTTCATTCTTAATTAAAAAATTTTGTTTTATTTAGTTACCCACCTTTCAGCATAACTTCATAAATGGTATGCCAGAATTGTTAGTTCATTCAGTAGTTACCTGTTGGGCCAGGCATGATACTTCTAGGACTGTTACGGAATTCCAGTCCAATCTCAAACTCTGGAAATGAGTTTATTCTTTAAATTCCACCATAAAATCCTGTAGTCTGTTCATCAGCTCTGACAATAGCAGGATCAACATGAAAGAGACCTGATGAAATGGTCGTTGAGTTGTTTCTGATTACTTCAGCCCATCTTGTTATTGTTTAGTCCCCAAGTCATGTCTGACTCTTGTGACCCTGTGGACTGTAGCCCACCAGACTCCTCTCTCCATGGGATTTCCCAGCCAAGAATGATGGAGTGAGTTGCCATTTCCTTCTCCCAGGGGTCTTCCTGACTCAAGGATCGAACCTGTGTTTCCTGCATTGGCAGGAGGATTCTTTGCCACTAAGTTACGAGGGAAGCCCTTAGTCCATCGTAATAAGCCTTAAAAAAATAAAAGGAACACCCGTCCCCCCAGCGACCCATACTCTGTACAAATACAAAACAGAAAACTTTATTTTGCGAAGCAAAAATGCCTTTGACAGTTGCTCCTAGGGCGGGTAAAGATGTTCTGAAACATCTTTAAACAAAGAGACCTTTAGGTAATCAGTTTCAGAGGTGGGCTAAGAAATAATAGTCTTAAGGTGATTCTTTAACATGAATTTATTGGGAGGAAGTATGGAATTTTGCCTAGAGTATAAAATGCATGAGAAGTTTGTTAAATGAACAAATGGTTTTTAAAGGTTGATCATGCCTAAGTATTTTAAGTTTAAAAACACGAGTAAAAGCATCAACAGTATTTCTTGCTGGTTTGCTCTGTGCCCAGTTATTTTGGGGACTAGCAAGGTTTCTTGGAAGAAGTGGATCATGACTTGCGTATGGAGGAATGGGGTAGAGTTTTGAGAAGGATGGTAACTCTAAGCAAAGGGAGCTGGAGTAAAGATGTTTTAGCTCACGTGGGTGAAAGGTGAGAGTCAATATTGGTACACACAAGCTCATAGGGAGTGTGGGAAATGTTTACCAGGCTGAAACCCAGGCTGATTTTTAACTTTTGTTAAGAAGAGATAGGGATCCATGTTGGGATTTGAGCAGGAAGCCAGTCTGTAGAGAGACTCATTCCACAGGTATCTGAAAGGGAAAGTTGTGACCCCTGAAGCCCCCTGGGATGCCCAGATGGACCCCCAGTAGTCTGTCCACCGGTGTGTTCAGTGTGGTCCAGGCTGAAGCCAGCAGCTCTGCACATACAGACACCTCCCAGAGCTGGTCCTTCTTAGAAACGTTGGGTTACTAAGGGAAATCAACTAGATGTACAACTAGAGTGCCAGCCCATTTTTTAACAATAAGAACTATAACTGACAAGCAAATGAATGCTTACAAGCCTGATTAAATGGGTGATTTCTTTTTAGAGTCAAAGTCTAGCTTCATAAGAGGTAGTTGATGAGGCTGGAATCTGAGCTAACAAGTTACTTAGGCACCCATTGCCCTCAGGTCCCATTACCCGCCCAGCCTGAGGTTACCCGGGAGGCTGTGTGATGTGTGACTGTCACGGGCCCTGGTGACCACCTCTTCCAAGCTGCCACAGCTTTGCTTCTTCTACTACATATACCCCCACCCCACTACACCCCCTCTTCCTGCTTCAGATACAGTCCTGTCCCTTTAGGGCTTACTTTGCATACCTCTACCCTCAGGTTTTCTGTGTTGATTGTCATCTCAGAGGCTAATCTAACTTATCTTTTCTCTAAATTTTTGGGAGGGGTGTGAATTAGGGGAAGGCACCTCACTGCTTCTCCCAGCTACGCTCAGGTGATGGGACAATAATAAATTTGGGAAGGTCATTAAAAGAAGATAGAATCCAGAAAAGTCAAGAGACTTCTTCTGTGAGTCATAAATGGGTGAAAGAAAATCATGGTTCTGGCTAATTTTCCTTCCCTCTGCTTGCTCTGGAATCCAGAAGTTTCCAGCCTTGCTCCTCTGAGTTCACAGTTCTTCTCCTTGGGCCCCCTGAGTCTCTGTCCTTCCTAACTGCTCCTTGGTAATCCACATGTGGGCTGACACCCTCCTGTTAACTGCAGCCTCTTAGGTAAGCTAGATGTTTCCCAGCTACCAATGCCCCAGCATGCATGCGTGCTCAGCCATGTCCAACTCTTTTTGACCCCATGCTTTGTAGCCTGCCAGGCTCCTCTGTCTGTGGAATTTCCCAGGCAAGAATACTAGAGTGCAGTGCCATTTCCTCCTCCGGATCTTCCTGACCCAGGGATCATATTAGCATCTCCTGTGTCTCCTGCACTGAGCCACCTGGGAAGCCCAACACCCCAACATGCACAAGGGCAAAGGCTGGAATGATGCATCTGGAAATTTCATCTGATTTCTTGTGAAACCAGATACGGCCTTGCTCATTTTCCACACGAGTAGACACTGACATGTATTTAAGAATATTAAACATGAATGATGCTTTCCCTTCGGCTGGTCTGTATTAAATTTGATTTCCAAGTAGAAAAGCAGACATAAAGTACAGTGGCCTGTGCTAATTATATGTGAAAGAAATAGTACTTATTGATTAAGTCAAAGCATGGCATCAGTGCTCCCTTAAAGCCATAATAACTGAAATGAATAAAAGGTCAGTCCACTTCCCAAAGGAATTTTCCACAGTGCTGTATTATGGATCTGGCCCATCTTCACAATATTAATATTGAAAATGAATGCTGTATTCACCAAAGGCAGTATGAAAGCAACACTGAAGACTTACGTGTTCTGTTGACGTCACCTGGTGGCTGGTTTGTTTTGAAATATAAAAGAAAATGTTTCCCTATTAAGACAAAATTTTACCATGTGGAATTAAAGCCTCATGGGTGAGAAACAATATTGTTTTGTGGAAGAAAGAAAGAAAATTCCTTTAAGCTCTTTGTAATTACATGTGTAGGTATATCACTTTGGGTTTCAAAAATTCACAATAAAAAGGATCTGGATGTTTCCTCAAATACCAGAATTCTATAGATTTTTAAATTTAACTCCTTGTTAAGGCTCTTTTATTTAGCCTGGGAAAAAGGGGCCCAGCTCAGGTGATCAAATTTTCCTCATCTATACTGATTTCAGGGCAGGGTAGGCTAAAAAGATAAGGAAGTTTAGTTGGGCATCTTTAAACTTAAATATATATGTATACATATATATGCACATACATACATACATGTATATGATGACATCACTGACTCAATGGACATGAGTTTGAGCAAAGTCCAGGAGAGAGGGAAGCCTGTCCATGGACCTCATGCTGCAGTGCCTGGGATCGCAAAGACTCAGACACAGCTGAGCGACTGAACAACAACAACATATATATTTTAAATGTACATACATATGTCCTTTAAAAAAATATTAGGTGGGGAGGAGGAAGCTGACAAAAACACTCAAAACTATAGTGAATTTTATGAAGTTTTCATCAGCAGGCTTATAGCTGGTCAAGCATTCTTTCCAGGAGAGTTGCCGACCAGAGGCAGACTTGGCAAGAAGGGCCCATCTTATGGGGTGACAGGGGTCCCCAGAAATAGCCCAAGTGCTGTTTGGTGTCGCTGGTCCTCCTGACCTTTGCCTGGGGTCAAAGGTGACCTTTGACCTTTCCCTTCCCTAGCCCCCTGCTTACCCATCCTCTGGTCTCAGGAAGTCCCCAGGCTGGCCCTGCCAGTTGAATTTTATCATACTGTTTTGTAATTACTTGTTTGTTTACTGACTCTTTGGGAGACTTCTCAGCTTCTTGAAGGCAGAAATATCCTGCCTGGCTTGTCTGCCTGCCAGTGGTGTATATGTGTGCTCAGTCGTGTCCAACTCTTTGCGACCCCGTGGACTGTAGCCCGCCAGGCTCCTCTGTCCATGGAATTTTCCAGGCAAGAATACTGGAGTGCGTTGCCATGCCCTCCTCCAGGGGATCTTCCTGACCCAGGGATCAAACCTAAGTCTCCTGCATCTCCTGCATTGACAGGAGGGTTCTTTACCCCTGAGCCCTCAAGAAAGCATGTAATAGGCACCCAGTAAATATGTGTCATATTTCCTGTTTCTGGATCAGTTGGGGTGAAAACTCCTCAGATTCACTCAACCTTTTATATGTCAATGATCATTCAAAACACATATATTTTAATAAAAACCAGGCTGTTCTGTTGGTTCCTAATGGGGGAAGGGGCTTAGGTGGCTGATGCCCAAGGGAGGGTCACATGGGTGAGGCTAACTAACAAGAGTGGGCTTTTTCACTTCCTGTCATCCCCAGTTTCACACGGGTGGCACTAGCCGCCTAAACAGACAGCCCTGGTTGACTAGGCATGTTAGGATAAAAGAGTGTGGCAGGCTTGCTTGGGGCTTGGCCTCACATTCAGTTGCTTGGAGTTCACAGAGTGCTGAACTGGTTGTATACTTTGCCAGGCTTCTGTAACCAGGACAGATCGAGGGCAGTGTTCCCCAGGAGTTTGCAGCGCCATGGCTAAGGAGAAACTGGGCTTCCCTGTAGCATACTGATAGGGTGAGAGGTGGCGGGGAGCCTGAGATGTTCATGGAGGGGAGCCTCTGGGATTCCATCTGCGGGTGCAGCGGGCCATGCTGGGGACACAAGAGGACTCGGAGTGCCAAGGAGACATGCCGAATCACAGAGGCAGCTAAAAAGACACACTCCTGCCATGGGGCCAAGACGAACATTCTACAAGCGTCCCCTTTCCAGTTAAGCCCATCCTGGAGTAAATGGTCATTTTAGAGGAACAACCTTCTTGGACTTGGCGATTTCTGGACTGTATCATTAGGATAGCTTGGATGCCTAATACTGAGCTCTATTTTTAGCCTGTTGGAGTGAAAGCAGGGGCTCATGTGCTTGGCACCAGTGAGGAATTTTCCACTCAGTCCCCATGTAGGGAAGCACTAATTTAACGCTGGCCCATCGAGGAGACCTTGCTCGTATTTCAGCCGTCCGCTGTGTCATCACTCTGGATCTGGCTTAGGGTGGAAGATGGGGGAAGGAGGATGGTGTGTGAGAGCCTTTCCAAGGGAACCTTCGGGGCGGCCTCACTCCTAATAACTCAGCAGAACTTCAGGCCATGCTGGGCTCTGCTGAGCCACAAAGGGTTGGAAGGGTGACTCTACGAGGCAGGGAGTAGAGAGTGGAAATTCCCTCTAGGTTCTCATCCTGCCTAAGGAGCAGTGTCCCTGGAGTCCAAGCTGTTGACTCATTCCATCACGTCATTCTGGTTTGGCTCGAAGAAAACCAAGAGGAACTTAATTGATGCAGAGAATTCATAAATTAGAAGAGTTATGTCATTCCAAAAACAGGCTCTTAAGGAAGAAGGGCTGCAGCTAGACTGCTCCGGCCGGCCCCCTGGAGCAGAGCTGCGCCAGCATCTTCAGCAGGGACGCGTGGGGAGGCGGTCAGAAAGGGTCAGAGAAAGCTGACCAGGAAAAGCTAAACAGCTACCCCATTAGGTGTTACAGCCCCATGTAGGCTGGAATGGAAACACACTGAAGTGCAACCTGCAAATCCACACCAAGGACAAATACCCCGCCAAGGAGGGCAGGGGTGGGTGGAATGTGAATGTAGCCAGGGAATATTTTCAGTGAAGCAGAGTCATCAGGGGCTGGCCGTGCCTGTCCTCCGGTTAGATGTAGAAAGCTTGGTGGTAACTTGTGCTTGGATCCAAGCTGAGGATCGATGTGATTTGGGTGTCAACATTGGGTCTTTATAAGTGTGGGTTGGAGGGAGAATCTCCTTGTTAGTGTTAGTGTTTGATGAAGAGTGTAGACCTTGGCTTGAACCTCCTGCTTCACCACTTCCTGGGTAGTTGTGCATGTTACTCGGCTGATTTCCTAACCATGGAGCCTCAATTTTGTCCTCCAGAATGGAAAATAAACCATGGAGCCTGTTGACCATATTTGGAGGAGTAAGTGAGCAAAAGGCTTACCCTGCGCTATGCCTGGTGTCTAGGAAGTGTTTGGTCAGTTCAGTTCAGTCGCATAGTCGTGTCCAACTGTGACCCCATGGACTGCAGCACGCCACGCTTCCCTGTCCATCACCAACTCCCAGAACTTGCTCAAACTCATGTCCATCAAGTCAGTGACACCATGTAACCATCTCACCCTCTGTCATCCCCTTCTCCTGCCTTTGATCTTTCTCAGCATCAAGGTCTTTTCCAAAGAGTCAGTTCTTCCAACCAGGTGGCCAGAGTATTGGAGTTTTAGCTTCAGCATCAATCCTCCCAATGAACATTCAGGACTGATTTTCTTTAGGATTTACTGGTTTGATCTCCAGTGTTTGATCAAGGTCAGTGTTAATGTTGATGTAGTAATCAGCATGGGCTTTCCAGGTGGCTCAGTGTTAAAGAATCTGCCTGCCAATGCAGACGATGCAGGAGATGCAAGTTCCATCCCTGGATTGGGAAGATCCCTCTGGAGAAGGAAATGGACCCACTCGAGTATTCTTGCCTAGGAGATCCCATGGACAGAGGAGCCTGGTGGGCTACAGTCCATGGGTTGCAAAGAGTCATACACAAATGAGCAGACACACAATCAGCACACCTTTCCCGAGTTTAGTTATTTCCCTTGACTTTTTAGCCATCAGATTTGTTGCTTTTCTTCAGTAGCTGACACTTCTTGATGAGCTGTGTGATGACTTTGAGACCATTGGTTTGGTCATCTGTCTTTGCAGAAGGTTGGGCATGAGGGCAGGATGGATCTTCATTGATCATCCTCATCTTTGCTTCCCAGAATGGAGAGGGTGCAAGTCTCTCATCTCATTGGCTTCCCTCCTGTTTGCCCTGCATCTCTTTTCCCTTCCCGCCTCCTCCCTTTCTTCTCTTTCTTCTTCTCTTTTGCTCCCTCATTTGCATTTCTCCTCAAGCAAAGATAGGTGGGGCAGGGCTGACCACACATGTCAGTGTGGTTTTCACCCAAGTGACTCAAATCAGAGGATCTTCACCCACATCATCAGCACTGTCTCTACCTGAGGCCTGTCCTCCCTGGACCTTCAAGCCCCTCCTTTCCCATGTCCCTGAGGCTTCCATGGCTGGAAAGTGGGGTGTGATGGCTGGTGATGCGGGATACCCACGTACGGGTACCATCCACCCAGGGCTTCATCCCAGGGCTGATGCAGGAGCTGAGGGAAACCTTGGCTTTGGGTTAGCAGTCAGAGTTGGCTTATGGATTTTTTGTTAGGTTCTAGTTGTTCTGTTTGCAACCTCGACTAAGTCTTTGCAACTCTCAGCAGCTCAAGAGTGCATTGTAAGTGAGGCTATTTCTGTTCTGATAAGGTTAGTATTTCAGTTCTCTGACTGTGCTTCAAATTGAGGATGTGAAGTGAAAGTCCCTCAGTTGTGTGCAACATTTTGTGACCCCATTGACCATACAGTCCATGGAATTCTTCTCCTGGCCAGAATACTGGAGTGGGTAGCTGTTCCCTTCTCCAGGGGATCTTCCCAAGCCAGGGATAGAACCCAGGTCTCCCATATTGCAGGCGGATTCTTTACCAGCTGAGGCACCAGGGATATAATTCAAAATGTCTCTTTCCCAGGTGCCACTAGTGATAGAGAACCTGCCTGCTGATGCAGGAGACGTAGAAGATTTGGGTTCGATCCCTCAGTTGGGAAGTTCTCCTGGAGAAGGAAATGGCAACCCACTCCAGTATTCTTGCCTAGAAAATCCCATGGACAGAGGAGCCTGCAGGCCACAGTCCATGGGGTCACAGAGTTGGACATGACTGAAGCGACTTTGGAGATATTGAAGGAGCAGAAACAAATTAGTTTTTTCAGTAGTTTGAGATTATTTCAGGGTAAATACCGAGTTTACCCTCTCTGGAATATCAGGCTCTCTTAATTTGTTGGAGAAGGCAATGGCACCCCACTCCAGTACTTTTGCCTAGAAAATCCCATGGACAGAGGAGCCTGCTAGGCTGTAGTCCATGGGGTGGCTAGAGTCGGACACGACTGAGCGACTTCACTTTCCCTTTTCACTTTCATGCATTGGAGAAGGAAATGGCAACCCACTCCAGTGTTCTTGCCTGGAAAATCCCAGGGATGGGGGAGCCTGATGGGCTACCATCTATGGGGTTGCACAGAGTTGGACGTGATAGAAGCGACTTAACAGCAGCAGCAGCAGCAGCTTAATTTGTAGTAACAAGTCAGCTGGCTGTACTCTGCTGATGTTCGAACAAGGACCTGTCCCTGTGATCAGTCTTATTAGACGTTTTCCCCTTGTTGTATTCTCTAGTCTTTGAACTTAGAGTAGAATCACAACAGAGCCAGGAAGGTGCTTTTAAAAAGAGAGAGAGAGAGAAAAGAAAATGCAAATTCTGAACACATTCAGATATTCAATATGGAAAAGCACCTCTTATCTGTAGGATGTCATCCAGTTGCAAATAAAATCAAAGGAATCAGAGTTGTAATAACAAGCAACGCTTTGTATAGAGGGTGTAAGTGCCAGGCATTATTCTAACTGCTTCACCTATGTTAATTTATTTAACCATCAGGATAACCCTGTGCAGTGGGCGTGGCACTGGAAGGTTACGTGCTCTCAGAGGTGGTCTCCTGCCTTCAAATTCCTGGAGGGCAAGGATGCTGCAGGCTGGGGTGGGAGGTGGGAGCTTCATGAGTGAGATGGGGTCCACTGTCCCCCAAAGGGTATATCGTTGCTGCATTAGTCTCAAGAGAACTGTGACTTAATCACTGTTAATGCTTGTGACTAAAATAGCTCTCAGTTTTATTTTGGCATGAAATTCTGGTATTGCTTAGCACATGCCCTTTATATGACCTGAGACCCTGCCATAGGCCCAGAGTAGCTCACATGTCACCAGGGTCTAAATGCAGGAGACACAAGGACACAATCGTGATGACTGTCTATTCTCGTTCAGCCCAGATTGTCTGGAGGTGCTGACATCAAAGTCAGAGGAGGTTATGAAAGAAAGTGTTCACGCAACCTTGATATCTCTGCTAGATATTTGGTACCCATTTTAGCCAAAATTCCCTCTTGGGAAATGTTTGCGTTGGGTGTGCATTCTACAGAGTGAAAGAAACTTTCCTTGAAGGCCTGTATTTTTGGCATCTCTCACTGGAAGAGAATTTACAGAACACATCTTTCCTAGTTATTATTAATAATAAAATCATAACAAATGTAAGTCTTGATGCTGACTCATATCTTCAACTGCTTCTCTGTTTTATGTCCTAATAGGAATTTGATTTGAAAACAAGCAAGCAGTCATTTAGTGACAAATGGCATTCTTTGCAGTAAATAATACTTCAAGTGGGAGTTTTCCTCTTATACCAATGCACAGAGTGGAACAAAATACTTGGAGACCTCTAATTTTGGTGTTGATCTTATGACAAAGAGAAATGTTTCGTATTAGGTTTTCTGTTCAGTGTTCATTAGGTAGCTGGCCGTGCATGTATGGACAAAAGAGTAAGTTTAAGGAGACTTGGTAAAATAAACATCTGTCTGTCAGAGAGCTATGGCGTTGGCATTTTCATGATCAAAAATCTCATTAATAGTGACAATAATTAAAAATGTAAAATAATATATAACAGTAGATTAATGTGTAGACATGCAGAGAATTACTGTAGGTTGATATCCACAGAGTAGAATATAGAGAAAAGTGCAACCACAGCGTATTATTAATATTATATGACAAGCTTTGTGATTTGAATGTGGTACAAATAAGTGAGTCATACTTGGGGTTTGTAAGTTTTGTATATGCTTATCTAATGAGAAAATTATCTCCTCAAGGACTCGACTTATAAATATTTGCTTGATGTGATTCATTAGTTAAACATGTGAAAGTCCTTATCCAGCCTCAAACAAGGGGAATCTCGGTGTCCGTTTTGTTTTTTCAGAATGAAAGTGCCCTTGTGAAAGAGAAAGAGCTGTCAATCGAGCTTGCGAACATCAGGGATGAAGTTGGTAAGTGGGGCCTCGGCATGAGGAACGGGAAGAGGGTGTCTTTTTCCTGGTATGTGAACATGTAACAAAAGCAGCTGTGTCTCGAGTAATAACCAGAGCAGACCTGCCTGGACAGATGGGAGCATCTTCCCCAGAGCAGTGGTGGGTTCTTGTAGTCTTGGGGGTGGGGCATTGATTTCTCTGCAGCATCTCTGTTGTCATAAAGGCAGCTTGCTAACAGTTCACAGTGGAACTAATCAGGCTTGACTCCGCTTCTCACAGATGGCAGCGCATCTCTGCATCTGCCTTGTGTGGGGTGACACGCACCCCCCATGTGACCCCTCCCTCTGCCCCAGGGAAGGCACAGCTCCTAGAAGCAGCTCAGCTCTGGTGGGTAGCTGGAGCGCTCCCAGTAAGATGCTTCCTGCCGTTGTTCACCCTGCCGTGAAACATTCTGTGATCTAGAATGTGAATCTGGATGGCTGTAAAAATGCTAGGGTTCATCTCAAAACTCCTCCTCTTTGGCCAATAGGATGGTATCATTCTGGCTGAACCACAGGAGACCTTGCCAGTGACAGGATGACCCCAGACCCTGGGATATCTTCCGTCATAGACTTTCACTCTTGGCCATAGGTCAGACCAAGGATCTGCCACATTCCGATTACTTGATCCCATTCTGTTCTTGGGATCCTTTATTCCAGCAGAGGTGACATGAACATGACCTAGTCCCCTCGGCATGCTCTTCTCTTTATGAGGAACGATTCTCCTACATCCAGTGTGGTCCTGGGGGTAGCCCACCTGTGCAGGTGTGTCCTCCTCCACCAGCAAGGCCCTTGAACAGACCCATCCATCCTAGGTGGGTGGCACCTGTTTTGGGGTCAGCCGTGAGGCATAAAGTGTGGAGGCCAGACTTCCCTGAAGAACACGGGCCCCCAGGATGCATGGTGGATGGGGTCATGATTTTCACAGTTTCCCCTACCCTTTCTTTTTAGAAGTGAAAGTGTTAGCTGCTTCAGTTGTGTCCGACTCTTTGCAACCCCATGGACTGTAGCCCCCCAGGCTCCTCTGTCCATGGAATTCTCCAGGCAAGAATCCTGGAGTGGGTTGCCAATTCCTCCTCCAGGGGATCTTCCCCACCCAGGGATCAAACCTAGGTCTCCCGCATTGCAGGCAGATTCTTTACCATCTGAGCCATTATTTTTACCTTAAAATTTGTGTTTTGTTTCTTCACCATGAGTTTTCCACTTCCTCTGCCATCCAGACAGGGCGGCTGTGGCCTCTTCTCCCTTCCTAGGGGAGCAGTCCTGTGGGGAAGGCCTCATGTCATGGCCCCTCCCCAGCCTCACCTGTGCAGTGCCCACACCCCCGCCAGTGGGATGGATGCATAGGACCGGAAGTGGCAGTGTTGGTAAGGGACTCCCGTGAAGCCTCAATCCACACACACACACGTGTCTCTCTCATGCAATGGTCGGGCTCTCGGGTGGTTCCTGGGCTGTGGAGGAAATGACTGAGGTCCTGGCAGAGTGAGCTGGCTCACGTCCATGTCCATGGGTTCCCCTTCATCTAAAGGAAATTTGATTAAAGAAGAGAGTGATGACGGGGCAGTCTGCAAGGTGACTCATAGCTCTGATGTGTAGCACCTTGAGTCTGAAGACGGAGGACAAACTCTTCCACTGTGGGGTGAGTGCCTGCCGGGAGAGATGTCTGCTCCCCCTGGGCAGATGTTAGATCCAAGTGTCCGTCCTGACCCAGCGGGTGAAATGTACCAAACCCAGTGCCCTTACGCTTTCCCGAAGCTTCTGAGTGCAGCAGGAACCCCTCAGGATCACGTTGGGGCTTTGTGTGGAAGTCTTCTTTGATTTCTGCATTAATGCTAATAGGAGCACCAGAAGCCACCTGCCGAGGGAAAAAGCCATGGGGCGTGGGGAAGGAAGGCCATTCGGCCCAGCATTTGGCTCCAGAGAGCGCTTTAGCTGCGAGTCCGTGAGCCACTGTGGAGCCGGCATTTGTGAGGGGAAAGACAAGGGGCCGGGGGGACCAGCCGTTAACTGTAACGTCGTGAATTCTGGTGTCTTGACCTGAGCGGTGTTCCTTGGAAGTGAAGAGGGCACCTGGCTATGTTCACCGACCTGGAAGCTCTCTGAAGCCTGCTGTTCCAGAGTGTTTATAACCCATCCTCCAGTGCCCCCTCTCCCTGGAGGTTGGTGAGGGGGCCCAGAAGCTCCAGCCCTCTGATGGCCTGGTCTGTGACCCGCCCATCCTGAGGCTCTCTAGGTGCCTCAGGGAGTCACCTCCTTAGCATAAATTCAGTCACAGAAGGACTCATTATAAATATGAGAGACACTCCTGTCACCCAGGAATTCAGAAGGGTTTTAGGAACTCCAGGAGACAAAGACCAGTATATTATTCTACCTCACCTAGCCAAGGCACCTGGCCAAGGTACTGCCCAGACATAGAGAACCCCTCCTGCATTAAGCAGTTTTCTGAGCACCTTTATGTAGCAGGCACACTCATCACATTGTGATGGAGGCCCAGGCCTTAATGACTATAGTCTGTCTAGTCACTGCATTTGAGAGATCAGTAAGTCCAGACTTGGTCAAAGATTTTATCTAAAGCTGGGATGTCTGTAAGAAGGACCAAGAGGAAGAGCTTAGTTCTCCCTAATCTCAGTCCATCCATTCATTAAACAGTTATTTCTTAGGTACTGAGTATGTGCCAGGCGGGCTATCCAGGTGGCTCTGTGGTAAAGAATCCGCCTGCCAATGCAGGAGACTCAGGTTTGATCCCTGGATCAGGAGGTACCCCTGGAGAGGGAAATGGCAACCCACTCCAGTATTCTTGCTTGGGAAATCCCATTGGACAGAGGAGCCTGACGGGCTACAGTCCATGGAGTCACCGAGAGTCAGACTGAAGTGACTGAGCTCGCACTTGCGTTTTTCATCTGACCCAAAAACTTTAGAAACGTTAATGTGAAATGTAGTTTTAAAACCAAAAGCAGTGATTAATAAAGCAGTCATTCTGGCAAAGTTTCTCAAGTGTTGTACAGGAAGCTAAATGGTTAAGTCTACATTTGGATTCAAGTTGGCATTTTGAAACAGAGCAAGCAATACTAAATGTTTTCTGTAACATGAAATAAAAACAAAGTAAAGAATTCCAAGAGCTTTGATACAAAGGTATGATAGTGAGCTAAGTTTGTGATAGTAAGCACTGAATTGATATGTTCTTAAGTTACTAAATAGAATGAAAATTTCAATTTGCTCTTGTTTATAGCTAGCAGCTCACATATACACACCCCACTGTATGTATTTGTGAGATGATTTTACCTCCTAGGGTTTATACAGAAAATGTGTTTTCCAATTTATGATCATAATCCCTTGTATTTACCAGGTGCTTAGTACTTACCAAGCTCTGTCATGTGATATGTTTTATTTATTCATTCATTCAGATTGCTCTGTGAAGTGGGTGCTGGTGTCTCTTATAGGAAACTGAAGCTCAGAAAGATTAAATGACTTCCAAAGGAGCACACAGCTAGTGTGTACAGAGTCGAGTCTCAAACCCAAGTCTAGAATTCTTCTACGTATTGTGTGTGATTTTACCACAGCGTCTCCAGCACCACCATCACATTTGGTGATAATTTTTAATTTAATAGATTAAAAAATCAGGTGAACAAAATAAAATAGCTTTTTCTTCCAGTTCTGTATGTTGTTGTTCAGTCGCTAAGTTGTGTCTGATTCTTTGCGACCCCTTGGACTATAGCACGTCAGGCTTCCCTGTCCTTCGCCAGCTCCCGGAGCTTGTTCAAACTCATGTCCATCGTTGATGATGCCATCCAAGCATCTCATCCTCTGTTGCCCCCTTTTCCTCCTGCCCTCAATCTTTCCCAGCATCACGATCTTTTCCAATGAGTCGGCTTTTCCCATCCGGTGACTTCCACGCAAAAGGATGAAAGATGCTAGTATGAATCTGTCCAGACATAGGTTAGAGTATAATTATGTTAATTCATCAGTAAGTTATAGCTGTTAGGATTGGGTTCAAGAACAAATAACAAACTCCCTAAAGAATGGGAGCTTACTCAAGGTAGATGTTTATTTCTCCCTTATATAAAAGTTGGAGGAGTTCCAGGTGGCTCAGTGGTAAAGAACCCACCTGCCAATCCATTGAATCTGCATGCAGGAGATGCTGGTTCGATCCCAGCATCGGGAAGATCCCCTGGAGGAGGGCATGGAAACCCACTCTGGTATTCTTGCTGGAGAATCCCCATGGACAGAGGAGCCTGGTAGGCTGTGTCTGTGGGGTCGCAAAGAGTTGGATGCACCTGAGCATGCGTGCAAGCACCCAGGGGTAGGTGTGATTCTGTTCCACTAAGTCCACAGGGTGGGTGGGCAGGCTTCCTAGAGCTCAGCATTCTCCCGTTCCCAAGACAGTGGTGCTTCTCCTAGTAGGCCAGGGTAGCTGTGGTCAGTACTAGGTGCCACCTGGTCATCACATCTCTAGTCCAGTTAGTAGGATGGAAGAGGGAATGAACAAAGAAGCAGAGACAGTAGGTCAGCTCTTTCCTTGGGAAAAAAGTTTCCAGGAATTTCTATCTCATTGCCCAGCTCTAAGTCACAGGGCAAACCTAGTAATAAGAAGGACTTGGAGTTGTGCTCTTCTTTGGTGACTTTGCCTAGATATTTTATTGCTATGGAGGAAGTCGAGAATGTGCTGTGGGCCTCACTTTCCTTCGTCAGTAAGATGGAAGCCTAGTGCTTGTCACAATAGCTGAATGAGAGGAAAGGATGAGCACAATGTTTGGCAGGAAATTGGGACACAGTATATGCTAATTCCCTTAGGTTTCAGATTAGATTCTGTTGTCTTCCTTCCCTTTACAGCTTCAAAAAAAATCTAAGTTAAAATGCAAAACCCAAGAAGGCACCTCAGAAAAAATCTTGGGATCACAAAAATAATACACATTTTCTTATGTATAAAAATATCTCTTCTAAGCACACCAATGAAAAGACACTTGGCCAGATTGGATAAAAAAGCAAGATTCACCTATGGACTGCCTAAGAGAAATCCACTTCAAATGTAAAGGAGTGGATATTTTAAAGTAAAAAGAGAGAAAAAAGATATACTAAACACAAGCTGGAATCAAGATTGCCAGGAGAAATATCAATAACCTCAGATATGCAGATGACACCACCCTTATGGCAGAAAGTGAAGAGGAACTAAAAAGCCTCTTGATGAAGGTGAAAGTGGAGAGTGAAAAAGTTGGATTAAAGCTCAACATTCAGAAAACAAAGATCATGGCATCCGGTCCCATCACTTCATGGGAAATAGATGGGGAAACAGTGGAAACAGTGTCAGACTTTCTTTTTCTGGGCTCCAAAATCACTGCAGATGGTGACTGCAGCCATGAAATTAGAAGACGCTTACTCCTTGAAAGGAAAGTTATGACCAACCTAGATAGCATATTCAAAAGCAGAGACATTACTTTGACAACAAAGGTCCGTCTAGTCAAGGCTATGGTTTTTCCTGTGGTCATGTATGGATGTGAGAGTTGGACTGTGAAGAAAGCTGAGTGTCGAAGAATTGATGCCTTTGAACTATGGTGCTGGAGAAGACTCTTGAGAGTCCCTTGGACTGCAAGGAGATCCAACCAGTCCATTCTGAAGGAGATCAGCCCTGGGATTTCTTTGGAAGGAATGATGCTAAAGCTGAAACTCCAGTACTTTGGCCACCTCATGCAAAGAGTTGACTCATTGGAAAAGACTCTGCTGCTGGGAGGGATTGGGGGCAAGAGGAGAAGGGGACGACAGAGGATGAGATGGCTGGATGGCATCACTGACTGGATGGCCGTGAGTCTTATTGAACTCTGGGAGCTGGAGATGGACAGGGAGGCCTGGTGTGCTGCAATTCATGGGGTCGCAAACAGTCAGACACGACTGAGCGACTGATCTGATCTGATCTGATCTGAAGAATCAAGGAGTCAGTTCACCTAAAAAACATTAGCAGTGCTGAATACCTACGCGCCTAGAAATAGAGCTTCCAAATAGATGAAGCAAAACATGGTGGAACTGAAAGCAGTAGATCCACTGTTACTGTTGGAGACTTCAGCACTCCTCTCCCAGTCCTGAGAGAAGGAGCAGGCAGAAAATCAGCTGGAGTTTAAAAGACCTGAATAGCAGTTATCAACCAGTTGAGCTAGTTGACCTAATTCACATTCACAGAAGGTTCCAGATAACAAACAGGATGTACATCCTTCTCAAATACACGTGGAATGTTGACCGACGTGGACCATACGCTGAGCCATAGAGCAGACCTCAGCAGATATTAAAAAACTAAAATCATACAGATCATTTTGCTGCTGCTAAGTCACTTCAGTCGTGTCCGACTCTGTGTGACCCCATGGACTGCAGCCCACCAGGCTCCTCCATCCATGGGATTTTCCAGGCAAGAGTACTGGAGTGGGGTGCCATTGCAGATCATTTTGGGCTATAACAAAATTAGACTGTAAATTAGTAACACGAAAATAACCTGGAAAGCTGGAAATACTTGGAAATTAAACAGCATACAACTAGTACATGAGTCAAAGAGGAAACCACAAAGTAAATTAGAAGCTTATGTTGAATTGAGTGACAACACAAACACGAAATCTGTGGAATGCAAAATTCTCTCTGATCAGTGGAGTTGAATCTTCTCAGTTTTCTCAGCAACTTTATCAGGGGGATACCCAAATACATATTAATGTTCACTATTTAACTATCACTGTTCTAGGTTCTATGGCGGAGAGCAGGCAGTGTTATTTAGAAGAAGGTTTGATCTAGTCTGATGTCAGAAATGTGAGTGTGATTATAGAGCTTCAGATATACTGTTCTCTTTGCAAGATAACCTCTCAACATGACGAAGTCCAGAAGTTACCTGGCCTTCCTGTAAGTGAATGATGTTCTGAGCTGGGAAAAATTCAAATCAGTGATGTCAGCTGCCAGGATTAGATTTTTATCCCAGTAAATGCAATTTTCTAAAGTTATTTTAGTTTTTATCTCAGACAAGTACTTAACCATCCAGAGTAATATCAAAACTATAAACTCCTTTAAATGTACAAGAGACTGGGTTTGGTTGCTATGGAAAGTACACCATCAGCTACAGTTCCAAAGAACTACTTTCTTAAAGACAATGATTTATTCCAGTTGGCAGCAGCACATTTTTTGATATTTATAAAATTCTTTAAGGTTGCTAGGTGTATAGCACCATCTGATTATTTTATACAGAGATGTCAATTTTGTGATCCTCTAAAACATTCGCTCCTTTGTGAATAAAGATAATCCTTTCTGATATATGTTAATATTTTTTAATCTGTGGTTTTAATTCTTAACCTGAATTGACTGAATAAAAGTCAAGATACTAAGGGCTGCCCATAAAATACCCAGAGGACAAGCAGTTTCTTAAAACTTGGAGTCAGCTGCTTCTGCAAAATTTTGACTTCATAATAAATCTAACGTTTAGATCTGTGTATAATTTACAAAGCTCTTTCACGTATTATTTCATTTGATCCTGACAGCAACCCTAGGGGACAGATAGGTAAGGTAGATAATACAATCACCATTTTAATAGTGACTAAATCATGGCTCTAGAGAATGAAAGCAAACCCCAAATCACGTAGCTATTAAGGATAACGGAGCTGGGTCTTTATCTTGTTCCACCATGACCATAGCATGCTGCCTTCATATTGTAAGATTTCAGTTGGTGTCTTGCGGAAGATAAGAAAAAGTAAGAAAAAGATGTGACATGCTCTATAGATTTAACCTGAAAATTGCCAAAGAGCAGTTTTGCAAAAAAAACCATATTGCTTTAAATGACAATCACATACAAATTATGCAAATATAAAATCATCTCCTCTTTGTGAGTTTCTCAGGCACATAGATCCCTTTTATTTTTTTTTTTGTATCTCGAGCCCCAGCCCAGAGCTTGTTAGCACATTAAGTGTGAACTATGTCATTGTTTCATTTTATAAATTTGATTGAAATCCAGGAGATGCGCCTGTTAGTGTGCCAGGAGTAAAGATGGGTGTGATGTGGTCTCTGAGCTCAGGGGACATCTGTGCACTGGAGGGACGGATGCATAAGCGGGTAACTAAAACCCACTGTGCTGAGTAAGGTGCTGGAGGTCTGGAAGATCCGAGGATGGTTTGTAACCCAGTTAGGGGTCTGGGAAAGGCTTCTGGGGTAAAACAGCTAAGCTTAAAGGAAATCAAGGAGTCAGTGAAGAAGCGGTTCTTCTACACTTGATCAGTTACAACAACAGTTGATCAGTTGATCAGTTGAACAGTTGATCAGTTACAACAACAGTTGATCAGCAACAGGGTTAGTGAAGTCCTTGACTTAATCTCTTGTTTGGGAAATGAGAAAAATAGTAAAGACATGTTTTCCTGGGATGATGTCTTAACCAAAGGAAAAGGGGAACAAATGAACTTGTCTATGAAACTCTTAAACTACTTGCAGACAAAGCAGGGCAGTGTTCGGACTATTAGACTTCGATGATTCTCCCTTAAGAGATTTTTTTGGCCATTTAGTTTTTCTAATGCCATTATGAAATTATTCTCACTCATTCAAAAAGTATCCATAAATACCACCAAAGCCAGTTTCCAGAATACTGTCCATCAATTTACTGTATTTGGCATTAATTTGAACAAAGTAATAATGTGAGTTGGGCTTCCCTGGCGGCTCGGTGGTAAAGAATCTACCTGCCAAGGGAGGAGATGCAGGTTCAGTTCCTGGGTTGGGAAGATTGCCTGTAGAAGGAAGTGGAACCCACTCCAGTATTCTTGCCTGGGAAATCCCGTGGACAGAGGAGAATGATGGGCTATAAGCCACGGGGTCACAAAAGAATCAGAACTTAGTGACTAAACAACCACAACAGTATAGAAGTTGCAGTGTATGCATCTGTTATATTCAGATCACTCTTTCTTTTTATCAGAATTGCAGTTTTTCAGCTGAATTTCAGGTCTTCAGAAGGTTAACTCTGATGAAGAACAAGGAACTTGACCGATTATGCACTGCAAGGAACTATGTAAAGATGTAGCAGGTTTCAGTGATAATGAAACTGGTCATGGCCTCTGGGCTCCTTAACATAGCTAATTTCTTTAAAAAAAAAGAAAAGAAAAAGTTAATGAAGAATTTGGTCAGAATTTAGCTAATCAGGAGTATGATTCCAGATAGAGAGACCAGGGTGGCTGCTAAGTGTGGACACTGTTAGTGCAACAGGAATGGCTTTGACTTTCAAGGAAACGCCTTTTAACTAGGTTTACTGGAGCCCAATATAGAAAACACAAATCCCAACTTACTAATTTCCGGTGAGAAATGGTATTTCTTCTTAAAAGCAGATCTACTTAGAAAGCTGAAATTATAATCAGAAGATGTCATTGTGGACCAGACTCGATAGTAAGCTATAAATAATGGCATCTCGCTGCGATAGCCTTGGGCAGCTATCTGCATTCCTTTCTTTTCTGGGACCTCAGTTCTTAGCCAGGGATCCCCATGGAGGGAGATGGAAGCCTATTAGAGCCACCTGGGAGCTTATTTCAACTATGCATTCATTGCCCTGCTTCCAACCTTCGTAGAGTAACTAGTCCTGGAGAAGACTCTTGAGAGCCCCTTGGACTGCAAGGAGATCAAACCAGTCATCCCTAAAGGAAATCAACCCTGAATATTCATTAGAAGGACTGATGCTGAAGCTGAAGCTCCAATACTTTGGCCATCTGATGTGAAGAACTGACTCATTAGAAAAGACCCTGATGCTGGGAAAGATTGAAGGCAAAAGAAGAGGGTGGCAGAGGATGAGATGGTTGGATAGCATCACTGATTCGGCGGACATGAACTTGGACAAACTCTGGGAGATAGTGAGGGATTGGGAGACCTGCTGTGCTGCAGTCCATGGGGTTGAAAAGAGTTGGACATGACTTAGCAACTGAACAACAGCAGTAGCATTGGACTAGTTACAGTGTGCCTCACACAGCTAGTATGGTAGACTGTACACAGCTGTAAGACACCAAGTACATGAGGCAGCTGTTCCTAAGCAATAGACGTCACAAGCCTGTGATCCTGTGGCTAAGACTCTGTATTCCCAAATGCAGGCCCAGGTTCAATCCCTGGTCAGGGAACTAGGTCCCACATGCCTCAACAAAGAGTTCACATGCGACATCTAAAAGAACCCCACTTGCCACTATGAAGACCCATTGTAGCCAGGTAAATAATGAAAACATAAATCTTAAAAAAATGAGGACATCACTCTGAGCCCCCTGTTGGCTCCGACTCCCTGCCTAGGGTCACTGACCAGACTATAGCCCAGAGGGGTGGTCAGGCAGTGACCACTGACTGTCTTGCTGTGCTGCAGAAACATACCAGTTCCAGGTGATTAAAGCAGCTGCAGGTCACAGGACTGAGCACTGGGGAGCAGTCAGCTGGGCAGAGGAGGCCCCAGGAATTTGCACAGGGTGGGGTTCCTGGGTATTCAGAGATCAAGTGTGGGCATCGAATGCCTGGGGAGGCCTGGCAGGGGGCAGCCGCTGCAGGATGAGCTGAGTGGAGGCACCAGACACTGTGCGGTGCAGGGAGACGTTGGAATTGCAGCTGAGCCAGGGCGGAGAGACCTCACTGAGCACCTTGAAGACCCAAGAAAGGCCAGGCTTTAAGAGTGAGGACCAGGACTGAGAATAAGGATCTCTAGGAAAACTGAAGTGGACCCACCCTAACAAAGGGTAAAATCTAAGTCTGGTGGAGTCAAGAGTAATTTACCTGCCTGTTCAAGTAATACACGCTGCTTTCAGTAAGTGTGCATGCATGCCAAGTTGCTTGCCGTGTCAAATTCTGCGACCCCAGGGACTGTAGCCCGCCAGGCTCCTCTGTCCATGGGATTCTCCAGGCAAGAGTACTGGAGTGGGTTGCTATTCGTTCCTCCAGGGAATCTTCCTGCCCCACGGATCGAACCCACGTCTCTTATGTCTCCTGTACTAGCGGGCAGGTTCTTTACCACTAGCGCCACCTGGGAAGCCCTCCTCTAGATACCATCCATTTAAAAATTAGACCTACAAAAAGTGGAACCCATAATTAAGCGAAAAGTAGGCAATAGACATGGGTATTGAAGTAACCCAGATGTTGGAACTGGCAGACAAGACATTTTTAAAAACTGTTACAAACATGTTCACCACTTCTAGAAAGCGAGGAACATAGTAACCCAGATAGGGAAGCCCAACAAAGAAATGAAAACTACAAAAGAACCAATTGGAAATGTTAGAGCCCGAAAGTTAAATCTCTGAAATGAAAAATTCACTGGATAGGCTTTACAGCGGGTTGGAGACTGCAGGGGAAAAGGGTCAGTGGGTTGAAGACAATCAATAGACATTATCCAATCTGAAGAACAGAGAGAAAAAAAGATTAAAAGAAAAATGAACAGTGTCAGGGACCTGTGGCAATCTAACAGATGCATAATTGGATTGTCAGAAGAAGGAAGAGAGAGGAAAAATAAATTTTTAACGATGTGCAAAGATGTCTCAAATTTGATTGTTAAAGAACAAACTGCAGACTCAAGAAACAATGAACCCCAAACAGGATAAATACAAATCCACAAATCACACCTAAGACATTGGAGTCAAACTGCTGAAGGCCAAAGATAAAGAGGAAAAATGAAATGCAACCAGATAAAGGCACACATCACTTACAGGGGACAAGGATGTGGGTGACAGTTAACCTCATCAGAAACAGACAAAGACAGTGGAATGACATGTTTGAAGGGCTGAAATAATTTTTTAAAAACATCAGAACTTAATGTCCAAAGAAAACATTCTTTATGGATGATAGAAACTTAGAATTACAGGAAAAATTGAGATGATCAAAATGGTAAATGTGTGGATAAATATACAAGATTATTCATTTTGTTTTAAAATGTTGAGCTTGATGTTCTTTGTCTATGACTACATTCATATCATTACTACCCAAAACAAGACATAGGACATTTACATCATCTGAAAATTTGCCGCAGGCTGCTTTCAGTCCGTTCCACCTACCACTTGCCTATTTCTGTCCCTGTAGATTAGTTTTGCCTGCTCTTGGATTTCCTACAAATGGGAGCAGACAGTCTTTTATGTCTGGGTGCTTTTGCCCCATATGAGAGATTCGTCTGCGTTACCGAGCTTGTCAGTGGTTTGTTCCTTTTTATTGACTCGTGTTCCTTTGGCGTGCATATGCCAGTATTAATTATCCACTCTTGGGTTTTGTCCACATTTTGCTTTTATAAATAAGGCCGTTGTGAATATCCTTGCACAGGTCTTACTGTGGACAGATACGTTTTCATTTCTCTCAGTTCAATTCCTTCACGAGACATGACCGGGTCAGGGGATAGATGTGAGTTTCACTTTAGGAGAAGCTGCCACACAGTTCTGGAAATGGCTCTTCCGTTTTTACACTATCCCTCAAACATTTTGGAGCATTCCACTTCCTCCATAACCCTGCCAGCATTCGGCATTGTCAGTACTGTCATTGTTACCGTTGTTCTTATTATCATTGTTTTAGCATTCTAGTAGGCGTGAAGAGTATCTCACTGTGGCTTTAATTTGTGTTTCCCTGATCACTAAGGAAGTTGAGCACTTCTGTGTGCTAATTGGCTCTGTGGGTGTCTTCTGTGCGTTTTCTGTTGTCCATTTTTTATTGAGTGGTTTGTGCTTTTACTGAACGGCAGCCGCCCCCTTCACCTCAAGGCTGCCGTAGTCCCACCTTCATTGTGTTCCTGGTTTGTCTTCTGGTTTCCCAGACTTGGGTACTGACTCAGGATAACCTAAGTATACAGCCACGGATATCAAACAATTGAATCTATTGCTAAGATATGAAGCATTTTAACAGTGTCATTTCTAAGATAAATTTGAATGCCTTTTCTGCATAAAAGTATTCTAGGTATTTTATTTTATTTTGAGATCAGTATGCTATAATCCAAGAATTCAAAGAGTTTGTAATCAGCTGGAAATGAGGGCGTGGGCGTGAATGATTGTAGCATGAAATTGAGTTAGTGACTTTCCCCTTAAAATATTTGTCCCTGAGGCTGTTCCAAGCCCCTTTTCCTTCTGACTCTCTGTGGTCTCCCTGGTGATCTCAGTCTACCCCTATGGCTTCAACTGCCCCCTCAGCTGCGCCCTCCCAGGTCCATGTCTCTAGCCCTGTTCTCTCCTGAGGTCACCTCTTGGTGAGCCACAGGCATTTCAGCCCTTTGAGGCCAATTCATGTTATCTCCACCTACCCCACCCTCTCTGTGTGTATGCATGCTGAGTCACTTTTAGTCTTGTCCGACGCTGTGCGGTACAATGGATTGCAGCCCACCAGGCTCCCCTGTCCATGGGATTCTTCAGGCCAGAATAGTGGAGTGGGTTGCCATGCCCACCTCCAGGGGATTTTTCTGACCCAGGGACTGAACCCGAATCTCTTGCATCTCCTGCATTGGCAGGCGGGTTCTTTACCACTAGCGCCCCCTGGGAATCTCTACCCTACACTCTCTACTTCAAAGTAAAACCGAATCACCACTTCTGTTATAGTCCTAATTTATTTCAAGTACAGGCTAAGTTGCTGTAACAAAAAGACACCTAAATGTGATGGAATAAATAAGATAGGGGATATTTTTCTCATGTCCTTGTCTGCCTAGGAAAGGCCCCAGGTTTCAGCTTGAGGGAGGGGGAAGGAGGCAGAGTCGAGGGCAGGCAGCTCCCTCATAAGACTCTGATCTAAAAGTTGCCACATCACTTCTTCACATCCCTTGACTTAAGGATAATCACGTGACCCCACAGAGCTGCAAGGGAGACTGAAAGGTAATATGTCCAGCTGGGCAGTCATTTCTGTTAATAGTTAGAGTGTATTTTGAATAAAAGAAGAGGAGGAGATGGGGGACAAGTAGGCTCAACCACAATCTTAAGCTCCGTTGTTGACACCAAAATTCGCAGAGGAAGTCAGCCTAGACAGTGGAGGTGATTACCAACTCTGCCTCTCTGTCTCCTTCATTCTTGATGTCCAGGGAGTCCCCAGGTTTTACCTACTTGGAAGTAGGTCCTACTTGTGTCCTTTTCGTTTCTCCTTTTAAAAGGAAGAGGGAAATTATGGAAATCTGCCTGGGCCTGGAATCGCATAAAGAGATGGATATCCACAGAGGAAAGTTGCACAGGATCTAGCCAGGGTAATAGACATATATTTCTACTTATCATGAAACACTCGGGCTATTATAAATTGCCTATAACCTTAACATCTTCTGTGTCTGTGCCTAAAATCAGTGTGCAGAAACAATTCAAGGTGGTCCACTTTGTTCCTTGGAGTTGATTTGATATATTTGGAAGTAAGTCAGAAAGAGGCTGGGAGGAGTTCATGGGGAAATGCACACCTCTTTAAAAACTAGATTCTATGGATTTCAAACATCAACCCTTCATTCCTGTGCAGGAAATCCCCAAACAACAAATAAAACATAATCATCAGTCTAGGGAAATCTCAGAGAAAATGCCCCAAGTCCCAGGGAGAAAACAGAATACCCCAGTCATGTATTTGTCCTCACCATCAAATGGATTAAACTATATTACCCAGTAGCCCCTTGGTCTCTATTCCTCCCATGGGCAATTAAGGGGAATGCGGCCACCCAGACTATGGGACAGAGGGTGGAAGTCAGCACCATGCCATGGGCTGGGCCTCCCCGCTCTGGGAAGCTTAGGAGGGAGCAGGGTCCCAGGAGTTCACTGGTTAGAGCTTTGTAGGATGGACTCTACCCAATGAAAGAGGAGTCGAATCTCAACTTTCAGAAAGTTATTAAAAGCTCCTTCTAAAAGGGATGTCCAACCTGGAAATTGTGTACACTGTCCAGTTTATGTAACAAATATTAATTGGAGGTAAAATTTAAGGGTCATCTTTTCAATGCCATTTTGCACAGGAGAAAAAGTTAAAAGCAGTCAAAGCTCACTGCAACCACACGGACCCACCGTCTGACCTGTCCATAGCCAGACTTCAGAGAGGTCCCCTTGGTGTGTTAGATGAGCTCTGCCAGCTCTGTAGCCCAAATTAGCCCAGAGGAGAGGGAGGGGCAGGTGCCATGCAGGATCCCCGGAAAGCCGCTTCCCGTTTATGGGCAGTAGTGTCATATCAGCTCTCATGTAGACGGCATTTGTTTCTCTCCTCAAAACTTCCCATCATAACCATCGTCTCAAATCCACTTCCTCTTTCCTCTTTTGCCTCCACAAATCACTGTTGCATTTTTCTCCTCTTCGACCAAGAAGGTTACTTCTAAGCATTGCAATTACATTCATGCACAGGGTCGGTCACTATCCATTTGTTGAAAGGCTCATCCTTTATCTTCAGATCAGATCAGATCAGTCGCTCAGTCGTGTCCGACTCTTCGTGATCCCATGAACTGCAGCACGCCAGGCCTCCCTATCCATCACCAGCTCTCGGAGGTCACTCAGACTCACATTCATCGAGTCAGTGATGCCATCCAGCCATCTCATCCTCTGTTGTCCCCTTCTCCTCCTGCCCTCAATCCCTCCCAGCATCAGAGTCTCCTCCAATGAGTCAACTCTTCGCATGAGGTGGCCAAAATACTGGAGTTTCAGCTCTAGCATCATTCCTTCCAAAGAAATCCCAGGGCTGATCTCCTTCAGAATGGACCGGTTGAATCTCCTTGCAGTCCAGGGCACTCCCAAGAGTTTTCTCCAACACCACAGTTCAAAAGCATCAATTCTTCGGCGCTCAGCCTTCTTCACAGTCCAGCTCTCACATCCATACGTGACCACAGGAAAGACCATAGCCTTGACTAGGCGAACCTTTGTTGGCAAAGTGATGTCTCTGTTTTTGAATACGCTATCTAGGTTGGTCATAACTTTCCTTCCAAGGAGGAAGTGTCTTTTAATTTCATGGCTGCAGTCACCATCTGCAGTGATTTTGGAGCCCAGAAAAATAAAGTCTGACACTGTTTCCACTGTTTCTCCATCTATTTCCCATGTAGTGATGGGACCAGATGCCATGATCTTCGTTTTCTGAATGTTGAGCTTTAAGCCAACCTTTTCACTCTCCACTTGCACTTTCATCAAGAGGCTTTTGAGTTCCTCTTCACTTTCTGCCATAAGGCTGGTGTCATCTGCATATCTGAGGTTATTGATATTTCTCCCAGCAATCTTGATTCCAGCTTGTGTTTCTTCCAGTCCAGCATTTCTCATGATGTACTCTGCATATAAGTTAAATAAACATGGTGACAATATACAGCCTTGACGTACTCCTTTTCCTATTTGGAACCAGTCTGTTGTTCCATGACCAGTTCTAACTGTTGCTTCCTGACCTGCATACAGATTTCTCAAGAAGCAGATCAGGTGGTCTGGTATTCCCATCTCTCTCAGAATTTTCCACAGTTTATTGTGATCTACGCAGTCAAAGGCTTTGGCATAGTCAATAAAGCAGAAATAGATGTTTTTCTGGAACTCTCTTGCTTTTTCGATGATCCAGCGGATGTTGGCAATTTGATCTCTGGTTCCTCTGCCTTTTCTAAATCCAGCTTGAACATCAGGAAGTTCATGGTTCACATATTGCTGAAGGCTGGCTTGGAGAATTTTGAGCATTACTTTACTAGCGTGTGAGATGAATGCAATTGTGTGTTGTCCTTTATCTTAAGACCACATAAAAATAGCTCCAAGTATTTATAACTTTGAAAAGCACCTTAACCTTGTTGGGATTTTTGTATCTGTTTCTCCTTCTGTTTCTTTGTTTCCTTTCTTCCAGAACATAAGGCAGAATAGCAGTGTTAGTGTTTGAAAGAGCTCTGCTGAGATTCAGGGCACCTGGAGGGAATCCCGCCTTCGCAGTTCTTGCTGGGTCAGCCTGGACAAAAAGTGGCTTTACCCCTCTGAGCCTCCATTGCTCTTCTGTAAAATCAGAGCAAAACTGCTCGCTTTCTCCAGCTTTAAAATTGGCTGTGAAGATTAAGCAGATTAATATTGTGTATTTTGTTGTTGTTGTTTAGTAACTAAGTCATGTTCAATTTTTTTGTGACCCCATGAACTGTAGCCCGCCAAGCTCGTTTGTCCATGGGATTTCCCAGGCAAGAATACTGGAGTGGGTTGCCAGTCCTTCTCCAGGGGATCTTCCAAACCCAGGGATCAAATCCATGTCTACTGCATTGGCAGACGGATTCTCTGCCCCTGAACCACCAGGGAATCCCCAATATTGTATGTTAGAGAACTTCATTAATGAAGCACAGAGATGTTGTCATTGATGTTACTGCTAATGTCTCCTGTCGCTGGGCAGCGAGTCATTCTGCAAAGCACGTTTTCTCTGTAGGTGAAGCTTCTCTCTTTAGGGCTTCATTTCAGAGGGAGATCATAATAAAAATAGTATAGCCTTCCTGGTCTTCTTTAAGAAAGGGCAGTGGAAAACTGTCCTTGATGACCCTCAGTCACCATTACAATACCCATAGAATTCTAGAAGGCAGGGGCAGAAGGGGGCTTCACACTCAGGGTGCCTGTGTTAGCTGGCTCAGACTGCTGTCACAAAATAATACCTAGGCCCAGGGGCTTAAACACAGGCATTTATTTTCTCTCGGTTCTGGAGACTGAAGTGCAGGCCAGGGGCTGGCAGAGTTGGTTTCTGCTACAGCATCTGTCCTTGGCCTGTGGAAGGACGCCCCTTTGCTGTGTTCTCACCTGGCCTCTGAGACCTCCCCCGTGGCTCCTCCTCTTCCAAGAGGGATACCAATCATGTTGGACTAGGGCCCCACCCTCCTGGCCTCATTTGAACTTAATAAACTCTTCAAGTACCCCCACCTCCAAATACAGTTACACTCTGAGGTCCTGGGGAGTGTGGCTTCACCCCGTGACCCTAGGGGTATACACTTCAGCTGGTAGAAGTGCCCAACCTCCTCATTTTCCAGGTGAGAATCTCAGATCCAGAGAGGTTGAGTTAGTTGCCAAACCCAGGAAGACCTGGACTCTTCCTGCCCTCCCCCACCTGCCTTTGTCTCCTGTCCCTTCCAGGTGTGACCTGACCACCTCCTGTCCTGGGCTGTCACCCCCCCTCCACCCTGCCTCCCCACCCCTTCTAATCTGGAAATGCTGGCGGTCTGGATTCCGTGCACGGGAAGGGTTGTTCACTGCCACTGTGTGGAAGTTTAAGTAGTGTAGGGGTGGGACGTGAGTGGGCACTTCAGGACACATATTTGGGGATCTTGAGGCTCCTATATGCAGTCATCCAGTTTGGGGACCATGTCCCCATAGTGTGACCCACAGGTAAGTAAAGTATTAATGCACTTTTTATTTTGTGGCTATGCCCCGAACCTTGTGGGATCTTAGTTCCTTGACCTGGGGTTGAACCTGGGCCCTTGGCAGTGGAAGCATACAGTTCTAACCACTGGAGAGCCAGGGAAGACCCTTGTTAATGCACTTTAAAGAGCCACCTTGGTAAGAACTCTTCTGTGTTTGTTCTGTAGCACTGGGAATGCCTAGCAGCTAGAAAATGTGCTTCATCTTACTGCAGCCACGTGTCTTATATCTTCCCACTAACCATTTACACGCCCGTGGGGAGGAGAAAACACATCTGTCAATCCAGCCCCACTTCACTGGGGAAGATTTAATGAGGGTCTACCCTGAGGTCTCATGCTTTTAAGATTTCAACACTTTTATAGAATAGAGCACAGCACATGCCCATGTGAAATGGAATATTACCGTTCATCACTAACGTGTCACAAAACTTGTCAAAATTCAGCAGTTTTGAATTTCATGTTTTTCATACTAATTGACAACATCCAGAAAAGCCTTTCCTAAGTACCATGGACCAGACGCGAATCCGCCATCACATTTGTGAACCAGGGGCCCTTATATGTACATAAATCCGGCTGTTAGTTCCATGGAGATTTATTTGGTGTGTAGTGTGTGCTTGTCTCACCAGTGGGTCTTCTCTTCTGATGTTCTCCTTTTCTTAAAGGGTGCTGCCACCCAAATCACTCAGACCAATTGCCTGAGTCATCTTCGGGTCCAATCCCTGCCCTCCCCTCACCTCCCTCGTCCAAGCCGGGGGGCAAGTGCAGGTGGCTTCGCCTCCCAAATGCGTTGCATACCCACCCAGGACTGCAGCTTCAGCCCCAGGTTACCTCCACCTGGACCCCAGACATCTCCTCCGCTCTGTTCTCCTCACCTCCACCAGCCTATTCGCCATGCAGCCTCCAGGGCACTCTTGTAATCAACGCTTCATGAGCTCCTGTTATCCCAGCTTTAAGACTGTCGAGGGGTAGGGGGGCCCTTTCCAGTTACTGGAGTACAAGCCCCGCTCCTCCCTGGGGACCAGGGGCCTCGTGAGATCTGACGCCGCCTCTCCCCACCTCCACTGTCTCCATCACGGACCCTCATGCCCCTTGTCATCTTCCTGTCCCTTAAGTGAGCCCTGTATTCCCAGCTCAGGACCTTTGCTCTTGCTGTTCTTCCTCCTGGAACCCCCTCCCTCCAGCTCTCTGGGCCCCTCCCCTTCCCCATCATTCACATCCATCTGGATGGGGTTTTCTCAGGTGCCCCCTGCATCTGCCATCCCCTAGCATTGCTCTCATTTTCCCTAATATTGCTCTCATTTTACTTTCTCCAACTGTTCTTATCTCAGGTTTTCATGATCTGACATCTTACTGTTTAAAACTTCTGCCCGTGTCTCTATTTGCCCTCCTGGCAGCGAGTCTGGTTCTCACCACACAATTGGGCATGGGATGTAGCAGCTGCTCAATGAATTCAACTACTGTCTGTTGAAGGTCCGCCTGCCTGTCTGACCACAAATACTCAAGCGTCTCTGACGCTGTCCCTATTCGCTGGTGAGGGAGGCGGATGGGTAAAGAGATGTGCTGCGATGCATAGCAGTGAGGGCTTGAAGGCTGATTCACCAAAGCCTCACCTCTGAGACATTGAAACCCTGGTGCAGCAGTCACTCCCACCCTGCTCTGCAGGCCTCGCCCCCCCCACGGGGGCCTTGGACCCCTGAGTTACCACTTCTCAAACCTCCTGTCCTACTGGACACCCGCCTGAGGCCCAGGGCATGCCATCTGTGTGGTACCCAGGAGGCACTCCACTAATGCCAGCTCTTTGGTCCAGGGCCCTGGGGATGCTGCGTGGACCTGCACAGATGCCCAGAGACTCCCTACCCTGGCTCTTTCACCCACATTTCTACTCCTAGTCCCTGAACCTTTCCTCCATCTCAGCCCCTCCTTGTCTCTCTTCTTGACCAAGTGCAGTTGCTCAGTCGTGTCCAACTCTTTGTGACCCCATGGACTGTAGCCTACCAGGCTCCTCCATCCATGGGATTTTCCAGGCAAGGGTACTGGCGTCGATTGCCATTTCCTTCTCCAGGGGATCTTCCCAACCCAGGGATTGAACCCGGGGTCTCCCACATTGTAGGCAGGCACTTTTACCATCTGAGCCACCAGGGAAGTCTCTTCTTGACATTTTCATCAAAAAGAAGGTCCTTTAAAAAAGAGGGCAGTAGAGGGCAGTGTGGCCCAGGATCCCAGGCAGCGTGTTTCATGGACTGAGCCTGCCGCCTGCCACCTACCGTGGGTCGCTGTGAGCTGACAAGAGTGGACAGAGGCCTTTGCCACCAGAGGGCTTTTCCAGGCATTATAGTTCCCCCTGGTGGACACAGATTTGTCACAGGATCACTGCCATCAAAAAGGACCAAACACACACACAAGCACACACCCAACTAAAGTTTACAAAGATGCTATAATCTTTAAGCCCACATAATTCCACTGTTAAGAATTTATCCTAATGAAGAAAGCAAAAAAAAAAAAAAAAAAGTGAGTGACACAAATCAAATGTCCAACACTAAGGACGTATAAATTACAGTGCATCCACGTGAAGATACGGTGGCTCAGATGGTAAAGAATCTGCCTGCAATGTGGGTAACCTGGGTTCGATCCCTGGGTTGGGGAGATCCCCTGGAGAAGGGAAAGGCTACCCACTCCAGTATTCTTGCCTGGAGAAGTCCATGGACGGAGGAGCCTGGCAGGCTACAGCCTGTGGGGTCGCAAAGAATCGGACACGACTGAGTGACTAAGGACACACACATGAAAATATGAGGGGACCATAAAGATATTAAGGAGGAAGACATGGAAAATTCCTACCAGGGATGCTGAAGTCACTCTACCGCAACAGCTGTGAAGGGATTTTCAGTGGGAAGTTTTCATTTTCTTTGTGTCATGAGATTATGGGTAGTTTTTAAATTACATTTTTTTCCCCTTGAAAGTTATTTTGTCTTTTCAATTACTCCCCATATCTCAAAGAAACAATTTAATCTTTTATCTGACTGTGGGATCCCCTATCAATATGTAACAATACTGACTGTTAACTTAAGAAGGCTGCTATACAAAGTACTGCAGGCTGGAGGGCTTAAAGGACAGAAATTAATTTTCGTACAATCCTGGAGGCTGGAAATTGAGATCAAGATGCCAGCAGGGTGAGTTTCTTCTGAGGCCTCTGCTCTTGGTTTATAGATGGCTACCTTCCCCCTAGCCCCCGCAGGTGTCTGTCCTATAGACTTCAGTCATATTGGATTGGGGCTGACCCTATAAATGACCTCATTTTAACTTTATTAGCTGCAAAAATCCTGCCTCCAAACATGATCACATTCTGAGGCACTAGGGATTAGAACTTCAACATATAAATTCTGGGGGACACAATTGAACCCATAACAGTGACTATTATAATAATCCCACATATTTATATACAGTCTTCACCTTTAGATGACCTATTTTATAATTGTCAAAGCTTAAGCATTATCTGTGATGTAAAAGGTAGTATGATATTATTCCTTATGTTTTACCATGAACTGCAACCAGATTCTTTTCTTCAGTTTAAGTCTAGTGTGGTAATTACTGATCTTTGCTACCTCTTTCCAGTAACAAGTTGTAATTATTCAAGGGACATTTTGGGCAATTGTTTAAAGAAAATTGCTCTTACTCACCGAGTTTTTCCCCTCAATTTTGATTTATGAACTGTGGTGTGTATGTATGTACTGCATACACACACTCTATATATTCATACATATATATGTTCAATTATTAAAAAATACCACAGACTCTAATCCTGTTTTTGCTTTTCAAACTCATGCTTATGAATTAGAAATGTAATCAGTGCTCCTGGCCTGTCATAATCCTGTTCTTTTAGGAACTATTTTCTCAGCATTTTAGGTTCTAGGGATTTATTATTGGTGTGTTTGCCTCTCACATTATAAAGTACCAAATGTTTTCCCATGAATAGAAATAAAGGACGAATGTATGCAAGACTCCAGAGGTTACCCATAAAAATTAGCCTCCTTTAACCTCTGTATACAAAATGCCCCAGTAGATACATTTTTGAGAATTTACCAGAGGCAAGAGGATGTTTATTTCTTTAGGGACTCTGTTATTGGAACTTGCTCCCTGGTGCCTGAGCTGCAGCTCTTATGCAATATCTTCTGCAGGCCTGGGGCTTATGGCACAGGGTCATTGGAAGAATAGAATATCACTTCTTGTATATAATAGCTGTTGGGAATTTGGGGCTTGGTGCTAGATGTGGAAAGGTGATTACTTTGGCCACCTGATGCAAAGAACCAACTCATTGGAGAAGACCCTGATGCTGGGAAAGACTGAAGGCAAAAGGAAAAGTGGGCAGCAGAGGATGAGATGGTTGGATGGCATCACCGACTCAACAGACATGAGTTTGCACAGACTCTGGGAGATAGTAAAGGACAGGGGAGCCTGCCTTGCTACAGTCCGTGGGGTCCAGAGTCAGACATGACTTAGCGACTGAACAATGATGACTGAGGCCGCACAGCTCATGATTTATTGAAGCAACAGTACAGTTCAGGAACAGCCCTAGGATGAAAATCAATCAATCATTGCCGACCCTCCCCCCCGCCCCAGATAGAATCCCAGGCCTTGAATCATCCCGCCGCAAACATAAACAAAATCACACGTTTGATGGAAGTATCCTGTCCTTTCTGACTGCAGGCGACCATAACGTTTTCAAACCCAATCTTCTCCTTAGTAGTCATTTAAAAATATTTTAACTCATAAAACATTCAAACAAATCATAGGATTTTCTTACAACAATATATACATATTGTTGCCGGTGTTTACTGGGAAGTGAGTCCTGTCAATTAAGCACACAGCCTCCAAGGGGGGAAGGACAGATGGAAGGTCAGACACACACATGCATTTCCATCACAAGTAGAATTCCGCTGTCCTGCTCATCCTGCATCTTGCCTTTTTTGTTTAACGTTGTATTACAGCTCATTCCAGGAAAAGATTGACCTTGTTTTTTTTTTTTAGTTACCTGTATCCCACTGAATCGGAGAAGGCAATGGCACCCCACTCCAGTACTCTGCCTGGAAAATCCCACGGACAGAGAAGCCTGGTAGGCTACAGTCCATGGGATCGCTGGGAGTCGGACACGACTGAGCGACTTCCCTTTCTCTTTTCACTTTCATGCATTGGAGAAGGAAATGGCAACCCACTCCAGTGTTCTTGCCTGGAGAATCCCAGGGATGGGGAGGCCTGGTGGGCTGCCGTCTATGGGGTCACACAGAGTCGGACACGATTGAAGTGACTTAGCATAGCATAGCATAGCATAGCATCCCACTGAATATGGGATTTGTCCTATGTGTATAGTGGACTTAGCATCATTTATTTAACTAGACCCGCCCCCCCCGACTATTTCCCAAAGGCAAATCATGCTGAACTAATTATCCCCCATCAGATTTTTTTTGGTACTCTTGTGAAATTGTTGACTTAAAAGATATGTGCATTTAATTTTTTTTCTCCAGTGTGATTGATCTGCTGTTATGCATTTCTTGACCTTTTTTTTTTTCTGTTTTGTTCCATGTATGCAATCTATATCATCAACTTACTGTTTAGATTTACTAGAGTTAAAGATACCGATATTAGTATTAATATATGAAAAGTACATCTTCTCCATATAAAACAGTACTTGTTAAAGAATAGTACAGGATGAGCATTTTTTATTATTTTCATTTGAGTGCAGGGTGCTGTATTTTTAGTTAAGAAACAGTAAGAATGGTTCTCAGATTCCCGTAGCTCCACATATATCCATGTGTGTGCATGTGTGTGTGTGTATAAAACAGTGTAGTGGTGAGGTTTTTATTTTGTCAACATACATCTTCATCATCATTATACAGAGTTTCAAAATCCAAATATGAACTTGCCTTCTACAAACACGTCTAAATTTATCCTCTGAGATATTTTCCCTGTCATGTTATCTTGCAGATTTCCTTTCCATTTTTGGTAAAAACTTTATTGAGATATAATTCACATGCCATACAGCTCGCCCACTTGAAAACAATTCAGTGATTCTTAGTATATTCACGGAGTTATGCAGCTGTAACTATAATCTGTTTTAGGACATTTTCATGACCCCAAAAAGAAACCCCGAACTCTTCAGCTGTCACCCTTCCCAAGCTCCCATCCCTAGGATTTCAATTTTGAAAAATAGTTGAACTTGCAAAGCAGCTCCTCAGTTTATACCCCCACCGTCGCTCCATCAAAGGCCAGTTTTCTCCTACCTTCCCTGTATCATCAGAATATTTCATCTCGATCAACCTTGGAGGTAAAAAAAAAACCTCTTGCTTTGATCTGCATGTATTGAATCATGAATGGTGCCGACCATCTGTTCTTGTGTTTGTAGACTGTGCTTCATCTCTGCACTGCCTTGTGGGCCTGTTGTAAATACAAACATTGTTGTCACTGCTTTATTTTTATCCCATTAGCCACGGCAGGGTACACTGGGCAAAGACTATGAAGTTCAGTTCAGTTCAGTCGCTCAGTCGTGTCCGACTCTTTGTGACCCCATGAATCGCAGCACGCCAGGCCTCCCTTTCCATCACCAACTCCTGGAGTTCACTCACACTCACGTCCATCGAGTCAGTGATGCCATCCAGCCATCTCATCCTCTGTTGTCCCCTTCTCCTCCTGCCCCCAATCCCTCCCAGCATCAGGGTCTTTTCCAATAAGTCAACTCTTCGCATGAGGTGGCCAGAGTATTGGAGTTTTGGCTTCAGCATCAGGCCTTCCAATGAACACGCAGGACTGATCTCCTTTAGAGTGGACTGGTTGGATCTTTAGTTCACCTGAATTACAGAAACAAGAGCACCCTGCAAAGAGACCCTGTGCACCCAGACACCTACCCTGGAGCCCATTGCTCGAGGCTCACCAGTAGTTACTGTGTTTCTCCTGTGTGTCCCCCATCCTTTTCTGTCGGAGGACCCTTCACCTTCCCCCAGTGTAGGTGGAATGATTGCTGTTTGTGTGGAAGTGGGGAGGAGAGATGGACTGGGAGTTTGGAAATAGCAGATGCAAACTATTACATATAAAATGGGATAAACAACAAGGTCCTATTGTATAGCACGGGGAACTATATTCACTATCCTGTGATAAACCGTAATGGAAAAGAATTTTTTAAAAATGCATATATGTGTAAATAATTGCTCCTCTGTTGGCCTCAGTTTGACTATGTCTCAATCCATCGAGTGCCGTTTTTAATGGACATTCCATGGTTGTTCTGTTAAAGTCCAATCACTCCAGGATAAACCTGTCTTTGTGTGTACATCTCTTCCCTGGTCTGTGGATCCTGGTTGTTTCTTTCACTAACTAGGGTCCCTGGTGAAATTCTAACAACTTTCCCAGGTTGGAGGGTCTTTGGGGAAAACTGGAGCTCTGTTCAGACCCCTGCGCATAGGTGATTCCTCACCGCTGCCTCCAAGCCTGAGCCACCGTGGCCTTCAGTTCCTGGTAGGTTCTGGCTGTTTCTGTGAGGCTCATAACCTCCCTCTTCCATGATCTCACTGCCGGGGACCAGAAAACCTCAGTCTGCTTCTGCCGTTCCTGCTGTATATATTAGCAAGCGAGTCTTGCCATCTGTGGTGGAAAGCCCAGCGCACACTTAGCCATCATCCCAACATGTGTATTGTTGTTGTATCGTTTGGTTGCTCAGTCATGTCTGACTCTTCGTGACCCCATGGACTGCGGTCCACAGGGGAGAAAAAAGTCTGTACGATAATGTCCTTGTGCATATTAATACTTCCAGCTTTCCTCTGTTTTGATATTTTTTTAAATACAAAACTGGTTTTTAAAAGCCTCAAGAGTAATTATAGCAGTTGCTTAAACTGAAGACCAATCAAAGACTTTTGAGAAGTATTTTTTTCATCAGCATTCTTTAGAGTTGCTGGCACCGATGGTAGTAAAAAGCAGAGGGCTTTCTGATCAGTCTGGTTATTGCTTTTAAATTCTCTATAGACGTTATATCCTTTTATCGCCCACACCTGATGTGGGCAGCACTCACCACCTTGCTCTCAGTACACCAGTGGATCCTAACTTTCTCAGATTGTGTATCAGAATCCGCCATCAAATGGTGGGACCCAGGACACGGGGTCAACTGAAGCCCTGGACCAGGAAGGCCTTTGAGACAGCATTAGGCTGCTGGGCTGGACCATATTCTTACACACTGCACACAGAGCAAGACCCAGCCTGTCCACCACTCATTTCACCAGGAAGATAGTGTCCTTAAACATCTCCTGCCTTTGCAGCTCTTACTCTACACGCTATGTGACCTTGGGCCAGTCACAAGAGCTCCCTGGGAGCAGGTTCACCCCAACATCCAGGGTCTGTGTTGAGGCTCAGATGCTGTAGGTGGGAAAGCATCTTGCGTGCTTGTGTGTGTGCTAAGTCCCTGCAGTCGTGTCCGACTCTTTGAGACCCCATGGACTGTAGCCCGCCAGGCTCCGCTGTCCATGGGATTCTCCAGGCAAAAATACTGGAGTGGGTTGCCATGCCCTCCTCCAGGGGATCTTTCTGACCCAGGGATGGAATGTGCGTTTCCTGCACCTCCTGCTTTGCAGGCAGAGTCTTTACCACTGAGCTACCGGGGAAGCCCAGGGAAGCATCTTACAAACCATGGAGCTCTGCAGAAGGAAGGGGATCTTGCCCTGGTCCTTCCGCCCACACCTTGATGTTGTAGCACGGGGGTTGTAGACACGAGGCTCTGGGCTCATCCTGGTGGGTTTATGACTATGCGCTGTCCTGTCCCCGCCAGCTTTCCATGCAGCCAAGTGTGAGAAGCTGCAGCGGGAGAAGGCAGAGTTGGAGCGGCGCTGTGAAGCGGAGGTGCGGAACCTGGGCTGGCAGCAGGAGGCCGAGCTGCGGGACCTGGAGAGGCGGCTGCAGCTGCAGTTCGAGACCGAGGTGGCCCGGCTCCAGGAGGAGCACCATGCACAGCTGCTGCGGATCGGGTGTCAGCACCAGGAGCAGGTGAGTCCACCTGGCCCGCCCTGCCCTGGGGAGCCACAGGCCGGAAGCGGAGGGGAGCCGGCCGCCTTAGCCCGGAGTCCTGCCACAGGTGAGCTCCCCGGTCCCCACCCTCCCGCCTCGGTTCTGTCCCCTTTCCCCTCCCCATCATCCCCTCCAGCCATTCTGGCCTCCTCCCTTGTCCTCCCAGGCACACTCCCACCTCTGGGCTTTTGTGCTGGGCTGTGCCCACTGCCTGGTAAGCTTCCCTGGTGGCTCAGTCAATAAAGAGACTGCCTGTTATGCAAGAAGACTTGGGTTGGATCCCTGGGTCGGGAAGATTCCCTGGAGGAGGAAATGGCAACCCACTCCCGTATCCTTACCTGGAGAATCCCATGGACAGAGGAGCCTGGTGGTCTATAGTCCTTGGGGTTGCAAAGAGTCGGACATAACTGAGTGCCTGAACCAACGCACCAGTGCCTGGAATGTTCTCCCTCTAGAGATGCCATGGCTCCCTCTCTCCCTCCCTGGTAGACTTTTCTCACTGAGGCCTTTCCTCACCCAGAATTACAGCTCCTTCCCCCCCCCCACACACACTCCTGTCCTCCTCCATGCTTTAGTTTTTCCTGGGCACTTATTACTACCTAATGTGTGATAAACTTGACTTTGTACCCTGTTGATCTTCTGCATAGCCCATGAGGGCAGTGGAAATAACAGACACACATGTATCTAGCATGTGCTGTGGGCCGCACTCTGCTCCTCCCTCTTTTCGTGGACTAACTCATTTAACCCCTATAGTAACCCTACCAGGGAGGGACCATTATCACCCCCATTTTACAGGTGAGAAAACTGAGACCTAGAGGTTAAATACCTTGCCGGAATTCATGCTCATGGAAGAGCCAGGGTTGGACCCAGTCTGAACCCAGGGTCCGTGCCCTCAAGCCCTGAACTAGGGTTTTCTGCTGGATTTACTGCTGAGTCTCTGGCTCGGCACTGCCTGCCTGCACAGGGTGGGCCTTCAATGTGTATTTGCCTGATGAAAGAAGGATTCTGCTCATTAATCTTAGCCTGACAGTCTTCCCAGAGAGGGTCATTCATCCTAGAACAGGTGGGGAGGAAGAATACCCAGGGAGCCAGTCAGTGTGAAGGCGGGTGGGAGCTGGGCATGCCTGTCCCCATAGCTGGCTGCAGGGTCCATTACTGCATTGGCACCAGGGTGAGATGAGCCCGCTCTGCCTCCACGAAACTCATCTGCTCCTTCCTTTTCTCTTCTTCCTAAGCCCTTAAGGCTCTGATGCCCTAGTGCCCACCTTCTAATTGGTGTACTGTTGCCTGGAGTCTGCTTCGCTATCCCTAAGATCAGCTGGCACTCATGAAGAGCACTCTTCACATCTCAGGCTAATGCCAAGTGGCCCTTCATAGCCATGAACATTTGGGCTGCCTCTCCAGTAGGTATCCCAGACAGCGATGGTCCCCAGAGGCTTGACAATCATAGGGGAGAAATATTAGAGTAATAATAAGTACTGTTGTTGGAAAGAGCAGTCTCCGATTTGACAGCACTTTCCTCTATTCAGCATCTCAGCATCTTCTGTTCAGCATCCTCCTCCTTTTAGAGGCTTGTGGAAACCAGACACACCTGCCTTTTTAAGGTGGTGTAGACTTAGAGGCCAGAAACAGATAGGTTACAGGTAAGGTTACCTGCTAGGCTAAGATTAGAAACAGAACCTTCAGCATCTGCCCTAAGTAGACATTCACTCAGCTGCCGTCTGTAGTCTTGCCTGCTTCTTGATTCCCTGATACAGGTCAGTCCTGGGGTAGATATCAGCTGTCCTGTGTCCTATATCCTGGGGTAGTCAGGCCCAGTTTTATATGTATACCCATATTCACTGATTTTGGGTCCAGACTTTTGGTTGGTTGAGAAGATGTCAAGAGATGGAAGGAAGGGCAGGAAGGGGTCTCTCAGCAGGAGGAGGAGCCTCTGAATGAAGGCTAACATGGGGGTGTCGTGTGTGGGAAACCACGGAGCCAGGGCCCCTGCTGAATGGAGCCTGTCCACCAGCCGAGGGACCCCAGTTCACTAAGCTGGGCACATGCTGGGGTGTGTGGTCTCACTCACCTCTAAGCTGAGACCATAGGCTTTGAAAGATTTCATTTTGTTGTTATTTAGTTGCTAAGTTGTGTCTGGTTCTTTAGACCCCATGGACTAGAGCCCCCAGGCTCCTCTGTCCATGGTATTTCTAGGCAAGAATACTGGATCCCCTTCTCTAGGGGATCTGCCCGGCCCAGGGATCAGACCCAGGTCTCCTGCATTGGTAGGCGGATTTTTCACTACTAAACCACCAGGGAACCTAAAGATTTCATACTGGGAGAGATTGGAGGCCCTGACTTTTCCACTTGAGAGTGAGTTACATGAGCTACTTGGGTATATTTTTGAAGAGCTCTGTCTTGTGAGGGCTCTGAGTTCTGCTCTTCTGGATCCTTCATGATAGCTAAAGCGATTCATTCATTTATTCATTCACCTACGCGAAGAATAGTTGTGAATGCCCTCCATACACAAGGCCTCATGTTACTGCAAAAGATGCCAAGCTTTATAAAATGTGGACCTGCTTGCTTCATAGCCTCTGGTTATAGATCCGGGGAGTTTCTGAAGCACGTACTCCAGAAACTGTAATACTGGGTGGGAGATACAGCCGCTCTGTTCAGGAACTGAGAGTTCGCTTCCAGCTGGGAAGATGCGAGAAAGCTTTATGATGGAGGTTTCATCTGCATGCTTTGCATTTGAGCAGATCTTTCTTCTAAAAACCCCTGGAGAAGGCCATGACCACCCACTCCAGTACTCTTGCCTGGAGAATCCCATGGACAGAGCCTGGTGGGCCTATAGCCCATGTGGTTGCAAAGCATCAGACACAGCTGAGCGATTTTCACTCGCTTCCTCTAGAAACCCATTGGTTTGGGGACGAGGCCAGGGATGGGTGGTTTAAATCTGTGAATTATTCAGACCCCTGAGTCTGCTTCTGCGGCCGGATGTTGGCTGTTTACCTGGCCTTCAGCTTCTCTGGCAGGGAGCACACAGCAACAAGAAGGCGAAATGCACACCATTTCCAGGTAGAGGAGACGCCCGTGTGCTTGGTCCAGGACGGGACTCGGTGCCTGAGCACAGTGGGATCTGGAAGGAAGGTCTGTGGTTTCAGTGATGTGTGCAGACCCTCCACGACCAGGTCTTCCCCTTGGGGTGGTCGAATTCGGCGATGCTAACCACACCTCCTGCCGCCTCTGTCCTTCTCGAGCCTTGAAACTCGAGTTCACTGACCCAGCCTCTCCCCAGTGCCCTAGTGTTCCGACCATGCTGGGAGGCTGCTTCTGTTCCGACCTAGGAGGTTTTTTTTAACTTACTTATTTTGCTTTTGTCGGCGCTGGGTCTTCGTTGCTTTGTGCAGGCTTTCTCTGATTGCTGTGCATGGGGGCTAGTCTCTGCAGCAGCGTGCAAGCGTCACTGGGGCGGCTTCTCTCTCGGCAGAGCATGGGCTCCGGAGCGTGGGCTCAGTAGTTGTGGCTCACGGGCTTTGTTGCTCCATGGCACGTGGGATGGTCCCAGATCAGGGATGGAACCGTGTCCCCTGCATCGGCAGGCGGACTCTTACCCCTGGACCACTAGGGGAGGCCCGGACACTGGATTTTCTGAGGCTTTACTCCAGTCCTCCCTTGCTACGGCAGGCTGACCTCTGATGTCACCACTGGACACCACCCCCCACCACCAGGAAAATCCACCTGTCCATTCACCGCAAGAGGCAGAGGCCATGTCTCTGGCCACGCGTGGGAATCCCATGGGGGAGCTGCTGATGAAACACCCCTTCTGTCTGCACCTGGAATCGGAGTCGCCAAGTAGGGGTCCCCGGGGCCCAGAGCTGCAGGTGTCTGGTGTCAGGGGACAAACTGGGCTTCATTCTTTGCCCTGCATCCTAGTTAGGGCACAAGCAGGGGCATGGCTTGGCCTATGCCTTTAAAGATACAGTGTGACTCTTATTTTAAAAGTCTGATTATAGAGGTGTTTCATCAAATTGGTGCTCATTTTGGAGCTCACAGCGCATAAACAGAAGCGAGATTGCCCAAACTTCCCCATCTCAAACCACACAAGGCAGTTTTCACTGTAAACTCAGATGCTTTTCATTTTTGCTCCAAATGTATTCATCCACGGAGCCTGGTATTTAGTGTCTGACTTGTGACCTTTGACCCCTGCCTCCAATACCTCCTGATCTGGCCCTGAAGCCCCTTGCTCAGGGCTCCCTGATGTTCTGGATTCTGCATTTTGAGCAGAGACTCCTTTTCAGAGGAGCTTAAGTGTTCATCCTCTGAGTTTACGTTTGCTTTGTCTTATATCCAGGACACACTTTCTGCCATTTCCTAAAGAAATGATCCTTTTAGACTCACTGGCAGGCACAGCATCCTCACACTTCATCAGATGTACAGAGGCTGCTTTGGCGGTCGTCTTGCGTCCTGACTCCGATTCGTCCCGCACAGCAGGCACACAGTCACCATCAGCGGAAACCACACTTTCTAATCAAAGAGAATGAGGTCCCAAGGGACCCTCCATCTTCCAGTGTGAGAGCCCCACTCGTCACAGCACGGGGCCTCCAGATGCTGGGACGTGGCCGAACAGGAAAGATGGGGGCCTCCGTGGACACCTGCCCACCCAGCGGGCGGCAAAGGCACCACCGGACAGGGGATACAGTCAGCCAGGGAGCTTGGGCTGGGCTGACCGTCAGCTCTAAGCTGGTACCAGGGATGCTGTAGCAGGAAGGCGGAGTCAGGGATGGCGAGTTGCCTTGGTATCTGGAAAGGAGAGTTGTTCAGAGGGCCCTGGGAAAAAAAGACAGGGGCGGCCCCTCTGTCTCATCAGATAGGAATACATGTTATGGGTGGGGGGCAAATGGGAGTTTAATCTGATTTTCTTTAATGAGGAGATGTAAAGCCATGCTTCTTCATTCTAAATGGAAGTCTTCTCTAAGTGAATTGGCGAAGCCTCCCCTAATTGCATTTTACAAGTGGCTGGATGAAGTAACCCACAGCTCTGTTTTTGACCATCTATGAAAAGAGGGTGGCTTCCCAGGCCTTTGCTTTGATGAGATTCAGCTAAACACAAGCAGCTGCGGAGACAGCCTGGCACAGAGAGCAGCTTCTCTGTATGACTGGGACTACTTGCTGGGCACGGGGACAGATCTCTCTGTGGCAGCTCAGAACTCTGTGCTCCGGGAGGAGGGAGGAGGCTGGTCCAGCAGTGGGTATTTATTTTGGCGGGGGGGTGGGGGGTTGGGCAAAGAATTCCTCAGGGTTCTAAAAGGAAAAAAATGAAGCTTCACCCAGCATAAGTTTGCTGTGGCATGTAATGATTCAGCACCCCTGTCTCTTTTTTGGTGTTCCCAGGTGACTCAGCAGTAAAGAATCTGTGTGCCAATGCAGGAGACACAGATTCGATCCCTGGGTCAGGAAGATTCCCCTGGAGGAGGAAATGGCAATCCACTGCACTATTCTTACCTGGAAAATTCCAAGGACAGAGGAGCCTGGCGGGGCTGCAGTCCATGGACTCACAAACGAGTCGGACATGACTAAGCTACTAACACAATGAAGGAAAAAAAAAAAAACAAAAACGGACCTTGTGTGTTCCTTGGGTCCACTTATCTGACCCTCTTCCAATGCCTGCCAACCTGGAGATCTTCTCAGACTGAGCGCTCAGACAGGTTTCTGCTCCATGTTCTGGAAAGAAGCCAGGAGCCATGGAGGAGAAGCTATGGGGATTGAAACTGGGACGAGAAAGAGGAAGGCCAAGAGTGCACGGCCCTTCCTTATAGAGGAAACGGCCTTGAAAAACCATCCACAGGTCTAGAAACTCAAATCGCTCAAGAGGAAGGACCATGGTGCCCCAATTTTGGCTCACTGGCTATCACTGTTAGTCTCTCAGTCGTGTCCAGTTCTTTTCGACCCCATGGGCTGTAGCCCGCCATGCTCCTCTGTCCATGAAATTCTCCAGGCAAGAATACTGAAGTGGGTTTTGCCATGTCCTTCTCCAGGGGATCTTCCTGACCCAGGGATCGAACCTGGGTATCCTACATTGCAGGCAGATTCTTTACCATCTGAGCCACCAGGGAAGCCCCGGCTCTCACTGGTTTCCTTCAGAACATTCTGGGCTCTCCTCTTGTTGCATATGGAGGAATTAAGGAATCAGTATTGCGTTCCTAGAAGCCCCTCTGAGAGGCTATAACAGATAGATCATGCCCTTACATCATCCTTAATATACTGGGTGTAGCATTTCATCACCACTGAATCAGAGACCTGCCTCCAACAAGCCAGAAGGGCTTACGTTTACCCACCACCCTCGCCAGTCGGGGCAGACCCACCACCAGGACACAAGGTATTCTTCTGGAACATACCTTCTTCTGGCATCTATCTCTCTTTTTTGGAACCACCCACAGCAATTTGGGTCAGAAGCCAATAAATCAGAATCTTTCCAAGCACCAGTGAAAGATTTTTCTTTATACTGAGCTGAGTAAAACACCTCCAAACAATGTGTGGGTACTTGTTTTTTATGGACATCGTGCTATGGGCTTATGGGACATCATCAATGGAGCATAAAGGAAAGCTAGTTCCTTTATTTTTTTTTTAAAGCCAGTGATTTATTTTTCCAAGAGACTGAAAGACTTTGGACAACAAATACATTAAAAACCTTCATATAAACAGGATTTGGACAATTAAATACTGTGGCGATCAGCCTTTCTGCTGAGTAGATTCATAGCTCTGAGCCTCAAGTAAAATATTAATCAAGAGTGACCAGTAAATAAAAGTGAATCATCGCATACCAAGTCCATTTTCATGTCATTATGCAGTTTTCCTAACACTTGTCAGATTCACTGTTGGTTTTGCCACTCTGTTTTACTGGATGAAGGTCTCAATTACCATAGGAGAGAGAAGTCGGGCAAACCTCCCCAAGCAATGCCAATGCCAAGTCCAGAATGGGAATCAATCCCATTTTAAAATACAATAGTCCTTTGCATTCCCTTTACAAATGGGCTTCCTTTCTTGTGAAAAGCTCTTCCTCCTAACAAATCAAAGATCAGCCTGTGAATAACCCCTTGAGAAATGAAACCCTCTGAGAAGTGGCTGGACAGTGCTCTGAACTGCCTCCCAAGAGCTTCAGGGTCTGGGCACATGTCCTTCCAGTGTCAGGTTCTGACACTTGAGTATGTCACAAAATGAATGTAGTGGTTTGTAACTAGCATTATGAAAAATATAGTAACAAAGGATGAAAATTTTAAAGCCAGGTTATTGCAGGTAGGAAAGGAAAGTACCGATCCATGAAGTTTAGTTTCACACGTGCACCCATGTACGTGTGTGTGTGTGTGTGTGTGTGTGTGTGTGTGATAACAATGTAAAATGGTGCTTTTACAATGGGTCACCAATAGAGAACTTGGAAAAACATTGTTCTGGTTTGCTGTCGTAGGGAGAGGTCACCTTATGCATTTGATTCCTGTAAGTCATACACTTGAAGTTAAAATAATACCCCAACAACAAATGGAGAAGGAAATGGCAACCCACTCCAATATTCTTGCCTGGAGAATCCCATGGACAGAGGAGCCTGAGGGGCTATAGTCCATGGGGTTGCAAGAGTCTGACACAACGGAGGGACTAAACCACCACCAACAACAAAAATAACAAAAACAGTAAAGGTGGTAGGTGTATGGTGGGCAGGCAGAGGTGGGGGTTGGTGGGTGCAGAGGTCAAGAGGGGAAAATAAAACATCCTGGGCTGGCTGCTTTCCCAGGATTAAGTTCCTGGAGATGTACCTTCAGCCAGAGAAACAGCAGCTTCTCGGGGGCAGGTCCCACAGCCTGGGCAGGGGAGGTCCACTCCGCCATCAGTGGGGAGCACGTTCATGGCTGAGGAACAGGGGTGGTGAGCACACATCTGCCCGCTTGCCTTGGGGCTGGTGAGCAGACTATTGGGCGCTGGTTGCTGGTCTTGCAGGGGAGGCAGTGGCCAGGCATTTGAGAGCCTCATCCGTGGAGTCAGGCAGCCTCAGGCTCTGCCACTGCTGGCTCTGCCACTTACTAGCCCTTGGGCAAAACGCTTCAGACCTCTCTAAGCCTCAATTTCCTCATCTGGAAAATGGAGATGAAAATATTGACTTTACTGCTGTGAGGGTTGAGTGGAGGATCAGGCAGCTGGACACGTGTTGGTTCCCTCCAGCTACCTTGCCTGCTGTAGCTCCCACCTGCCGCTGGGGGGCAGGACGGACCGTCTAGTGGGGGAGGACCCTCTTCTCTTGCTTATTACCTGGTGGAGGGCTTGGTGGAAGGGGCAGGAATGGAGGCGGGGGTGAGGAAATGGTCCCGAGGAGGCCCAGGGCAGTGAGGAGGTGGCTTAGGCGGCCCCCCACCTCCAGCCGGGAGCTGCTTCCTCCTGCGTGAACAGCAGACCTGCCGCAGTAACTTCCCCGTGACATTCCCCCACCCACCCACCCCCGGCTCCAGGGTTCCCATGTCACCACCAGACCCCATCTCCTGCCTCAGTGCAAGGTTGGAGAGGGCAGCTATCACCTCAGCAGAGCGTCCCTTCCTAGACATCTGGGCCGCGGGCCCTTCCCCTCATTCAAGTCCCCCTCTGTCCTCCAGGCAGCGAGGCATCACAGCCTCGGGCCCCAGCTCTCTGAGTAACCAGAGCTGTGATCTCCTGCAGGTGGAGGACATCACCGCCAGCCATGAGGCTGCGCTCCTAGAGATGGAGAACAGCCACACGCTCACCCTCGCGATCCTGCAGGATGACCACGAGCACAAGGTCCAAGGTAGCTGACTTTGGGTGTGTGTGTGTGTGTGTGGCCAGCGGGGCCGGGTGTGTGCACCCACTTCTCCCACTCCAGACACAAGGGGCCTCCCTTCACCTCCCCCTCCTCTATCCTTTCTTCCTTCCTCTTCGTGCTGGTATGTCTTTTGCGTTGCTTCTTGTGTTAAGAAAACACCAAAATCCAGGGCCTGGGTAACTTCTTTCCTCTGAAGCTGATCCTCTCAACCCTGAAGTCTAGACTCCCCAAGGAGCCGTGGTCCTACTCCAGGGTGTGGGGCAGCTGGTCTGGGGTACAGCCTCAACTTGTTAAAGCTCGAAGGTGATTCCAATGGGCAGCCAAGCTTGAGAACCACCGTTTTCAAGTAGGTGTAGAAATCCTGGGCTTTGTCGTATGTGGTGGCCTCTGATGAGGCCTGGCTGTCCACACTGGGCACTCAGACCACATTCACCATGGGCAGAAGTGGACTCTCAGGATCTTGCTTTTTTATATATTTTTTGTAACTTTGAATTGTCTTTGGTTACCTAGGATTTTATTGGGTTGGCCAGAAAGTTCCTTTGGGTATTTCCTTACAATGTCACAGAAAAACCCAAACCAGCTTTTTGGTCAACCCAATAAGTCGGTCATAACAACCGTAAGGCAATGGCACCCCACTCCAGTACTCCTGCCTGGAAAATCCCATGGACGGAGGAGCCTGGTAGGCTGCCGTCCATGGGGTCCCTGAGGGTGGGACACCACTGAGCGACTTCACTTTCACTTTTCACTTTCATGCATTGGAGAAGGAAATGGCAACCCACTCCAGTGTTCTTGCCTGGAGAGTCCCAGGGACGGGGGAGCCTGGTGGGCTGCCGTCTGTGGGGTCTCAGAGTCGGACACGACTGAAGCGACTTAGCAGCAGCAACAACAGTAACAGTGTTTAGTAAGTACAGCTGAGATTTTTGACTTTGTGAAAGAAGCTTTTTACATGTTCACATGCATATACAATACTATCTGTAGTTTGTTTTTTTTTTCAATTTCCCCTCTCCTCACTTTTTTCTCTCTCCAGTCGGCTGGTTGCTAAATTAGATGGAAAATAATTAACGTAAGAATAGATTAATACATTTTTTTTAATACCAGAATTTTTTAATGTGTAATTTTTATAGTTGCAAAGGCCTCTGTTAGCAATATAAAACCAAAATACAGTAATAAAAAGGCTGATACATTCAACTAAATAAAAGTTGTCATAAAAATATCAGATCAGATCAGTCGCTCAGTCGTGTCCGACTCTTTGCGACCCCATGAACCGCAGCACGCCAGGCCTCCCTGTCCATCACCAGCTCCCGGAGGTCACTCAGACTCACATCCATCGAGTCAGTGATGCCATCCAGCCATCTCATCCTCTGTCGTCCCCTTCTCCTCCTGCCCCCAATCCCTCCCAGCATCAGAGTCTTCTCCAATGAGTCAACTCTTCGCATGAGGTGCCCAAAGTACTGGAGTTTCAGCTTTAGCATCATTCCTTCCAAAGAAATCCCAGGGCTGATCTCCTTCAGAATGGACTGGTTGGATCTCCTTGCAGTCCAAGGGACTCTCAAGAGTCTTCTCCAACACCACAGTTCAAAAGCATCAACTCTTCGGCGCTCAGCCTTCTTCACAGTCCAACTCTCACATCCATACATGACCACAGGAAAGACCATAGCCTTGACTAGGCGAACCTTTGTTGGCAAAGTAATGTCTCTGCTTTTGAATATGCTATCTAGGTTGGTCATAACTTTGCTTCCAAGGAGGAAGCGTCTTTTAATTTCATGGCTGCAGTCACCATCTGCAGTGATTTTGGAGCCCAGAAAAACAAAGTCTGACACTGTTTCCACTGTTTCTCCATCTATTTGCCATGTAGTGATGGGACCAGATGCCATGATCTTCGTGTTCTGAATGTTGAGCTTTAAGCCAACCTTTTCACTCTCCACTTTCACTTTCATCAAGAGGCTTTTTAGTTCCTCTTCACTTTCTGCCATAAGGGTGGTGTCATCTGCATATCTGAGGTTATTGATATTTCTCCCAGCAATCTTGATTCCAACTTGTGTTTCTTCCGGTCCAGTATTTCTCATGATGTACTCTGCATATAAGTTAAATAAACATGGTGACAATATACAGCCTTGACGTACTCCTTTTCCTATTTTGAACCAGTCTGTTGTTCCATGACCAGTTCTAACTGTTGCTTCCTGACCTGCATACAGATTTCTCAAGAGGCAGATCAGGTGGTCTGGTATTCCCATCTCTCTCAGAATTTTCCACAGTTTATTGTGATCTACACAGTCAAAGGCTTTGGCATAGTCAATAAAGCAGAAATAGATGTTTTTCTGGCACTGTCTTGATTTTTCCATGATCCAGCAGATGTTGGCAATTTGATCTCTGGTTCCTCTGCCTTTTCTAAAACCAGCTTGAACATCAGGAAGTTCACGGTTCACATATTGCTGAAGGCTGGCTTGGAGAATTTTGAGCATTACTTTACTAGCGTGTGAGATGAGTGCAATTGTGCGGTAGTTTGAGCATTCTTTGGCATTGCCTTTCTTTGGGATTGGGATGAAAACTGACCTTTTCCAGTCCTGTGGCCACTGCTGAGTTTTCCAAATTTGCTGGCATATTGAGTGCAGCACTTTCACAGCATCATCTTTCAGGATTTGGAATAGCTCCACTGGAATTCCATCACCTCCACTAGCTTTGTTCATAGTGATGCTTTCTAAGGCCCACTTGACTTCACATTCCAGGATGTCTGGCTCTAGGTCAGTGATCACACCATCATGATTATCTGGGTCGTGAAGCTCTTTTTTGTACAGTTTTTCTGTGTATTCTTGCCACCTCTTCTTAATATCTTCTGCTTCTGTTAGGTCCATACCATTTCTGTCCTTTATCAAGCCCATCTTTGCATGAAATATTCCTTTGGTATCTCTGATTTTCTTGAAGAGATCCCTAGTCTTTCCCATTCTGTTGTTTTCCTCTATTTCTTTGCATTGATTGCTGAGGAAGGCTTTCTTATCTCTTCTTGCTATTCTTTGGAACTCTGCATTCAGATGTTTATATCTTTCCTTTTCTCCTTTGCTTTTCGCTTCTCTTCTTTTCACAGCTATTTGTAAGGCCTCCCCAGACAGCCATTTTGCTTTTTTGCATTTCTTTTCCATGGGGATGGTCTTGATCCCTGTCTCCTGTACATTGTCACGAACCTCATTCCATAGTTCATCAGGCACTCTATCTATCAGATCTAGGCCCTTAAATCTATTTCTCACTTCCACTGTATAATCATAAGGGATTTGATTTAGGTCATACCTGAATGGTCTACTGGTTTTCCCTACTTTCTTCAATTTAAGTCAGAATTTGGCAATAAGGAGTTCATGGTCTGAGCCACAGTCAGCTCCTGGTCTTGTTTTTGCTGATTGTATAGAGCTTCTCCATCTTTGGCCGCAAAGAATGCATTCGATCTGATTTCGGTGTTGACCATCTGGTGATGTCCATGTATAGAGTCTTCTCTTATGTTGTTGGAAGAGGGTATTTGCTATGCCAAATTTGCCTGTTATTCCAGGTGTTTCTTGACTTCCTACTTTTGCATTCCAGCCCCCTATAATGAAAAGGACATCTTTTTTGGGTGTTAGTTCTAAAAGGTCTTGTAGGTCTTCATAGAACCGTTCAACTTCAGCTTCTTCAGCGTTACTGGTTGGGGCATAGACTTGGATTACTGTGACATTGAATGGTTTGCCTTGGAAATGAACAGAGATCATTCTGTCGTTTTTGAGATTGCATCCAAGTACTGCATTACGGACTCTTTTGTTGACCATGATGGCCACTCCATTTCTTCTGAGGGATTCCTGCCCACAGTAGTAGATATAATGGTCCTCTGAGTTAAATTCACCCATTCCAGTCCATTTTAGTTTGCTAATTCCTAGAATGTCAACATTCACTCTTGCCATCTCTTGTTTGACCACTTCCAATTTGCCTTGATTCATGGACCTGACATTCCAGGTTCCTATGCAATATTGCTCTTTACAGCATCGGACTTTGTTTCTATCACCAGACACATCCACAGCTGGGTATTCTTTTTGCTTTGGCTCCATCCCTTCATTCTTTCTGGAGTTATTTCTCCACTGATCTCCAGTAGTATATTGGGCCCCTACTGACCTGGGGAGTTTCTCTTTCAGTATCCTATCATTTTGCCTTTTCATACTGTTCATGGGGTTCTCAAGGCAAGAGTACTGAAGTGGTTTGCCATACCCTTCTCCAGCGGAGCACACCCTGTCAGATCTCTCCACCATGACCCGCCCATCCTGGGTTGCCCCACGGGCATGGCTTAATTTCATTGAGTTAGACAAGGCTGTGGTCCTGGTGTGATTAGATTGACTAGTTTTCTGTGAGTATGGTTTCAGTGTATTTGACGTCTGATGCCCTCTTGCAAGTATAAAAAACTTCAAAAGGCAAACTACAAATTAGAAAATATTTTCTGCATCTATACAGCAAAGGACAAATTCTCTTAATACATCAGTTCAGTTCAGTCGCTCAATCATGTCCGACTCTGCGACCCCATGGACTGTAGCACACCAGGCCTCCCTGTCCATCACCAGCTCCCGGAGTTTACTTAACTCATGTCCATTGAGTCAGTAATGCCATCCAACCATCTCATCCTCTGTCATCCCCTTCTCCTCCCGTCTTCAATCTTTCCCGGCAGCAGGGTCTTTTCAAATGAGTCAGTTCTTCACATCAGGTGGCCAAATGGGAGGGGGGTTCAGGATGGGGAACACATGTACACCCATGGCTGATTCATGTCAATGTATGGCAAAAGCCACTACAATATTGTAAAGTAATTAGCCTCCAAGTAAAATAATTAATTAAAAAATTAAAGATGCTTGCTTCTTGGAAGAAAAGTTATGACCAACCTAAACAGCATATTAAAAAGCAAAGACATTACTTTGCCAGCAAAGGTCCATCTAGTCAAAGCTATGGTTTTTCCAGTAGTCATGTATGGATGTGAGAGTTGGACTGTAAAGAAAGCTGAGCACTGAAGAATTGATGCTTTTGAACTGTGGTGTTGGAAAAGACTCTTGAGAGTCCCTTGGACTGCAGGGAGATCCAACTAGTCCATCCTAAAGGAAATCTTGAATATTCATTGGAAGGACTGATGCTGAAGATTAATACATTTTAAGAATCGGAGAATCAGAGTTTTAAAATCATTTTTAAAATGTTCTTTGTCAATAACGAGGCACACTGTGTTAGCAGTCAGTGTTCATGTGGTCGCCCCTTCAAGCTCTAGCCCCACCACCTCTGGGAACTCTTGGTGCATGGAAGAGTCCAAGCTGGAGGCAAGGAGAGGACAGGAGAGAAATTTCCTGAGAACCAATTTAATGTATTACCTGTGTCCTGGAGAGCACATCTCATGCTTAGAGTACCAGTTCCCATCCTTGGATGAACATTGGAACCACTTGTTTTTTTTTTAAATACTGATGTGTAGATCCCATTACAGATGTTCCAATTCGATTGCTCTGGGGATGAGGCCCAGACATCAGGGTTTTTTTTAAAGCTTCCCAGGTGATTCTAATATGTAGAAAAATCTGAGACTCACTTACAACATCGTGTTAAGTATGGGACGGAGTGCCATGACCTCGGAATAATGAAGTACATCGTGGGTACATAGATAGTTGCCATGGTTTATGCTGTCTCCAGGATAGATGCTGACCTTAATTTGCTGGTGAGGTACTGGGATCTCCTGGAAATGTCCTAAAGCCCATCACCGTGCTGTAGGAAAATGGTCTCAGAAGAGGGGACGGGAATGGAAATGTTACATTGGGTGTTGCCTTTTGTTTGTGGATTTCATGTAAACAGACCTGGTAGATTTTTCTGATTAATGAAGTCTCACCTAGACACCACATCCAGGGCCTTTGAATTATATATAATGTGCAGACAATGCAGGCATATGTGACAGTAACTAAAATATTCATTATTATGGATGATGCTCTCAGTGGCTATTAACAATAATCATTTAGGCAGAGGCACGTAGACCAGAAGGCCACATGGTTTCATGGCAATGAACTAATCATAAATTTTTCTTTTTTTCCTCCAAATGTAAACTTCACCTCTAACAACTGGATTTCTTAGAGACCTTCACTATCATTATTTAAAAGACCTGGGTCAATAGGAACCACAGAATTTTTCCTAATTGCAGCTCATGCCAACCAGGAAGATAATTATTGGTCTCCAGTACTCTCCTGTGCTAAGCATATGATACAGGCTGATTAATGAGACCTTTCTTCCCTCCAGTTATAACTGGAAAACAAATTGCTTCTGTAGCTAGATTGAGACAGGCTTCATCCAGCTAATAAGACCATTCCCATCTGGAGAAAAATAGAATCCATTTGCTTAATAATTCTTACATAACATCTTTTCTGCCTAACTTGCAAATTATTACTGGAATGACACTTTTCACAGAATAAAATTGTTCCAAACACTCCAAGAGGATTATATCCAGTGAGTCCTTCATTCTGCCTGAATGTCTCAACGTTGACTCTCTGCCCAGGCAAACCCTAGCAATCTGTGGTTTCCAGAGTGTGGTCCAGAAGCCACCAAGGGGACCTTGCAAGCACCACACTGGTCCCATTCACCTGTCCATTCTCCAGCAAGCCCACACCCTGCTCTCCTTGGAAGGCTCCCTCCTTCAACCTGAAATTGCTGCTTTGTAATGGAAAGGAAAAGTGATCCTGGGAGGGAAGAAAGTGGAGATGTAACATTAATCACTCAGTGGTTTTACCATGGGGAAGAGTTGAAAAATCAATGAGTGTTGTGAATGGAGAAGCTGATTCGGCTAGGGTGGTGGTCGAGCTGCGAGTAAAGGGAGTGTGTGTAGGTGGCTCTGCCTGCTTCCCTCCTTCCTTTATTTCCTCTTCCTCTCACTCTTTCTTCTTTTTCCCTCCTATCCTCTCTCCCTCTCTCCTAAACAACATCACATGCAATTTCAAACTAATGGAGAGATCTCTTTTGGCTTAAGTCTGCTATATACTCGGAGAAGGCAGTGGCAAGCCACTCCAGTACTCTTGCCTAGAAAATCCCGTGGATGGAGGAGCCTGGTGGGCTGCATTCCATGGGGTCGCTACTAGTTGGTCGCAACTGAGCGACTTCACTTTCACTTTTCACTTTCACATAATGGAGAAGGAAATGGCAACCCACTCCAATGTTCTTGCCTGGAGAATCCCAGGGATGGGGGAGCCTGGTGGGCTGCCGTCTATGGGGTCGCACAGAGTTGGACACGACTGAAGCGACTTAGCAGCAGCTGCTATATACTGGGGGGAAGGCAATGGCACCCCACCCCAGTACTCTTGCCTGGAAAATCCCATGGACAGAGGAGCCTGGTGGGCTCCAGTCCATGGGGTTGCTAAGAGTCGGACACAACTGAGCGACTTCGCTTTCACTTTTCACTTTCATGCATTGGAGAAGGAAATGGCAACCCACTCCAGTGTTCTTGCCTGGAGAATCCTGGGAATGGGGGGATCCTGGTAGGCTGCCGTCTATGGGGTCACGCAGAGTCGGACACGACTGAAGCGACTTAGCAGCAGCAGCAGCAGCAGCAGCTATATACTGGTGTCCGCTAGTCACTTCCGTCACCAGTCTTCATCTGGCAAAAGAATCTTATTTGACCCCTTTTACAGAGAAAGATCAGCTTAACAATTTGATGTCTCCTCTGCAGAACTGATATCGACCCACGAGCTTGAAAAGAAAGAATTGGAAGAAAACTTTGAAAAGCTGCGGCTGTCATTACAGGTTAGTATTTCCCAACTCTGACTTTAAGGCAATGGCAGCAGATATTTCTTCCTGACAGTTCTTCCTGGCTGCAGACATTTATGTGGCACCTGCTGTGTACTGGATCCTGCACTAAGAAGCAGTGGAATATGGGGTATAAATAAGACCTAACTCCCTGCCCTTAAGGAGTTTTCTGTCTCAAAGCTCATCCTTGCACAGAATGGATAATACCATTGGTGCCACGGACTGCTCCCCACATGCTATGGTCAGAGCCATGTTTGGGGGGAGAGAGGATTGGGGGCAGAGTATTCTAGGCAGGGGGAATGGGGTAAGAAGAGTCACGCAGGGTAGAAGACACATTAGATGCTCTGGGAATTGTTAAAGCAACTTCGATACCCTGGAGACAAAAGCTTCTTGCTTTGGGGCATCCCACTTCCAACCTACACAAAGCATGGGTCTCGGGTGCCAGGCGTGCTATCTGGCTTCCTTCTGGCCTCAAGGGGAGACTGACAGGCCTCTCAGATCACTTGCCTGCCTCTCCCTCCGGCCTGCCAGAGACGCCCACCGCACCCCTACCCCCTGGCCAGCTTCTTCTGTGAAAAGCTGTTGACCATCCCCAGGCCTAGGAAAGGGCTGTTGGAGAAGCCAGGGGGAGGTTGGTGGCCCTGCCTCCGTTGGCAACTGTGGGTGTCCCAGTCCTAGAAAGATTACCTTTGAAATATTAAGGACGCTCACATTTGGAGGTTTGGAAGGCAAAGACCATAACTCAAATAGAAAGGCGGGAATTTTGCTTTTTGGATGGCTCTTTGGCTCAGACAGTAAAGCGTCTGTCTATAATGCGGGAGACCCAGGTTTGAACCCTGGGTTGGGAAAATCCCCTGGAGAAGGAAATGGCAATCCACTCTAGGACTATTGCCTGGAAAACCCCATGGACAGAGGAGCCAGGTAGGCTACAGGCCATGGGGTCACAAAGAGTCGGACAGGACTGAGCGACTTCACTTTCTTTCTTTTCCCCAGGCAGTGTTTCTTGCACAGTGTCTGCCCTGCCAAGCAGAGAATCTAGGATTATGGAGTGTCACACTATTGAGTGGACTTTGCAAAAAATTTTAAATGGGAAGCTGCTTGCTGCATGCCCACCCCCGATCCATCGATCCATCAGTGGGCCTACATATTCCCCCATACCCCTCATGTGGCTTATCCTTGGCAGGTTAACCCCAAACTGCCTTCTTTGTGTACCCTACATTCCACAGTGTGCTAAGTCGTTTCAGTTGTGTCTGACTCTTTGTGACCCCATGAACTGTAGCCTGCCAGACTTTTCTATCCACGGGATTCTCCAGGCAGGAATACTGGAGTGGGTTGCCTTGTGCCCCTCCAGGGGATCTTCTCCACCCAGGGATCTAACCCGCGTCTCTTACATCTCCTGCATTAGCAGGTGGGTTCTTTACCACTAGCGCCACCTGGGAAGCCATTCTACACCACACAGATACATTACCCTAAGGAACACAAACCAGGAATGTAACAGCCTTACTGTAATGTATCAAAAACCCACAATAGTCCAAAACCAAAAGAAAGAGTTGGTTTCATCAGTGAATCTTCACTTTGCCACTGACATCATGCAGTCACGAACCATGCACATTTTAGTGGTGACTCACCGGCAGAATCCATTTGAGCTGGAGACTTTCAGGTACCAGGTGGGTGCAGTTGCTTAAACCAATTTCCTTGGGCTACTGGCTGCTAGAGAAACAGTTTGGGGTAAAAGATTTGAGTTTGGGGCTTAAATCCCACTGTATCTCCTCTTAATAGATTTTAAATCATGGACAGTTACATAAGCTGTAAACATTAGTTTACTCATCTGTAAAATGAGGATGATACCAGTTCCTTCCTCAAGATATGAGCAGCTTAAGGGAAATAAATGTGTGTCAATGAAGAAAACTAATCAATAGTCAATCTAAGAAAGAAATGGAGAATTTTATGCAAGCCAACCTGAGGATGAGAACCCAGGAGACAATCTTCATGTGGAATACAGTCATATATAATGGAATACTGTTCAGCCATGAAAAGGAATGAATTATATAATGGAATACTGTTCAGCCATGAGAAGGAATGAATTTTGCCATTTGTAGCAACATGGATGGACATGAAGGGTGTTAAGCTAAAAGTGAAGTAAGTCAGGCAGAGGAGGACAGATACTGTATGATATCACTTAGATGTGGAATCTAAAAAATACAACAAATTAGTGAATATCACCAAAAAAAAAAAAAAAAAAGAGTCTTAGGTATAAAGAACAAGCTAGTGGTTAGCAGGAGGGGCCACATGGAGGCAGGGAGACAGGATACAAGACAGTCTCCAGGATGTATTGTACAACATGGGGAGCATAGCCAATATTTTGTAATAATTGTAAAATGGAAAGTAACTGTTCAAAATTGTATCTAAATTTTTTTTATTTAAACAAAGACAAAAATCCCTGAGATTGTCCCACCTGTTATACACAGTTGTATAAATTTTTAAAAGATCTAGCATCAAAGTAACACATTGTCAGTGTACATGGTCCAACAGGGTGAGTAGCAGGTCACTATGACACCTTAAAGGATTGAGAAAGCAATTTTATCTCCTAAGGAGTTACCTTGCTGGCACCTGGAAAATTTACTTTTTTTGGCCGGGGGGGGGGACTGGTGAGCAGGCATCCCTGTGTCTTGTAAGGGGATCTAATTAATGTATAATGCAGGTACCCAATGCACATGGAAGAGGGGTAGTGGCCCAGATGGGCGGAGAGGGTATTTTATGTTTAAAATTTTTCTGGTCCTGCCTTAAAAATAAATACATTTCATCATGTGTAAGGTGTATAGAGCACTAGGCAACAGCTAGTTCTTTATAATAGTTCCAGGCAATGTCACATTTATCATTATCATTATGGTACCATAGTAACGACATAGGAGGCAGAATCCTTCAGGACCTGTCGTCACCGTGTTTAGTGGGGCTGGTGGGGGGATGTGCTCAGGGCTCGGGCAGACAAGCAGTCAGGGTCAGTTTGACAGCTTCTGGCTTGAACTTTACAAACACAGAGAGTTCTTCTTTGAGATGGATTAATTGTCCTTCTTGACGTCTGGGCTGGGGGTTGCAGCTAGAGGCCAGACACCTCTCTGCTGATGGTTTGCCTCTGTGAGGTGGGTTATTTAATTACTAAATGCCCCCCTCGCTGCAGGCTTCTTGCTGGGGCAGAAGCAAGACGGCATTCCCATCTCAGAGTCAGGTCGCCTGCTTTGGGCATCCCCTCACCCCCCACACTTTCTCTGCGGCGGCAACATTCACCCGTCAGTGTCTTGTGGTCCGTTCTGGACAAGGCACTGAGGTGGGGAGACAGTGGGCACTTGGGGGCCTCTCCCCCCAGCATATGATGCCCTTTTGGTGGGACCCAGTGGGGGCCCCCTGACCTCACCACCCCATGAGGACCCACCCGGGCAGGGGGTGCCTCCCAGGGGCTGTGTATGTGAGGATCGAGCTGGATGTCTCATGCGTTACCTGCAGGACCAAGTGGACACGCTGACCTTCCAGAGCCAGTCTTTGCGGGACCGAGCCCGGCGCTTCGAGGAGGCTCTGAGGAAAAACACAGAGGAGCAGCTAGAGGTACCATGAGCTCTCAGCCTCCCAGCACCCTGCAAGCCTGGTTCTCCCCCAGCATCACCCCAAACAGAGTCCCTGTGCTGATCTGACTACAGAGCGACAGCGGTCGGGGCCTGCCAGGATTTTAAACATACATCCATAGGCACCTGTCCTGAGTCAGGACAGCTGTGGGTTCTCCATCTGAGTGTTATTCTTGCTGCATTTCACAGGGCTCCCCAGCCACTGTCCATGAGCCCCTGAGACAAGCTGGACCTGGAAATGCCTCTGCCTCACCCTTACCCTCACCCCAACATCTCATTCCTTCCCATCCCCAACTCCACAGGGAGGCATTGCTGAAGCTTGAAGGTTTCTTTTTCCAGAAACCCTGGCAAAATTCCTTCCCTCTATGTAGGGTTGCCAGATGAAATCCATGACACCCAGTGAAATGTGAGATAAATGAGCTTTTTAAATACGTCTCCTACAGTACAAAAATGTTGTTTATGTTACATTCAGACTTAATTGAACATCCTGTCATTTTATTTGTCACATCTGGCAGACTTACTCCAACAGTTCTTTTTCTACAATGCCTTTTTAAACTACTTTGCTCATTTCCTACGTAGGGTGCGGAGGGGGCGGGGCTGTCCATGATGGGCACAGGTAGGGACCTGTATGAATCTTTGCCTGTGTGTTGAACCAGGTAGCCTGGGTGAATGTTAAAGGCCAATGTTGAATTTAGTGTTTTTACCCACCAAGTTCCCTTGGGGGGCTGGGCTGGTAGTATCCGGCCACCCCAGTATCTGACATTTCAGGGACTGATGGCCTCCCCTCTTCTGCTCCCCACGGAGCTGGATTTTTAGTCTCACTCCCAGTGGAAACTCCTGTGTGTCTTTATCAGGGAGGACTATGAGCATTCTCGGCCACCTGCCCCCTTGCTCTTGTTAAGCTTGTTAACAGAGACTAGATTTCACTGAGTTCACGATGCTGGTGAATGCTGGGCTTTGCCAGGGTGCCTGGGAAACAGCTCCTTGCTCTCTGCCCTTGCAGATTGCCTTGGCTCCTTATCAGCACTTGGAAGAAGACATGAAGAGTCTGAAACAGGTGTTGGAGATGAAGAATCAACAGATACATCAACAGGAAAAGAAGATTCTTGAGCTGGAAAAGCTGGTGAGTTGCCTGTAACCCTGGGAGGCCCCCATAAGTGGCGTGATATTCCCACTGCCCTTGTGGGTGAAAGGATTAACAGCGTTCTAGGGAACACCCGGCCCGTACCTGTCCATTGCCTGCACCTGAGCAGAAAAGATCACAGATGAGGCTCCAGGCCTTGTTTTGGGAGCCAGGAGTTTAGGAATCTCAGACGTGGCCTCGTTTGTACAAGTCTAGAGCGCATCTGAGTCCCTGTCTGCATCGCCATCCGTCACTGTGACCTGCTGACTTCTCCCCTCCCAGGGGAGGACGTGCAGTGAGCCTGCATCTGGGGAGCATTGCTGATGGGTACCAGGCGCCGTGCAGACACTTTGTGTCTGTCTGTTCAATAATTCCGACAGCAGTCCACTGAGTGGGATTCCACTGTCAAGAGTCTCCTTTTACAGATGCAGAGATGGAGGCTTAGGAAAAGGTCTTGTCTCACCAAGAGCCAGTAAGTGGCCCAGCACAGGCAGGAACCATGAACCAGAGCTCCAGGCCTCGGCTTCCACTGGGTTCTGGCTCCCAGAGAACTAGCAAAGGGCGTGCCTTTTGGGGAATAGAGCACTCAGAGTTCACTGCCAGACCCTGTGGGTGCAAGGGTTGCAACTGAGATAGTAGTCCAAAGTTAGCAGCAGGGAGGCCTGCCTCCAAAGACATACTATCTTGATGGGAAGGTTGGCCCAAGGGACTCATATAGAGTCATTTTATTTCTTATCATTATTTTTAAATTTTTGATACTATAGAAGGAAAATATGTGCATTATAGGTAATTATAAGATAAAAATAAGGAAATTAAAATGCCATATTTCTACCACTGTTAACACTTTCTGAAGGCTTTCCTCCATACAAGTGTACACACCCCAATAAACAGCATGTACACACACACACATGTACGTACACAGGCACACGCGCATGAGCGCACACACACACACACACACACACAAGGATTTTGCATCCTGCTTCTTTTCAGTTAGCACATCTTCAACTCACCATCTCAGTAACTGATCATCTCCTCTTAGCTTTTAAAGTTCTCTGCATGTCTCAGAAATATCCTGGCAGCTGGTTTATCCAAACCAGGAGCTGGTCCCAGACCACCTGTTGCATTCAGTCATCATGTCTGCTCTCCTGATCTAGCACCATCCTTCTCTGGGTGTCTCTAAGCTGCACGGATGCTTGTCCGTTAGGATGGGAGCAGATAGGGCTGTGAGTGCCCATTACAGCATCCTGGGTGATGCAGGTGTCCTGGGACCCTCCAGCAGCTCAGCTTTCCAGCTAGGCCAAAGCTAAGGCCAGTGGGGCCACCTGCAGTAGACAGAGCCCTGCCCCTCTCAGCCCTGCAGCCCTCCTCCTCCAGGCTGGACTGTCTGCATCCTTATCTGGTCAACCAGCAGCCTCTGGGTTTATCAGGCTGTTTTTAGCCCTGCTCTAGACACTCTGTGGGCATGCAAGAGTTCTCATTCCAGAAACCTTTCCAGGCAGGGGTGGGGGCAGGAAGAGTTGACTGAATCACTTCCCATTTCCTACAAGGGCTTCCTTGGTGGCTCAGATGGTAAAGAATCTGCCTGCAATACAGGACACCCACATTACATCCCCTGGATCGGGAAAGATCCCCTGGAGAATTAAATGGCAACCCACTCCAGTATTCTTCCCTGGGGAATTCCATGGATAGAGGAGCCTGGCAGGCTGTGGTTCATAGGTTCGCAAAGAGTTGGACACAACTGAAGTGACCTAGCACACACATGCATAGTGAATTTCATATACACAATTTATGTGTGTGCCTATATTAGATTTCTGTCTAGAATACACTTCTCATGGTGAGTGTCTCCATGCCCAGGCCATTGTCAGAGATGAGCCATGAGCACCTCCCAGGGTCCAGTTTGGCTGGTGGGTCCCCTGGTTCTCCCTATTGGGTCCTCCGCCCTGCACTGGCACCTCTGGCAGTACCTGTATGCACAACACGACATTCTGAATTAATGGAGGGATGAAAATATCAATAATGTGGACACTTTCCCTCCTGAGGCTCTGGGCAGCCAGGAACGTGCAGCTCAAGCCCAGCTTTGCACATGAAGAGAAAATAATATCCTCCTCCATAGTGGTTATTCCTTTGAGACTTAATGCCCGCTCTCTGTCCGTGTGTCCCCACGGCCTGAGACCTAGCTGAAGTCAAGCTCCATTCTAAGATGAACTGAGAAATTCTTTTTTGAAAAGACTGTGAAGAACTCCCGCATAGGGTGGTTAAGGAAAACCGCCACCCTTCCATGCACCGGGCTGAGGCATCAGAGTGGAAGGACTGGGCTCTAGCCAGCTCTTCAGCAAGGCTCCCACGCCGACCTCATCTTTGCTCCCAGGAAATGCATGCATGCTAAGTTGCTTCAGTTGTGTTCAAGTATTTGCGACCCCATAGACTGTGTAGCCCGCCAGGCTCCTCTGTCCATGGTTTTCTCCAGGCAAGAATACTGGAGTGGCTTGCCATTTCCTTCTCCAGGAGATCTTCCAGACCCAGGGATTGAACCCGGGTCTCCCACATAGCAGGCAGGTTCTTTACCACTAGCACTGCCTGGGAAGCCCCATAATTCATAATATATACCAATATATACACACAGACATATTATATACCTACGTATATATAAGAAAAATATACATATATATATATAAAACAGTACTTTTAGAATAAAAAACTCTAAAAGTGTTTTATTCTGTTTTCTTTTGTTTAAAAAAGCAATGCTGGTTACATCCCTCTAGCCTGGTTTTATAGCTGATGCATTGCAAACTGCAGTTTGAAAAACACTGTTTTAGATAATCCTCCAAAGCCCGGAAGCCAAGGGCACTGGTCTGTCGTCTCCCCCAGGGCCTGGCTGCGGAGCTCTTGACACTGCATCTTTTATAGGCAGAAAAGAACATTATCCTGGAAGAGAAGATCCAAGTTCTCCAGCAGCAGAACGAAGACCTCAAGGCCAGGATCGACCAGAACACCGTGGTCACAAGGTAGGTGGGCCTGGGTGATGGAGCCTCGGAAGCATGTGTCCAGATAGAATGGCTTTGTTCCTGACCTTGGAGGGCTCTGCTTTTGTCCTCGCTCCTCCAAGCCCCAAGGCTTCCCCACGCAGGCTCTCGGCGCTTCCCATGTGGAGGAAAGCATAGAACACACTGCTCTGAGCACCCAGCCGATGCCCTGGCTCCACGGAGCACCCTCTTTGGTGGAAAGGAGTGGGGTGGGCTAAAATGTGTGGCACAACTGGTGGGGGCGGGGGCAGGAGTGGTGGGGATCGTGGAGGAGGTTTTGGAAGGGCTGCCCGCTAGGAGTTCCAGGCTAAAGAAAACAGCCATGTGAGCCAACCGACCCTGGGCTCCAGCAGTGGGGCCCTCGACTGCCCTGGCGCTCGGCCAATGGCAGAGGAGAGCTGCCCCGGCGGAGGGTAGCAGGGAGGGACCGGGCCGTGCAGCCGCTTCCATCTTTGTGCTCCTAACCTGCTCTGAGGCTCCGACTTCTGGGAAGGGAGGAGCAGCAACCCGGCTGCAGTGAGGACAGAGGCACAAAACACATCGGGTTCCTTTCTACTTGGCATCCATCAGCCTCAAACATCCATGGAGCATCTGTTAAAACCGGGCCCCTGGCTGGATGCCGAACTCTGGAGGAGGGACCGCTCTGGCCCCGTCCTCCAGGGCTCCAGCTCCAGCAGGCGACCAGATGCACCACCCACAAGGTCGCAGCGCGAGCTGACTGCTGGCAGGGAGGCCCAGGGTGAGGGCAGGCTGCGGAGGCTGACGGCACTACCGACTCCCCAGGGCTGTCCTTACTGTCATCGCCTCTTATGTCTGTGCCGCTCAGCGCCCCCCACACCAAGCCTCTCTTGCCTCTTCTCTCAGGCCTGCAGCTTCTGCTCTGTCCACTGGCCACCAGGGCCTCCCCTGACCCAGGGCAGAAGGACTGTGGGCAAAATCAGGTGTTGGCAGAGAGACTCTGGGAGAGGATTGTGTGGGTGGGACAGGTGGCGATCATGTTTCAATCCCTGGGGTCTTGGTCCCTGAGGTCCACAGGAACCAACCACCCACCCCATTCCCTGTGTGCTCCTGGGCCTGGCCAACCTCAGGCTCAGTCTTGCTCTGCCATTGCTATTCTGACTGTTGCTTGTTCCCACCACACCCCTCCCCCCCAACCCCCATGCAGACAGCTGTCGGAGGAGAACGCTAACCTCCAAGAATACGTGGAGAAAGAAACGCAGGAGAAGAAGAGACTGAGCCGAACCAATGAAGAGCTGCTATGGAAGCTCCAAACCGGGGACCCGACCAGCCCCATTAAACTGTCCCCCACATCCCCTGTGTATCGCAGCTCCTCCTCTGGGCCCTCCTCTCCCGCCAGAGTCAGCATGACGCCCAGATGACGCCACCACGCTGCGGGCCGAGCTGCGGCGCCCGGTCCACGAGGGTTCCCACCGGCGGGGAGTGGTGACCGCCACAGGCCGGCCCGCCTGGCCGCGCGCATGCCCAGTCGCTACGTCGCGGCCTCCCATGCGCGCATGCCCAGTCGCTGCATAGCTGCAACCCAGGCCGAGCCCTCTTCTAACCCTCGTGTGTAGGACTGTCCCGGGACGGGCACTTAGGAACGTGTAAACGGTAGTGTCTCATGTGCAAACGTTTGGCCATAATCAGAGCCAAAAGAAGGAAATGCCAGTTGTCCTTGAGCAATGAACTTTAACTGCAGAATTTCAGGTTAGTTAAAAAACAGCTCAGTTTTGACTCTCCATTGAATAATCCTTGTGTACTGCACCGGTATGTGTGTATATTTAGATACACGTATATACACATGCAGCGGTTCTGAATTGCATTTTTTATAACATGAAGTGCTGACGTATTTTGGTGACGGTCAGCAGTTTTCTAACTCGTGCCTAAGAATTATTGGGAAATGAAAATGCATTTCTATCTACCTTCCCAGGAATATTTCTACCCAAAATAGAAAAAGGAAAAAAAAAAAAAGATACAGAGAAGAAGCGCCTTTCGACCTACCACCACGTGGTACTGTTTAATACAAACACCAGCCATTCGTCGGTAACTACCTTTGAAACAATCAGCTTCTTAGTCAACATGACGTGAGGTCACTATTACTCCATCCACAGATTTTAATTATCGACATTCCTGTCCTGAGTGGATAAGGGGCAGCAGTGAGAAACCCTGAGGAGGATGAGCAGTTTTGCAGATGTTAACTCATGACCAGTGGATTGCCTGTAGTCTTGTAAACACACGTTTTTTGCTTTTTTCCTAAATGGCATCTTGGAATCCATCATTCGGCTATTGCATCCTTGGGAAAATATGGAAGCACATGACCTTAGAGAATGAGGGTGAGAATGGCCTTGGAGTTGGCCAAGACTATTCACACTCCATCCTCAAGAAGGAAAACTGCTGATAGAGTCCGTATTCTGACTAAGTGTAGAGGAGAAGAGCGTCCTCTGGCATCCTGTTTGATGTGATGCTATAAATGATCAACCCACCAAAATACGACCCTCAGCCCTATTTCATTGCCCCCCCCCCACTTCAGTTAGGTTCTGTAACCCAACCTCATTCTTGTACATTGAGCAGCTCAGGGGTTCTAGCAGGGGCTTCCAGAAAACCAGTTCTTTTGTCCTGGGGGGATCAGTTCCTGGTTGTGCTAGATCATTGCATGACCTCCCAGAAACCCAGGTGTCTTTTTCTGCTGGATGGTCAAGCTATACCACAGCTAAGAGAGGTCTCATCTTTGGCCCAGGAGGTTCTTCCAAAGAGAGGAGCCCCAGGAAACAGCCAGCCAGTGGTCATAGGCTTCTGGACTGGCATTTGTCTCCTAGATGGATTAGAATGGGGAAGAGATTCCTGTAGTGCTGTGGACCATTAGAAGCATAACACACAAAGTAGTTTCAGTCATTTATACAGTGGTGATAATGACGTCTTTACTGTTCGTGACGAAGACCCTGTACTTTTCTCCCCAAGGCCCCTCAGAGTGGTCCTGAGCACAAGACTGATTCTGAGCAAACCTGAGATAGGCAGACTTATATAGATACGCTTTGTGGGGCCAGAGTCACAGAGCAGGAAAGAAACGGCTCAAGAAAGGGTCCCCTGGCCCAGAGCCCCTGCCTGCTCATGGCGTATGTGGCCAGCATGAAGACAGACCTGGTCTGTGTTCCTTGCATGAGTCAAGCTTGGGCTTCCTGGCCTCCCATACATCTCATTTCTAGCAAACCTCCAGGTTTTTGCCCATCCTGGGACATAGACAGGAGATACTCAGTGAAGAAACATTTCTTTTTCCGTTTAGTGGGTCTGCATGATGCTGTGATGTTGAGTTGGGCATCCCATTAGAGTAGATGATGCCACGTTGACTAAAATACACAAATATGTATTCTTTTAGCAGGCACCACCTGCAGACACAGTAGCTCAGCCCTCCGAACTAGGAACTGCTTCCATAACGGCACCTGCTAAATGCAGTCACACAGCAATACAGATGTCAGTGTTATGTTAGAATGTGGCCTGGTGTGTTAGCCTGTTGCAGTCACAGTTGTAGTGGTGTTAGAACCAAGTAATCCCCCACTAGGTGACTAGAGCATGGCTCTAACCATCCCTGACCTTGGGTACCCAAGCTAATTCCCACAATGCCCTGGCTTCCTTTCCTTGTCATGGACGCCCATCATGTATGGCTCCTATCCCCAAACTCTAGGGGCAGCAGCACCTCCCCCATTTCGCCTCTCTCTCCCCGACTCCCAACACTGTTAGGACTTGGACCTCTGTCTCTCTGGTGTCCACCTCCCAGGCTGGAGCTGTTTCCACAGAGAAATGCTACAGCCTCCCCACCTGTCTCGAACAAACCTACCCAACCTCACCAACCTCTCCTTGGCGTGTGGGACGCTGTTGGTGCCCTGCCCGCCCCCAGCCCACCACACACCCTGTGAGGTTCCAGCTGGGTGTCGGAGCGTGGATGGGCCGTGGAGCCAGCATACTTGGTGACCATCTGAAGGGGGTCACTCGTTCCTTTTTTGGCCCCTGCGGTTTCTGTGTTGCATTATTTGTGTTTGAAGCATATTAAAATGAACTTGAGGGACCTTCTGTGATACGCACTTGATGTGACCATTGGCCTGGCCCCCCTCGGGCTTCAGGAGGTCAGGAGTGGACTGGGAGGCCCGAAGGCCAGGTTCCCTCTGTGTGTGTGTGACCAGGGTCAACTGGTCATCACTGAGACCCCTGTGCTCCAGCTTAGCAGGGTCCCTGCGCCCAGCTTGTAGCCTGGGACTTTCAGAAGTCTTTCCCCGAGCTTTGGGGGCTCGGTGGCTCTGCTCCATGTCTTCAGGTAGCCAGGTTGGACTGGAGACCGTCAGAAAAAGAACACAAGAGATCAAGTACAAGCCCCTCACTGTCAACTTCAAATTCAGATGCTGACCTGACTTTCTACCCTAAATGGGCCTGGTCACTTTATGTCTGGGTGGTCACAGAGTTCTCCTCTCAGAGTGGCCAGGGGGCCACTGGCTCCTAGCATGGGGGCCATAGTCACAGCACTTCCTTGTCCTGCGCTTTCTCATGCCTGTGGGGTTCACAGGACCCCGAAAAGCACTGAGCCAGGACACTCCTTTAACCTGAAAGCATTTGCCCCCTCCCACCCCCTTAATACGGGCTTTCAGGCTGGACTGCAGCCAGTTGGCAGGGGCACCAGGGGCCACGGGTAGACTCCAGTCAGTCTGTTCCCCCAAGCTGCTGCTGACCAGGAGCCCCTTGGCAGGTGATAAAGGCCCCTGAGTTACTCTGGACCCGCCAACACCATCCCAGGACCCACTGCGTCACTCATGCCTCCAGATATTGGTGACGGCTGCCAATTAATGATTTACTCATCAACACATCCCAACCTGTTCATGTCTTTTGGTGCCTCCTTCCACCACTTTAATCAGAACCACCCTGCATTATCCTTCCCCCCACCATGCATCAGAACTGCCACTTAGCAAAGGGACGCTGGCGCCTGGCCCAGGGCCCCACGGAGGAACCAAAGGTGGAACGGCCTCCTGGCAACAGAGAACCGTGTCCCCGACGGTTGCCAGGCAGCAGTCAAGAGACCTTCGAAGTCAACCACTCAGTCCCCGCTCTGTGGTCTCTGCGAGTCCATGGCTCCCCCACTGCCTGGGAGGCGGGGAGGGGTGAGGCTCGGGTAGAACCAGGGCAAATGTGTCTCCCCTGCTGCTGGAGGTGAAGGCTGTTATGCTGTGGATGCATCTGAGAACAAATCTAGCAGTGGGGCCAGGGAAGGGGCTATTGGGTGGGGGGTTGGTGGATGGGACAGCCTTCCTGTCAAGCAAGAGGCAGGGCCTTGCCCACAGTGGGGGAGGGGGTGGTGAATCTGGGTCAAATGCTTAAAAAACATCGCCAGAGGCTAGAGCTAATTCACTTAAGTTTGCTAAATACCTTTTTTTTCATGTTTCCCTTTGGAACCGTTCTGCTTCTCTGGAACTTCTCTATAAACAAAAGCAGGACACTTGCGGTGTCTTGACCTACCAGCTCGGTTTTTTGCCCCCTCAGTGTGTGAGGGATGAACAGGTGAATTTTCCCCCGCTTACCGTGTCTGGGTTTCCCAGCGCAAGCATCACGCGGGATAGAGAGTTGTCTAAGTGGGCCCCTCCCCTCCCTACAGGGTCCCGCCTCCCCACAGACAAGCCAACCCACGGGCTTAGCTGCTGCTGATCGGTTTAACTGCATCCAAATCTGTGCAGCACAGCGCATCAGCTCAAGAGGCAACCGCAGGGATTCAGGGAGTAAAAGTGTCAAAGTCCGACCTCGTACCTTCTCTCTATCCGCCACTGCCCCCCGCCCCCCCCACCCCACACACCCCTACTCCCTCGCAGTCCCAGATGGGTGTTGAGAAGTAGGCCAGAGACTGGTTGCATCAACAGACACACTGCCTGCTTTATTCCCTAAGCCTTGCTCACATAGCATTTGTGGCTTGATGGACAAGCTTAGATGGCAAAACGAGACGATGCCCCTTTGGAGAGGGGCGCGCAGGGGTACCCCCTGATAGAGGTCCCCGCCCTCCTGGCCGCCTGGTGACTCAGCAGTCCTGAAGGAATCCACGGGATTCCTCCCCCTCCGCTGAGGGGCAGCCTCTGACTCACCAGAAGAGCTTCACCAAACGGCGCGCTCCAGGTGACTGCCCAACCCCCCACCCCCCACCCCCGGCCTCCAGATGGGAGTGGCTTCAGAGGCCCGTTTCGGGTTTTCCTGGGAGCCGGGTAGGGGCTCTCCAGGCGCCGGTCTCTAGGTGGCGGCGTGGCACCGCGGCACCGGCCTCTCCCGGCTGATGGGGGCTCCACGCGTGGACCCGGCCAGGTCGCCCCCAGGTCCGGGCGTTTGGGGGCAGTCAGCCCGCCCAGATGTCAAGGGCTGGGGTTCGGCGGTGCCTGCAAGACAGCACAGGGCACAGATCGCCCTGAGGCCGGGAGAGGTGGTGGGGGTGCTGGCTTGGGGAGGCAAGTAGGGGCGCCCTGCCTGCGCGCGCTTCCGCCGTCCAGCCCGAGCGAGTGGCAAGCCGCGTGGCCCATGGGTGGTCCTCGTTTGTTTGATGGTGGGCACGAGGAGGCGGGGCGGGGCGGGGCTTGTAGCAGCAGCTCCCTGCCCTCCTCTTAGTGAGGAAATGTCACTACGCATCCTCCTGCTGGGATCATACCGAGCCTCGGGGTCTGAGAATTGGAGCCACTCGACTGAACGCACCTTTAATGCAGAAAAACGCCTCCTTTCTCAAGTGGGGCCCGGGGGAGGGGGTGATGGTGAGCGCTCGAGGGTTATAACAGCCACACACCCCGCCTTCCACCCCTGTCCTGCAAGCATGCCATCCCCGACGACTGGTGTGTATGGGGGAGGTGGAGGGCAGTGCGAGGCCCAGGGGTTCTGGGCACAGGTGGGGGGGGGGTGGTGGTTGAAGCACTTGATGTGAAGTCGTTCTGCAGACAGCAGCCTCATCCCCCACCATCTGGTTGGCGGGGAGATCTGTGAGCCCCAAACCCGAGGCGACGTGGGAAGAGTGGGCAGTTAGGGAGATGATCCAGGGGCCCCCCTGGCTGCAGATTCCGCCCCCTCCCCGTCACCCTAGCTGTGAGGCAATGCGACAACCGGCTGTGAGATTCAAGAAGCAAAGACCAGGCTCTGGGACTCTCCGAAACACACCCCCCAACCTCTCACCACCCTTCCCACAGCTGCCAGAATTCCTAAGACTGCACTGGATGCCAGGGCCGTAGATGGGAGTTTATTAGGATTTGCAGAAGCATGACGGGATGTACCAACAAAGTTTGACTTTACAACATGAACTATTATGGCATCAATGTACCAGCAAAACTGGGAGACAGAGCACAGGTTCACATTTTTAAAAGGCAATGGACAACGTCTACTTTTGTCCTTAAAAATGGGGGGTGGGGGTGGGGAGAGGTATGGGGGGACGGCGAGGGGACCAGCAGAGGCCAATCTGATTTGCAGTTAGCTGTCAGAATCTAAATCTAGTATTGCAATTATAAGAAACTATAAGAAAACTATTAGAAAAATAGAACATCAAACGAGCAAAAAAATATTACACAATTTACATAATAAAAAAACACAATCCTCTTAGTAATGGCTCCATGTTCAGTAGAAGAAAAAGTACACTGGAGAACCCACACATCTTCAGGTTTGACAATAAACCAACCCTCGTGGAGATCGTCACCCCTGTGTGCTCCTTAGACTAATCCACGCTTAAAGGCACAACGTAAGCAGGAAACTTATCTTAAATAGATATTATAAACTTCTCCAATGGGAAAATAAGTCCCAAACTTAAAAAGTTTGTCATCAAGAAACACAACATCATATATACCTTGTTAATAATTTAACAAGGCCTGAATGCCTCTTCCTAGCCATGCTCCCTGACCCTGAGAAATCTCATTTGGACTTCAAGCCGAGGTCTCACGGTGGAGTGTTCAGCCAGCAGTTCAACAAGTTCACAGGGTGGTCCTGGGGAAGGGGGGGCTCCTGAGAACTGCGCCCCGAGACCCCTGGCTGGTCCACTTCTCTTGAAAGAGCACTGCCACCCAGTGAAGCAATGGGCACAGAAAGACTGGATCGTAGTGATGAACAGGAAGGTCAGCTGACTTTTTTCTTTTTCGCCTTAACCACTCATTAGGCATCGTAACTATGATGAGATTCGGAGTGTTTGTAGCTTCTTGCACCATTGGATCAATAAAGCATTTTGTCACCCAAAAAAGTCCACAAGAGTCTGATAAGCTGTACATCTCGCTCCTGCTAAGGAGCCTTACATAACAATACTCTCATTACCAAGGCAGATATTAATATATTTTAAATTATACATAAAATTATACACAATACATATTTAGTTCCATCTGAAGTTGAATTCACACGCCTGCATGGACATGCCACAGCCCCGCCTCTCCGTCCATCCTCGCACACTGGGGTGACAGGTCGGCATGAAGCTGCTCCCTCTGGTCTCCATGGGGGTGGTTCTCAGGGGTCAACATAACAAGCGGTTCTTAGTATGTCAAAGTGGGGTGTCCACCCCTGGCACGGGGCCAGGCCTCTTCTCTGCAGCAGCGAGGCCCCCAAGTACCCGTGGGCTCACCGGCAACAGGGAGGGGCCTTTGCGGGCTGTGTCCACACATCCTGTGCTGAGGGATCTGCTTCCAGTGTCAGGCTAGTCGCCATCCTAGGCAGGACCCAATCAGCTCACCGTGCCTGCCTGGCAGTGGGGGTGGCGGGGAGGAGACCTAGCCCAGCCTGGGTTCCCACTGCCCACCCTGCCTCACCCCCTGCACAAAACAGCAAACACAAGCACAAGGCTCCTGCATGCAGCCCTCCTGGTGAGAACAGATGTGACCAACAGGGGCCCCGGGGGGCTCAGGGTGGCTGGAGAAGCCCCCACAAGGCTGTAGTCAACCTGTGGTGTCCAAACGCCATGGGACCAGGTGGTCGATCACTTGATGGAGACCGAGGGGCTCAATGGAACAAAACCCAAAGCGGGGGAGACGCAAGTGATGCTGATACTGTATCAACTGAGCAGCAGTCGCTCGACCATGGCTCTATCACACCCCCTCTGGGTTTCTAAAAACTCACCTGGCCCAAAATCAGGGAGGAGGTGTATGCAGCGGGGGATGGGGGCCGTGCAGGGTCCTGAATGCCCCCAAAAGGTCTCATCCCCACCCACGGGGCTCACGTCTCCCCCGCCCATGGGCCAGGCTGATTCCCCAGAGACACTGCGCCCCTCACTCTCCCACACAGGGCCCGGGGTACCCCGGGTTTTCACAAGGTCACGCACGTGTAGGGAGGGGCCCACGAGTGGTGGGAAAGGGCACTTCCTCCCCACAAGCAGGTCTTTCCAATGTGAATATTTGGGGCTGGTGCTCAGGGAACCGAGGACACAACATCCCCAGGGGGTGTCTCTGGAAAATAATAGCCAAGCCATGAAACTGAGTCTGGGCAGGGCTGAGATGTGAGACTGTCAGGCACTTCCAGTGGTTATTTTCTGCCTCTGTGTGTGTGTGTATTTATGTGTGCATGTTATATCTCTGTGTATAATGTCTGTATGTGTGTATGCTGTCTCTGTGTGTGTCACACTTCTGTGTACATATGTGTATGTGTTATATCTGTGTGTATGTGTATATACATATGTGTGTTGTCTGTGTATACATGTGTGTCTGTGTATGTACGTATGTTGTCTGTGTATCTTGTTGCTGTGTGTACGTGTGTCCATCTCAGGCACAGGAAGGCAGGCCGTGGTAACAACGTCTCCCATCCCTGGGTGGGGATGGGACCTTTCGGGAGCAATCAGGCCCCTGCACGGCCCACCCCACCACGCCTACACCTCCTCCCAATTTTGGACCAGGTGAGTTTTTACAAACCCAGAGCGGGTGTGATAGAGCCATTGTCTGCAGACACCGCTCAGTCTCTCGGCAGCACGGCCCCTGCACAGAAGAGAAAACCGCTGGCAACGGTATGAAAGCCTCTCTTCACAAAAGCACGGGTCACTGAACCCCGTCCAACGACCCAGGAACCCTTTCCTCGGATGGGGCTCTGGCCTGGCGTGGAGGGTGGGGGCTTCTGATACCAATGAGGGGCATTTCGGTACGGATCCTGGGCTCCAGGAGAGGAGGGGGACCATCTATCAGGACAGGCTGCCCGTGAGATGCTGAGACACACCTTCTCGGCTGGAGGACGAGGCGTGTAGCTGGCTCAAGTGTCAGCTGTGGACAGTCTGCTGGGGGCCGTCAGGCTCAGAAATTTCAGCCGGAAATAAAAAAGTGAGAGAAACTCTACACGCCACCTTTCCTGGACACCCTCGTTCCCTCACACAGCAGACAACTCAAGCAGACAGGTGGCTAGCAGGCCCCAGGAGGAGAGCAGACAACCAAAACACCTCAACAAAATAAGTTAAGACTCATCAGAATAGGGTACAGCACCAGCTACATAAACCTAAATACTTTTCTTTGGAAACCCGAGCTTCAGGCTCTCATCCCCACTTTGGAAGATTCACAAGTGAGACTGTGAATAAAGCTCCCACGAGTGACCAGAGGGGACGACAGAGCCTGCAACCAGGGCTGGGCCGTCACCCACCCGGGGCCGACCCTGCTTCACTCATTCTTGCATTTTTTTTTTTCTCCAAGAACTTTCTGGGGCAGAGGGAAAAAAGCCAAGAGCCATCAGTTTATCAGGATTCTTTCTACCAGATTTGTGTCAAAGGGCAGAGGGGAAAAATAATGGGAGCTAAGCTTCACAAGCAGCATTTACATTTTGTGTGGAGTCAGAAATGCCAGCCCCCTCACCTCCTGCCAACGCAGGCCCTTCCATCCCCTGACTCCACTCTTGGGAAGGAAGGCACGGCCCACCTCCAAGGAGTGTCCCTGGGGCCTTGGCAGGGAGCGCCATGTACACAGGGACACACAGTCATCACAGAGGCAGGGGTCTGAGCCTAGGGTCACCAACCCGCGGCATCCAACAACTCACAGAGCACGTGAGAGGGACGGCACGGGACTCCACACCGTCCCCTGCGGGCAGACCCCCACACCCTGAACGAGTCAGGGAACGACTCGGCCGTGTTCCACATCACCATTACGCGCCGGCTGGACTGCATGGCGACTCACAGCCAAGGGACAGGAGGACTCCATGTGACGATGAGACGCATGAGGGGCCAGAGGCAGCTGGGGGGCAAGGGGGGGCTGTGCGCCACTCAGGACGAGAGGACACTGGCCTGGGGAACCTTGAGACCCACGAGCAGCAGGAGGGCAGGACCCCGCGAGGAGCCAGGACCACGGGGAGCACTCAGCTAAGCTCCGCTCTTTTGAGGCAGGTCCTACGGAAATAGTGTCACGTTCCAGTTACTCAGGACTCGGCCAAAGCAGCAGCAGGGACCTGCTGGAGGGCCGGCGGCGGGGAGCCTGGTCCCCTGGCAGGAGTGTGCAGAGTGTGGGCCAAGCCCCCTGCCTGGAGGGAGGGGGCGGTCACAGTCCAGCGACCCTCCAGAGGCAGCTCAGAGAGCCGAGCAGAAGGAGATGATCTGGCCTTCCTCTCTCAGTAAACTAAACCGCTGGGGCGGGGCATGGGCACAGCCAGGGGACAGACACGCGGCACAGGGGCAGCTGTCTGGGGCTGGGCCAAGGCAGGGACAGGACCCAGCATGGCACCCCCGGGATGGAGGCCTGGGCTCCCGAGGTGACCTCCGTTCTGCCCGAGGCCGCAGCAGCCGGGGTGCCGGACGGGCGAGGAGAAGGGCTGCCGTCCTTGTCCGGGAGGAGGCTCGGAGGCAGGCAGCGGCCAGTCCTGGCCCCGGCCACGTGGCCCCACAGAGAGCTGCCAAGGGGTCGGGACCACGGGCCACACATGGGCTGTGTTGAGCTCTGGGCACGCAGGCTGGGTGGGGTAGTGGTGCGAGGTGCTGCGGGGGGTCTCTTGGGGGCAGGACCATGTGTCACTTGCAATGATCCAAGTGACCGTCAGGAGTCCTTGAGTGGTCGGCGGCCAGGGTCGCCTCCTCGCTGTGCCGGATACCGTAGCCGAAGTAAATTAAGAAGCCTGCGGGCCGAGGGCAGAGATGGGGTGTGAGTCCAGGAGGCAGCCCTGGGGTCAGGGCCTCATGAGAGGCCTCTGCAGGCGGCCTGCCCCCCAAGTAAGCCCACATGACTTCCGGCAGGGTCACCTCTACAGTTGGCAAAGGCAGGCACATCTTTCTGGGCAGCCTCACGCCTGGCAAGCCACTGGGTGGGGAACCCTGGAGGGGCGCTGGTGCCTCTGCCTCATCCACTGCCCATCTGGTGGGGCGGCTGCCCTGCGGCTGCTGGAGGGGCCAGGATAGACCCTCCAGAAGTTGTGCTGGGCTTCCAAGGGCACTAGGGCTCCCTGGGCTCACGCTGTCTGTTATAGCTTCTGTTTTTCCCATGAGTGGCTTAGACGCTCAGGTCACGTGGGAATTCATGCAACCCACCTATTTAGTCATTCCAGTGAGTTTCAGGGGCCATAGGGGTCTGTGGTGGGACCTGGAGATCTGTGCCCCTAACTACCGCCCCCACCCTGGCAGGGGGCCACCTTTGTGCCAGTGACAAGGCAGAGCAGGCCTGGAGCCCAGGAACTTGTGGAGGGCGCTCAAAAGCAGGCATCCCCCACCTCTGCAGGGAGGCAGGGAGCTACCCTCCCTACCCCTCAGTCACTGGGGCAAGGGGGTTTGGCCATAACTCAGCCTGAAGGCCACTGCTCTCATCAGGGGTACAGCCCCATCAGGCCAGTCTCCCACCACCAGCACTACTGGGTCCATTTCTGCTGCTCGGGCTGCTGGAGGCCTGCAGAGGGGCCATGGTTGGTGCAAAGTGGGGCCAGGCCCCAAGGGGGACCTCTAGTTCTCCCTCGGGCCCAGCCAGTCCCTGCAGCCCAGGGGGCCAAGGGCAGGGCTGTCTAGACGGTGCTGTCTGGGGTGAGGAAGGTGGTGCTCTGTCAACAGCACACTCACAGGCTGGTTCTTTGAATGTCGAGCTCTTTCCCAAACAGATAGCTGGTTCAGGCAAAGGCTTTACAATTATCTACGAGGGAGGGAGGAACCACAGCCTTCCAGGTGTTCCTCACTCTCAGAGAGAAAACCACTGACTACATGTGTTTTCACTGTGTTTTAAAATCGGAAACAGAGGCAGCTGGAGGATGCAAGCCAGCCGGCCAGTAGCAGAGAGGACAACGAGGGGGCGAGTGGGTGAGTGGGGGGCCTGAGAGATGCTGGGACACCACGTGCTGGTCACCTCGAAATCCACGCCTCACGTACCGATTAGCATCCACACGGCAAACCGGACCCACGTGCCCTGGTCCAGCTGCATCATGAGATAGACATTCACGAAGATGCTCAGGACGGGAAGGACCGGCAAGAAGGGCACCTGCGGGGACAGGCGGCACAGCGTCAGGTGTGACAGGCGGAGAGCGTGAGACAGCAGAACCACCCGAGGGGCGCGCCCTCCCAGGCCTGATCTGGATGGGCGGGGCTGTGTGGGGAGGGGCTGAGTGCCAGGACCCACTCCGGCACCCCCCATCCCCTCAGCACCCCCAGTACACTCCACGGGCAAACCCTCGCAGGTGGGAGTTTGTTCCGAGCGACACTAATCGCCACAGTGAACTCACGTCTCACTTCTGAGCTTGCTGAACGATCTTATTATTTGTAGACTCTACGCCTGAAGAGGCCCTGGTCATCTCTGAGGCCTGGTAATGACACACGATCCACCAGGCAGACATTTACTTATGAAAAGTTTACAGGATGCAGGGCACTGCCCCACCCAAGGGCCAGGGGCCGGCCTTTCTCAGCAGCGCTGTCTGTGCCCGGCTCACATGCCCCTGGGTTTGGCCAGCAAGCACCTCACTCTGCACACCCAGGCCTGCCGGAGCCCAGCAGAACAGGGTGACCTCCTGCAGGAGAGTCGGGATCATGGTCTCCCAGGGGTGGGTCCCTCCAGCTGTCAGGCTGTTCTGTTTACCTTGAATGAGAGCTTGGTCTTGCTCTCAGGCTGCCGCCAAATGATGGCCGTGACCACAGAGCAGAGGAAGGCAGAGCCCATGAGTAGAAAGACTGCCCACAACTCCCCCTTCACCAGGGCGTCCTTGCCAAGTACAGCTGCCATGCAGAAGGTGATGACCAGAAGTGCTAAGAGGGACAGACAGAGAAAATCACACTTCAGTCATTTCCCAGGTTCCCACAGACAGATCAGTTCTTCCCCAAACCCCAGGATGGTCGAGATCCATCTCTGTAAGCACCAATCCCCAATTAGGGCAGAATAGCTGACATCGGGGTCCCACTGGGACCCCAAACACCACATAGGGAAGGGCAGGCTCTTACCTAGGAGGCTGGTTGAGATGTTCACGATCAGCCCGGAGAATTTGGAAGGCTCCGTATTTTTGGGTGAGAGTATGGTTTTCAAAGAAAGCCCCTCTGCTTTCGGTAAAAAGCCCGTCTGAGAATCGCTGCTGCTCACCAACTCATTCTGGTCAACTGGATCAAGCTCATCGCTAGTCCTGGCCATCTGGTATACCGTGTTGGGCTGCTCAGGCTGATACCTGTGAGGCAGCATATTGTTTAGCCATCAGATTAGGCTTTAACTCAGCAGAAGTACACACACTCTAACTCATAGTAAGCCTTCAAAGGGAAGCTGCCTAGGATACAAGGCATAAAATGGGAAGAAGATGGTCAGAATGATACGTGTATGTGTGCTAAGATGCTTCAGTTGTGTCCGACTCTTTGCAACTCTGTGGACTGCAGCCCACCAGGCTCCTCTGTCCATGGGATTCTCTAGGCAAGAATACTGGAGTGGGTTGCCGTGCCCTCCTCCAGGGAAATCTTCCTGACTCAGGGATCAAACCCGTGTCTCATATGTCTCCTGCATTGGCACGCAGGTTCTTTACCACTAACTCTCCGCAAATAGAAACAGAGGAGACCTGGGCCTCACTCCTGCCTCAGGGCAACATCTTCTTCCTTTTATGTCTCTGTTTTGAGGCAACTTGACCTCCACCATGAAACAGCCCAGAGGAAGTCGCTGAGACCGTTTCTCTCACTCTGAAAAGCAGCACTAGCCCTTAAGATATGAAGCCACTCACAACAAAACTACAGTTGTAGGAAGCTAAAATACAGACAGAAATAGAAAGCAATCATATTAGGATCCTATTCTGTGCAGAGAGCCAGAGAAACGTGTCTGCAGGCTGATGGATTTGAGAAATTCTATTTGCATGATTTAATTGGATCAATTTATTTAAAAACTTTAAGTGCCTTGGGATAAATAACTCTCTAAAGCTGGGTGAAGGACCAACCCTATGGCATGATTTCCAAGACACAAGCCACCTGCAAGTGAAGCATTCATTCTAAATGAGGCTACTTATCTTCCCAGCCAAAAGGAACAGAGCTCCAATCTCCTCCACCAGCTTTGAAACACGCAGTGCTTTATGCATTATTCTGCATATAATCTAAGAGTAACTATGAAGATACTTCACCATTTTTTTTTTCGCTGACAAACTTAACAAGAAGGTTGGGGGAGACTCGAAGATTGTAGCACTGAGCTCTTGGGAAGAAACACGTGGTTGGAAACACTAGCTCTAGCTGATTCTCCAGGGCCACTACTGAGGCTCAGCCCAGGGATGGTAGCTACAGAGCATGTTAGGGATGGAATCCATGGCTTGGCAAGATTAAAGCCCTGCAAAGTAGGGGGCTTCTCACCAGGAGACCACACTGGATGTCTATGCTACCTGAGGTCACCCCTGGGAGCAAGGAAGCAGAGCCCTGTCTCCCAGAGCAAAGGAAAATTGGAGCAGGGTGAGCATGGAGAGAGGGGTGCTGTGGCGGCCAGGAACCCCAGGACACCAAGCCCCGGCCCAGATCTGCTGTGTCATGGCCCTCCACGGGGCCAGCCCCATCCGGACGAGACTCAAAGCAGAACCTGGAGAGTCTTCCTGCACATTACCCCTAGCCCTCCAGGCCCTGTAACAGGACTCTCACCTCCACAGAAGCACCACAGTGTCCCTAGTTCTCCCAGTGCCCACCAGGGCCAGGCCCTGGTCTCTGATCCAAACTGAGATCATTACCCTCAGCCTTCAAAAATTCTGATCCAAAGATCCAGCCCCCAGCCATCAAGTTGATAACCTGTCTGTCTTCAGGACATCCAGCCAGAAAAATCAGAGCACGTGAGAGAGAGAGAGCTGTGAAGCCACCCCGGACTCCTTTTCAAGGCTATTCTCTATAACTAGACTTTCAAGCACCAGGTCCCACCCTCTCCCATGCAGTTCCCAAAGGAACGATCCACAGCCTCAAGTTTATAGCATATAAACCGTTAACATGAACTGGTAGCAGGAAGCTGGTAGGGGGCATCTGCTCTTCTGTCCTGGAACCCAGAAAGCCACACCTACCGTAAGACCAACACGCAGGCAGCCACCAGAGAGTAAGCCAGGAGAGTGCCGATGGACATGAGGTCCACTAGGTCCTTCAGGTCAAAGAGGAAGGCCATCACCGCTAGGGAGGAGGAGACCAACATCAGGACGGGCCCGAACACACTGGCAGCCAGAGCCACTAGCCACCCGTGACCCAGGGCACCAGGGAGGGCCTCCCCTTCCCCCTGCCAGCCCTTTCCATGAAGAAACACGGCAGCACTGCTTAAAAGTAAGGAAAGCTCGGGATTAAACCACATACACAGCTCCCAACAGACAGTAACAATAAATAACATTTATATAGAGAGAGCACTTTTATCAACATGACCCTGTTGACCCCCATGGCAATTCTGCCAGCCATCCCTACACTACAGATGGAGAAAGCAAAGTCCAGACATGTTGAGAGACTTATCTAAGTAAGGGCACACAGCTAATAAGTGAAAAAGTCAGGCACTGAGCTAGGTTCTTATGGCTCTGGGGCAGTATGTCTTCCTCTACACTATGCAGACTCACAGAGAGACATGCACATCTATCCATCCACCCATCCACCACCCATCCACCATCCACCCCTCCATCATTCAATGGCACTCATGAGCATGCCAGTCACTGGGTGCTAGGTATATGCCACTGAACTTTGGTCTTCCCAAGAATACCACCTGAGGCCTGCATCAGGAGGCAACAGTGATGAGGAACTGGGTGAGGACAAGTCCAGTGTCCTGGGAGGGCTGACAGGGCTCCCAACCCAGGATGTGGGCATGGAAAGTGATGTTATTTCCAAACAATACCAGTCCCTTCACTACAACCCCACTTAACGCAAAGCAAACACACAATCTTTTTTGAAAATCATTCCTAGATTTCTTTTTTTCATTCCTAGATTTGTATAAGTGTATGCACGTCTATTTATGTGGATCTATGTGTCAAGTTTCCCACTTAAAAAATAACTTGGCTGCATCTACTTTGGGATACTTTCAAATCACATGCAATCAACACAAGTTGAAATATAAACACAAAGCCATTACTTTTCCACAAATACTTCTCAAACCCACACAAACCATGGCAACTAAAACAAATTCAAATTGAGGTTAACTAACAGAATTAAAGAGCAGCGAGGGCCTACTGGATAATTAGAAAACCCACTGTGTGTGTATCAAATGCGCACTTCCTCACTCAGAGAAACCAGAGCCAAATTTCTTCCATGGGAGGTGATTCTTAGAAAAGTAAAGACTTCTATATCACTCTGACCAAATAAATAAAAAGAGCAAACCCTTGGTCTGGTAATACAAGAACTTTACAGTGGCTTTAAAGATTATAGTTTCATCTCCCTTAATCAGCACAGGAAGGAAATTCAGGCCAGTCTTCAGTATGATCACATTACATGTAAATATTGGGAAAAAAAAAAAAAAAAAAAACACTCGCCATTTCCAGTTCCTTAATCCCTTAAACACATGGGTCATATACTGACACACGGTGTCACTTAACCTGCCCACTTCGATCATGCTCGAGAATGCAGACTCATACAGCACGAGTGTGAAATAAGAAAAACTGGCTTCCTTTCATTAAACAACATTGACCCATAAAACTAAGCACATTTTGCTAAGGGTGTGGATGCTGTTAACAATTCACTCATTAAGAGGGTCAAATGCCTCCTCTGTGGCTATCTGACAAGCCCCTGTGATCCAGCTGTGGCTGGCATGTATCCTCATTCACCACGGAGACCTCCTGCTCCACAAACGGGCTGGGAGGACCCAGCCAGCCTGACCCCCACACAAACCGGGAACCGAGAACCACCGCTGTCCTCCCTGGGCGTGCATCCTCACTCCCCACTTCTGAGCCTCCGCCTCTCCTCTGTGCACCTGCCTCTGGGCTGTGAAACGCGACTCAAAGAGGAAACAGAAAACCAAGGGTCTCTTTCCAGGGCTGCCCTGGCTTTCAAGGCGCACACAGAGGCCCAAGGGTTCCCCAGCCCTCCGCTCCCTTCTGTCCTCTTGGCGAGGGACCTGATATTGATCCATCAGATCCACCTCCTCTCGTCCTGCCGTTTGTTGTCCATAAGCTCAGCGTGGAGGGCTACCCCAGTCACACCCTCAGTGTCCCCTGGGGAAGAGGTGGCATGTTTTATAATACAATGATCATAAGGGATTCTCGCTTCCCAGAGAATTCACGAGCTAAGACACACGGACGGTGAGTTTCTAGCACCGACAAGATAGGGCATGTACCGTGAAGGACTTCACCCCACCAAGGTCTACTCAGGGACACCTGGGGAAGGGGAAAGACACAGCTCTGAAGGGACAGTGTGCATGCTGAGCTCAGTCCAGTGAGACGGTAATCACTGAAAAATGCAACCTGTTCGAGAATTCCATCACATCCTCTGTGAAACTGGCATCTGCCTTTTGTGAAAAGGCACTCAGTTACCTTGCGGCAAACCAGACTCCAAGGGTAAAAACCAAATGTTAAAATGACCAGTCGCAACTTCTCTCAGACCGGCACAGGTCAAAACATTTCCTTAGGGAGTAATAACCTAACTGTTAAAATCCTGGATAGGAGATTCCAGTTCTTACCAGCAATGGCACCTGAGGTTAAGGTGGCGATTATTGGTGTTTTGGTCCTGTCATTGATTTTGGCCAAAAATTTAAACAGCAGCCCGTCTTCAGCCATGGCATAGATAACTCGAGGCATGGGAAACATGGAACCTAAAAGACTAGATGGGAGGAAAAGTGAACCGCATCCGTAAGAGAGCTCGGGGGAATAAAGGCATCGCAACAGGTGTTCACACCAAGGAGAGGGAGCCGGCTCCAACCTGGGAAGCCTGCAGCTCGACACACCGAGCTTGGAGGAGCACTTGCAGCAAGTCTGCACGTGTGTGAGTAGGAAACGCCTAAGTAAACCAGCGTGGCATCTAGACACAGTTCTATGGAAGAGACGTTCTGCATTTATTCCTGCGATTATCTATGGCTGGATCAAAAAGAAAAGCATCACCGCCTTCATGAAGATCTCCCAGAGGTCCATAAATGCCTCCTGTGTGTATAGGCTAGCAGGAAGTATGAGGGCAAAATGATTCTCATTAAAAGGCATTTGCGGCACTTGCTCCTGTTTAATGGTAGCCTCTGCTTTATGGCCAAAATAAGGGCCAGAGACAGTGCTCACAGAGGTGGCCTGGTCTGGCCAGTGGCCACAGTCAGGGACAAGAGAAGCAGCCCCTGCTGAGCCGACAATGCTGAAACATGGGCCTTCGGCTACTGAAATGAAATGTCTGTAATGCAAAGACAGCCCCAGAGATTGATTGAGAGCAGCCCAAGGGGAGAAGTCCCACGATCGGGGCTGGGTTGGGCTCTACTTCAAGGGGAGAGAGGAGTGGTCACGGCACACCCGCCTTCCCGAGCATCTCTGCCCCTCACCTGGTGGACAGGGCGCATAGGGAGCCAACGGCCACCGCATACTTGGCACCCTCCCAGCCCACGTGCTTGAAGGCGTCCGGCAGCGGGCTGTCCTTGTCCAGGCAGAAGTAAGGCATCATAAGGGTGAGGGCGGCCGACACCCCGAAATAGGCGATGAAGCAGATGAGCAGGGATGCAACGATGCCCACGGGGATGGCCTTCTGTGGGTTCTTCACCTCCTCCCCTGCAAGCCATGAGGAGTTTAGCCAGAGGGCTTGAGACCACCCTGCAGCTCATGGCCCTGCGGGGCCAGGGCCCTTCCAGGCTCCAGGGAGCCCAAGGGAGAGGCCCTCAGACCACAAACCACAACACCCACAGGCCCAGGGAAGGTGCTCTCAGCCTTTGTGCTGAGGGTCAGCGAGGAAAAGACAACACACTGGAGGGTGGGAGCCCAGCCCCCTCAAGTGCCTGGACCATGTTGGACTAGGTAGCCACACTCCCCCAGAGCACGCATGGGGTCTCCCATCAGCTGCAGCCACAGTGCCATCACCCCAGGCCCACAGGGGACAGGCAGGCAAGTTCCTGTCGGGCAGGCCACTTGGGGAGCAATGAAAGGGGGACTGGCAGGAAGGTGCAAATCCACACTCGGGCACTCAGGAGCAAATGGGCAGTGGCAGCAGCAGGCATGCACACACCCGGAGGAGGGGACTCAGACGCCTGGCCGGGCAAGCCCAGGTGTCCCAAGGGCGGTGGACCTACCTGTGGTGGCGATGCAGTCAAAGCCTACGAAAGCGTAGAAGCAGGTGGCTGCCCCCGACAGGACGCCAGAGAACCCAAAGGGCATGAACCCACCGACACCGGGTTTCCCTTCCTCCGTGTCACTGAAAGAGAGAGCCGCCGTCAAGGTCACAGCCCCCTGCTTCATGGTCCTGAAGAGGAGCCACCCTGACGGCCACCCCGAGGCCCAGCTAGGCCCGGCTCTGCAGTGTCCCCCTTCCGGCAGGACAGCAACCCCAGGGCCGTGGGCAGACGTAACTCCAGGACCCCACTGGTGACCGACAAAGGGGCCGGGAAACGCCTCTCTGGCCAGAGGCCAGCACAGGTCATCACCGCAGGGACACAGAGCGCAAGGATAGCCAGTGACAGGAAATCCCATCAGCTGGCAGAAACAGTCTCTTCAAAACAGTATGAATGCCCTGTGTCATGCATCAAACTGGGACAACCCTGAGGGATGGGATGGGGAGGGAGGTGGGTTGCGGATGGATGGGAGACACATGTACACCCGTGGCTGATTAATGTCAACGTATAGCAAAAAAGACTACAGTATTGTAAAGTAATTAGCTTCCAGATAAAAGAAATAAATTAAAAAAAAAAAAAAAAGAAAGAAACAGTAAGAAGACTAAATCTAGACAAACAACCAGGAGACAGGAGGCGCCATCTCCGCTCAACTCTTCACCGGCTCACAGTGACTGGTGAGGGGGCCCGTGAAGCTTTCCGAGTCGACTGGGTTACTCCAAAATGTATTTCAAATTGGCCCTACTCCTCCCTGAATTAACAGGCACTGATAAATTTGGCACGAACAAGACTCAGGAATGCTGGGGAGTGACTTATTAAAAGCTCTCGATTCTTTGTAGTCATGTTTCGTCCCCAAGAGGAAGGTTCTTTTTGTTTGAACTGTTGACCATATGGTGTTAGAGCTAGTTTCACGGGTTCGTTTCCTGTCTGCGCTCCAGTTAGTGAACCAGCTGCTGATAAGTGCCTGCCCACGGAGCAGGCCATTGGAGGACACGCCGGGCACCCAGGCCTTAATCAGAGGTCAACCCAACATGTGACCACTCCGCTTTCCGGTCTCTCTTGCAGCTGAACGTGGCCCCCTGCTGGATCCTGGCCAGGGGGATGTGGGCAGGAGGAACACGGCTTCCAGATCTGAGTGCACGGTCCTCACGCTCTGGCCCCTGGTGGGAGAGCTGGGTCATGCCTGTGCCCACCCACAGCCCAGCTCTGACCACACTGTGTCCTTGGGGATAATGGGTCAGCGAGGTGGACAATCAGGCCCCTGTAAGCCTGCATGTGTCCACGCTGGCCAGCCACCCCCAAGTGATCATTCCTGGAGCTGAGATATCCTTGTAAAGCTACTGCATTTTAGGAGGATCTCTTCAAAGCACCAGTTTAACCTTTAGCCACAATTAAAACAGAATTGTAAACAAAATTAGAACTCCCCCTTCTCCATTCTGAGACCCTAACATGTATCAAAAAATCTGACCAAAAAAAAAAAAAAAAGGTCAGAGAGATCCATTCCAATGTTTGGCTTTTGTTTCCCAAAACAAGGTGAGCTTGTTGGTAAGAGAGTGCCCAGAGACCTCCCAAGGCACAGGTGGAGAGCCGGCCGGTCACCTGCTTCCAGCCATGGGCGTCCTGAGCCCAGTGTGGAAGGACGCTGAGGCCATGGCGTCTCAGGGCTGACGCAGCCCATGTGGAGTGGGAGTGAAAGAGGTTGTCATCATCGCGCTGTGGTAACTTCAGTAGTTCTGAGAAACTACTCTGGAGAATGCCTGAGATAAAAAGTGCCACCGTCTTCTTTGTTCAAGGTGATCAGATAGGAAGGCATTTCAAAAGAAAGCGGCGTCCGTGTGGTACTGCAGAGGAAAATCTTCCTTTCCGAAAAGGAAATTCAGAGTTCCATCATCAAAAAGGATACAGGGAAACAGGGACAACTGAGTGAGCCTGACCACGGTCCTCACCGAGGCAGGGTTTTGGAATCAGCATCCAGAGATGCTGCTGTTCCCTGAGCATCTTCCTATGTCGTACAACAGACAGTCAAATACAAGGCAAGAAAACACAAATTTCAGACAAAGGAGACACCCTCAGCTATCTGACTGCAAAAAAAAAAAAAAAAAATTCAGTAATGACAAAATATCCTAGCTCAAATTACATTTTTTAACAGAGACCGTACTGGACTGTGTTGTGGTAGCCAAGGTCTGCCCCAGCCGCACCATGCCCAGGCACCCAGAGTCGGGGGGACACCCACTTGTTCAGGCAGAAGTGCCCTGACGTGTTCCGGAAGTCCTCCTCCGTGAGCTGCCAGTTTTTAATTGATCCTTTCACAAACCCCGATACCATGATGAAGCCCAGCACCAGAACGTTGACACATGTGAATATTTTGTTGACCATGGCTGACTCTTTCACACCCAGAGTTAAAAGTCCTGCAAAAGAGCATAAACAGAAATGGCCTCAGTGCTGACCTCGGGCCAGCAAGTCCCTCTGGGGCAAGGGGTGGGGACGAGAAGGTGACGTTAGAAGAATCTGAGCGGCGTCAAACTTCCAAATAGGAACGAGGGTGCAGTGACTCGCATCCGAGAGGCGGGGATCAAAACAACCCAAGTCGGCGGGCTGTTGAACAAAGCCATCAGGGCTGGACTTCCAGCCACCTTGTGGAATTGAGACAACAACCAGGAGCATCCCAGGGACATCTGAGCCAATGGCTCCCCTCAACAGCAAAGCCGTCCCTGCGATGAAGGGAGGCTCTCCCCGAACCTCCATCACTGAGAACCACCCAGTGGGTAGGAGTTCATTTCCTCCAAGGAGACACTCTGTTCAGTGTCTTGAGAGAAAAAGAGAGTTCTCCAGACATGGAATCATTCAGATGCTCTGTGGGGTGTTGGCAGTGTCCGCAGTGACGACCAGCTTGGGGTCCTGCCACAGAGTCCCCCTCCTGGGACTCAGTGCACGTAGGACGTCTGAGCCAGACCAGCTCTCCCTCGAAAACTCAAGATAAAAAAGCACTGGGTGAAAAAAGCGCATGTGACACTACGCAAGCTGCAGGTCCACCTTGGGGACTCGGGACACACTTCTGTGCTGAGCCCTCGGCCAGGGAAAGAGCCCAGTGACACGGGACCACCAATGTGACTGGATGCCTCTTACACGTTTTAACATAAAAGATGCCCTACATCATAGACTGATTTCTGAAATACAGACATTAGAAGGGCATGGAGCAATTCAGGGAACACATCACACTCCACTGTGTTTGTTCTTCAGCCTCCCTCCCTCCTGTCCTTATGAAAATCTCACTCGTGCAGACTTAATTTCTGACCCGTGTTCCTGCCAGCTGGACCAGACGTACCGCTGAGACTGACCCTGTACAGAACGATTTCAATTATGTGGTGTGTAAAACAAGGCACAGATGTTTTTAAAACCCATCCAAAATCTTCTAACCTCAAAAGAGAATTTATCTGCGTTTCCACTTAATGGGTATATTAACAGAACTCCCAATTCGGTGGCTGAGACTCGGGTCAATGTCACTAAGAAGAAGCTGCCATCAGCTGTGTTCAAGCCCTGTCTGCAATTTAAAAGTCCTGTACCAGCAACTTTGTGGGGAAACGTCGTTATTTAAGGCGGTGTTTTGCTGGCTGGTTGGGTGCAAACCACCTGAGCTGTCTCCAACCCCAAGGTGCAGTGAGCATCGGGCCTGGTTCCTCCATGTCATCCTGGCTGACAAAGGCCAACTCTCGTTTCTAAATGGTCACCCACCAAGTCAGAAGAACTTGTATTTCTGGGTCACCTCTACACAAAGCCTGCAGTCCTAACGAAATCCTACTCCACAAACACGCAAACACCTGAGAGTCTCTTTTAATTAAACAGCACACAACTCAACCTATTCAATAGGCCAACCCTATGTGAATCTCTGAGAAGCCACTTTGACAGAAAAAAAAAAAAAAGATGTCTGCATCAATTAAAGAAGACAAGAAAACGGGGGGATAGGAGAAAGAGAAAAGGAGGGAGCCTGAGCCTTACCCTGGACTCCCGGTCTCCCTTCCAATGCACCCGACGTGTGACCGTACCTGTGAGGATGAGAATGATGATCACAGCGAATATGTCCGGGTTCTCGGCCAGCACCCCGGGTGCATGCAGGGCCATGTGCGTCCGAGAGAACTCTGAAATGGGCTTCCCAATCAGCTCATCAAACGTCGCGCTCCAGGCCCTCGCTACGCTCGAGGTACCTGCCGAGAAACACACCATCAGAGGAGAGAGAAGGCAACAGTCAACACAGCGCCTGTTGTCGACGTCCACAGCTCCCACGGGGGCTCACAGCCCGGGGGTGCTGGGGAGAAGGGGACCTCGCAACAGCTGCCGCACCCCAGGACGTGCTGACCAAGAAGGGAGGGCTGGCTGGAGTCTGCAGAGAAGCCAGGCATAGGGCCTGGGATGAGATGCATTCTCCATCACAACCAACACTAATGTGTGTGAGTGTGAGAGAGTGTGTGTGTGTGTGAGAGTGTGTATGTGTGTGTGAGTGTGTATGTGTGTGAGTGTGTGTATGTGTGTGTGAGTGTGTATGCGTGAGTATGTATGTGTGAGAGTGTGAGTGTGTATGTGTGTGTGAGTGTGTATGTGTGTGAGTGTGTATGTGTGTGTGTGAGTGTGTGTGTACCGTGTGTTCTGAACCTACGTGTAGCTGAATCATAGTAAAATTTAACAATATAACACCATCCTGACAGCCGAGAGGCGCTCTGATAGTACTGAACTCTATTTTATTTCACTGTAACAAGAAATCCTAGGGACAGACCATTCAGGGGACCTCACAACCTGCCCCTGGGCTGCAGTAGGCAGTGGGGGCCACGTTCCTCCCCAAAGACCCTCAGCAGCTGAGCTGACAGGGCCTGCCTCCCGGAGGGGGCTGGAGGACCAAGGGCAGCGGCTCAGGGCTGGCCTCCTCCCCTAGCAGCCAAGTGGCTGGCTCACCAACCCCCGCCCCCGCCCCTGCCAGAGTCAGCCACCTCTGCCACTCTGTGCCAGGCCTGGGGGGACCATGGGCCCCGAGGCTCTGACCGCACGGAACACCCACAGGTGTGGAGTCCAGCACCCACCACCACCCCCCCAACGGCCAAGAGCACCCGACTGTTCTCTCAATCCGAGTAACACCCGTCACTGCTTTTCCAGCAACACTTCCCGGGAAATGCTGCTAAAGTTCCAGTCACCACAAAAGGCGTCTTCCTTTATTTGTAAAGGGTGCCTTGCTGATGACTGTCACCTGCTGGTTTAGGAATGGCAGGAGCTTCACGCTCACTGTTCTGTTTTATTCGCAGGCAAGCTCTCTGGAAACGTAAAGGCCCTTTTAAAGTAGCCACATTCCCACCAAGAGGCTGGGCTGTCAGGCTGGGTAATTTCTAATTTCTTCTTTGTGCTTTTCTGCATTTCTTAAATTTTTCTATATCAGTGATGTATTTACTTGAGTAATCAGGAAAAAGACTGAAAGAGATGAGGTCCTTTTTTCACTAGCTACGAGCGTCCTGATTCTGCGTCTCTGTGCTAACAGGACTGGCCTCTTGGGGGCTGGGCTTGTCCCCACTAGGGTCCCACGTGCTTGGTCTTTAAGAGCCAGGGCAGCGGTGCCCGCGGCAGGCCTCCACCTTGCACCAAAGGAAAAGGGAAAGCGTGCAGCAGTGAGGGGAGAGGGGAGGTGCTGAGCTGGGAGGGAGCCAGACCCGTGGGTCTGGGGAGCCACGCTGGGGCGGGAACACCAAGAGGGAGGCAGGGCCCGGCCCCGGTGCGGAGACCTACCGATGATGTAGGACAGGATGAGGTTCCAGCCGGTGATGAAGGCCCAGAGCTCGCCCACGGTAACGTAGCTGTAGAGGTAGGCCGAGCCCGTCTTGGGGACCCGCGCACCAAACTCGCCGTAGCAGAGGCCGGCCAGCACGGAGGCCAGCGCGGCGATGAGGAAGGAGATGACGATGGAGGGCCCCGCGTCCTCCCGCGCCACGGCCCCGGCCAGCACGTACACGCCGGCCCCCAGCGTGCTGCCCACCCCCAACGCCACCAGGTCGAACGTGTTCAGGCATCGCGACAGCCGGCTCTCCTCGCGGCTGCAGTCCACCACCTTCCGCCGCAGCATCTGCTGCCCGATGCCCTTCAGCGCGGTGCAACCCATCCTGCGGCTGCAGGTCTGCGGAGGGGAGGACAGAGGCGGGAGCTTCGTTAGCGCTCTGCTCTCACCCAGGGACCCCTTCACCGCAGCAGGTGGGCCACGCGGTCCCGCACTGTCACCGGCTGCTAAGGCCTCACCTCTCACAATCCCACCACCCACGAGCAGAACACCCACCCACGGCTTCCTGGCCTCAGGTTTGACCAGCGGGAGAAACACCCAGAGGCCAACACACCCGCTGATGGGACTCTGGTCTCTTGAGCCCCCACACTGATTTCGGTTCCCAATCGAGAGCCTTCTCCAGGCAGAAATAGCAAGAGAAGCGCAATTAAGCCCATTGTTCCTGCTGAGAGTCATACAATTTACCAGGAAAAGTAAGCTATTTTTCTAAGGATATGGGCTTCCCAGGTGGCTCAGACAGTAAAGAATCTACCTGCCAATGTAGAAGACGCAAGTTTGATCCCTGGATCGGGAAGAAACCCTGGAGAAGGAAATGGCAGCCCACTCCAGTATTCTTGCCTGGAGAATCCCAGGGACAGAAGAGCCTGGCAGGCTACAAGTTCATGGGGTTGCAAAGAGCTGGATACGACTGAGCGACTAAACAACAACATTCCAAGTGTGCTGTTGTGGAAGGCAAACCAAACTAAATATGAATTTAACTATCAGAGCCCAGAGGCCTTCAATGGCAGTGACAACACTTTCCAGACCTTCCCGGGACCAAGCAGGAGCCAGGCTGTCTCCAGTTTAACAAAGAGCATGCCCAGAGCAGAAAAGCATTGAACTCTTACGAGTTAGGGCCCCTTGGAACTGTTGCTACTCTGGGAAGCACTTTTCCTCTGCACGAAAATGCGGGCAGAGTGCTATGTGATACAGTCCAGACGGTGCACACGGGTCCAGTCGTCGACTCCATGGGCCCAGGATGCCACCCACCTCCTGAACCACATCCCTGGTCAGCGTCCTCTAGGAGATGCCAGCCAATCACAGGAGAATTCGTCCCGAGGGGGCGGGGCCTGCCCAGAGCCCCGAGGAGGGGAACCAGAGCCCCTATCCTTCCAAAGAGGACAGTGTGGGAAGCGGGAACCCTGACAGAACATCACCCCGGCCAGGCGGCCAAGGTCCACATCAGGAAGTGACAGGTTATAGTCAGGCGTATGATGCGATGAGAAGGGAGAGAGAGCTTCCTCCCCAAAGCCGTAACCCCAGGCTAATCCTGAGACAAGTATCAGACAAAACACACAAGAGGAACTCTCTATGGAGCACCTGCGTTTCGCTCCTCGTGTGTGCGTGCATGTTCTTTCTTTCAGTTGTGCCCAGTCCTCGGGTGTCATCAAGAACAAGAGAAGTCCGTGAGCTGGTGCAAACAGGAGGAGCCTCGGGAGAGAGGACACTAGCCTAGAGGACGGGATGAGGCCCCGGGATGGGAGGAGGACAGCGGGGAGAGCTCAGGAAGCCTGAACAAAGCACGGACTCCAGCTGTATCCATACCAGGCAGTTGGCCACAGCCGAAATATCACATTAGGGTTAAGATGCTAATCTCAGAGGAAACGGTGTGGGCGTGCAGGAACTACCCTCTCGGCTTTCCTGCGAACCTAAATGTGTGCAGAGACAAGCTACCATTAGGACTCTGAGCCATGAGAAATTCACTGATGACCAATTGGTGTTGCCTGATCGACCTCACTTTGCTGCAGTTAAGTGACAGGAAAGCGCAATCGTCTCAGTGGAGACGGCACATCTGGCAGAGTCCGTACCTAACCACCTGGAACCCTGGACCGCCCGCCCACACCCCTGTGGGCTGGTCCCCTGCCCGGCCTCAGGCCAGGCCCCCTGCAAGTCACAGAGGGACAGGTGGGGATCCTCTCCATATTTTATATGATGGGCCAAGAGAAGAGAAAAAAAGTTTCTTGAGACTCAAAAGTTTTCAGTTAGAATGGGGAATAAACTTCTCCGGTCGGAAACCCTTCTTGTAAAGATGACGAAAAATAACGCAGAGAGCCAAGAGTCAAATGGGGTCACGAGCTCGGAAGGTGCAAGGGGGCCAGCTCCATATCTGGGTCTGGCGTTGGTGGGTGGATGGGGGCGGGTAGGAAATGATATCACCCTTGGTGAGGGGGGCGGAAGTGGGAGGAAATGAGGGAAGATGACCTTATTAGTGGAACAGCAGTGGAGCAGGAAAGTCAGGGGTCTGATAAGAGCCGAGAGGGCAGGGACAGAACAGGAGACATAACAGAGAGCGCCGGTGCCCGGGATGCTTGCGGCCACTCGCTGGCTCATTGCTGGCACTCGGTCGGGAGCCCCGAGCCCTGAGGGGTCCCAGCAAGGTGTCCGTGCTGGGGGAGCAGGTGCTGAGGACACATCAGGGACCAGCACTGTCTGGGAAGCCCGGGGTGCAAGTCCTCCTGGTCCTGCCTTTTTCTTTCTTCCTTCCAGGATTTCCCTGAATTCATTCAAGCCAGACTATGAACCACAACAAAGCCTATAATAAACCACTGCTTGGATAACAAGTTAAAAGGGAAGATGCACCATTTCAACACCACCCTCAGCGGAAGGGCTCTGCCAGGGATGGTGGGAAAGGCGATGAATAACTTGGCAGCATCATCTCGGGGAAAACCCAGAAGGGAAGTGGAGCCTGAGAGCACCTGACGACCCGCCCTGCTTCTAACGTGATTGGTAAATGGGACCGACATTTAGAGAGAGCAGGCATCCACTCCCACCCTCTCTTCAGTTCAGTTCAGTCACTCAGTCATGTCCGACTCTTTGCGACCCCATGGACTGCAGCATGCTAGGCCTCCCTGTCCATCATCAACTTCTAGAGCTTGCTCAAACTCATGTCCATTGAGTCTGTGATGCTATCTAACCATCTCATCCTCTGTCATCCCCTTCTCCTCCTGCCTTCAATCTTTCCCAGTATCAAGGTCTTTTCAAATGAGTCAGTTCTTCCCATCAGGTGGCCAAAGGATTAGAGTTTCAGCATCAGTCCTTCCAATGAATATTCAGGACTGATTTCCTTTAGGATGAACTGGTTGGATCTCTTTGCAGTCCAAGGGACTCTCAAGAGTCTTCTCTAACACCACAGTTCAAAAGCATCAATTCTTTGGCGCTAAGCTTTCTTTATAGTCCAACTCTCATATCCACACGTGACTACTGGAAAAACCATAGCTTTGACTAGATGGACCTTTGTTGGCAAAGTAATGTCGTTGGTTTTTAATATGCTATATAGGTTGGTCATAGCTTTTCTTCCAAGGAGCAAGCATCTTTTAATTTCATGGCTGCAGTCACCATCTGCAGTGATTTTGGAGCACAAAAAAATAAAATCTTTCACTGTTTCTGTTTCCCCATCTATTTGCCATGAAGGAATGGGTCTAGATGCCATGATCTTAGTTTTCTGAATGTTGAGTTTGAAGCCAACTTTTTCACTCTCCTCTTTCACATTCATCAAGAGGCTCTTTAGTTCTTTTTCACTTTCTGCCATAAGGGTGGTGTCATCTGCATAACTGACATTGATATTTCTCCTGGCAATCTTGATTCCAGCTTGTGCTTCATCCAGCCCAGCGTTTCTCATGATGTACTCTACATATAAGTTAAATAAGCAGGGTGACAATATACAGCCTTTACATACTCCTTTCCCTATTTGGAACCAGTCTGTTGTTCCATATCCAGTTCTAACTGTTGCTTCTTGACCTGCATACAGATTTCTCAAGAGGCAGGTCAGGTGGTCTGGTATTCCCATCTCTTTAAGAATTTTCTCCTAGATGTAGTTTTTAGTTCATAACAAATGGATTCTCTCCTCAAAACAATAAAAGCCAAGTGCAAAGCAAAGACACTGCAATTGAACAGCACGGTCTTTCCTTGGCTTCCCAGAGTAAAGTGACCCAAGAGGCTAGAGTGAGCACCACCTTCCTCTGAAAGACCACTCTATCCTGGGCTCTGGGAAGGGCTGGTCCACAGTCCACACACCTTTCTCACAGGGGCTGCTGTCTGAGGAAGAAGCCAGAGCTGCCAGAGTGACTGTGCTGGGACACCTGGCGAAGGGCATGCCAGGGGACACCTTCTGAGAGCCCACTGACCTCATTATAGGCCGAAATGAGCCACCCTGGACACTGCAGATGCAGTGAACATGCCACACGCCCCTGGGTACCCCTCTCCATGAACCCACTTAACCAACCCTGGGGACCCAGCACCATCTTTAACATAAAGCGTCCAGGGCACTGAGTTCTGTAAATTCAGACCCAGACACTGGACTGCAAACACGTGAAAGGGACTTTTTGGTTGAGACTCCCTGGACACAGCTGACTTCTTGTAAGTGGGGAGACAGCAGCCACTGTTTCTCAGGAAGAGTCCTGGGCTGGAGGGAAGTGCTCGGGTGCAGTGAACAGGAGCGCAGGAGGGCTGGCTGTTTCCTCCTGGGCTGCCTCTCCAGCATGCCCTCTCTGTCTGCGGAAAGGGCAAACCCAGTCCCCTGGAAACTGCTGGGGCAGGAATATAACCAGTCACTGCCGAACCCCAGGGCTGAGAGTGCAGAGAGCACGAGCGCCGAGTGCCGTGTCCAATTCTACTTCCCAGGGCGGGAGAGATTGAGATGCTCACTAACCCCGCCCCGGGTTTATTTTAAAGTAATGTCCTTTCTTTCTCCTTGGCAGTAACAGAAAATTCTGGGTTCTCCAGGCAGCATCGTCTGTCGGTACTGTGCACACATTAACCCATAACTCACATTCGTGCCCGGACTCCTGAGCTGCTCATTCAGCCAACAGCTGAAAACAAATGAAACTTCTCCATGTAAAACCAATCGAAGCGCACCAGCCTCACCAGCGTCAGGCTCGGACAGACTTCCTGCAGTCAGGATTTACGCAGAAAGTCCCCAGTATACATTGAAAGCATTATCTGGAAGCTACGTTATCCTGTCTCCCAGGGAGAAATTTCTGCAACAGTCGAGAACTACACTTTCATTCCAATTTTTGACAGGAATCCTGTAACAGCAAGAGCTTTGGCTCTCTCTCACTCCTGACTCATACATTATGAAAGAATGTCCTCTTAGAAAAGCAAAGGAAATCTGTCCCTTTCCCACAGAATTTCTAACTCCAAGTTTGATTCCAGTGATCACTATATAACAGTCGGAGCAAGATGGCTCAACGGGTCCAGACTGCTGAGATAAAGACTTTAGGACGTGGTGTTGAAGGTGTCTGACAAAGGCAGGCAGGTGTGAACTGTATGATTTTTTTTCACTCAAATTTAATGACAGTCCCATCACCAAAAAAGAAGAGCTTAATGGCTTCATGGAGGGAGGGGAGGAGGTCATAGACAGAGGCTGTGATAGACACCAAGTTCATAAATTCTTTGGAGAAAGTCTTAACATTGACATTTTATTCTTCATATGTCTGCTTTTTTTTTTTTTAGTGGTCATTACATTCGGGAGTGGTCCCAAGCAGGGGAGTCATGTAGAGTAAACCCTGTCATTCCAGCAGGACACAGATGCGCTGAGGTCCACACAGGATGCTGACTGGGGACGGGCGGTCCCCAGGTCCCCTTCAGCCGCATGGGGCAGGGCTGCCCAGGAGTCCTGAAGGCTCTGGAACGCCTGCAGCTTTAATGAGGAAGGGAGCAGAGGTGAAGCCATCTCAACCAGACGTGGTCCAGAACGAGAGCATTCCAGGTCATGGGCCATGGCGGAGGAGGAGAGACGCATGCAAGGAATGCAATCCACATTGAAGGAAGTTGTTCTCCAAGCCAGACCCACTTCCCCCAGGTGTCAGGAGGCCCAGGTGCAAGAACTTTTAAGTTTAAAAAAAAAAAACGAGGATGGAGGGGACTGGTTGACGCAGATGAAGACCCAACACGTGAGCGTGTGGAAGGAGGTTAAGGAAACGACAGAACTGAAGCTGGCGCACAGCGGGGCAGCGGGGAGGCGAGGGGAAGAAGGGACCACAGGGCGGTGAAGGTTTGCGGTGGCTGGGGGTCCAGCCACACCCCCATGAGATGTGACCTCAGGATGCGAACTCTCTTAAAGTCCCCCAGGATCTACACTCATCTGATTCCAGGCAGCAATGGACAAGCTGAGGGCAGAACGGAACTCCTCCTGAATTCAGGGATCTCACTCCTGGTACAATGCCCTGGGCTGACACAGCCGGGCTTAGGGGAAAGCAGAAACGCAGTTCCAGCCGTAGAGGCAGAGAGTTGGGGCCAGTAACTTGGTGGAGGGCATGCAGCCAACAAAAGATGGGAGTCCGGGCTCAAACCCACGCCTCACCACCTGCAGAGCCTGCGCTGTCCTCTGAGTCAGGATCCCCGGGGCCCCAGGAGTGCGGAGGGGGTTGGGGGAGAGGCTGGGCAGCTAACTGGCGGTGGGCAGGAGGGTGGTGGTGGTGTAAACCCTCATCTCGGAGCTAAGCGTCGACACGTCCCACCAGCAGGGCCACATCTAATCGCCTTTGCCCCCAGCACCTACGAGGCCCACGAGCAGAATTTACGGGACTGGAACACATACAGGGCCCATAGCTCACACTCAGTACGATCACTGACTTAATTTCTGGAAACTTAACAGGACACTGGCTGGACATCTGCCCTTCATCTCAGGCAACATCTTCACCATTGCCTTCAATGACTTACAAGGGTCTGTCCATCAAAGGAGATCTCATTTGCTGAATATTCAAAGGTTCGAGTCACTAAAGAGTCCGGTTCTGTTTCTCTAAATGAATACACATGTAAGAAGATGCTATTTGGGTTAAAATTCAGCCCAAGCAACAAGGAGTTGCCTCTGAGGCCTTGAAAGTTTCCCAACAGTTCCTTCTGTCGTGGGAGGTGCTCCACTGTGGGGACAGCTGGTGTCCCTGTCATCTCTGCCCAAGGTTCCTTGGGTTAAACTAGTGCATGTCTCTGGGGCCTCAGTTTCCGCATCTGAAAAACGGGGTGGCTCTCTGGTCCTGCCTTGACAGATAATGCACAAGGAGTATACTAAGACGGCTTCCCTGGTGGCTTGGTAAAGAATCTGCCTGCAATGCAGGAGATATGGGTTCCATTCCTGGGTCGGGAAGATCCCCTGGAGGAGGGCATGGCAACCCACTCCAGTATCCTGGCCCAGAGAATCCCATGGACAGAGGAGCCTAGGGGGATACAGTCCATGGGGTCACAAAGAGTCAGACACGAGTCAGCATACACAGGCAGGCGTGCTAAGAGGCAAGTTCTTCCCAGGCAGAGTCAGCAGTGGTTCCTTCCTCTAAGTCTCAGCACCTGCCCATCGCCTCTCCCTCATAGAAGCAAGGCAGACAAATTCTGGCAGCTTGAGGTCCCCATCACACGGCGGTCATGAACTGATACCTGGCCTGACACTGTCAACGTTGCCGACTTACCCACACCCAAGCTTGTCCTCAGTGTTTGCCCAGATCCAAGAGAAACAGCAGACAAGAAGCCAGTGGACGACCCAGTAAGTGCATCCTCACGAAAATCAGATAAAATCTAGGAACGCTTCCTCCTGCAGCCAGCAGGATGTGACTAAGTCTCCCAAAAGGGTTTCCATCACCGGGGAAGCCATGCTTTATCAAGACACACGCCCCAGTTCTGCGTGTGGAAATGCGTTACAACAGAACCCTGTGTTTCGTGAGGGGCTCAGAGTTCCTCTAACACATGCCTTAGTGCTTCTCACTTCTCTGGGATGGAAAGAAGCGAACGTGCTCCACCTGATTCACTGAAGCCGGTGACGGACAAACTCTGTAGGTAGGCCCGGGGCTGGGGGACAGGTCCCCCGCTCAGGGCAGGGTCCATGAGCCAGAGCCCAGCAGGGGCCCGGACCTGAGTAGGGTGCGGGTGTGGGGGGGCTGGTGAGAGGGCTTTGTAAAGTTGCATGTGTGTGAACTGTGGATACTTCGTCTGGCTCTCCAACCTCAAATGGAAATGTCTTAAATAAAGTTGCCCCAGGATCAGAATTCAGACTTACTGGCAGAACACTGTTTCTTTAGTTCTCCAGGCTCTAAGGAATCCTGAAAAACATATTAGAGATTTCAGAGGCTCCTTCTCCAAACATCCTCTTTCACAAAGCGCCAGGACAGCTGGCCCCTGGAACCAAGCAAGGCAGGGACTCCTGCCCAGCAGATCTGACCTCACTGATCAGTCACAGACCATTATTTTCCCATTTTCTCAGTTACTCACTCAGCAAACTCTCACAGACTCACCTACTTACCCATAAGCCTGGGGCCACTGTAATCCTTAAATACCTGTCACTTCCTCTCTCCCAGTCTTCCCAGTGCCACAGGCTACTCTGAAAAAACTCAGAATTTCTAGAAAATGCACTGGCTCAAGAGTAAAGTAGCTGTGAGAGGTCAGGGACAGCTTCCCCAAACTGACCTGGAGAAGAGACTCTTGGGAGCCGGGGTCCACCTGAAACCAACCCGACACACCAGCTCCTTGCCACACACACACGCGGCTTCACTTTGTCCTCGCCAGAGACCAGCAGAGTCACAGGCCTCCCTCCTCTCCCAGGAGGATGGGTGGACCCCCAGCCACAGTCACCTCACTTTAAGTAGGGAGCCAGGATTTGAACCCACGTCCTCTGACTCTAGGAGCCCTGTTCCGTGGCAGGTGCCAGAGCGACACGACTTTGGCCAAATATACTCTTCTTTCCACCTGACAACACTCAACTTTGTCACCTATCTGAAATCCTACAAATAAGGGAGTCACGTGAGTTAAGACAACCTCTTTCTGAATGCCACTATTCCTGTCAAGTCCAGTCAATGAGTTACACGGTGGGGTGGATCTGCGTCACCCATCCACTTCCCGCAGCTGCTGGCCAGGAGCCACTGGCTTTGAAGCAACAGGTGCTTTCTCTGGGTCTGAGCACAAGGAGGTAACTGGGGCAGCAGGGCCCAGCAGGGGCCTCAGGGGAGAGTTCTGGAAAGCGCACAGAGGGCAGGGCTTGGAGAATCATATGGAGGAAGAGCTGCCAAAGAGACAGATCAAATATTGCGTTGGGAGAGCACGTGTCTCTGAGAAAAGCAGGAGGACAGAGTCAAATGAGCCTGGCAGCAGCCCTAGAAAATAACAGGAACACACCCAAGTGTGCATGTATACTCAGACTGGTAGAAAATAACAGGAACACACATGTGTGTGTATAATCAGACTGGTAGAAGATTAACAGTAACACACACAAGTATGAGTATATACTCAGACTAGTCCAGAAGGAGAATCAAGGCAGTGTCTCTGGACAGATTACTGGCATTTTCGCCAGCATTTTAACATTCTTACAGTGACTGCTTACTGCTTCTGAACTGAGGGGAAGGAACTCTCTTAAAGAGTCCACCTGGGAGGTACCTGGGTACATGGAGTTTCATTACGTTTTCTCTCTGCATACGTGCACATTGAGAAATTCCCAAAAGCAAGAGAGAGGATTTCCTATTGGGCTGACCCAGAAAACAACAAGGAAACTCCTCTGGAGACCTGTACCCCCAAGGCAGCCCCTTGATGCTAAGACTCAGCAGTGTACAAAGTCTGTTACGCATGATTAGGTTGAGCCATATTAAACTGTCAATATTCAGCCAATTTTTTTTTTTTAAAACTAGAAAAACAGCCAAGAGTATAGGATTTGTAATAGGCAGTCGTGGACCATGTCTCTAGACATTTCCCTGGGCCTAAATTGTACCATTTGGGGACTTTGCCTGAAATTACAGAAACCAATGTGAGTTCTAAAGAAGAGGTTTAAGGAAAGCGAAGAACAAAGTGGTTTGTAGGTTATTCAAAAGCTGGGAGAGAGAAACCAGCAGACACGTGTTTCTGTGCTATCCATGGTGCAGGACATACGTGAAATTTCAGGTTCACCCTCCCCACTTTTTGGCAGGTCACACGCTCACCTGCCCGAGAGACAAAGCTCAGGTCCACCAGGCTGAACAGGTGAAGCTGGGCTGGGCTGCAGGGAGCAGCCAGGAGAGCTGCAGCTGGGTGTCTGAGGGATGCACACTTGAGATGTAAACCTTTTATGTAAAGGAAGGGTTGAGGGCATCAACCACATACCACCATGAGATTTAATCAGGTCTTACTGGGCAGGACAGACCCGAGGGGAGACGGTCCCAGGCCGTCACCCACCTTTATTTGGGGAGAATCGACATGTTAGCCTTCGAGCAGGGTATTTTGATCCAACTGACAAAGTGCCTGTGTGCAAGCAGATACTCTGTCCTTTTCCATGTTCCCACATTTGCTCCATTCCTGTCCTCTCCCCTTGGAGCCCCTGGTTACCATGATTACCTGCACGGGGCTTGCTGTGCAGGGATAAGCCCCAGTAGGAAAGGCACGTTTCATGACAGGTCGTGCTGGTATGTGTACAACCTGTTTCTCTGGTGGCCAAGACTTCAGACACTCGCGCCCAAGAGAAAAGCATTTAAAGTCTGAAGGAAATACCGTGGCCCCCTTCCTGGCTCCACACCCCACCTGTCTGCAGGCCGAACCCCAAGCACCTGTTTGTACACTTTCCCAGCGTGGGGATTTCTGTTACATCACACACATGGGGTACACATCCAGCGGGCAGTAACAGAATTGTCTCCCTCACAGAAAACATACCGCCGTGGACCTGAAGTCACTCTGTAGCTTCGGGAGCAAGCAGCCAGGTGCACAAGGGCCTGAGGACACTGTAACGCAGGACTGATGATCAAGTGCCAGGAGAAAATGCACCGGAGGATCACAGTGAAGCCTGAGATGGACAAAGTGGCCAAGAGCACAGACATGAGGCCAGGGCTGGCCTGAAGCACTGAGTGTGAAGGATGGACAGTGGCTACACCGATGTCACAGGCAGAGCCCCCGGCTCTGCTGTGATGGAAGCTCCAGGGCCATGACCTTGAAACAGGCTGTCCCTCCAGAATGCCACTGGAACCTGACCCCGGGCCTCACCATAAGCCAGGGCTCATTTTCTGGCCCGCGGTTAACTGGTTCCCGCTCAGTGACACAGGAAATCTCATGCTTACGGGGCTCACTCAGAGCATCCCCATGCCCACAGGGAGGTGCTGGGGGGCCCTGCTCCCTCCCTCAGGGGGTCTCTACATGGCAAAGGTCACAGCTACGTGCCCCCCAGTCCCCTGATGAAGGACTCAGCGAGGGCCGCTGATCCTGACTACGTGTGTCCTCTCAATGCAGCTCCACACTCAAAATTAAGAATACAAAGGGCCCAGAGGACTGTAGGAATGTGTGTGGGGCGGGGGGTGGGGGTGAGTGGGCAACTGCAGTTCTTCTACACACACACACACACACACACCCCCTCTGAAAAATTTTGTGATGAATGAAACAGTGACAAAAGTGGAGCCTCCAAACTCAGTGACCAGTCACTTATCAAAAAATAACCTGAGCAATAACCATCCAGCACTTATACAGGAGGATCCTTTTTCCCCAAACGACATCCTATGCCAGATGAAGATATAAGCAACAGGTGAGACTAGACCCACCCTCACTATATTTATTAGGTTTTAATTTTTTGGCTGTACCACATGGCGTGTGGGATCTTAGTTACCTGACCAGGGATTGAACCCAGGCCTCCTGCAGTAGAAGCTCATAACCACTGGACCACCGGGGAAGTCCCTGGACCCACCCTTATTTAAAGGGACACAAGGGACACAGAGCTCCCCCGGCCGGCCTTGGCCTTCCCTGCTCTCCAAGCCTGTTCCTGTCCCACCTTGCCCCACCTCCGGACTCTGGGGCTCCGAGGACCGGCTGAAATACACTGACCGACAGGTGGTTATGGCACCCAGGAACAAGCTGTGGGAGAATGCTTCAAGAGTAGAGTGAAAGGCCGAGGACTGAGAGGCAGGGGGGCCAGGATGCAGACTGGAACAGGCCCTTGAACCTGAGACCGCAACGGCTCCGAGAATCACAGGCAGATGAGGAACAGGTACATTGAGGCCATGGCATTGCAGCCGCCCTCAGGGCCCAGTCCCTCCAAGGACGGCAGGCCACGCGGACAAAGCCCCGGGTGCGGGGACACCCGCTGCCCACCACGCACCCTGGACCAAAGGCCCTGCCATCCCAGGACATCAAGCAGTCTGGACGGAGCAGAAGTGCACACAGAAACTCAAGAGCCCATGAGAGTGAAAGACAAGCCTTTCTGGGTGAAACAGAAGAGCTGACTGAGGCAGGCCAGTGAGATGCTAAAAAGACGACTTGGGGCTTAGCTGTCAGTTAACTTAAAAAGCTGACAGCCAACAGAAGGCCTAAATGAGTAACATCCCGGCACCAAGAGCAGACCCTCCTGCTGGACTGCACCTGGACTACGACGTAAGGACTGTCACCTTGTCACTGGGGGGTCCCTGGTCCTGGAGCGATGGCGTCTCAGGAGGGTCGATAGGGGGCCGCTGGCTCCTAGGAGGCAAAGGAAGAGACCACGTTAGACTCCATCTGGGGGCCCCGAACCTCCAAGCCCATGGCCAATGCAGGGAGGAAAGCTGTTCAGCTCAGCATCAGAGAGCAGACAAATGGTGGGGAGACAAGATCCCAATGTAGATGGAGCAGCGTGGGTGGGGGTTGCAGAGGGGATGTAGGGGGGCACTGCTGGGGAGAACCCGGGAAACTAGACAAGACGGCCTCCAAACCAGGGGTCCCACCCCACCACCGCTGCAAATGTGTAAGAACGACAGCTTAGCATCATCCAGACAGGCCACGCCCACACACCAAGGGCACAGAGCTGGCCTATGCACGCTCAGAGGCCCTGAGAGGGGCCAGCCAGGCAGTGAGTCCTCTTGGACGCTGGCACTGAGACTTCCAGGTCAGCAGGGCCAGAGAGCCTCAGCTGCATCCTCCAGGGAACTCAGAACTCCAATCTGTGACCATCCGCTCTCCTGTCCTTGATGGGACCGTGGCATGGCTCTAGTACCCTATTCGGTTGGCACTAAGTACCCGCCAGCCCCAAGGACTTCGGGGCAGGCCCCAGACTGCTCCGAGGTGGGCGGGCCCTGTCACTGTGTGCCCGCGGTCCCAGAAGGAATGGATGCAGAGACGGCCAGTATTCGCGGGGCATCCAGGAAGAACCTCCTGGACGAGATGCATCAAGTCCTCTGTCTTCCCAGCTGCAGGGTTTCTACTCTACACACGCTCGTGCCCTCATTCACTCAGGAGCAGGAGAGGTTTGGTAATTATGCTTCGTGACCCCATCGAGGATCAGCACTGAGCCAAACACACACATGAAGTTGCTCACCAACAGCTTCAGCTTGTGATTTCAGCGCAGCCAAGTTTCCAGCAGCTGGAACCATCTAATCCATCCCAACCAACACCTTTCCTCTGTTCACCTTACACTAAGATGCCATTCTTTGCCATTTCCTCTTTTGCAGATGTTCAGACCTACAGAAAAGCTAGCATATTTACGTACTTTTCATCTACATTTGCCAACACTGAACATTTTGCCACATTTGCTCTATCATTACGTACATGTACACTTTTCTCCCGAACCACTTGAGCGTGAGCTGCAGTAGCTACCATGACACTTGACCTCTAAGTATTCTGATAGCCCACAAAGATGACACTCACCTACGTAACTCTTAACACTGCTGTTACAGATAAAAAACCGAACATTCGCTCAATAGCCTCTAAAACGCAGCCCGTGATCAAATGTCCAAAACTGACAGTGTATTGCCAGCTGTCTATCATGTGCCAAGTACAAGGGCAGTGGAAGAAGTGAAGGGGCGTGAGGCTCAGGTCACAGCACAGGGCGGATGGACACACGGATCCATCCCGGGGACTGACGCACCCACCAGTCTCTATCTCAGCCCAAGAGAAAGAAGCAACTCCACCTGGAGACCTCAGGAAAGGCTTCTGCCACAAGAGGATGCCATTCAGAAGACGAGTTTACCCGACATACACTCAGAGAGCAGGGACAGAACATAAATTCGGAGAGGCTAGACTACGACAGCCAGAACCATGCTGCCCAACCCCAATGTCCAGGTCCTACTTCTGGGAACGTGTGACTATACATGACAAGGAGGCTGCAGATGAACAGAGGAACCAGCTGACCTTCGGTGAGATGTTCTCGGGTGGGTCTGATGTAATCCCCAGCGTCCCTAAAGGATGGGGGAGTCCCGGTCAGAGGGGTGGGATGTGAGAGGCTCCAGGGGCACTGCCAGCCTCAAAGTGTCCAGGGCCAGGAGCCAAGGCAGGCAGGCAGCCTCGAGAAGCCGACAAAGGCAAGGCACTGGATTCTCCCAGAGCTCTAAGAAGGTACACACCCTCCCAACACCTGGCCTGAAGCCCCGTGACACCTATTTCGGACTTCTGACCTGCAGAACTAAAAATAGTAAATTTGTATTCTTTAAAGATTTTCTTTTTTTTTAATGTAGAGGCTTGAAACAAGGCTAGAATCCATCGAAGTGCTGGGGGCTGGGAACAAGTCATGGAGTTTGGCCGCCAAGAGCCATCATTAGATCCATATTTTAGGAGGAAAATCCTGGAATGAAAGGAACAGAATTGAGAAGGAAAACAACTGATGATGTTTGGGGACAATGATAAGATTTGAACTATCAAAAAAAAAAAAACCCTAGAATTGTGGAAAGATTTTATCTGTCACCAAGGTCTCAGTTGATGGTTTCCCAAGACTTAGGAGTTTTCTGAGGACACTGGTGGTGATATTAACAAATGTGTTTTTAGATAAACATATACATGTGATGGCTTCCCTGGTGGCTCAGACAGTAAAGAATCCATCTGCAGTGCAGGAGACCCAGGTTCCATCCCTAGAGAAGGGAATGGCAACCACTCCAGTATTCTGGCCTGAAGGATCCCATGGACAGAGGAGCCTGGCTACAGTCCATGAGGTTGAAAAGAGTCATACACATACTAATCCATACCACCCACATAAGTAGAAGCTCCATGGAGTTCTCCACAATCTTTAGGACCGTAGGGAGTTCTGAGATCAAACAGTCTGAGAACCACTGCTTTAGGGCTGCCCTAAGGTAGGGCACTGCCTGGTAGGCTGTAGTCTATGGGGTCGCAAAGAGTCACACACAACTGAGCGACTTCACTTTCACGTCACTTAAGGCATGGACACAGCCAGGCTGACACCGGCTCCCCAGGAAAGCCACTCTCCAGCTTCCTCAGGCAGGGTGAAGCAGCCTGACTGATGGCCTCCCTGCCTGTGTCTCCCTGTCAGAGCATCAGAGCAGGTGAGGGATGCTCAGCTTAAGTGCTAGAGAAGGCTGCCATACATCACACCAGGCTGAGCCCACCAGTCCCATTCTTGGAACTGGCATGAAAAGCAAGTCAACTCATTAGCACTGCTTTTCTTTACTCCAAGAGTGTTCCAACCGATTTATTCTACTTCGGATTTGAAGCTTCACTTGTTAAAAGCAGGTTAGTGAGAATGCTACAACCACCTCAAACCTAAAGCATTTTATTTCACTTATTTCATCATAAATACAGCAGGCCACATTCCAACACCACCCTGGACAGGCTCCCAAGGGCACAAGTGTGATCACGACACCACATGTCTGTGCAACAGGGAACACTCGCACACTGATGGGAAATGTGTTTATACAAAATCACCTAGAAACATCAGTAAACACATTTCCACTGAATAATTTATAAATCAAGAGGAATCAGGCCTTCCCATTAGGTACATTGATAGGAACTACTAAACAGGTTTTTTTGCTTTATCTTATTAAAGGTAATGCACAATTTTTTTGTTGGTGTTGTTCAGTTACTAAGTCGTGCCTGACTTTTGCAACCCTGTGGACTGCAGCATGCCAGGCTTCCCTGTCCAGCTGAAGTAGCTGCTTTGCCTTTGAATGAGTCTGTGTTTTGTTCTTCAAGCCACAAGTGTCTTGAGTGTCAGACACAGTCGTGGAAACCAGGGACGCAGCAGTGAACTCATGAGACCAAAATTCCTGCCTCTGAGAGTTTATGTACCTCTTATGATTGGAACATCTTTGAAACATATGGATGGATGAAATATCAACAGGAAGAATATGTTTCTGATTCATTAAAGCAATTCTATGAAATTATTAGAAATAAGATGAGCCCCAAATACACAAGCCAGCGCTCCATCCCACCAGGTCAGATCCAAGGGTCATGGTAAGGAATGAAGCTGCAGAAACATAGTTCAAGGCCTTAGGGGGGTTTCTGACAAGTCTTCTGACTCCAGCCAAGTACCACAGCCAGGAGCCCACGGAACAGACGAGGACCTCCTGAGGGGATGCGCAGGGGACAGGATCCTGGAAGGAGAGCATCTTTCGTTTGAAAAAGCAAACATTAATTAAATTTTTCCTTTGGCGTGAAGTTTTGAAATTCCAGCATGACATTCCTGTTTATTAAAGGGAGCATGGGCAAAGAGGTGAGCACTGAGAAGGAGTTAATATCCTTCCTGGTCCAGGAGAGAGGGGATGATGGGCTCAAAGCCCGAGTGCTGGACAGAGGCCTCAGGGTCTCCAGAACCGGTGCAGGGGGCCTTCCAGGCACCACCCAGGATCCAAAACTGTCCTCTGAGACCCTCGCACTTTGTCCTTCCTCCCATTAGGACCCTGTGGGACAGGCACCATGGGGGATGCATCCAGAACTGACACCACGGCAGCTGCACTTGCCAGAGCCTTGTGCTGGTTGACTCCACAGGGCCTTCCCGACCACAGGAACCTGGGAGCCATCCCCTCTGTCCTGAGCCTTCCAGCCTTGAGGCTCTGCATCTGGGATTTACCCAGAAATGAGCAGACTGTAGTAACTGAGATAATACGCTTGCGAGGGCAGACCTGGCCAGGACCAGAAACCCAAGTACTCTCTACATATCGTGGCCCCTGCCCTCCCTCAACCCACATCGCCTGCGAGCTGGATCCCCACCACTGCAGGACCACACACACTCACAGGTTCTCAGTGAAAAAGGATGGGTTTCCACTGAGGACGGGGGATGGGGGCTCATGAGGACAGCGGGTCTGACTGCTGTTACTAGTGGTTTCCCGGAGAAACTCATGGAGCAGACTTCAGTGTCCAATCTCCCCCAGGTTTCAGGGGACCTGGCGTCAGGTCCACTCTGACGCCACCTTTATTTGGGGCTGACACCACTTCCTGCCCACCCCCTAAGGCAGAGACAACACTTACGCATAAAAGCCATTTGAAGGATCTTACAACATATACAGACGCGTGTGGTTCTACAATGCCTACTGGGGAAAAAAATTACAAACTCTAAAGGAAATGTGGTCAAGGAAGCAGCAAGATGTCCATCCAACTCCCAGCCCTGCGATAATTAAAATCACTGCAGCCTTTTCTGGAGCAAGGAAAGCCCACAAGCTGATGATTCACCCTTCCTCTGAGATGACAGATACTTCACGACAAGGTGACCAAGTCTTCCTTGACTGCATGCTGTCGAGGAGGGGAAACCCGCCTCACAGTGTGGAGCTGTGAGCAAGTGCTCCGCAGATACGTTTATTTTTAATGAATTGGTTTTTAAAAATCTTTTAAAGTAATGTTTCAAAATTAAAAACCTACAAATAATTCTGGGGATAAGCATGTATTCACAAAGAAACCAAAGCCTTGTCCCCAAACCAAGACTGAGAATTACTAAGAGGCAGGCAGATTAAGGGGGAAAAGTAAAAGATGAAAAAAATGAACTGATGACTAAGCTCCACTCCTTACAGCGGTTCTAAGACTGAACCTGGTCTTGAAGACATGTGGGAGCGTGTTCATGGAGAGTTACGTGAGATGCTCAGAAGTCAGCAGGGATGGGCTGCTGGGAGGCACCCCCGCCCCCAAGAGAGAAAGGAACCAGGCAGCATCTCCCACTGATGCTTCACAGGTGGGATGTGAGGCTCAGAGCAGGTAAGAAGCTCAAGCTATTCTCAGGCTCCCCTACCACTCTTGTTATGAAAAGGTCATTGCATCAGAGTCTGAGTGGGAAGGAGGACCCTGGACTCTGAGATTCTGGATGAGCATGAGGAGGCGATCCACCGCCACTCTTGCTATGACTCTGATTCTGGATGAGCACAGAGGAGGTGAGGCCCACAGGCAGGGACAGCAGCTTCCGCCCCACAAACGCTCCACCTGCGAGCCTGCAGCCAGTCTCGATTTGTTAACACCTGAGAATCCAAGTGACGGAATCTTAGACTCTACGACTTGGACAGGACCAAATCCTCATGGACTGTAAAAGGAAAAAGTGAGCAGGGCGGCGGGGAGAGAGAGGAAGAGGGGCATAGGAAGCATGCAGGCTTCCCGTTCAGTCATTTCCCGCTGACACTGCAAACATGCTCAGCAACCAGACTCCAAGCTCCACCACTGGCCCAGCAAAGATGGGCACGCATCTGGGGGTCAGATGTCTCCCCAACGAGGACAGCAGCATTGTGACGGCTGACGTTTTCATGAAGTGCCTACTTTGTCCCACTGGAACACAATTCCACTTCCAGAAAACAGCTTCATAAAGTAGGGGGAAACGTGGAGTTGTGGCTCAAACCTCTGCTCAGCTGACTAAAACTGCTCTGATGCTTCTGAAACTCTACGTGAGACTTATCATAGATCGCCCGGGGCAGTAGGCCATAATGTAAATTACAGTAAAATCAGACACAGGGACATTCCTCCCACTGAGCAAATCATCAGAGGCAATGGAGAGAGGAGAAATGGTTTCTGAAGACAACCTGCCTGGGTTTTGACCCCCAAGTACCTGATTGACCTCTCGCAGGTTACTCTGAACCCCTACTTCCCCACTTTTGCAATGAGGAAACCACTGTTGAGCTCACAGAATTGCTTAAAAATAATTGGAAATTGAGATTATTATCCCTATAGCTACATCAAGCACTTCTTAAAAATCAGTGAATCGTTAGGGAAACTTTCTCTGAATAAGGGACATAAGAAGAAATGCTTCCTAGTTTTTCCAACTGCACAGGCTCCTGGCTGGCACTCTGGAACTTCTAGCCCAAACAGCTATGTGAGCAACACCAGTAGACACATGCAGCTGGGGGAGCCACTATTTAAAGACATCCTCCCATTTAAGTGAACAACCATTTGACTGTGACTATCAGCCCTTACTGATATTCAGTCAGGCTTCCCCAGTGGCTCAGTTGGTAAAGAGTCTGCCTGCAACGCAGGAGACCCAGGTTTGATCCCTGGGTCAGGAAGATCCCCTGGAGAAGGAAATGGCAACCCACTCCAGTATTCTTGCCTGGAGAATCCCATGGACAGAGAAGCCAGGCAGGCTACAGTCCGTGGGATCGCCAAGAGTCAGACACAACTGAGCGATTAACTTTCACTTTTTCATCAGCCCTTACAAAGTGTGTCACTATTATCAAAGAATCCGCTCATGAATGAGCTGTTAGGTCGACAATGATGCCTGTTCTGAATCTGGACATTTGTGGCTTCTGTCTGCCAATGACTTACCCCAAAGAGTTTAATAAAACAGCATCTCTGCCAGTGAGGAAGTGACGTACTGCTTGCTGGAAAGGTGAAAGGGCTGCTCAGGAAGAATATGAACACAATATGAAAACTGCAGGGCTTTCTCCAAAACAAGCGGCCGAGAGGAAGATTAGGGAACCTCAGGATGGAGTTGTCGGGGTAGGCCAGGGGGAAGCTGGGCCAGGCATCCCGGGACAGGACGGGGCGTGAGGAACATGGAGTCCCAGGTGAGTGGGCAGAGGGAGCCAAGGTCGGGGCGCCCACAGTCCAGGCCGACCTGCAAGATCTCCTGACTTGATGATGGTTCCCCCATAAACACACACTTTGGCCCCACGTGGACACCCTCTCCTGAGACTCAGAAAATACAACGCCTCATGGCCTCTATGCTCTGATTCCCTGAGGCCCCCTGCCAGGGCCCAGGGAGATCTGGGCATGACCAGGAAAACACGGCCGTGTGCGGGGAGGGATGGCGTCTCCCCACCACACTGGGTGGGCCCCCCAGGAGGAGAGGGCAGCCCCCACTCCCAGTTTCTGGGTAGCCTCGGCAAGTTACCCCCTCCTGCCCTCTTAACCAACATCTCCTGTCTTTGAGACCCTATGGTCTGGGGCCAAGAGCCCTTTGCCTGTTCTCACTCTCAGAGGACAGTGGGTAGGCTCACAACTAACCCATCACTTTGCCAGATCAAAGCCAAAGCCACTTCCCTTCCTGGGGCCCAAGAGATGGTGCCTGTTACGTCATCAGAGCCTAGGAGGGGAACGTGGTGATGACGGCACAACAAAGTGAATGGGCTGAATGCCACCGAAATGTGTACTTCAAACTGTACCACAGAAAATACATACGATTGAAAAACTGAAAAGATTCCTCAAAAATTCAGAGTTGTCGCCATAGGACCCAACCACTCCTAGATATCTAAGATAAACAAAAGCCTGTAAAAACACTTTTATACACACATTTGCATACAGATGTTCATAGCAGCACTTTTCACAGTGGCTGAAAAGTGGCTAAACAACCCCAAAGCCCATCAACTCTTAAGTGGATAAACAAAATGTAGTCTATCTATTTGCTGTCGTTCAGTCACTAAGTTGTGTCCAACTCTTTGCAACCCCATGGACTACAACACGCCAGGCTCCCTTGTCCTTCACTATCTTACAGAGTTTGCCAAATTCAGGTCCACTGAATTCAGTGATGCTATCCACATGAGGGAACATTATTCAGCCATACAGAGGAATGAACATGGATGAGGAACGACAACATGGATGAACCTTGAAAACATTATGCGAAGTGAAAGAAGCCAGTCACAAAAGGCCACACGCTGTGTCAGTTCAGGGACATGAAAAAAATCTGGAATAAAGACAGAGAGGGTATAAGGGCTTGCCTGAGTGGGTGATGAAAATGTTCTGAAATCATGGGAATGGTTGCCCAATTGTGGATATAGTAAAGCCACTGAATTTGTACTTCAAATGGGCGAACTTTATGCTGTTAAATTATATTCAGTAAAGCTGTTAAAAGACAAGAGGCACCTAATTCACAAGGAAAGCCGGTATGGTTTTTCTATCAAAGGTGGCCAAGCAGACCCTGCACCTTCTATACAAGTTCAGTTGCAAAAGCAGCACTGTGTTCCCCATATTTTAATCCTGCTTCAAGTCAAACCTCTGCCACTTCCCCCCCAAATCAGTAATTACAGCTCTGGTTGCAGTGGGTAGGACAACCTCCACTCTATCTGCACAAGCCACTTGTACGTAGTAGTCATTGTGCTCCGAGAGTTTCACGAACGTGGACTTAGCTCCTGTTCCCTGAGCCCTCCCTACGCTGCACCCCCTCGTCCTTCATTCTGTGACCCTGAACACAAGCTCCAGTTTCAATCCAGAGCCTGAGATTTCATGGTGACAGGGCACAGAGTACTGCGACTGAGGACGCCCGCAGCAGAGGTTGGTCTACGGGATGCACACGGTTTAAGATTCCAGCTCACACAGGGCCCGGGCTTCCCTGGTGGTCCAGACAGTAAACAATCTGCCTGAAATGCAGGAGACGGCGGGTTCGATCCCTGTGTCGGGAAGACTCCCCTGGAGAAAGGAATGGCAGCCCACTCCAGTATTCTTGCCTGGGAAAATCCCATGGACAGAGGAGCCTGGCAGTCTATAGTCCGTGGGGTCCCAAACCGTCGGACATGACTGAGTGACTAACACCTTTCACACAGGGTCCTGGGGCGAGTGGACCCCTCTCCCTCTATGTGTGACTGTGGTCCAGGACCTCAGAGAAAGCGACAAATTTAATAGAGAATTAGCAGAAAGGAGACGATCATCAGGCAGCAAAAAAATCTAACCAGGTCTCTAAGCACCAGCAGAGTATTTTCTAAGACTGTCAAGGTGCACCACCAGGGCAAACAAACCACCCGAGAGGCGGGGACGACATGCCCGGCTTGAGAAGCTGCAAGGAAGAAGGCACAGGAGGCCAACTGGGGGCCACTTCCTGAGCTGAGCATTCAGGGTGCTGGCGAGGCTGGGTCACAGCCCTGTCTGCCGACTCTGCAACACCCAACGCCCACCTTACTCTCGAAAATGCCCACAGGGGCTCGTGATTCCTCACAACAACACACTGCAGGATAAAGACGTCTAAGAGAGATCGTCAATTGAATTTAAAAAAACCTGAGCAGCTGGTATGTCACAGACATGGCCTGGTTACATGACGTGAATTAGGCTGACACGAAGAAGAGGTGGGGATGGGGCGGGGGGTGGGGGTGGGGGCAGGAAGTTCCCGATGCGACACAGAAGGCCCCCCAGACGCCACAGCCTCACTCACACACCGCACCGCCTGGACGGGCCCACAGGGTGGACAGGCCCCTGGCGGCTCCAGCCTGTGTGTGAACCCCTGGGCAGGTGTGGTCCCCACATCTTCACTGCACGGGAGACATCGTTAGCTCGGACAAGCACCAGTCCCCTGTTCCCCGAGGGAAAGACTCTTCTGTCTTGGTTTCATGCCCTGAAAACCAGGTAGAGCATCTTCAGTTCAGTTGCTCAGTCATGTCCAACTCTGCAACCCCATGGACTGCAGCACGCCAGGCCTCCCTGTCCATCACCGACTCCCGAAGCTCACTCATACTCATGTCCATCAAGTCGGTGATGCCAACCAACCATCTCATCCTCTGTCGTCCCCTTCTCCTCCTGCCTTCAAGTCTTCCAGTCTTACCCCTTTGATCCAGCTCCCTACCCACCCACCCTGCCTCGCTCTCCGCTCTGAAGACCAGAGACCAGAGAGGCGAGAGAGAGGTTAAAGTCTCATACAAAACTGGGTTCAGAACACGGCGGGTGAGTGACTTAATCTCTGTGGGCTCCCTTTTCCCTACTGCAGGCTGAGACCAGTCCTGGTCCCAGTCACCTCCCAGCGAGGGGAGGGTGGGGAGGAAGGGGTTAACACCGCAGTGCCCGGAGCACGGCTGGCACACCAGTGCCTTCATGAGCTCCTTCTTCATCCGTGTGGGATCTTACCAGCAGCCCCTGTGTGAGGTGTGCCGGAGGGTAAAAGCAGGTCCTCCAAACAATACCTGTTCTAGTCTCTGACGGGGTTCCGTAACTGACTAAGTGCTGTGCAAACACGCAGTGTATGGCAAAAGAAATACAATATTGTAAAGTTAAGCAAAATAAAATGTAATTAAAAAATAAATATATAAAAAACAAAAATAAGCTTATTGTTTGACGTATTTCCCTCCGCATCTGTTTAGATAGTTGCAGGTTTGAGGGCTACTGCCTCAAAATAGGTAAACTGACTTAAAACTATTAAGAATATATATACAAGGACACGAACTGTGTGAAGAAATGGACACACACATTATAATCAGTACTGAGTTTAGAACCACTGGCTTTTATTTCTGGATCTGTAAACATCTTGGGTTCCACAGGGCTGATGACCGCGGGGTCTGCGGCACGTGGGTCTGGGGCTGGCCATGGCGGTGGCCCTCCTGGTCCCCGCTGTCCTTTAGGAGCCGGGTCCCACTTGGGCGCCCGCTTCACAGGTGATGGGTCAGATGGCTCACCTGTGAAGGGGGCTGCGGGCTGAAACCACTCCACCCAGGGGCCTCTTCGCCTGTCTGGCCCTTGGGCCCAATCTGGCTGTTTTAGCAAACGAGATGCTCTGTTTCACCTGCTCTCGGCAGGGTGGCCGCGCCCACTGTGAACCCTGGCGGAAAGCAATGCCCAGTCACGAGGCCGCTTTCCTCCTGCCAGGAGGTCTGGACGCTCACAAAGCCCTGTGGTTTGTTTTGTCAAACTGCACATACATTGAATGGAAATGTTTGTTTTCCATGTCCCGCTTTACGTCTCTGCAGACAAGTGATTAAAGAGTAATTTCAAGGACATTTTTTCCGCTCATCCCCTCTAACCTGGTTACATCAGGCTGCTCCACTTCCTGCCTTTTAACTTATGTTTCTGTCCGCGTATCATCCACTCTTCTTTGTTGACCTTTCCGTGCACAGCATTGCTTCAAAACCCTTCTTCAAAGGAGAGGTCAGCGTGAAATGTCACTAGGAAGAGTGCCAGATGGCCAGTGGCCAGGGGCACCGGCTCCAGAGCTGAGCCTACCTGTGACTCGGGCACCAGAGGCAGGAGGCTGGACCCCTGGACCTACCGCCGGCCACACCCACACCCAGAGAAGCCTGGTCCACCCGCCCAGATCCCCCGGACCCTCCGTCCAAGAGCTGCTCACAGAGCATCCACTACACGAACGCACGCACGCATGCATGCACGCACGCACGCACACCCTGTTAGGATACGTAGGCGACAGAGAAAGCTCTGTGCTCCCTGTTCAGGAGGTTCGTTTCACAGACAGGAAGGATCTGTTAAAAAAAATGTACAGAGGGAACACGCGGGAGGACTTCCAAAGGTGGAGGTGGGAGAGGCTTGAAGAAGCCAATAAGGTTACTGCACAGAAGAAAAGGCGGCTGAGACGGGGCCGTGGGGGAGGAAGGACACAGGGGATGCGCTAAACCGCTGATACTGGAGGCAAGAGACGGAATGGCGGCCAAGGCAACTGACGTCTCAGGCCCGGGAGACCAAGGACCGTGGAGAGGCAACGTCAGGAGTACATTTTCGGGTGCAAAAATCTAAGTTTCTGCATTCCAGGCGAGGGTGAGACCCACACAAGATGCTGTGACCTGCGGTTCTGGCTCCCCAGTCCCCTCCGCTCTGATTTATAAAATACAAGTGATTGAAGGCATATGACAGCCATGTGGTAGCCACGCGGGGACCCTGAGCAGCGGACTCCCCTGACGTGGAGAAAGGGGTGTTACTCCGTGTGTCCCCTGGGGCCCCACCCTCCCCCCCTCCCTGCTCCCCCCTCCAAACAAGGCCAGACCACAGGCGGGACGCCACTCACACCAGCCTGTCATGTGGGCAAGGACAAGTAATGCTCGGTGTAAGTGTGCCCCAAGTGTATCATGACTTCGTTCCAAATACCGCCCGTAAATTCTTTTTCAGTATTAAAAACGTGAATACTAAAATGGATCCATCGACTGTCTACAACTCAAGTTTCTCTGCATGTCCAAATTTAACTGGGCATCTGACCAGTCTTCTTATTTGCTCAGCCTCGTGACCCCCAGCCTGGTGTCCGTGGCTCAGGCCTGAGCACCTCGCTCCTACCCTAGACCCTCCTTGCCCCTGACCCTCAGCTCTGACCCACAGACGGCCTCTCTGCAAAGGCCTTGCCCCCCAACATACTGTGCGTGGAGGACACCCCCATCACAGACGCAGAAAAGGACAGAATCTGCAAGAAAAGGGAAAACCGCCAAGTATATGAAATACATCGGGGAAACGGGTGGGGGCTCCTGACAGCACACCAGTGGGTCTAATTAGGAAAGACTGGCTAAAAGTGAGCAGTTTCAGGAGGGATGAAGATAGCTGCCAAGAGCCTGGCATCCTCTCTGCTGCTGCTGCTGCTAAGTCACTTCAGTCGTGTCCGACTCTGTGTGACCCCATAGATGGCAGCCCACCAGGCTCCCCAGTCCCTGGGATTCTCCAGGCAAGAACACTGGAGTTGGTTGCCATTTCCTTCTCCAATGCATGAAAGTGAAAAGTGAAAGTGAAGTCACTCAGTCGTGTCCAACCCTCAGCGACCCCATGGACTGCAGCCTTCCAGGCTCCTCCACCCATGGGATTTTCCAGGCAGAAGTACTGGAGTGGGGGTGCCATTGCCTTCTCCGGGCATCCTCTCTAGTCGGCTTAATCATAAAGAAATGGGTCCTTGGCCGGCGGCCTGCATCTTCACAGCATCTGCAGGGAAACAACCCCCCGGAACGTGGCCCCCGAGGGTCAGCACTTGGGTGACTTGGCCAAGTGCCTGTGGCAGCCGACCAATGTCTGCTGAGTGAGCGAATGAGGGAGTGAATGAGTGAATCTGGACTTCTCGAAGAACTTGTTCAATGAAATTTGAAATCTCAGTTAATCATCGAAAAATCCAAGTCTAGGGTAAATCTTCCACTCCCTGGCACACCTCACCAGGGCAGCTGACATTCTTTGCTCTTTAACCAGTTTGTCAGCTGAGAATTATTTGTACTACGTGTTACAAGCGTCTGTGCTGGGTCTAAACCAAACAAACGAACCCAAACACCTGCTCGTCCACCCAACGAAGCACCTGTTAGGATTCACACGCAGAGCTGAGGAGCAAGGCCACCCCCTCCCAGACGAGAGAGAACCTTGGTCCCAAAACGTTTTTTTTCCTACAGTCCTTTGTGTGACCATTGTAGCTGGTCTTTAGTTACGGGAGCGCCTAATCAAACAAACATCTGAGAACACCACAATTTTCTTATTTATACATAAAAGTATTATTCAACCCTGTTCCGATTTCCCTTGCTCTGGCTTGGAAAGTGTCCCAAGGACGCCCTAGCCAAACAAGAAACTTCAAAAAAAAGAGGACGACATATATTTTTAAAAGAGGGTACTGCACACTGTTTCCCAGATAAATCCCTGGTGTATTTTGAGTATTTTATAAAGAAACTTTGGCTCTGCAACTATGAACTTCCTATTCTGCTAACAGACCAATAACTTAGGGTTTACAGACACGTTTGAACCTGGACAGTGGTCGCTGGGTGGAGCCCTGGGATACGATTCACCTGGTGTCCAACAAACCTGTTCTTGCTTCTGCTGCTAAACATTCAAGTATTTCATGATGGGGTAAAAAAAAAAAAAAATGTCTAAAAGAGAGTTTAATGTACAAATCATGCCAAAGGTTTTTCATACCAATGTCTGAAGAGTTAAAATTCAAAGGGGGTCTATGCTGTTAGTACAGTAACGTGTCTTTTCAGACTCAGCCTAAAAGAACAGATCTGTGTCCTCGCATGGGGGACACGGGTGCCAGCTTGGGTCATCCCCCTGCTGCCCTGCAACCTCCATTCTGAGCTGGAGATACACGTTTATCATTAATTTTCAGCAAACGTTATCAACACTCTGTGCTGCCTAGAGCTGCCGTGAATAACAGCAAACATTCGAAGGAAGGGCAGAGTCAAGGAAGACAAGACTCTCTTCGACAGGGGGAAAGGCCCACACGACCATCTCAGTCCATCTCAGGGGTTGGTCATGCACCATGTCACTGCTTCCTGGGGCTGGGCTAACAACACTGATCTCAGATCAGACCTACAGGACCTCCCGGGGCTGCAGGATGTAGGTTTGGAAGCCATCTGGTGGGGGTCACCAGCTCCCCTGTGCCACCAAGGACCCATCAGATGCAGGCACATGGTCTATCCAGATGACAAACATGCCGGGTCTGTTGACATCAGGGAGTGAAAGGAGGAAGGAAGACTTTAGCCAATGGGAATCGGCGCACACTGACCAGAAGCTGAGGGTGCAGCCCCCGGCTGACGCCTCCAGTCGGCCACTCCCCTGACCCAGGCCCCAGACAGTCAGACAGGCAGTGTCCATCTGAAGGACGCAGGTGCCGGGCTGGAACCCAGGTCCTTCCGGGAACACAATTCCCGCTCCTCCCGCCTCCACCCTGGCAGCTCTACTGGGAGCTGCCCTCGCCTCGGCTGGTCACCTCCACTGCTGAATCTCTTTATCAATCGTGTACGTGCATGGTAGTCGCTCAGTCCTGTCTGACTCTGTGACCCCATGGACTGTAGCCTGTCAGGCTCCTCTGTCCATGGGATTCTCCAGGCAAGAACATTGGAGTGGGTTGCCATGCCCTCCTCCAGGGGATCTTCCAGACCCAGGGGTCGAACCCAGGTCTCCTGCATGGCAGTCAGATTCCTTACCCTCTGAGCCACCAGGGAAGCCCAATTTAAATGCCAAGATGAACCTTCACGAATTATCAACAGAGCAACACAAGGTCAACTCTAAAATTCAACTGCAATTCCATACCTAACACGGTCTGCTCTCCCGAGGCCTGACGTGGCTAAGGTGCAGTGACCCTGACAGTGAGACGGGGCCCCGCGCCTCTCCTCTGGGCTGCCCCCTCTGCGGCTGACTCTGCTCTCGTGCTGACCTGGCAACGGTCCAGCCCGTCTGGGTCAGGTCAGAGAAGTGAGAACGGGGCACTGACTATAGGGGAGTGGACGGGGGTGGAGGAAGGCCCTGGAGAGAGCCAAGGAACCTTCCAGACTGTGGTTCCGAGAGCGGGCTCCTCATTCAGACCAGAGGGCTGTGCCCAGCTCACTTCAGGGGGAACCCAGGGTGTGAACAAGATGACTCGGGTGGACTCCATGGACACCAAGTGTGTCCTGCTCCCCTGAAGCCCACACAGTCCTGACTCGGAGTGCCAAGAACAGAAAAAAGGGTATCTCAGTCACACGGGGCGGCTCTGGCCAGAGTCCTATCCCTGGGGAAGCTCACAAAGCATGCTTTGTACAGGGGCCTGTCCCATGACAGCGTTCCCAGAGATTCGCGATAACCCCGGCCCCACAGGCCAGGACAATCACATCCTTCTCACGTCCACTTTTCCTCTTCCGCCCCCGCTCCTTCTGGGCCTGTGGGTGACCAGCCGCTGAAAGCACTGTGCTTTCTTCCTTTACGCTGAGACCCCTGCAGGTCCTGACGAGGGCCCAGCCCACCGCGGGGGTGGGCCAGGAACCGGGGGCTCGCCTTACCCACCGGGTCACCTCCCTCTCCGCTGCCACTGCCAGACGGGGCGCTCCCAAATCATCCCCTCCCAGCCCGCTGACGTGCTCTCCTCCACCCCAAACAGAAGCCGAGCCTTCTTAGTGGTTTGCAGACTAGCAGTTTCCCCTCTCCTGTAACACAACCCTTGTCGGATTCTGCCCAGAGAGCAGACATTTGAGACACCTGAACCACGGCTGCACAATCGAAGCCTTTTTGCAGATCTGACCATCTGCCATCCTCTGTCTTCCACTGACGCTGACGCCACCTTGACCCCACAGCTGAGTGTGCACGGCCTGATGCAAGGGCGTGTTATTTTCACACGCACGCATCCGCATGCCTAAATAGGCGTGCTTGGCCATCTCCGATCCTGTCCACCAAGGCAAAAACTAAAGGACCTTAGGCAGAAAGCCCGCCCTTCAAGGGGCTCCTGGAAGTTGAGCCCCAGGAAAGGCGGCCAGGCGTCCTGGGGTCTGTCTCCAGGCTGGTCCACCCCAGAGGAGCAGAAACTGAGGAGCAGCGGTGGACAGAAGGCGGCCTGGAGGCAGAGGGAAACCCATGTGTGGGACATGCCTCTAGCCTGCTACTACTTCCTGTGGCACTGTGAAGGCCCACCCACACTAGGAAAGCGGTGATGCTTAGGTATACAAGTCTGGCGGTCCATGTGGATGCCAGTCACCAGGTGGGGTTTTTTTGTTGTTGTTATTGTTTTTTAAATAACAGCCACTCTGCTCCTTCTAATCGTACAAACCACCCCATTCCACGTTTCTGGGCTCACACAGGCCAAGTGGCACTTCTCAATCCAAACCTTCGCCAGCATCCTAACTCAAGAGCTTCTGTTTTCTGCTGCATCGGATTTTTACTGTCCCTACTTTTACACTGTGGACACTACGCTGCTGCACGGAGCTCTTTAGTCTCCACCATCACAGGGCATCACCCATTTCCTGCTGAGGGCTTGAACCCCCAAAGTGAGCATCCTGATCTGATCTCTTTCAAACCCAGAAGCAGAGAGTGTGGCCCTGAGGTCAGGGGTCAGGGTTAGGACTTGCTCAGGGTCACTCCATCTGTGGTCTGGCCAGCAGCAAGGAGGTCTCTGGACTTGCAGGCCCCTCTAACTGCTGGGAAGGCCTTCCCCGGGGCATTTGGAGAGAAGAGTGTGGTGAGTCCCCAGGAGGGACCCCAGGGCCAGGCAGCAGGGTCAGGGGGTTCCAGCCCCAGCCCCTGCGGCCCTCAAGACACCACACCTGAACGTTAAGACATCCAGGACACTCCTCTTGCTGCCACAAGTCCACCCTCAGCCCCGGAGACGACCCACGAGCAGGTTGGGGGTGGTCCGTCCTCCTCCACAAGCAGTCTTCACACCTTAACACATGTCTTAACCTCCTCGCTGGCTGCTTTCCTGAGCTGTCAAGACCGGGCCCCCTCAGCGGACGGACATCCCCTCCGCCAAGGTAATGAGTGTCAAAAAGCAGAGGGAGTATTCAGGGCCCAGCCACGAGGTCTCACCCATGTGACGCGCTGCTCATCCTAACACCTGGTGAGACAAATAATGCCCGTGTCTCCAGAGACAGAAGAGTGGAGGAAAGCTGTTTATAAGACACTTTGCATGAGGCGCCGGGAATGAAATCTGATTTTGTCCGAGAAACAACACAGTGGTGGGACGGTATAAAAGAAGCTACTGACGGCCATGGGATCAAGGGCACGGGTCAGTCCCCCACCTCGACCCCCGCCAGACCCTGCCACGGGCACTGCCATCCACAGCCCTCCAAGAACATCCGGTCCTGGCTCATGGTTTTTTACAGAAGTGATCACAAGTTCCAAATTTTAAAGAAAAAAACATCAATGATGTTTCTATGTACGATTTAGCCTTCCAATGAACACATGGATTAATGAGCCAGATAATAAAGCAAAAATAAAAACCGACTACAACTGAATGTAACAATACTCCACTTCCACCACTGTGCCCCTCGCTATCTCCCCCGGAGGCGGGGGGACATTTAGACTGAAGAATTATTCCAGTGGGGCGTCTCCACGGCACGTGCAGTGAGGAAACAGGCCGCCTTTAAAGCTTGCTGAGAAGAAGCTGATCTGCTTGCTGCCCAAGCTTGCCTTTCATTCCTCAACACAAATCCATGCACTGGGCAAGAAGCTCCCACCTGGACGGCTGTCAAAGACAGCTAAGCTGCCCCAACCATTCAAAGGCCAGTGGCCAAGGCCACACCCCTGGGGCCTCAGGGCTGCCAGGGGAGGATGGACCCACACCTGAGCACCCGTCCACTTCGGAAACTTCCTCCAAGGCCAACGGAAGGGAACTGCAGGAGCTTCACACCTGCACGCTCACCCAGGCCTACGCCCCACCTCGCCAGGTGGCGTCCTGGGCTGAGGTCTCAGGAGCAGGGGGCCCTGACACCGTGCCTCCCGGCCTGCCCCAGCTCCAGCAACACCGGACCCATAACAAAAGGTCCTGATACCTCCTCTTCCATTAAGAACTTCCCAACTAGGAGAGAACAAGGGGTAGCCTCTCCTTAGCCCCACCACAGCCTCCAGGGATACCCTACATAACAGTCCACGCCTCCTCCATCACCTCTTCCGTCGCCACCCCTGGGATGGGCTTTTCTCTGGACAGAAACCTCCAGAGCCTGAAGACTAACCCTCTGCACACCAACCTGACCTAGAACTCACAGGCATGAACACCAGGCAATGTTCTAAACTCATTTTACATCCTGAATCCTCAGCACAGCCTGCAACGTGGGGGCTCTTACTGTCCCCATTCTCCACATGGGGAAACTGAGGTAGGGAGCTGCCGGCGGGCCCGCACACGGAGTTCTTGCAGCTCTTTCTAGGCCGTCCTGTCCCCTCCCAGGGCCTCTCTCCGGCTGGAGCTCCACCCCTGCAGCCTGACTCACGACTTCCTCTCTGCTGTTGGCGGCAAACAGATAACCAGGCCGGTCAGAGATGAATGGGCCCCGGCCCCTCCCATCACAAGGGCGCCCAAATAAACGGTCCAGGAACAGCAAGTGCTTGGGTTCCTGAAAGGACATCTTTTGAGCGTCTGCTCCACACCAAGCTCCACTCCGGGTGCCAGAGCCTGGCCTCAGGGGACTGTGGTCCAAGCACCGCTGAGGTCTCCTTGACGAGGTCCAGCTGCTGGGAGTTTGATAGATGTCGGTGACCCAACAGGACATGGAGTTGCTAGGAACTCTGCCCCTGGCCTTCAGATGCAGACCTGTGGGCCTGGAAGATCCCCAGGTCTGTGTGCAGGCATCTGAGACACTGGAGGGCTGCAGGGCTGACTTTAGGATGCGAAAGGCCCTGGGATCTCATGCAAACTTACACACTTAGTGCACCTGTATTCCTTTTCTCCATCCTGACGTCACCCCTGCGGCCACATCTGCCCAGCTTGCACCAACACATGTTTCATTTATGGGTGGAAGGCAAACTGTAGCAAAGAAGAGGCCACGTGGCACAAAGCAATGTGGGTCTCCTGTTCTGTGCACCATCTGCCCAGGCATGGTGAGGCCTGCAACCCCGGTTTAAATTTCTATTTTTATTAGTGTACACTCTGCAGGTCCAGATACTAAGAGAGTCTGGATGGAGCAGGATGAAGCCCACGGGCCACACGCATGTTAAAGTGATCCGTGGAGCCCTGCTGGCTGGAGGCAGTCCGGGGGTGAGGGTGGTTCTAGGAGAAGTCCCTGCACCATCACTTGCTGGAACTGGGGACTGTGCTGCTTCCTCTTGCAGAGCCTCAGAGCTCTCCCTCCGTCCTGGATGCCAGCACCTCACCTGGGCAAGACAGTGTTTCTGGCCTGTGCACAGCCATACACCTTGCTGGAAAGGGAGATCCTGCCAGGGGGCAAGGGCACTGAGCCAGCAGCCCCCAGGAGGCTTCAAAATCTCCTGCCACTTGGAGGCTCTCCAGGCAATTCTGGGAGCTGTAGGCAAGTTCAGGGTGGCTGAGCTCTCGCCAGAACTCAGACCACAGACCCAAGAGTCTTTCAGGGATGAGGACTGAATCCTAGCACAAATTGGATCTGATAATTTTCCAAAATTCTGCGTGCATCAAACTCTGACACTCACGAGATGCTCTTCCCGGTTCAATACAGATTACTCAAAGAATTGGGAAATGCTCTTGCCTAAAATCTCCTAAGACTGCCCTCAAGGGAGAAAGAAATGTCTCCCAACAAAAGTTTTTTATACAAAGACCAAACTTGCTGCTAAAAATTTAAAGTGATAGATTTATGCGGGACACATTGTATGCATGCTTGCCAAGTTGCTTCCTCCGTGTCTGACTCTTTTGGCAATCACATGGACTGTAGCCCACCAGGCTCCTCTGTCCATGGAATTCTCCAGGCATGAACACTGGAGTGGGTTGCCATTTCCTCCTCCAGGGGATCTTCCCAACCCAGGTATCGAACCCACATCTCTTACCTCTCCTACACTGGCAGGAAGGTTCTTTACCACTAGTGACACCTGAGAAGCCCCAGGGAGATATGTTATGCGATTACAGATTATCTCCTATTTCACATAGTAATAACATATATAACAGCATAAAATCAAGTTCCTGAGGATTCTTCTCAAATAGTAACAACAGTGGTGATGATATTTGTAACTTATAAATGAATTTTAATAAGACTATAAATTAAGCACTCTCAATTCTTAAATTTGGTGAGAAGTAAAGTAAGTAAAATAAGTTACAAGAACCAAGGACAGATATTTGTACACAGTTTCAATAACCCAGGCAGTTTATCCTGTTCCAGTTCTCTTGTCACTGTGCTTTTGTTCCATACAATCAATTCCCTTGATTTACAGTTGTTTGACGAATTATAACAATAAATTATATATACAGATTTGTAAGTTACAGAATACTAATTTTTTTAGCAAAAAAATCCAAACACTTCTCAAACAAGAGAACAAAATTCATTCAACCTTTTCAAGAAGAACACTTTAATGGTATGATTGCTATTGTTAATATTGTGTTTTCAACGCCCTGCTCAATTTTAATCCATCAGACCTCAGAGTCCAAAATTTAACGTCTCCAAGAAGTGTGTCTTTTCTTACTCTTCTTCCCACAAATCCTCAACTCTGAAAGAGAAGGCTCACCCTTCAGATGGGCTCTTCCTCAAATCACACTGAAGAAAAGTCAAAATGCTGAAATTAACAAATGTTTGGGCCATCCCTGGGGGAAAAAAAAATCACACAGCCCAGCCAGGCCACCTTCAAAATGCCAGCGTGTGGGGTCAGCTTAGGACAGAGCGAGACACGTCTGCACCAGCAGAAACCACCCCGGGGACGCACACAGATCCTGCCTTGTGCCCCTGTCTGCTTTCCGGGGAGTCCTCACACAGAATAACGTTGTCCACTTCAGTCAGAAAACCTCAATCACCACAAAAAGAAACCGTTTTACCCTCACACTGTCTTTGTCCAAACCAGTGTGGACAGAGAATTCCTCCCAGGCCCGGCTCTCTCTGCAAACTTCGAGTTGCCCCCAGGGCTGTCTGTAAGGCCACAGAGGAGAGTAAGAATTCTCAGGGCACACGCAGGTCCAAGAACACGTGCTGTGCGGGGAAAGGTTCGTTTTCATCTCTATACAAACATGCGTGTCCCCGGGTGTGCACCTGAGCCGTGCCAGCTTATCTCCTCTTAGAGACTGAAGCCAAAGAACAGACGGCCGCCACCCTCAGGAGCACCCGGCCGCGGGCCCCAGCAGACCTTCCCCAGCCCAAAGGATGCCTTCTCCAGGCGCCTCCAGAGCCCTGTGTGGACCGGGCTCTGAAACCCAAGTGCCGGCATCCTTTGGAAGGAAGAACAAAATGCCCTCACCGGGGCAGGCACAGGCGGCTGTAACACGCAATCCCTGAGACCAGGGTCGTTCCTCCAAGCTGACATCTGGAACGAGACGCTGCATTATTAAAGGACTTTCTAAGTCAGAAACACCGGAGAAGGCAATGGCACCCCACTCCAGTACTCTTGCCTGGAAAATCCCATGGACGGAGGGGCCTGGTAGGCTGCAGTCCATGGGGTCGCTAAGAGTCAGACATGACTGAGCGACTTCACTTTCTCTTTTCACTTTCATGCATTGGAGAAGGAAATGGCAACCCACTCCAGTGTTCTTGCCTGGAGAATCCCAGGGACGGGGAAGCCTGGTGGGCTGCCGTCTATGGGGTCACACAGAGTCGGACACGACTGAAGTGACTTAGCATAGCATAGCATAAGTCAGAAACACGGCGGCGGACAGCCTACTAGTGTAGCTTAGTAGCACTGATGCTCGAAGATGAGACACTTCTGGCAAGTCAAGCAAAGTTCCCAACAACAGGACAGGTCAGGCCGGTGCAAAGAGCCTCAGACACAGAGCACGTTGAGAGGCTGTCATCTTGCCCCATCTGTGGAGAAGCCTAGTGGCCAGACCCAGGAAAACCCCTTCTTGCAACAAGACCTGATTATTCCCAAAACAGAAACGTCACAGGATGGTTTGCAAAAAGTCCCAAATAAACCCCAAATCAAGATGCCAGGACAGAGTTAAAAATAATTTAAAATTAAATTTAGAATAATTTCTCGTTCTTTCCACTCACCAAAGTTACTACATAGCTCAAAGACACCCCTCCTTTTTTTCTATCTTAGCATAGTTTATTTTTTAACTTTTTATCTTATTTTGGGGTACAGCTGATTAACACTGCTGTGATAGCTCCAGGTCGACAGTCATACACATTCCCATCCTTCCCGAAGCTCTGCTCCCGTCCAGGCTGCCACATAACATTGACCAGAGTTTCCTGTGCTGGACACTAGGTCCTTGTTGGTTATCCATTTAAAGATATCCCCCTCCCCTGCCTTCGCCCCACTTTAAACTGTACTGCTGTTTCACTAATTATAAAAATAATTCTTTCAACAAACGTTTGCTAAGCACTCGTTCAGGGGCTACATGCCCAGCAGTGAACAAAACAAAGCCTGATTTTTAAGTGTTTTCCTTCTGTACAAATACAGGCATCTTGTTGAGATAACACTGAATATGAAAAACTGAATCCACTTTTTTCACTTTTAACAGTAAAGTTTTTCCCATAAGATCAGATGTTCCCTAAAAACACCACTTTTATTGACCACATAATATTCCATGTGGACAGTGTCATAATTTACCCAATGATATTTTCAAACGCTCAGTGACCTCACAATAAAAACACAAACAAGAGACGCAGCTAAACACGGCATGTTAGACCCAGATTTAGGACCTTAACGGGGAAAAGGAGGATATACAACCTTACCGATCACGGACGGAGGGCAAGTACACGGTAACGGCTTCCCCGTGGGCCACGGTAAGGCCCAACTCATGAATCTCCCTTTTTTATAAGCCCTACTCCCTCTTTGATCCAAGAGAACATTGTCTGCACAGAACAATACGTTTTCATTTCAATTTCCCTTCTTTTCAGGAAAGGAAATGTTTGCACTTCAAAGGGTTCCTTTGAAGAGCAGCCTCCGGCCCTGGCCCGTCCAGGTTAGGAGTTCCGCGGCCCCAGCGGGGCGTGCAGAGTCTGGGCGGCTGCCCACCGCAGCCCCTCTCCAGGCTACCTCCTTCAAGGAGAGGGTCTGGTGTGGGAGAAGAAAAACAAACATTGGAAAAATACTCGAGGCTTTTGATCGTGGCCTTCAGAGGCCCTTTCTCACACTGTGTGGATTTCACAGCCCGGGGAAACTGAGGCACAAATGCCGGGGAGCCAGGTCCTAAGAAACCAGCCCCACCCAGTGAGGAGGTCTTCTAAGCCGGCAAAGAGTGGAGCCCTGGGGACGTTGCTGGTGATGATCAAGGGGACTTCTGCAATAACCGAAACACACGGGCGAGATCCACACCTCATCCAGCAGTTTGGAACTTTCCCTGGGAACCTCAGCAAAGACTAGGATGCACAATTTAGGGATTAGGTCACCCTGAGCTGAAGACTTCCGACCATCCACCTTCCCTTTTCTCTCTCTGCTAGCCTCTCCTGCAGGCCTGTGCCCCTACCCTCTGCTGAATCTCGGGAGCCAGGGCTGCACAGCAGACAAGAGAGGGCCTGCAACATTTCTTTTCAAGTGGTGAACAAGTTCTGGGTATAATAATGATCTCCACCCTTCCCCACCCCGAGGGGTTAATTGCCTGTTCAGGTGGGCAGCCGGCCAGGGGGTGGGCAGGGGCGTGAAAGCTTCGGCTCCAGACAGGGCGCCTGCTGCCCCGGGGCCCCAGGTCTCTGCTCGGGGCTCCCGCCCTGCGTGTTTGGGGTGCAGGTCTGAACTGAAGACTTCCTACCATCCACCTTCCCGTGAGCCCACTAACCTGCCGGGTGCTCAGCCTCTGCGGTGGAATCACAGTGGTATTCATCTTCTTCTTTTACTTTTCTGTAGCTTCCCAATTCTTCACAATAATGCATTCTAACTTTTAGAAACATTTTTTCCTTAAAGAGGCTTATAAGAGAAAGTTAGACCACAGTTCCATTGAAAAAGCCTCTCCCAAAAAAGGGAACAGAAGGAAACAAACCACCTATGCGCACATGGAAGGGACATTATTTGAACAACAGAAAGTTGACTGTGGACGAGATGACAATATCATAACGTTAAATTTCCTGGTTATGATGTCGTACTGTGCTCACATAAGAGAACGAGAATAACCTTACTAGGAAACACACTGAAGCTTGCAGCGGGGGTAAATCAAATGACATGATGTCTTCGACTTATTCTCAAAAGGTTCAGGAAAAAATACGTATATGTGTGTCTGTAGATTAACTGATTGACAGATAAACAGAAAAAAGGAACAAAATATAAGCAACGGGTGATTTGAAAAAACTGAGGAGCTAGCTCCTGTAACTCCTGCAACCTTTTTCTTTAAGTCAGAAGTATTATTCATGAAAAGTTGCAAAGTAAAAGAAGAGAGGAGAGAGGCACCCCCACCCCACCTGGCAGCACTCCAGGCCTCACAGCAAGGCCAAGGCCCCGGCCACTGGGGCCCAAGTCTCTCCAGGAAAGACGCGCTCTACTGCTACCCTGGCTCAGACAGCCCCCATCCCCAGCGTTCTGAGGGTGTCAAAGAAGCATCTCACAAGGAAGGAGACCCCACCCCACCTCCCGCACTACCAAAGTAAAGATCTGGGGCCAAGGACCACTGCCACCGACCTTGAGAAGGGGGGTGCAGAACCAGGAGGGAAACCACGCTTCCCTGCAAATCAGAGCCCCTGTGGAGGGGCCCCCACGCCCCAGCAGAGCTGGAGGGGGAGCAGAGAGGACTGATGCAGACCAGAAAAGCAGGGCTCTCCGGGGCCTGGCCGGAAGTCCCACATCCAGCCGGCTCTGGTGATGCCAATGCCAGACTGCTGCTGACCCAGAAAGAATGCGGCTCAGCCTGTGTCACACACGTGCCAGTGCCAGGTCTGACCACTGGCCAGCACAGCTGTCCCAGGACTCCAGAGCTCCAGCTGCGCCAGGAGCCAGGGCTCCGAGAGAAGAGGGCTGCACTCCAAAGACGCGGGGGCAGATAGAGAAATAACGCGGGCCACTGCGCAGCGGTGGGACAGCCGGCTCCTGCACCTCCAGGACTTACTCGGAACCCAGAAAGCCCAGGGGGCCTCGCATCTCCATGTCCGTGTGCTTATCTCAGGGCCCAGCTCGGGCCTGCACACACACGGGTGCCTGACCACAGCCCCGAGGCGGCTGCAGCCCCAGACATGGGGTGATGCCCACAGCCCTGGGCACATTCAGTGTCAGGACCCTGGGGCCAGGTCCTAGGGGCAAATCCACGCTCTTCCACTTACAATCCACCCCTGTGCCCGTTGACAACTTGCATCCCTTCTCCGGGCCCCCTCCCCATCAGCCAAACAGCAGGACCGACCTCACCGGGTGGCTGTGAGGATTAAATAAAAAACACAGAAAGCACGGAGCCCACGGTGAGCGCTCACAAGGGCTTGTAGTCTGAGTCTTACTCAGCCCCAGGGCCTCTCCCTTCCTTCCTACTTGGTCTAAGAGACTTTGGTTAACGGTACTCGGTGGGCAGATAAAAAGATTCAGAGAAAGAGAGCGTTTCCAAGCCGACCTGAAAAGGTCAGCGCAAGCATCTTCATGGGCGGGAAGACAATGGTGACAACCATATGATGAAACACCAGTCACACCGCGGTCCCTCCTTTCCCCTCGCCAGCATCCCCAGTGATGGCCCGCCACCCACCCCACCCCACCGCACCCCTCTCAAGGATCTACATCATCCCTCCAGGAAGGACGAAAAACGGTGGGAAACAGACGTGGCCCAAGTTTTGAACCCCAAAGCCCTCAGGGTAACTTGGACAAAACGTCTGGGATTGGGATGGATGAGGGTGAACACCTTCCAAACAGACACACAGGCTCAGCCTGTCTCACTCACACACACACACAGGCACGTGCACACAGACACTCGCAGGCAAACACTGAGAAGGGGCCAGGCGGTCTGCCTCCCAGAGGCGTGGAAAAAAAGTGGAAGTGTTCGTCAGTCGTGTCTGACTCTTCGTGACCCCGTGGACTGTAGCCCGCCAGTCTCTTCTGTCCAGGGGGTTCTCCAGTCAAGAATACTGAAGTGGGTTGCCATTTTCTTCTCCAGGGGATCTTCCCCAACCAGGGATTGAACCCATGTCTTCTGCATTGAAGGCAGATTCTTTACCATCTGAACCTCCAGGGAAGCCACCCTGAGGCATGAGGAGGATTCAAACCCAAGGTTGTGGATCTGAGATCTGCAGAACCGGCCTCTCAGACATCAGGCCCTACACCACCCCCTGCAGTGCGGACCCAGCTCCAAGGAGAAGGGACTACACGTTAACATCTCGGAAAGTGGGCGAGCAAAACAAAGCTGTTGCAGATTTTGTTTTTCTCCATGCTGAAATCAAAGAACTGAGCTTTCTCTCCAATATAATAGTGAATATTTACATGAAGCACTTGGTGTGTGTCAGAGTTATGTGAGGTGCATAACCTGGATTATGGCCTCATTTAAATCCCCTCAACTCTACACAGTGGGTACTAGAAGTCAATTACTCTGCAGGCAATACAGAAAAGAATTTAAATGTGGCTCTGAGAAACATCTTAGAAAAAGGCATTTTAGAGATAAGTGGAGCCCACTCTGGGGAGGGGGGCCGTGAGGAGAGCGGGGGTAGGGGGCCGCCTGGGGTTGGCACTGTAAGCGGGGCTCAAGGTAGAGCCCGCTGTGTGCCCAGCACGTGCGCAGCAGCCTCTACTCCTACGTAAGTAGGAAAGCACTTGGTTCTCCTACACAGGAATCTTATCTGCATAGATATTTGGAAGAAAACTCTAGGGCAGGAAGACAGAGTGTTAAGGACACAACTGTGTCCAGAGGGGAAAGGTGATTCTGGGAAAAGGGAGACAGGGTAGAAATCCACACTGTCCTGCTGACGCAGGACCTTGTTTCTCCCTCCTCTGTTTAAACCCACCCTCTCGGGAGCCCATGAAGCCTTTCTGGAGCTTGACTTCTGGTTGCGCTTATCAGGAGGCAGGCAGAGGAAAGAACTTATTTCATGAAAGACACTAAATGTGTTGACTTAGTACCTTTATTGGGCTTCCCTGGTGGCTCAGATGGTAAAGAATCTGCCTGTCAATGAAGGAGATACGGGTTCGATCCCTGGGTCAGGAAGATCCCCTGGAGGAGGGAATGGTAACCCACTCCAATATTCTTGCCTGGAGAATCCCAAGGAGAGAGGAGCCTGTAGGGCTAGAGTCCAAATGGTTGCAAAAGAGTTGGCCACAACCGAGCGACTAAGCACACAGGCACACTCAATCCGGCACGCCGCTCTTTTGGTATTTACCCAGAGGAGCCCCTGCATCATTACAAGGTGGAGAGGGAGGCTTCACACGTGTGCAGGGGCTGGACCGTCCACAGGACCTTCCAGAGGCTGCACACAGATGTGACAGAGCTGGCCGCAGGGGCCTCGGGGGCCCCGTTCTTGGCAATGGACCACCGGCCCCAGCTCCTGGAAACAGCATCCTCACTTCAGGGCAGCGATCTGAGGCTGCACTGAAGCTGTAAAGCCTTCGAACTCCACACTGACGTGGTCTCTTCCCCGAATCTACCACTTGGCGGTGCCCCCTCCTCCCCTGCTAGTGATAACAACCAGAGGAAAAGCCAAGTGACAGACTCGTGTGTGGTGTGATGGGGGACCTCAGGTCAGAATCTATTCCAATATGTGGCCTGTGTCCCCTGGAGGAGCGAATAGTGAGGCCTTTGCAGGGAAATGAGGACAGCAGCCCGCCCAGTCCTTTCACCACGTGCTGCCCGTCCTTCCAGCAGCTTCACAGAAGGCACTGAACCCCCATGGTAGGCTGTGACTCGCTTTGCACAAGCGTCGGGGTAGCTGGTGTGAAAGCTGCTTTGGAATTTGGGGGGAATACCAGAATACAGAGAAAGAGAAGCTGCTGAAGTCACTACAGGGCTGATAACCTGCCGCCAAAGAGGCTACTCTTCTCTTCCCACTGGAAGTGACCTAAAACCTTGGGGGTGGATACAACTTCAGCCTGAAGCCCAGGGCCAGTGGCCTCAAGCCCAAGAAACCCCTGGAAGGCAGGCGTCCTGAAGACCAGGAATGAAAAAGCAAGCCCACCCCACGGCTGCTGTCCCGGTGCGGGGCCGACCAACTAACCACAGTCCGGAAGCCCTCTGGAGGGCGCAGGAGGCCGGGGCACCTCACACCGCTGCACCAAGGCAGGTGGGGCTCAGTCCTGTCTGTGAGCATGCGCACAGAAGTCACTCAGTTGTGTCCGACTCTTTGCGACCCCATGGATTGTAGCCCACCAGGCTCCTCGGTCCATGGGATTTTCAAGGCATGAATACTGGAGTGGGTTGCCATTTCCTTCTCCATGTGAGCATGCAAGAGTCTGAGGAAAGCCAGCTGTGCCTGTTACAAAGTCCTTCCCAGTGTGCTCTTCCCAACCTCACCAAGACAGTGGCTTCGCTCTCCTGGGACCCACCTCTCCCACCTCACCTGGATTCTTCCTTTAAATCCACAGAGGAAGCGAGGACACCAGCCTACAGATGGCGCAGAGCTCAACCAGTCACGTTTCTACCAGTTCCACCCTGTCCAAGCTGCCACCATCCAGCCTGCACAGAAGTGACACATGGTCACTCTTGCTTGCACAGAAAGAAGCTCGACTTGCGTTTCTTTCCCAGACCTGACTACCAGCCTCTGCACTGGCCTGCCCGCCTCTGTGCCCACCCGCCTCTGTGCCCGCCCCTTCCCCATCTTTTCTCCACACTGAGTCTGAAGGGACCCTTGCCCTCTGGGACAGCTGCCCACCACTCTCCGGCTCCCTGAGAAAAAAGTCAAGTCCTCCAGTCCCAGGGGCCTGCCCCCAGCTGGAACAGATGGGGGCAGGCCCGTCTGCAGATGCACTCCAGGTGGAAGGATGGCCATCTCAGAAGATGCCTATGGCCCAGATAACTCCAGTCAAAGTGTTACTCCCTCACTCAAGTCTGACTCTCTGCGACTCCATGGACTGTAGCCTGCCAGGCCACTCTGTCCATGGTATTTCCTAGGCAAGAATCCTGGAGCGGGTTGCCATTGCCTTCTCCAGGGGATCTTCCCAATCCAGGGATCAAACCTGTGTCTCTTTACTGGCCAGCAGATTCTTTACTGTCTGAGCCACCGGGGAAGTCCAGACAACTCCAGGGTCAGAGGAAAATGTTTCTTCCCCAAACAAGGACACACTTATTCCGGCTTCAAATTCCTCCCTGGGATTAACGGACCAATACCTCCAAATACATGGTTAATAATGAAAGGGATTAATTTAATTAGACACAAGGCAGGGCCCTCCAACATAATTACATATTTTTACTGGCCTGAGTAGACAAGAAACTACAGACTAGAACAGTCAGTAGACATGTGTTTAATTCCATCAAAGAATGAAAGCTTCTACCAGATATAATTAACATGTGTCTTAAAAAGCAAGCTCCCCAAGGTCAGCAATCTCATGTTTCAAGCCCTGTTTTCCTTTAAAGCAAATAATTATATGCATAAGAGCATCCATGTGGCTCAATCCAGATTTAAACAACGGAGAGTACATTTCTGATCTCTATTCACGCTCATCCCGTTCAAGTGAAAACTCCTCTGGCACGCTTTAAATGTTATCTCCAATAATTAAACATGATCTTAATATGCTAAAGCCTTTCAAAACTCTTTGAATCCATTGTTTACTTTGTCCCCCTAAGTTTCTATTCTGACTGTGGGACTTAAAGGCCTTTCGTTTTAATGACAGAGGGGTGTGTTCAGTGTAAAAATAATAATTTCCACTGAGATCAACTAAAAATGTCTGGGGTGGGAGGGGTGGGGGGATAAATGTATCATGGTTTCCTAATATCAGAACCAGACACAAGTGGCAAGGAACTGTTAAGATAAATCCCACATAAATTGCAATTCAAATTAAGCACAATGAGGAAGCTCTGCCAGAGGCCAAAACACAGTTCTCCCCGGTCACATGTTTTAAGAGCTCATTGAGGGAAATACACCTGGGACGGAAACCCTGGGCCCCTCCTCTGTCGAGTCTGGAGTAAAATCTACTCCAGGTTACACCTGAGAGCCTCAGGGTGGGTGCTGGGCAATGTGGTTTTCTTCCAGGGGCACTTGCCTGGCTGTCCTAATCACACAGGTCAAGCACCTCTCGGCTCCGGTTCTCAGAGCCACGGAAAAGGGGGCAGACGAGCCAACAGGGCACTCGGCGGTAGTACTACTACAGCGCGCGGCTGCTGTGTACACACAGGTCTCAGGATGACCGCCGACCGCCTGGCCTGGGAAGTTTTCTACTACGTAGAAAGGAACACACGGAGAATAAGTCGTCTCGGTGAAGCCGGAACTTCCTCCCACCAGAAAAAAAACCATATGGGAGCCGTGATCACAGGCCGGAGAGGCCAGTTCAGGTCACAAGGAAGCCCACCCCGTGCGGGGCTGGGGGGGCTGGGGTGGAAACTTCCCCTAAAGGGGTTCCAGGGAGGAATAGAGGTGGGCGCCGAGGCCAGCGCACGGGGTACGCAGCGCCGTCACCAACCGGCCACCTGCCGCGGGACCACCCCGCGTCCCACCCCGCCCCCCACCCTGGGGCTGGCTCCGGACGCGCGGCCGATGACACGTCGCGGACCTCGTGGCGGGGTGGAGTGCTCCGTTGTGCGCCATGTAAGGGAAGGTCTCCCGGATGCCCGCCGAGTCCTGTGCGCGCCCACTCACCGGCTCCGGCCCCGTGACCACCGGTGCGTCCCGGCGCCCAGTACCAGGCAGGGCACGCGTGGCACCCACCCCGAGGCGCCAGGGCGCCCACGCTTACTCACGGGGTGTTGCATCATGCACCACGCCGCGTCTTCAGGGAAGCAAAATGGACTCCGTATCTGAGACAGCCGCATGGGCACCGGCCGCGCGCACCGCCCGCCCGCCTGCCAGCCCGGCCCGCGCGCCCACCCAGAGACTGCCAGCGCGCCCACCCCCCCGACCCCCCGCGCGCGCGGACCCCGCGCTGCCCTGCCGCGGCCCCACGCAGCGCCGGGATCACCCCCCCACCACCACCCCACCCTACGAAGGTGACCCAGACTCGGCAGGCCGGGCACTCACCGAACCGGCAGGGAGGCAGGATGCGGGCAGGATCGTCGCTGGACAGACGCCCTAGCCAGGGCTGGACTGATGGACGCTCGGTCGGACGGAGGCGCAGCTGGACTGGACGGACGGTCGGCCGAGGATCGGTGGGACTGCCGGATGATCTGGCGGAGGCGCGGCGCGCGGGATCGGAGGCTGGGGTAGCCGACAGCTGGTGGTCCCGCGCTCCGCTAGCAGGGGACCCGCGGCTCACACCTGCCCGCGCGGAGTGAATGAAGTGTGGAGGGCCGGAGGCATCCGGCGCGCGGGTTTCATCAGCCGCGCCCCGCGCCCCGCGCCCGCCCTCCTCGGCTCCCGCCCTCCCCGGCGCCCGCCGCCGGGGCCAGCGGGCCCGCGTCACCGCTGGGCACCAATGGCAGCGCGGCGCGGCCGCGGCTCCCCGGGCCGACCGCGGTGGGGGCGGGGCGCGGGGCGGGGCGCGGGGCGGGGCTCAGCTGCTTAGCTCGCGGGGGCCCCGGCCTGGGGATTCCCCGCCGTGGGCGGCGCTTGCAGACGCGGGGGCGGTCGCCCGCCCCTACCCGCAGCCCCGCCCCGACCCCAGCGTGGACCAAGCTGGTGCGACACCCACCCCCGCCCCCGGACTGTCCCCCCGCGATCACGGGCCCCAGCGAGCGGACGGATACCGCGCTCTCGGCCAGTTTGCCTCCTAATTGAAAATATTGGGGAGACATGTGAAGGTGTTTTGGTTTTTTTTTAAGTATTGTAAATCTTTTCTTTGTCATCGGAATATTTATGACTATTGCCTATTTTTAATAAATAACACATCCTCGCCCCTTGTCAGGAAGGACCAGAGAGCCCGAGTGCGCCTGTACCCCGGCGGCGGGACTAGCGCCTGCCTTTGCAGGCATGTCACCGCGGTTACTTCCGCACCTGCTGTCCCCGGGAGGGAGGTAGCAGAGACCGAATTACCCCCGTGCTCACCTCGCAGGCTTCCTCTTTGCTCCAAAAACTCAAGCAAGAACCACGACCTCTAGAACTCCAGTAACTTTTGACATGAAAGAGGTAAGTAGGTCATAAATTAATCCTCCCGGCCTCCTAACTTTGTAGGAAAGAAGGAAAAACCAGAGCGTGGTATCCACGACCTCTAAATACTCTCCACACTTCCTGCCCGCCTGCCCCCCCCCCCCCGCCCCCAACAAATGTCCTTGGTCAGTAATGGGGGCTCATTGTCACAGAGCAATATTGTCACAGAGTGCCATACACTATTACTAGCCATTTATAAAGCATGTAACTGCAGGGTGCCAGCTTCAGAAATGTTTTCATGAATGCATAAAAATAGGTTAGTATTTGCAAGGCACTTTGCACAGGGCTAGAGAAGTCCACGGACAGAGGAGCCTGGCAGGCTACAGTCCATGGGATCGCAAAGAGTCAGGCAGAACTGAGGGACTAACACTTTCACTTTCCCACTTGGAACAGTGCTCAAATCATAGTGAGTGACTGCATAGGCGTTGTTTTAAAACAGTACGTTTCAACTGGAACTGTCTGTTGGTGATGTGATGCTCTCAAGTTGCATTAAGGAGGTCTTCTGTGCGGAGGAGAATCCCACTGTCTGAATCCCACCTTCCTGAATCCCAGAGTCTCCTTAATGCTGACACAGACAGACAGAAAGAAGCCTGGTTTGCCTTTGCCCTTGATCTGGATTTGAATCTGAACTCCACCGTTTTACCTTGTGGCTCAGCTGGTAAAGAATCTGCCTGTAATGCAGGAGACCTGGGTTTGATCCCTGGGTTGGGAAGATCCCCTGGAGGAGGGAATGGCTACCCATTCCAGTATTCTGGCCTGGATAATTCCATGGACTGTATGATCCATGGGGTTGCAAAGAATCGGACACGACTGAGTGACTTTCACTTTCTACTACTTCATTCCTGTAGGGTTTTCTGCACGCTATCTCACCTCTGTTTGAAGCTTATAAACCTGTGTTCTTAGCAGACTATCCCTTAGTGCCTGAAACAAGATTGTGGGATTTTTTTGTTTTGTTTTAAGTAAAACAGAATTTGATGGATTGTAGAGATGCTCTGCTTGTGTGGCCCAGACATGGAACATAGAGTTAGTATTTGTAAATTCTGAGATCAAGTGTTCCAGGCCCCGGTGGATGTATGGGTCATCGTAATCCGGGAGATTTTCGGCAATGTGCCCAGTTCAGCAGTCCCACCCAGCAGGCTTCGCCTTCAGAAAAGCGATAGGAGACCCTCTGTGACAAGGCCCTCTAGCTAGCAGCTCCCTGGTAGGAAAGAATGAATGTGAACCGGCAGAAAACTAATTATGCTTGGAAGCCACATAGTCTCGAGACTGCAGGGCCACAGGGAGGCACACACAGCCAGGCCCTGGCGCTGACAGCGCTGAACTCCTCACCACAGAAGACCCATGCCTCCGTTGGGGTTATTTAGCAATCTGTTGCGATTTCAGTGTTTCCCCACAATTGTTCTCCTCCCTCTTGTCCCATGTGCCCAGTGTGGAAGGTGGGAAAGCCGTCGAGGTTCTCCGAAGCCTCCTTGTCTCTAACAGTGCAGCGTCGTAGCTGTGCTGCCAACACAAGGAGCACTGGCCCTAGATGGGGACGAACACCAAGGTCCAACTGCAGAAGGCTGGTGAGCAGCCCCACTGTGAGCAGAGAGGCCAGTAGGCACAACAGCTCTCTGGCATCAGCTGGACGTGGCCATGAGCCTGGGCTGCATCATCTATGAAAGGAGGGGGTCAACAACTCAAGCTGCCCCCCGACCTCGTCTTCTTTTCCTCTGCGCTTCTACTGTCTCTTCCGCCGCCTTCTCATTGGAAGATATGAAATCGAAGAAAGTGTCACCAGCCCTGGAGCCAGGTTTCTGATTCTCTTCCATTTCCCCTCAACCAGGTAAGGCCCCCACCTGTGAATCCTGGGGTTCTGTGTGGCACCCAGAGACTGCTCCCCGGACAGATCATTGTCATTTGTGAAACTGTTAGTTGTTCAGTCATGTCCGACTCTTTGCAACCCCATGGACTGTAGCCCACCAGGCTCCTCTGTCCATGGGATTTTCCTGCCAAGAATACTGAAGTCGGTAGCCATTCCCTTCTCCAGGGTGTATTCCTAACCCAGGGATCAAACCCATCATTCATGGAGCTTAGCTTATTCCTGCAGGAATTTGATTTGACAAAACCATCCCGTTCTTTGGATTTCTAAAAGGGTGTGCCACTTGGTGTCGCGATACACCATTTTCAATCAAACCTAGACACAGTGGTGACTGCACTCTGAAAGCTCTCATCACAGATAACACTTTCCTGCTATATTAAGATAAAAAAAGAATGAGGTCTCAGCTCACCCTAACACCCCGGATGTTTCATCAGGGGCTTTCCTGTTAGCTCAGATGGTGAAGAATCCACCTGCCAATGCAGGAGACCTGGGTTCGATCTGTGGGTCGGGTTGATACCCTGGAGAAGGAAACGGCTATACTATACTCTAGTATTCTTGCCTGGAGAATCCCATGGACAGAGGAGCCTGGCGGGCTACAGTCCATGGGGTTGCAAAGAGTGGGACACAGCTGAGCGACTAACAGTTTCACGAATGACAATGATCTGTCCGTGGGTTATAGGCCTTGGGGTTGCAAAGAGTCAAACACGACTGAGCAACTAACACTGACATTCCAGATGTTTCTAACTTTGTCAAGCAAAAGTACAACCTTTATGCAAAGACATTTCAGGTTCTAAACATTCTGTCCATATCCCTCAACATCCCTTCCTACCTTGAGCTTCTGTGACCTCACAGTCTTAAGATTAGGTCTCCGAGTTTGCCTTTTGTGCTGAACTTCCCTGCTCGGAGCATGGGCCATCACGGCAATAGTGCAGTGGCCTAGAACACAGACAGTAGAGACAGAGCATCTGTGGGACTGGCACCAGGTAACTGAGGCTCTCTGGGCCTCAGTTTTCTCATCTGAAAAATGGGATCTCTAAGGAGCTGCTGAAAGAGTTGAGATAATGAGAGCCCCCTGTGAAGTGCCTGGCTTATAATAATATGACTCCATAAAGGCTACTGATTACTGTTAGTATACTCATCAATGATTTTCACCTTACGCATGCTCCACTGATACAAGCAAATACCAGAGGGATGACTTTATCAGCACTTGTTTTACTCTTTGACTCCTGAGAGGAGTCACTAAGGAGGGTGGAGGGGGAGCCACAGGAGCAGTGGTATTTACAGATAGCTTTTCATGGTGCACCAACACCACACCCTCCCTAAGTTGGCACGTGGGTAGGAACTAGCCCGAAATCCCATCTGCAAGAGCTTTGCTAGAATCCAGAGCATGGGCAACTCAGAAGAAGGACATTAGTGCAAGCAGGCTCTCTCATGTGCTCCACTGTTGATGTTTTGTGCCAAATAATGCTGTGTTTCAGGGGGTCACCCTGTGCATGGAAGGGATGTCCACAGAGTCCTTGGTCTCTACCTGCTGGGTGCCAGTTGCACCCTTCCACAAGCAAAAATGTCCCTCGATGTTGCAAAAAGCCCTAGAAGGCAGAAATTGTCCTCCCTCCTTTGAGAGCTGCTGGCCTAGAGGGATGTCTGATCGTCTTGCACTGGGTGCTGGACGAATAGAGATGGTGCCATCCTGACAGGTAGGGTTCAACCTCAGCTGGTCGGCGCTAGTTCAGCCGGACCACTGTTTACCCCTTCTAATGGATTGGTGCCTACAGCATCATGCTTGTTAAATATGCTTCTTATAATTCCTGCATGGTGGTGAGCCTTAGCTGGGGGGTTTCTTTAAAGAAGTAAAGATGAAAGCAGATCTTAGTTGTTCGTATAGCAAAGACAAAGTTCATTCCAAGACCATTATGGCAGTACTTGCCTGGTGGTCTAGCAGTTAAGACTCCACTGTTCTGCCATTGCAGGGGGCGTGATTGGATCCCTGGTCAGGGAACTAAGATCTCACATGCAAAAAAAAAAAGCGGGGGGGGGGGGGGGACATCATGGTGGCTAAAAGTAGTCAGGTGGAAATTATTCTACCTCAAAGGCATCCAGTTATTCCCCCATATGGACTTCTCACCCACCACTACCTTCTCCCTATCTTCCCCAATCACAGTATAGAATAACATTGTAGACAGCTTGTTATGAAGGATGGTCACAAGCTATTCATCTACTTTTGGACTTTTCCAGAGCAACTTTTACGAGGTGGTTCTCCTCTAGGTGTCTCTGTAAATAGAAATACACCACTTTTGATGATATACCTTAGGCTCCGGGGTGAGGTACACACCCCGTATTTCCCGAGAGGACAGCTTCAGATTTTGAATCCCAGAGTGCTGGCAGTGGGGATGGCCACCTGTTATTAAAAGACAGGCATCCAGAAGTGTTGCCCCTGGTATCTGATCTATGTCCAGAGAAGTTCCCCAACGTGGGATGAGGGGACGGGGAGCAGTCAAGTAACTGGGGTACCTATGGATTCAGGACTAAGGGGAAGATGAGGGATAAGTCAGGTTGTGAAATGAGCCCAGCTGCCAAGTAGAATCACACAGCCGCCATAAGCAACAGTCCGGACCGTGTGTTCTTCGTGTGTTACCACCATCCGGCTCCAGCGACCACTTCGGGCACACCTGTCCTGTGCTCTGATCCTGCCCCAGGTAGGGAGACAAGCCTGGCATCCCACTATGCCGGTTTTGTCACATGGTCCCAGGACACCATGCCACAGGCCAGCACTGCCTGTGTTCCCACTGCCCAGAGAAACTGTTCTCATTTACCTTTCTTTTAATCAGTCTCCTCTCCCATGGACTGAAGGATGCCATATAAGAAAACCGGCTGTAAAGAGAAAAGCCCTTCCCCTTCCAGGCCGGCCTTGACCCGGACATGTGGACTCTCCCCTTTGGTTGGTTGCTTCCCATAAGTTCCCACACCAAGTCACTTCAGGCAGCCCAACCCCACACCCTCCCACTGGGTCAAGCTTGATAACTCAGCACAGAAGTGATATCAAGCTGGGACCTCTGCTCTGCTTGTTTTGAGGAGAATATTCTTTCTCTTATTAAGTTTCCTACGTAAGTGTCACCAGACAGAGTTAGTCATTAGTTACCCTGAATAGCTTATTACTTAACCATTGATCATTCATTAGGCTGACTGAGTGGTATTCTAAGTGATTGTCACAAGGAACAAAGAAATATAAATTTCTTCTTTTCTTTCTCTGGGGTTGGGTTGGGAAGGGTGCAGGGCAGAGGTTCTCTGTTCTCATATAGAACTCTCAAGTTTTCTTTTTTTAGCTGTGTATTTTTTTATATAAATTTATTTATTTTAATTGGAGGCTAATTACTTTAAATATTGTATTGGTTTTGCCATACATTGACATGAATCCACCACGGGTGTACATGTGTTCCCCATCCCAAACCCCCCTCCCACCTCCCTCCCCATCCCATCCCTCTGGGTCATCCCAGTGCACCAGCCCTGAGCATCCTGTATCATGCATCGAACCTGGGCTGGTAATTCATTTCACATATGATAATATACATGTTTCAATGCCATTCACCCAAATCATCCCACCCTCACCCTCTCCCACAGAGTCCAAAAGACTGTTCTATACATCTGTGTCTCTTTTGCTGTCTCACATACAGAGTTGTCGTTACCATCTTTCTAAACTCTATATATATGCCTTAGTATACTGTATTGGTGTTTTTCTTTCTGGCTTACTTCACTTTGTATAATAGGCTCCAGTTTCATCCACCTCATTAGAACTGATTCAAATGCATTCTTTTTAATGGCTGAGTAATACTCCATTGTGTATATGTACCACAGCTTTCTTTATCCATTCATCTGCTGATGGACGTCTAGGTTGCTTCCATGTCCTGGCTATTATAAACAGTGCTGCGATGAACATTGGGGTACATGTATCTCTTTCAATTCTGGTTTCCTCGGTGTGTATGCACAGCAGTGGAATTGCTGGGTCGTATGGCAGTTCTATTTCCAGTTTTTTAAGGAATCTCCACACTGTTCTCCATAGTGGCTGTAGTAGTTTGCATTCCCACCAACAGTGTAAGAGGGTTCCCTTTTCTCCACACCCTCTCCAGAATTTATTGCTTGTAGACTTTTGGATCGCAGCCATTCTGACTGGTGTGAAATGGTACCTCATAGTGGTTTTGATTTGCATTTCTCTGATAATGAGTGATGTTGAGCATCTTTTCATGCGTTTGTTAGCCATCTATATGTTGTCTTTGGAGAAATGTCTGTTTAGTTCTTTGCCCACTTTTTGATTGGGTCGTTTATTTTTCTGGAATTGAGCTGCAGGAGTTGCTTGTATATTTTTGAGATTAATTCTTTGTCAGTTGCTTCATTTGCTATTATTTTCTCCCATTCTGAAGGCTGTCTTTTCACCTTGTTTATAGTTTCCTTTGTTGTGCAGAAGCTTTTAATTTTAATTAGGTCCCATTTGTTTATTTTTGCTTTTATTTCCAATATTTTGGGAGATGGGTCATAGAGGATCCTGCTGTGATTTATGTCGGAGAGTGTTTTGCCTATGTTCTCCTCTAGGAGTTTTATAGTTTTTGGTCTTACATTTAGATCTTTAATCCATTTTGAGTTTATTTTTGTGTATGGTGTTAGAAAGTGTTCTAGTTTCATTCTTTTACACGTGACTGACCAGTTTTCCCAGCACCACTTGTTAAAGAGATTGTCTTTTCTCCATTGTATATTCTTGCCTTCTTTGTCAAAGATAAGGTGTCCATAGGTGCGTGGATTTATTTCTGGGCTTTCTATCTTGTTCCATTGATCTATATTTCTGTCTTTGTGTCAGTACCATACTGTCTTGATGACTGTGGCTTTGTAGTAGAGCCTGAAGTCAGGTAGATTGATTCCTCCAGTTCCATTCTTCTTTCTCAAGATTGCTTTGGCTATTCAAGATTTTTTGTATTTCCATACAAACTGTGAACTTATTTGTTCTAGCTCTGTGAAAAATACTCTTGATTGCTTGATAGGGATTGCATTGAATCTATAGATTGCTTTGGGTAGTATACTCATTTTCACTATATTGATTCTTCCAATCCATGAACAAGGTATATTTATCCATCTATTATCAAGTTTTTTAAGTCCTGTGTGAGGAGAAGATGGAGAGAGTAGCATAGAAATATATACATTATCATATGTAAAATAAATAGCCAGTGGGAATTTGCTGTATGACTGAGGGAGCTCAAAGTGGTGCTCTGTGACAATCTAGAGGGGTGGGATGGGGTGGGAGATGGGAGGAAAGTTCAAGAGGGAGGGGACATGTGTATACCTGTGGCTGATTCATGTTGATATATGGCAGAAACCAACACAATAGTATAAAGCAATTATCTTTCAATTAAAACTAAATAAAAATTATTTTTAAAGCCCTATATGCAAAATGTTGACATAGCAGTTAATTTAACTGTTGACTTCCTAATTAACTATGGGTAGAATTTTTTAAAACGAAGGAAAAATACCTTGATTGACACTATGGCAACTTAAGTATGTTTACAGTGGCGCCTGACCTTCCATCTCCCCATTCATGGGACGTACTGCCATTCAAAAGAAACAGTTAGATGCAAATAGATGTTGCATCTATTTGCATCAGGTGCTGCACCTGAGCAGCACCACCTGAGCAGCACCTCCACTCATTCTTATACTCATTCACCCCTAAAGAAGGAAAGAGCACGCAAATGCCTGCGGCGGCCAGGTTCCCACCCTCTCACCTGGTGAGCATCTTCTTGTTCTGCCTCTGACTCATGTCATCACTGACCCCCTCATCTGCACATCTTTCCTCGTCCAGTCCCACTCATTCCCAGCGTTGACTGCCACCTACCCATCACAGGTGATTCCTCGGGAACCTTCTTCCCCAAGATGGGTACCCCTCCCCCAGTGAGCCAACTTTTCCCAGCTGGCATTAGCGTTCCACCCACATAAAGGAAGGAAGCAGGCCATGGAGACCTTGTGTACCAGTTATGAGTCAGTTGTTTCTCTGGTGCCCAAAATTACGCACAGAGCGCCCAGGTCTAAAGCAAACACTTCTCGGATGAGATCAACAGCAACTGATATACCAGAAGATGTGAGTTCTGACTGTACTATGGTTCGACCATTTTGTTTTGCTGTCGCATAGTCTGTAACGATATGAAGATCATTCATTTTGCATTCCCTCCTGTGCCACACACATCTGGTAATAAGGATAAACAAACCAGCTCTCCTGCCCACAGGTCAGTGTCTGGGAAAAGGCGGGCTGCTGATGACTCATGACTGGAATCTGCGTGTCCACTAACCTCTGCCAACATTCCCGGACCTTCAGCGCCCATGCTGGGAACTTTCCCTGTGCTTTCTGCTCCAAAGACAACAGAAGAATATATATATATGAAAGTGAAATATGAAAGTGAAATCCCTTCAGTCGTATCTGACTCTTTGAGACCCCATGGAGTCCATGGAATTCTCCAGGCCAGAATACTGGAGTGGGTAGTCGTTCCCTTCTCCAGGGGATCTTTCTAACCCAGGGATCGAACCCAGGTCTCCTGCATTGCAGGCAGATTCTTTACCAGCTGAACCACAAGGGAAGCCCAAGAATGCTGGAATGGGTAGCCTATCCCTTCTCCAGTGGATCTTTCCGACGCAGGAATCAAACTGGAGTCTCCTGCATTGCAGCCGGATTCTTTACCAACTGAGTTATTAGGGAAGCCAAAATATATATATATATATAAATAAATATATATTATATTATATATATATATGCATAAATTCCCTGTTCTCTGCCAGGAATTCAACAAGAGAGTCTTTTAGGATGTTCAGATCAGATCAGATCAGATCAGTCGCTCAGTCGTGTCCAACTCTTTGAGACCCCATGAATCGCAGCACGCCAGGCTTCCCTGTCCATCACCAACTCCCGGAGGTCACTCAGACTCACATCCATCGAGTCAGTGATGCCATCTAGCAATCTAATCCTCTGTCGTCCCCTTCTCCTCTTGCCCTCAATCCCTCCCAGCATCAGAGTCTTCTCCAATGAGTCAACTCTTCGCATGAGGTGCCCAAAGTACTGGAGTTTCAGCTTTAGCATCATTCCTTCCAAAGAAATCCCAGGGCTGATCTCCTTCAGAATGGACTGGTTGGATCTCCTTGCAGTCCAAGGAACTCTCAAGAGTCTTCTCCAACACCACAGTTCAAAAGCAACAATTCTTCGGCGCTCAGCCTTCTTCACAGTCCAGCTCTCACATCCATACATGACCACAGGAAAGACCATAGCCTTGACTAGGTGAACCTTTGTTGGCAAAGTAATGTCTCTCTGCTTTTGAGTATGCTATCTAGGTTGGTCATAACTTTCCTTCCAAGGAGTAAGCGTCTTTTAATTTCATGGCTGCAGTCACCATCTGCAGTGATTTTGGATCCCAGAAAAATAAAGTCTGACACTGTTTCCACTGTTTCTCCATCTATTTCCTATGTAGTGATGGGACCAGATGCCATGATCTTCGTTTTCTGAATGTTGAGCGTTAAGCCAACCTTTTCACTCTCCACTTTCACTTTCATCAAGAGGCTTTTTAGTTCCTCTTCCCTTTCTGCCATAAGGGTGGTATCATCTGCATATCTGAGGTTATTGATATTTCTCCCAGCAATCTTGATTCCAACTTGTGTTTCTTCCACTCCAGCATTTCTCATGATGTACTCTGCATATAAGTTAAATAAACAGGGTGACAATATACAGCCTTGACGTACTCCTTTTCCTATTTGGAACCAGTCTGTTGTTCCATGTCCAGTTCTAACTGTTGCTTCCTGACCTGCATACAAATTTCTCAAGAGGCAGGTCAGGTGGTCTTGTATTCCCATCTCTTTCAGAATTTTCCACAGTTTATTGTGATCTACACAGTCAAAGGCTTTGGCATAGTCAATAAAGCAGAAATAGATGTTTTTCTGGAAAAGAAATGCAAAAAACCATGGAAAAGAAATGCAAAAAAGCAAAATGGCTGTCTGGGTAGGCCTTACAAATAGCTGTGAAAAGAAGAGAAGTGAAAAGCAAAGGAGAAAAGGAAAGATATAAACATCCGAATGCAGAGTTCCAAAGAATAGCAAGAAGAGATAAGAAAGCCTTCTTCAGCGATCAATGCAAAGAAATAGAGGAAAACAACAGAATGGGAAAGACTAGGGACCTCTTCAAGAAAATGAGAGATACCAAAGGAACACTTCATGCAAAGATGGGCAGATATGGTAAGATAAAGGACAGAAATGGTATGGACCTAACAGAAGCAGAAGATATTAAGAAGAGGTGGCAAGAATACACAGAAGAACTGTACAAAAAGATCTTCATGACCCAGATAATCATGATGGTGTGATCACTGACCTAGAGCCAGACATCCTGGAATGTGAAGTCAAGTGGGCCTTAGAAAGCATCACTACGAACAAAGCTAGTGGAGGTCATGGAATTCCAGTGGAGCTATTCTAAATCCTGAAAGATGATGCTGTGAAAGTGCTGCACTCAATATGCCAGCAAATTTGGAAAACTCAGCAGTGGCCACAAGATTGGAAAAGGTCAGTTTTCATCCCAATCCCAAAGAAAGGCAATGCCAAAGAATGCTCAAACTACCGCACAATTGCACTCATCTCACACGCTAGTAAAGTAATGCTCAAAATTCTCCAAGCCAGGCTTCAGCAATATGTGAACCGTGAACTTTAGGATGTTAGTAGACGATAATTGAGCATATGTGCTTTTTGAACTTGGGCTCCCTGAAGAAATAGTTCAAACCCCATCAGGCCCACCTTTTATTAATACTTGTACACCTTGTATATCCTTTAAAAGCACCATTTTGCTTAACTCTCAAAGAAATCCCACAAGGTGAGGATTTTAATTTCCTTTCCCGCAGAAGAGGAAACTGGACATTCAGAATGTTAAGTGACTTTCCCAAAGGACTTCAGTCTAAACCTAGGTCCTTTCACCACACTGGAGGGCCAAAAGATGAACTCAGTTCTGCCCTAAATTATACACTTAGTTGGAAAAGCTGTCTGCAGAAATAATGGCAGAGATTTTCCAAACTTGATGAAAAAAGATCAACTTGTAAATCCAAGAAGCCCAGCAAACCAGAAGCAGGACAAATACAAAGAAAAACAACCATAGTCAAACTGCAGAAATCCAAAGGGAAATTCTTTCAAGCAACCAGAGTCGGGGGAGGGGGAACATGACACGTCACAGAAAACATGGATTCTCAGCAGAAACAAAGGAGGCCAAAACAGTGGCTGATATTTGTAAAAACAACCAAAAACCAAAATGGGAATGCAGAATTCTGTATGCAACAAAAATAATGCTAAGTGTGAAATAAAGACATTTTCCACTAAATAAGAACTGTGAGAACTCGAGGCTAACAGACTTGCAGTAGCATTCCTTAATGCTAAATATGCTTTTCAGGCTAAAGAACGATTGTAATGCACTGAGCCCTGGATCTGCAGGAAGTAAAGGGAAGTGCCACATCTGAGAACCTGCTCCAGGTTACACATTTCTGACCTTTGGAGGCAGTCATTTGAGTGGTAAATGAGAGAGTTTGGGGAAAATAATAAAAACTAAAATATTTTAAAGCAATGAAGAAATGCATATCATAAGGAATTGTTTTTCTCATTTTTATACTGCCTAGGATTTTTCCCTGGGTGATTGTTCATTTTTTTAATTTTATAATTTTTGTTGTACAAACTTTGCGTTTTTACCTAGTTATCTTTCCTTCTGTTGTTCCTTTAATTGCTCTTGTCCTTAGAAAGCCTTTTCTGACCAGAGATTAGTGAGTCACTCAGATAATGTGTGATCTTACTGTTTCTTTTTTATTCAATTATTTACTTTATCCCAAATTTCTTCTAATGCTCTGAGAGAATACAGGTCAGGTCACCCCCCAACACCATTTGTTGAATAATCCACTCCTTTGCCATTGACTTTACTGATTACCCACTCCAGTATTCTTTCCTCTTCTTCCAGGAACAGAGGAGCCTGGCAGGCTACAGTCCATGGGGGTGGCACAGAGTCAGACACGACTGAGCGACTAACACTTTCTTGCCATTGATTTATAAGTCATTTGTTATATATTAAGCTTATGTTTTTAGGTTCTACTTCTGAGCTATTTACCCTCAAACAATCCTGTAGATTTGTTATTATGTATTACCCTGTTTTCCTTTGGACAGTTCTATGACATAGTTCAAGGCAAAGCAGGTACACTCTTCCCTCTTCCCGTTTCTCCTTCTCAAATTCTTACTCTGCATATTCGTTTATTCTTAGAATCGAGCTTCCCTGGTGGCTCAGATAGTAAACAATCTGCCTGCAATGTGGGAGACTCAAGTTTGATCCCTGGATCAGGAGGATCCCCTGGAGAAGGGTATGGCTCCCCACTCCAGTATTCCTCCTGTCACACACATAATCCTGGAACATTGAGTGGAATTTCTTTTAAGTGACAAGTTAATTTAAGAATAACGTGCACCTTTGTTGTGGTCCATTTTACAACCAGGAATGTAAAATATCTCTCACCTTAAGGTTCAGGCAAGGAAATAAAGCTGAGAGCCTTCTAAAGTTAGTAAACTTAGTAGGAGACACTCTCTCCTGTATTCACCTGATATCCAAAAGAAATAAAAACTAACAGGCAGAAGGAAACATGGGGAAAGCTGCCTGGCTTGAACTTGCAGTTCATGAGAGAGAGAGAAAGCCCCACTAGAAAGCTCATAATCTCAATTTGGTTCCTGCAGAAATTTTTTTAGAGGTACACACTACTTGTGAGACTGAACAACCTCAAGTCAGAATTAAACTTAAATTAACTCCGGATTAGCTGTGCCCTCCAGGTGTTGGCAAAAGCAAACACAAATCAACTAAAACCTCAAAGAATTCTCACAGGTAAGTGTCTAAGAGAAATAAACAACTCATAATAATAAATAGAGTAATCAAACACCAGAAAAAGTCACCATTAGTGAAATAAATAGTAAAAGAAACAGTCGCTCAGTCGTGTCCGACTCTTTGCAACCCCATGGGCTGTAGCCTACCATGTTCCTCCGTTCATGGGATTTTCCAGGCAAGAATACTGGAGTGGGTTGTCATTTCCTTCTCCAGGAGATCTTCCTGACCCAGAGATTGAACCCAGGTCTCCCGCATTGTAGGCAGATGCTCTACTGTCTGAGCCACCAGGGAAGTTCTAAGAGAAATAAACAACTTACAATTAAAATACAATAATCAAATACCTAAAGGAAACGATTGAAGCAAATGTTGCAAAACTTCAGATAGAAAAATAGCACAGCCAGGATAACAAATAACCATACTTAGCATTATGAAATAAGATGAAGGAGAAATTTGAAAAAAAAAAAGTGGAATGGAACTCTGAAAATGAAAAATACAGTCACTGAAACTAAAACTCAGCTGGTGGCATCCATTAGGATGGCTGTTATTGAAAACAATTAGTAAATAACAAATGTTGGTGAGACTATGGAGAAACTGGAATTTTTGTATCCTATTGATAGGAATGTGGACTTGTACAGCTGCTATAGAAAACAGTGTGTGTGCATGTGGGCTCAGCTGCTTAGTTCTGTCCTACTCTTTGCGACCCCATGGACTCTAGCCTGCCAGGCTACATAAAATAATTTTTCTAAAAAGTAAAATTACTTTATCACAATTTTAACATAAATGGTTAATTCTTTAAAATCTTAAGTGAAGCATCTGCTAATGATGGAATGAGTTATTCGGATCTGACAGTCTTCTGACCCTAAGGAAGACAAAAGAAAAACGTACCTGCTTGAATGCAAGCAGGAGACAGCAAAGTCACTAGGTCATGATTTAGGGGGAAAAGGGAAGCCCGGGGAGGTAAGGTATACCAGGTTTGCTATATTCAGGAAATCAAGAATACTATGGGGATGTCCCTGGTGATTCAGTGGTTAAGAATCTGCCTTCCAATGCAGGGGATGTGGGTTCGATCCCTGGTCAGTGAACTAAGATCCCACATGCCTTGTCTAAAGACTCCATGTGTTCTGGAGCCCACACACCACAGGAAAGGCGCTGGCAGCAGCATTTCTCAAGATATTTGACAGGTTTGCTTACTTCTCGTTACAGGGGATTTGGGTTTCCAGAGTTCCTCTTCTATAACACCACCCACCAGGTATTTCAAGTGTTACCTCGCGTTATTTACATCACTCTGTGAGTGCTGGGACTCAAGACTGGTGGCAGATACACTTAGGCCCACACGATTATGCCGTCCTGTGAGTAGTAAAGTCCTTTGTCTCTGATCCAGGGGTACGTTTTCTGCCAACTTCTCCAGGCTAACGTGTTAGCTTTCAGGCAAGATAAAAATCTCTGACCTTTCATTGTCGTTCTTGACATCGTCAAGTCTTCAGTTCTTTGCCAAAGTGACCTGTAGTGAGTTTTGCGGTTCCAATCCAAAATAGCAACAGGACTCTGTGTAATTTGACAAGCTGATTTCTGCAATAAATATGGAAATGTCGAAGGTCAAGAACAGCCAAGACATTCTCTAAGGAGAAAAATGCATAAGTACATGATCTACCAGATATCAAGACTAGTTTAAAAATATCATAACCAAGACACTGTGGGATTGGCACAAACATAGACAAAACAAAGCGATGGAAAAGAACAGGATGTCCAGCCATGGTCCTCGGTATATGTGGACACGGAGTAACGACAAGGATGTTGCAGCGGAGCAGCAAAGTTTGGTCTCTTTCACATTTGGTGCTGTGATAATAGAGCATCCACATGACAACCATATGGGGGTGAACTGTACCTTCTGAAAACATCAATCCCAGGCAGAACGTGGGTCTAACTATGAAAGGAAAAATAATGACGATAATAAAGGCTAATATGGTTATGACCTCACATAGATAAAAACTTCTTAACCAGGATGTAAAAGATCTCACCACGAAATAAATGACTGATGATTGATTAATTTTCAATAACAACTTCATTGAGATCTAACGCATGTGCCATGAAAGTCATCATTTTGAGGTGTACCAATCAGTGATTTTTAGCATATTCCCAGGGCTGATGCCGCATTTTCATCACCCCTCAAAGAAATCCATACCTATTTTCAATCACTCCTTTCTCCCCTCCCAGCTGCCCCTGGCAATGACCAAACTATTTTCTGTCCCTATGGATTTGCCTGCTCTGCACAGTTCATATAAATACTCATACAATATGTGGCCTTTTGTGTCTGGATTTTTCGCTAAAAGTGTTATGTTCCCAAGGGTCATTTATGCTGTAACACATACCAGTACTTCGTGCATTTTTGTTGCTGTGTAATATTCCATTGATTGGAGATACTAGCTTTTCTTTATGGTTTCCTAAGTTGAAGGGCACGTGGGTTGTTTGCTTGTTTTGACTCTATAAATAATGCTGCCCTAAATGTCCTAACGGGGGAAGGCAATGGCACCCCACCCCAGTACTCTTGCCTGGAAAATCCCATGGACGGAGGAGCCTGGTAGGCTCCAGTCCATGGGATCGCTAAGAGTCGGACACGACTGAGCGACTTCACTTTAACTTTTCACTTTCATGCATTGGAGAAGGAAATGACAACCCACTCCAGTATTCTTGCCTGGAGAATCCCGGGGACGGAGGAGCCTGGTGGGCTCCCGTCTATGGGATCGCACAGAGTCAGACACGACTGAAGCGACTTAGCAGCAGCAGCAGCAGCAAATGTCCTAACATACACTTCCTGCTTGTGCAGACACTCGAGGTCAGCCAGAATTGAGAGCTTGGGGCCTTCTCGGCTGTTTCCTAGGCACAGACACAGCTCTAGGCACACACACAGCCCTGTGCATGTTTGGGGTCATCTAGAGTCCCAGGAACACATAGAAACTTTTGAGAGCACCCTATGGCTGACATTACTTTACCAACAAAGGTTGATCTACTCAAGGCTATGGTTTTTTCGGTAGTCATGTATGGATGTGAGAGTTGGACTGTAAAGAAAGCTGAGTGCCAAAAAATTGATGCTTTTGAACTGTGGTGTTGGAGAAGACTCTTGAGAGTCCCTTGGACTGCAAGGAGATCCAACCAGTCCATCCTAAAGGAAATCAGTCCTGGGTGTTCATTGAAAGGACTGATGCTAAAGCTGAAACTCCAGTACTTTGGCCACCTCATGCGAAGAGTTGACTCACTGAAAAAGACCCTGATGCTGGGAGGGATTGGGGGCAGGAGGAGAAGGGGACGACAGAGGATGAGATGGCTGGATGGCATCACTGACTCAATGGACATGAGTTTGGGTGAACTCTGAGAGTTGGTGATGAACAGGGAGGCCTGGCATGGTGCAATTCGTGGGGTCGCAAAGAGTCGGACACAACTGAATGATTGAACTGAACTGATGGCTGTCATGTATCCAATTTTCCCTTTTAAGTTTTTTTTCATAGCCTATTGTTAGCCTCAACTTGTAATGCTTCCTTGTGTGCGTATTAAGTTGCTTCAGTTGTGTCTGACTCTTTGCAACCCTATGGACTGTAGCCCTCCAGGCTCCTCTCTCCATGCGATTCTCCAAGCAAGAATACTGGAGTGGGTTGCCATGCCCTCCTCCAGGGGATCTACCTGACCCAAGGATCGAACCCACGTCTCTTAAGTCTCCTGCATTGGCAAGTGGGTTCTTTACTGCTAGCGCTACCTGGGCAGCCCAGTGCTTCCTTAAGCAACTGCAGTGTCAAACAATTATTGCTGATTGTTTTGACAAATACCCTGTCATTAGGGCTATTCTTATAGAGGGAGCCCTAAGTCACATCAAAGAAAAAGAAGCCCTGTAAATGGCACTTCTCAGCAGGATGCCTGACAGGTCAAATAGTGACAGTTCTTGGGGGCTGGCCCTGTTGAGAATTGGGTACTCATTCTGCCCCCTCTAGTGGCTGCTAGGCTGCCAGTTCTCCAACCTGTTCTATTTGTTTTTTCAAGGTGACTGAAGAGAGAACATCTACCCTGCAGAGCTTGGCGGTATCTCTTGATTGGTGAATATTCCTAGGCTAAAATTAGGAGTTCTATCAAAGACACCACTAAGAAAAGGAAAATGGAAGCCAGAGAGTGGAAGATGGGAATTGTAACACATATGACTGACAAAGAATTGTCACAAGTCTGTAAGATTAACCCTGGAGAAGGAAATGGCACCCCACTCCAGTACCCTTGCCTGGAAAATCCCATGGACGGAGGAGCCTGGTAGGCTACAGTCCATGGAGTCACAAAGAGCTGGACACGAAAGAACGATTTCACTTTCTTTTTTCACTTTGTAAGATTAAAGAGCAGGACAGACACCACTGAATTAAAAGAGATGTCGCGAACAGAAGCAATTATTTGGAACAGCATCTAAAAGGGCAGAGATGCAAAATAAAGAACTATATCGAACAATAAAGAAGTAAGTGTAATAAGTTCTAGCATATGTAAAGAGACAAGATTTAAGAACATAAGACTAAGACTTTTCCAGGAAACACAGCTAAGATTTAAAAGCTAAAATATCAGAATCCAAGTGGACTTCAAGGCAGGGGGAATGTCCACAACTAGAAACAACACAGAGAAGCTCTAGGACATGAGAAATGAAAGGTCCTGAACTTCCCTGGTGCTACAGTGGACGGGAGTCCACCTGCCAGTGCAAGGGACACTGGTTCAGTCTTTGGTCCAAGAAGATTCCACATGCCAAGGAGCAGCTAAGCCTGTGCCCCACAGCTGCCGAGCTCACACGCCTAGAGCCTGTGCCCTGCAACCAGGGGAACCACCTGCTCCCTGTGACTAGAGAGTAGCCTGCTCGTAGCAATGAAGACCCAGCACAGCCCAAAATGAATTCATTCATTAAGAAAGACAAAAGATCTTAAAAGCACCCAAGAAAAAAAGCTAGATTACTTACAAAGAAATGGCAGTGAGAGTAAAATCTTATTTTTCAGCATCCGTGGAATTAGAGTCAGTGACTTCACTGTGCTCAGACATACTGAAGAGTTACCCACAATCCTCTATACTGACACTGTCTTTAAAAGCAAAGATTAAATAAAAACGTTTTCTGACTTAAAAACTAGGAGTGTTTTTCTCTAAGAGACATTCATTAAAAGGACATATTACAAATATATGGAGAAAAACCTCTGGTGGAATGTCCAAGGGACAAAAAGAAATTGCGAATAAGGGTATCAGCAAATATAAATAAATACAGATGGTATAAAATAAAGTAGTGTCTTATTTAGGAGTGTGGGTAATAGAGTACAACTAAAATACTGAACAACTGGGTGAGTGGTGCTTCACAGTCAAGAGAACAGATACTAAATACAGATTTCTTTGGTTCACATCCCAACCCTGGTGCTAATTATCTGGTACGTCCTACCCTGCTTTGTGTGTGCTCAGTCGCTCTGCTGCTAAGTCGCTTCAGTCGTGTCCAACTCTGTGCGAGTCGCTCAGTCGCATCCAACTCTTTGCCACCCCATGGACTGTAGCCCACCAGGCTCCTCTCCAGGCAAGAACACTGGAGTGGGTTGCCATTTCCTCCTCCAGGGGATCTTCCTAACCCAGGGATCAAACCTGAGTTTCCTGCAGTCTGCTGAATTGGCAGGCAGATTCTTTACCACGGCGCCATCTGGGAAGCCTAATTAGGCGAGTTTATTAATATCTCTGTATGTCTATCTACATCTTTTAATATGAGGATAGTAATAGTGTTTTCTCATAGGGTTATTGATGATGCTTAAATTAGTTAACCTATGGGGAACCACTTAGAACCACGCTTGATACGTAGCAAGTGTTTTGTAAGTACGACCTATGATTTTCAGTAATTTTCAATAAAGCATTCTCAAGTCCTTGTGTTGCCAGGTAAAATACAGAATCACGGTGAGAGACTTTATCAGACTTCATTCGACAGCAGTGATTAAGAAAATAAAAATACTATTAGCAAGCTTGTTTGAATTGACTCATAAAACTTGTGTCCCACTAATTTAAACTACATAGACTTTTCAAAAATCTACTTCTTAATCTGCACGATAATTCTGAAAAGTAAAAACCAAGCAGGTGTGGCAGATACAGTTAGTTGCCTCCCCAGTGTTCAGTCTGCCTTTCTTGTACGCAAAACACTGGTTTCCAGTGGAATATGAATGTGTCCAGCTAAGACCCTGACTCTCCCAGATGACTTTACAGTTATGTGGCCTTAGAATCTAGTTTAGATCATTGAGAGTTAAGTGAAAGTCATTGGGCTGGGTTTCTGGAAAAGCCATGTTATGTTTTATGCCTTTAAGGCTAATATGAATGTGTGCTCAGTCATGTCAGACTCTGCAACCCCATGGGCTATAGCCAGGCTACTCTGTCCATGGGATTTTCCAGGCAGGAATACCGGAGTGGGTTGCCATTTTCTCCTCCAAGGGATCTTCCCAACCCAGGGATCAAACCCTAGCCTCTTGCGTTCCCTGCCTTGGCAGGTGGCTTCTTTACCACTGAGCTGCTTGGGAGGCTTAAAGCTAATACGCCTTGAACCCATGTGTTTCCGTCTTTTGACTCTGTGCATGTGCTACTCATGCCTTCAAAGCTTCTGTATTGTTTACATTTTTCAAGCAACTTTTAAAAATAACAATAATAAAGCAAGATACAGAACTGTTTGCTATGTTCCCGTTATAGTTGCAGAACTCTACAGAAATAGCTATTAATATATGTTTGTTTATATGTTATAAACGCCTGATAAAAATACACACTCAGCTGTTAACAGTGAGTGATGGGGAGGCAGCGGGAGAGTGGATGAGGCACTTTTTTATGTTTTATTTGCTTCCGTTCTGTTTGATGTTTTTACAAGTTTGTATTCTGCTTTTGAAATCTAAAAAAAAAAAAAAATGCATCAATAAATAAAACATACGCCAGTAAAGGGAAGGGGAAGGAAAGCCATTGCTTTCCAGCTCGGAAGGAAGAAAAGGAGGTCGTTCCAAGACTGGGGAACAGCGAGGAGACAGGACTGACTCAGGAAAGGGGAGTACGTGGATCAGTGATGCTGTGATGTCTGGGGGAGGCAGAGGGGGGACGCACCCACGTGATGATGTACACATCCCCGCGGTGAAGGAGAGACTCAGGGGACAGGGAGTGGGGAGAAATAGAGATATTGACTTTGGCTGAACATGCAGACGGAGACGGGAGTAGGGGTCCAGCCGGAAGAGCATGAAATAAAGCAAGTACCAAATAAACACCGGAGGGAATGGCCATGTTCTCATTTTTAGATGTGCGCTCCTCAGCGTTATCAGGGACTGTATTTCTGTGAAAACCAGAGTAATTTTCTTCGGTTAGAAATATGTTCTTTAAACTATGGCCATAGACCATCTGTGCCTCTGCCTAGACAATGCATTGTGAATGCCTCTTCAAAGTAGTTGGCTTTCTATTACACTGTATCTCTATAGCAGGACTTGGGAATTAACTTTGCTATAGGAGAGAGGGAATTGTATTAGGGAAGAGAAAAAAGTTTATATGATAAATTCAAGTGGGATAATAATACGATTTTAAGGAAGACTAACCTGAGAAAATGCACAGGAATGTAAAATAGCCTTAAAAACCCATGCACGATCTCATCTTTGTGGATGCTATGCATAAAGAAATCTTAAGAGAGCAGGCCAAAGTTAAACCAGCTGAACTGGGGTGATTTTGTGTTTTCTGAGAGAAACATAATATACGAGAGACTTACGAACAGCTAAGCTCTTGCTGAAGCAGACACAGATGGTGGCTCTTGTGGTTTTTGCTTCTTATTGCCTTTGAGTGAGAATAAAATTATCATTTTTTTGCTCTCCAAGATTCCTCAGAATAAAGAATTAATATGCTCAGGAAATTAAAAATGAGTATACTCAGAAATTTCACTTCTAGGAATTTATCCTTTAGATAGACTCACACATGTGCACAAAGATGGCTATTATAACGTTGTTCGTATTAGCAAAAACTCTGCCTCTCTGGGAAAAAGAACTTTGCAGTTGATTAAAGCCCAGAAATTTTACAACTCTCTAAAATGGATAATGGGGGATGATTTATTTTTCTGTTTAATAGAAGAGACCCTTCAATGTTATTATTTTCACCCTGTAGGACATTAGCCAGTTTTCTATCAAAATTGGCAGTGCTATTTCAGAATTTCTTTTTATCCACTGACTTTATAATTTTCAACTTGCATATTCCCCTTTTTTAATGTATTTTTAAAAATTATTATTTATTTACTGGCTCTGCTGGGTCTTCATTGCCGCATGGGCTTTTCTCTAGTTGCGGCGAGCAGGGACTCCTCTCGAGTTGCAGTGCCTTCCCTTGTTGCAGAGAGCGGGCCCCAGGATGCATGGGCTTCAGTGGCTGTGGGCACGCAGACTCGGTAATTGTGGTTCCCGGGCTCCAGAGCACAGGCTCAGCAGTTGCGGTGAACAGACTTAGTTGCTCCAAGTTGCTCCAGGATCTTCCTGTATCAGGTATCTAACCAGTGTCTCCTGCACTGGCAGGCGGACTCTAACACTGAGCCACCAGGGAAGCTCGCATAGTCCCTCTTGAGCCAACTTTGTCATCCTGGTGGTTTTTTCATTAATTAATTAAATAAAACTTCAGTATATGTGAAGAAATCTTCTCCAATGGTTGTTTTTCTGGTGTGATTGGCCAGCATATTCTGATCCATGGAAAGAAGATGACCCTGGGGCCACGCCTCTCCCCCTCCCACCTCACAGGTGAAGGGCTTTGGAAATCACGCAACTCAAGGCTGTGAAACTCACTAACCTACATACAGCTTTTGGGAAGTAGGTGAGTTCTGGTCGCTGGACTTTTTCCAAAGCCATTTGCCTCAGGGGTGGGGGTCATTGTGTGCTCAACACTTGTCGTCTGTCCAACTGGAAACAGGCCTAACCAGATTCTCAGAAAAAAGTGGTTAACCCGAGGTCTTCAAATATGGAAAGTTAAAAAATAAAACTGCAACGAGAAGCCTGCAAGATGCCATTAAATAGACCTGGACGTTAGTGCCCAGCAAACACCAAGTATTTGAGACGCAGCCCTAAAGCCACTGAATGTAATCAGTGGTCTTAATCAGGATGAGATTGTACTGCCAGAAATTTTAGGGTCATAGCAGGTCATCTTTCCTTTTATTTATTTGTTTATTTGGCTGTACTGGGTCTCAATTGTGGCATGTGGGATCTTTAGTTGCAGTATGGGAACTCTTAGTGTGGCTTGTGGGATCTAGTTCCCTGACCTGCAAAGGGGTCTTAGCAACAGAACCACCAGGGAAGTCCATCTTTCCTTTTAAAGGTGAATTCTGGGGAAGAATTTTGCATCTAATGGGTAACATGGATCTGAGAACTGTCCTACCAAAGGGTCACTACAGTTCATTCTGAGACTTTGACCCGCACTCCACCTCCCCAGGCTGCAGGAATTCCTAACGTCCAGTCTGGCTTCCAAATGCTGAACTTTCATGTTAGACTTGATCTTGTTTGTGAACCAAGGGCTGCAAATTGACACTGTAGAATTTTATTCAACAGAGTGGCAGTAGTTAAGGCAAGCAGTCCTGGCAAAGGTTCAGATGAAGAAGCATCTTTCTGTGTGGCAGGTAGGTGTGTGAATTGCTATGGCTTGTTTTGGCAAACAGGCAAGTAGTCTGGCAATAAGTTGCATAACTCCTCTATCCCTCCAGGGCTCCAAAGAGTGCAGGCAGAAAGCAGTTTTCTCTCCCCTTCGTGGCCTTCTAGATCTCTTTTATTTTCTTTCTGGTCCCCACCTGAAATCCCCAGCAGCTGATATAACCTTTTCTGTCACTTTTAAATTATTTATTTAGTTTTTACTAAATGCAAAAAGGTTTATTTCTGACTCATTTTAAAAGTCCCTTGCAAATGGAAAGGCTGAGTCTTCTCCTCATCATAGTGACTCAAATGACAGAGCACCCACCGTCTCAAATGTTGTTGTTTAGTCGCTAAGTCACGTTTTGCAACTCCATGGACCCATAGCCCCCCAGGCTCCTCTGTCCATGGGATTTCCTAGGAAAGAATACTGGAGTGGGTTGCCATGTCCTGCTCCAGGGGATCTTCTCCACCCAGGAATCGAACATAGGTCTCCTGCATTGCAGGCGGATTCTTGACCACTGTGCCACCTGGGAAGCCTATATGTGTGTGTATGTGTGTAATATATATATATATATATAATGTTCTTTTCCATTATGGTTTATTACAGGAGTCCCTGTGCTATACAGTAGGACCATGTTGTTTATTCGTCTGTGTATGATAATTTGCATCTGCTAATCCCAAACTTCCTATCTGTCTCTCCTCCATCGCCACCCTTTGGCAAACCCGAGTCTGTTCTTTGTGTCTGTGGGTCTGTTTCTGTTTCACAGATAAGTTCATTTGTACCATAGTTTAGATTTAGCGCAGAAGTGATATCATATGGTTTTTGTCACTCTCTTACTTCACTCGATATGATCATCTCCAGGTCCATCCATGTTGCTGCAAATGGCATCATTTCATTTTTTTGTGCCTGAATAACATTTTACTGTGAATGTATAGTGTATAGTGTGTATACACATATATCTCACATCTTTATTTGTCTGTCAGTGGACATTAGTTGCTCTTATGTCTTGGCTATTGTAAATAGTACTGCTGTGACCATAGGAGTGCGTGTATCTTTTCGAATTAGTGTTTTCGCCCAAGCCCTGGAGTGGGCTTGCTGGATGATATGGCAACTCTAGCTTTAGTTTCTTAAGGAACCTCCAGACCATGTTCCATCAACTAGATTTATTCTTGATATTCCAGGACGACATGTGCATGTGTGCTTCATGCACAGCGTTGATTTAACGCCCCTGGTCTCCACGAGGACCGTGGACTCCACATAGTAGCAGGAACCTCTTCTCCAGCAGCCCCGAGTCCTTTCCTAAAGACATGTGTGCACCATTGCAGTGGCCAACGCCATCCGTTCATGTCGTATTTCAGGTCAGGGGCCACGAAGCCTGGGATGTGGCACCCCAGAAACCATCCAGAGCCCTGTAAGCTTGCAAAGGTCAGAAGGTATCACTTTTGGAGTCTAGAAACAATCTGGACCACTTAAAGAATCCACCTGCCAACACAGGAGACTTGGGTTCGATCCCTGGTCTGTGAAGATCCCCTAGAGGAGGAAATGGCAACCCACTCCAGTATTCTCACCAGGGGAGCCTGGTGGGCTACAGTCCATGGGGTCGAAAAGAGTTGGACACAATTTAGCAACTAAACAACAGCAAAGATGCAGTAGGAATAAAGAGGGTATATCCACTTTCTCTCATCAAGAGCCCTCTTATGTTCCACAAAGGAGTAATACCTCCCACTCCTGAATTACTTTCCAGAGGACAGCCTTGGGAGAATTTACCAAAGCATGGGCTGTGAGCTACAAGTTCAGGGATCAATCGACCCTTTCCCTTTGGAGCAATGGCAGACATGGCACGTTGCGTGGCAGCTGTTTCTGGAGTGCCCTCTCTCAGCCGGAAAGGACAGGCAGCTTCAGTCTGATAGAATAACACATTTGTGCTTTGCTTGCAGAACTGAGCCTCCTCAACACTCGTCCAGTTCAAGGTCAAGGTGAAACTGACTCTGGGTTTAACCTCACTCCACGGAAATGGCTAAAAATGCCCCTTCCTATTTGTTAGCTGTCTTCATCTTTTAACTTTAAACCAGAAAAGTTTATGACAGAAGATTATGCAAGGAAAGTATTTTAGACAAGCCATGGCAAACGAAAACCAAGTCATTACAAGAATTAATCACTAGCCAAAAAACAGTCTGTTGTTAACTCCATTATGAGTTTAAAGCAGCTATTAAACCAAGGGCATTGGATTCTTCTAGCTCGTTTTCTCATTCCTGGCTTATCTCCAGCTGGCTTGAAATGCTAACACAATAGCTGAGAAATTCACAGCAAATCCAAACAGCCCAGATCTGCAGGACTTTGGGGTCTCTGGGATTCTCTGAAACAGTTGTCTCAAGTATGTATCAGTCCTAAGTTCTCAGTAAAAATGTCCAAAGAAAATGGTTTCACTCTAAAGAAGATACAGGAAAAGATACAGGATGTCAAGATGATGTCTATGAAGCAGACATTTTCTCTGGACTTTGCTGCATGTCCTGTTGAGAGCCCCACCCACCCACTGCACTGGTTAATTAGCGTTTTCTTAATTAGCATCTTTGAATCTTCTTTATGAGACACAATGCACTCTTGAGTAAAGCGTGGCACGTCGGGGACCAGGAATGTGGAATTCTAGGTCTGACTTCATCTCTGACTCAGAGGATCTTGGGCAAGTCCTAGCTTCTCTGCCCTCATTTTTTTCCGTCCCTAAAATAATTATGGCTCATCTGTATTATCTGATTTGTTAGGACAAATTTCATGACCACATCGGCATGAAATCTGGATGAAGCTGGGATTGAGAAATGGATCAGACACTCTTGATGGAGAAGGTGAAAGCAGAGGCTGGAACCAGGACAGATAACCAACTCCCACTCAGGCTGAGAGCGGCACGGCGTGTGGGGGGAGTCAGGGAGAGCATTATTTTGAAAACATAGCTGTGGTTTGAAATCCATATTATATTTGGTTAAATTTAACTCAGTAAATTTCAAAACCTATTATGATCTATATGGGTATATATTGTGTATTTATGATTTTGGATGGGTAAGATAGCTAACACATTTTAGTTCTTAAGGGATTTTTTTTGGTCTTTTTAATTGTCCATGTCAGACAAACACCCTGAATGACACTAAAGAGAGGGAGGTGAGCCAGATGGGTCTAATTTTGATATTTTGAGCAGTGAGCCATTTCTAGTCCTTATCCTTCCCAGATATGGATGGACGAGGCAGACCCAGGGAGCACCTCTCTTTAATTACACAGACATAAGAAGGACCGTTCCAGTCTGGGTACACCAGCCCTTCACACTTAAACCTTTTCATGTTGACAAGTGGAGCTGATGCTGCCAATTGGCAGAACACTGGGTTCTTTCTTAGATAATGCATGTGTCTTAATACAGTTTTTAAACTGAGGGGAACTGCAGGCCTTATCACCCAACACTCACATACAGGTATTAACAAATGGACATGCTGAGCACTACTTAAATTACATTTCCTTCAGGAAAACAAGCAGCAACAACAAAAATGTAAAGCAATCATCGATCAAAAAGAAAAAAAAAAGGATTTTGGAACAATCGGAAACAGAATCTGCACCATTGGAAAAAGGTTCAATCTGCAATTCTTATTTATAGGCAGTCTTTGTGAGCGTTCTTTATAGTTTATCTACATGAAATCAACTTGGGCTTCATCAATTCTGCTGGAAAAAAAAGAAGATGAAGTTCTCCTGGAACCACCAGCAAGCACTTTGGAAAGGATAGATCGTTTAACTACATCATTAATTTCCAAGACATATGCATCACATTTGAGTCTGCAGAACATAACCTATTAGAGGAAGCCCAATTGCAAGGGCTCATAACAGAAAACACAGAAGACCTCATTCACCAGCCATCTCGCTTCCCTTTGATTTCTAGCTTCCAGAAAGCAGCAGTGTCGCCCAGCTGCAGAGTCGCAGGACCACCTCCTGGTGGAGTTAGAATAGAGGCGAACAGGGAGGGTCATGGGTCCCGCTTTTGCCCTGTGGACAGTGTTTGGTGTCTTAAGCCAGGTGATGAGGATGTGTGTGTGTGTGTTAGTCACTCAGTCATGCCTGACTCTTTGCAGCTCCATGGACTGTACCCCTCCAGGCTTCTCTGTCCATGGGATTCTCCAGGCAAGAATACTGGAGTGGATTGCCATTCCCTTCTCCAGAGGATCTTCCCGACCCAGGGATGGAACCCAGGTCTCCTGATTGGCAGGCGAATTCTTCACCACTGAAGCCCTGATGAGGGCATGCGCATCTTTTTACTCTTTATTCCTATTCTTAACATATCTTAAACATCGAGATAGTATATTATTTTTAAGGAAAACAGACCTGACTCTGCAGGCTTTGCAAAGTGATTCAGTCATTTTAAGCTATTTAGGTCTGTGTACTCTTTCTGGCTCCAGCAAGAATCATTTCATATAATTAAATTTTTCTCCACTCATCAAACATTAAAATCATAAAGATATACATAAAGCAAACAGCCAAGACACACACTAGTCCTCTGGCCTCCTCTACTAATTGCACTCCCCTTCCCAAAGATGAGCACTCTGTCTGTTTCAGCATGCCCTTTCAGATGCTCTCTATATCCACACAAAGGCATATTCACATGTCGCGCTTCCAAATGTAATGTCAGCTTTGATCTAAGCATCCTGCCTGGGCTTTGATCACTTAAGGTCAACAAGAAAAAAAGAACTGATGTCCCAGGTCAGAAGAGATAGGAATGCTGAAGAGGAAGACTTGAATCAAGAGGGGACGGCTGTGATCTCAGAGAAGGGAGCCATGGCCTGGTAATCCTGCCCGAGGCTGTGTGTACAAACTTGCCCAGAATAGTCAGAGTGAGGGAACCAAGGGGCAGCGGTCCCCAGCTGGGGGCCCGGGGCCCTTTTAAGGTCCATGATGCCCGGAGTGCTGTCATGTCCCTTGGCTTAAGGGCGGGCAGCTGAACGGTGGAGTCTGAATGACCTAGGCACAGAGAGGACAAAGCTGAACAAAGACGCTGGTTTTAGGAGCGAAGCTCCCAAGAGGCTGCGAGTGCAGACAGCTCACGCCTGAGATGAGGCGGTTTCTGCAGGGGCCTTGGGTTGGGTGACTCACTAATGAGGGTCAGCGTGGATGACACAGGAGGGGTGAAGCCGTGGACTTATAGCCCAACGTAAAGACGGGTCCCCCTTCACCCCATGGGCAGCAGTGGGAGGTGTATCAGATCTCAGGGAGCCTGCCACTCTGTATCTGCTCTGGGGACAAAACACCTCCTCCTCGGACTCCCCAGGAATGGGACTCTCTCGAAGCAAGACCAGGAAGTCGTGACAGCCGACCTGTCAACCGGAACAGCTTGCTAACAGGGACCTCTTCTCCCCAGATGGTGACCACCTCCTGTCTCTGGGTGCTTCCAAGGTCATCTTTGGAAGCCTGTTGCCTTTCTCTCACTTCTTAATGTATCTAAACCAGAAGCCCTTGGTGGAGATTTTTTTTTTCTCATATAACCTTTTTTTAAAAAATCTTTATTGAATTTGTTGCAATATTGCTTCTGCTGTTTTATGTTCTGTTTTTTGGCCAGGAGGCATGTGGGAACTTAGCTACCTAAGCAGGGATCAAACCCGCACCCCCTGCATTGGAAGGTGAACTCGTATACCACTGGACCAGCAGGGAAGTCCCTCATATAGCCTTTATAAACTGAGTGTAATAATCCACATGCTATAAAATTTGCCCTTTTTAAGTGTACAATCTGGTGGGCTTGGGGCAGACTGCCTCCTCCAGTGTCTCCTCTGGGTGCCTCCGGCTAGGCTCTGCATAAGCTGTTTTGGGGAGCAGTTTCTTCCTGTGTGTGCCCCCTGCCCTCCAGCAGGGATGAGCTGGAGGAAAGTGGGTCTGCCTCCCCCTGTGCCTGCCTCCTCCGGCCGTGGACCTGCCTTGACCGGGGCCTTGCAAGTCCACCGGCTCCCCATTTGCTGTGAGCGCGGGCTCAGATGTCAGGGCAGAGAGAGGGTCACTTAGGCAGACTCTATTGATTTTTGCCATCTTTTCGTTTCCTCTGACTGTCCCCTTTCCCCTGGAGGAACAGTTAGGAAATAGCTAACAGTCCTTGCAGCCAAACAAAGTTTCTGATTTTACTGCATTCCTAAAACAGTGGAAAAGAAATCAAGAACCAGGCCTCAAAAGGATCCCTTAGAAGCAAAATTACATTCCTGTTTGATGGTGAAGCGGCTGGCAGTCCATGCCTGCAGGATCTGACGTTCCCTGAGAAGGATATTGCTTGATGGTAGGAAAATAGGCTGGCCTGCACACATATCTTTCTCCTTGAGACCAATTAGAAAGCTCTGGAAACCTGGTTAAGGAAGGAATATCTGGTATTTAGTTCTCTGCACAAAATGATAACTCAACAGCCAGAGGTAACTGTGGGTACACGGATTTTCTGAGAATGCAATAAACTGAACTCCAAATTTAAAAAACATCATGAAGTAAAGCATAGTTATTGGCATTCCAAAACCGTTCGGCATTTTTATCCTGGTGATATTTTGTTTTATGGGATGAGGCTGACAATAAACAGGTCAGAGACTGTAGACACCTCCATGCTAAAAATTCTTAGATTCATATGTGAATGCCTCAGAATGTAAAGGAAGACATACCTTCAGAAACTAAAGACTTTCAGGGTCGTGTGATTGCCCAAGGACATGTGCCAAAATGTTTTTTAACCTGATGTTGTTGGGGGCCTTCCCTGGTGGTCCAGTGGCTAAGACTCTGAGCTCCCAATGCAGGGGGCCCAGGTTCAATCCCTGGTCAGGGAACTAGATCTCACATATTGCAACTAGGAGTTCACGTGCCACAACTAAAGATCCTGCATTCTGCAACTAAGACCAAACAAATAAATAATTTTTTAAAAATTGACGTTGTTGGAAATTTCCCCCATAAAAGGTAATGAAAGTGATAGGTGGTAGAGTTCTAATAAAGCTGAGAGCTTAATAAAGATGTTCAATTAGCCTTACTAGTCTTAGACAGCTGCTTATCTACCCTGGAAAGGTGAAAAAATGACCAGCCTCCTGAACCAAGGCAATAGTGTGAATCCACATCCCCTGGGAGCTTTGTAAAAATACAGAGGCCCAAACATCAGCAATGGCAACAACAGGAATACAGAGGCTCAAGTCCCAGGCATCAAGCTTAGTCAGCAGATCTGTGTGTGTGTGTGTGTGTGTGTGTGTGTGTGTGTGTGTGTGTGGCGCTAAGTCATGTCTGACTCTTTGCAACCCTATGGACTGTAGCCCACCAGGTTCCTCTGTCCATGGGATTCTGCAGGCAAGGATACTGGAGTGGGGTGCCGTTTCCTCCTACAGGGGATCTTCCTGACCCAGGGATTGAACCCACATCTTATCTTCATGGGATCTAAAATCTAAACAAACCCCCTTGAACATTCTGAAGCATACTAATATTTGAGAAACTTAATAAAATGGAAACCTTTTGAATTTTGAAATCAAGTAGACAATTGAGATTCAGAGGCCATCATCCCGTGATGAGCAAGCTGCTGTCTCTGAAACTCTCGTTTATTTTCTCACAGTTCTTAAGCCTGAAAGTCCAAGGTCAAGGTGTCAGCAGGACTGGTTCTCCTGAGGCCTCTCCCCTCGGCTTGCAGCTGGCCGTCTTCTTGCCAGGTCCTCACGTGGCCGCTTCTCTACATGAGTGGCTACATATTTCTTTCTCTTCTGATCAGGTCATTGGTCTTATTGGATTAGGGCCCCACCATGATGACTTCACTTAACCTTAATCCCCTCCTTAAAGCCCTTCCCTCTGAACACAGCCACACTAGGGGGCTAGAGATTCAATATGTGAGTTTTGGTGGAGACATGACTCAGTCATAGCACTCCCCTTCTCTTCATCATTTTCCTTAGTTTGCATCTGAATCATCTGTAACTCAAAAGGACTGGCTTACAATACCAGTAAGTCCCGCACATACAAATCTTCAAGGTTTGAACTTGCAAAGATGCAAAGTGCCTGCCAGCCCCTGTACGCCAGCTACTGTACTACTGTACTCCAAGGTACTGTAAGATTAAAAGTGTTTTCTTTATTTTTGTGTTTGTTTTTTTTACATACCCATTATTTGTGTGACAAGTATCATAAACCTATTATAGGACAGTACTTACATAGCTGATAGTGTTAGTTGAGTACTTTGGCTTATTTGTTGGAGTTACAAACTGGACTTTCAAACACATTTTCAGAAGGGAGCTTGTTCGCTCATACGGGACTTACTGTACTCATCTGATGAAAGCGCTGGTTGAAGGTGAGGTGAGGATAGGGTGCAGGCATTTTGCTGGAGACACCGGCTTCTTGGGAACCCTGTCCCCAGAACCCTGGTCCAAGACGATAGCAGAGACTCACTACTATTCTTAGCTGAAGGACCCAATGACTCTCACTAGTTCAGTGTCTTTTTTTTTTTTTTTTTTATGACTTAGGTTAAGAAGGCACGAAATCCCTTGTGTCTAAATTCTGAGTCCTCGCATTTCCAAACTGTGAAGGGCTTTCTTTTTTTCTTCTAAAGATAGATCACAGCAGAGGAAAAGAAAAGTCTCTTCAGATTTCAAACATAGAAAGTGTAACTCAGTGATATATAATTTCCCGTCAGAGCGGTTGTTTGCACCTATATTTAGAGTCCATAATACTCAGTTGCAGACGTGTAAGCCTCCGCTCTACGCTGCCTCGCCCTTCGCTGCTGCTCACACCTCTCCTTCGTGGCTGCATCCCGAGCTCTGCAGAGGCCAGCCGCATTGTGACAGAACCTGTGATGTGAACTTGATTCATTCTGATGTTATACAGGGGCACCTGGCCACCTCCGATCCACCTCCGATGTAACTGGCAGTGCACTGAGGTGACTCAACCTGTGAGTCACTCAAAACCAAGCTTGAAACCTGCAGGCCCTGCGCCGTTCCCTTATTCATACCAGAATTCACATTTCTGACCTAGACTATGAATTTTACCTCTTTCCCAATTATGTCTCTTGGCTCTCCATTGGTGTTTTGGTTTTTTTCCCCATGAAACTGAAGCAGCCTTCTAAAAGTATATGCATTTATTGTATATTTCCTCTACCCGATTTAATGTGTGCCACTGATTCCACTGAATTGTGAATGACAAATTGAATGGAGAAGCCTGGAGGTAGGTATGTATTTATAAGAAAGTCCTGAATATTTTTCTTTGGTAACTTGGGCAGAGAGGAAGGCTCCATTTGGGGGCACTTCTGGCGTATTAGTTTTTAGTATATATATAATTTACTTATTGGCTGTGGGGTCTTCATTGCTCACAGGTTTTTCTCTATTTGCAGCAAGCAGGGACTACTTTCTAGTTGCGGTGCACGGGCTCCTCTTGGTTGGCTCCTCTTTGCGGAGAACAGGCTCTAGAATGCACGGGCTTTAGTAGCTGCAGTTCCCAGGCTCTAGAGTTCAGGCTCAGTAGTTGAAGCACGCGAGCTTAATTGCTCTGAGATATGTGGAATCTTCCCAGACAAGGGATGGAACCCAAGTCTCCTGCCTGGGAAGCCCCTCTTGTGCATTATTGTGCGTTATTGTCAGGACCATCCTGACCACTCCAGTGGGCCAAGGCAGCCCCTAAACTCTCACTCTTTACCCTTCTTACTTCTTGTTTGCCCCGCACTTGAGAAAGGTGCCTTATGGTTCAGTTCTAAAATGTCAAAGCCCAGAGAGATCTTAGCCTCTCTCTCTTCCTCATTCTAATTAGCCAATGTTAAGCCACATAGTTGAACGGGCAAAGTGAGTTTTCCTGGGCCTGGGCTCAGCCACGTGACTTGCCTTGGCCAATTGTATGCTGACAGAGGCAATACAAGAAGAAACCTTAAAAAGTGCTGGTGCTAAGTGACCAGCTCTCTTGCACTTCTGCCGTTGCTGGCAGAGGACGTGTCTGGCCAGCAGCGGGAACCAGGACGAGGAAAAGACACGCTTCATCTTAGCTATGTGTCCTCTGTCAAGCCTAGAGCAGCGCTCCCCAGCTGCTCCTGGGAAGGAATCAGTTTTTTAAACATGTTATTTTACTGTTCCTGCAGTTATCTGCCATGCTTCACACCTTCAGAGTGCTCAGGTGAAGTCACCTGCACTCACTGTGGGACTGGGCTGCTGTGGGTGTATGTTCTGCACATGTGGTCCATGGACCCCTTGCTCCCATCACCCTTGCCCTCCCTCGGTGGTATGTGGCTTCTGCCTGTTTCCTCAGTGAGATGATGGTGGGCAAAGGGGAACGTTCTTGGGTCACCTGAGGTCTTGGCTTCAGTCTTAGGCAGACTCTGAGCGTCTGAACTTGGAGGAGGGCTTGCTCAGTTGGTCTTGTGCCTTCCCCCAAGGACACACAGCTCTGCAGTGAGTGTGGAGGTGGCCCTTGTAGGAGAGAACTCCCTGCCCTCCTCCAGCGGCAGTCAGTTTTCACTTCTGTCCCTCTCTCCAGGATCAGTTACGTTTCCTCTGGGACTGAGCGTTTTCCATCCCACCCCTGGCATTGCCCAGCTCTGGCCATGATGCCTCCCCCAGCAGCCCAGGATCTTTGCCTGGGTCCCCAGGGCATGAGAACTGGATCCTGTGCCCGTGTGTCATGGAAGGGAGCGCCCCCGGGTCCCTGCCCTGCCCCATCCTGTCTGCGAATCTCTGAGGGAGCCTGGGGAAAAGAGTTTCAGAGTGGGTTTGAATATCCCAGGTTTAGGCTCCCAGGGATTCACAACCCTCATGGAGGTCTACTCTTGGCCACTCTCATGGAGGTCTACACTTGGCCCTTAAAGAATCCATGATGTTTGAGTTGTTTTCTTCCCTCTGGTGTTCACTAATGATGGCCACATCTTCTTTCTGAGCTCCCACATAGGTGAAATAGTCCTCACATTCCATTTTCCTTGGAGGGCTTGTCACCACCGAAGTTGGTTCACTTCATTGCCTGCAACCTTAACTCTGAGATGGGCTGAACCAGTGTTATGATTTTACTAATTACCAAGATTGTCATCGTTGGGGTGGAAACAAGGTTCCTTTGTGGCTCTCCACATCCCAAGCCCAGTTAGACTCCTCATGCCTTAGCTAATGGTCTGAAAACTTCTCTTTATGGTTATTTCCTTGGGCTTCCCTGGTGGCTCAGTCAGTAAAGAATCTATCTGCCAATGCAGGAGACTTGGGTTTGATCCCTGGGTCGGGAAGATCCCCTGGAAATGGAAATGGCAACTCACTCTAGTATTCTTGCCTGGAGAATCTCATGGGCAGAGGAGCCTATTGAGCTACAGTCCAGGGAGTCGAAAAGAGTCAGACACAACTGAGCAACTAAACCACCACCACCATTATTTTCTTAACATTATCTTGATGCCATTTCAGTTTCTTCTTTCACCCCCAGAAATATTTAAAATATTTAATGTGTGTGTGTGGATGCCTGTGTGTATGTGTTTCATTTAAGAAAACTAGGTAGTTCTTTTTTTTGCAGTATTTCAAGTTTGATAGCATAGTGATTAGATAGTGTACTTGTACCTGTTCTTTATATATTAATTAATGCTTTTTGTGTTTGAACTTTGAAAATGTTCCATTTAAGTACCTTGTAAAATATGAAGACTTAATTTTTTTAGAACAATTTTAGGTTCAGAACAAAATTGATGGGGAGGTGCAGAGATTTCCCATCTACCCGCTGCCCCCACACAGCCAGAGCATAAGGTACTTTAAAAAAGTTTAGAATCTGTTTTATGGTATAGAGCTTGCATCAAATCATTTTAAAAATAAATTTTTCAGATCTTCTCTATCTAAAATTATTTTGTATCTGCATAATCCTTAAGTTAAATTAAAAGAGCTTACTCCTTGGAAGGAAAGTTGTGACCAACCTAGACAGCATATTCAAAAGCAGAGACATTACTTTGCCAACAAAGGTCTGTCTAGTCAAGGCTATGGTTTTTCCAGTGGTCATGTATGGATGTGAGGGTTGGACTATGAAGAAAGCTGAGTGCCAAATAATTGATGCTTTTGAAATGTGGTGCTGGAGAAGACTCTTGAGAGTCCCTTGGACTGCAAGAAGATCCAACCAGTCCATTCTGAAGGAGATCAGCCCTGGGTGTTCTTTGGAAGGACTGATGCTAAAGCTGAAACTCCAATACTTTGGCCACCTCATGCGAAGAGTTGACTTCATTAGAAAAGACTCTGATGCTGGGAGGAACTGGGGGCAAGAGGAGAAGGGGACAACAGAGAATGAGATGGCTGGATGGCATCACTGACTCAATGGACATGAGTTTGGGTGAACACTGGGAGTTGGTGATGGACAGGGAGGCCTGGCATGCTGCGATTAATGGGGTCGCAAAGAGTTGGACACGACTGAGCGACTGAACTAAACTGAATCCTTAAGTAGGGGTATATTAACATTTTCTCAATGTTATTGTGAGTCTGGGTGACCTCCGGGAGCTAGTGATGGACAGGGAGGCCTGGCGTGCTGCGGTTCATGGGGTCGCAAAGAGTCGGACACGACTGAGCGACTGATCTGATCTGATCTGATTATTTTTTCTAAAATTTTAGACATAACTCTAACAGTTTGAAGTTTCTGTATTTTGGTGTTATTCATCTGGCATAATTGTTCATGATGGCAATTTTCTTTGTCTTTTGTCTTCTCCTTCATCGAGAAAAAGTCGTTCACTTTGTCCTGTTAAGAATTCCTCTTGCAAGTCTTCATTCGGTTTTAAATAACTAGGTATTTGGTGTTAATAACTAAGTGTCAGTAATAACCAATAGCTTCTCTGTTTGTGCTTATATTTGCAAAACATATTTTGTTCATTTTTTTTTTTTTCACCTTTTCTGGTCACTTAGTGTGATGATTGACATTTGGGAGGCCGAATTTTATTATTTGCAGGTTATAACTTTTGTGTTCCTGGAACTTTGGCTCTGAGTCATTGTCACGTTCTGTCTTGAAGTCTTGTCTGTGCTCTTTCCAGGCTTCCTCACCTGTTCCTCCAAGTGTACCCTCTCCAGCCATGACCGCTTCAAGTTGCCATCACCTCCACCTGCACGCAGCATCATTGCTCCCTGCTTATTCCAGCTGCATCCCTGGAGCCTCTAACAGTGCCAGGTGCACAGGAGTTCTCAATAAGTATTTCTTTAGTGAATAATGATAGGTGTACAATTAGCTAGGTTCATCAGGAAGAAATAGAAAACTCAAATATCAGTGGCTTAAAGACTTTCTCTCCCTCTCTTATTTAAATTCCCTAGGCCTGTAGGCATTTAACCCAGAGCATCTGGTAAGCTTTCCATTCTAAGAAATGTTCAGGGACACAGATTCCTTCCAGATCATCATGTTGCATCCCCAGGGCATGTTTTCCATCCGCTTGTCTAAGATGGCCCACATCTCAGGCCACAGGATGGGGGAAAGGGTCAAAGAAGAGTCAGAAGAATCTCTTAGAGAAGGTTTCTGGGGCCTGCCAAAGATACAAGCACTTCTCCTTGTGTAGTCTTAGCCAGAATTTCATCTCAGGGCCATGCTGCCTACAAGGGAAGCTGGGATGTGCTGTCATAATCTGGATAACTTGGTGCCCAGCTAAAAATGCCATCACTGTGGAAGAAGAGGAGACCATGAACTGGGGCATCTTTAGCAACTGCAGAACACTAATCATGCATTGGAGAAGGAAATGGCAACCCACTCCAGTGTTCTTGCCTGGAGAATCCCAGGGACGGGGGAGCCTGGTGGGCTACCGTCTCTGGGGTCGCACAGAGTCGGACATGACTGAAGCGACTTAGCAGCAGCAGCAGCAGCAATGATCTGAAAAGACATAGTGTTTGTGGAAACAAGAGAACTGATAGGGTATATGGTAGTAGGAACAAGGTAGTGGTGGGTCAGCTACAAAGACCAGGAGGGGCTGGCCTAAGAAGAGTCTTAGACTGCAATGCTAAGACTTCAGATATTATCCTGGAGACTGTTTATCAGTGAAGGTTCCGAAAGGAAGCAGACAGTTTGAAAGGGGTGAAGTGAGTTCAATGAAAGTGAAAAGTGAGTGAGTGAAATTTACTCAGTCCTGACTCTTTGCAACCCCATGCTCTGTGGGACACCCTCCATCACCACCAGGCTCCTCTGTCTGTGGGATTCTCCAGATAAGAATACTGGAGTTGGTTGCCATGCCCTCCTCCAGGGGATCTTCCCCACCCAGGGATCGAGGCTGGGTCTCCTGCATTGCAGGCAGATTCTTTACCTTCTGAGCCACCAGGGAAGCTGAGTTCAGTGGAGGGACTATTTAAAGGTGGATGATGCAGGGTCAGAAGCAGCAGGCACCACATCCCCACCAGGACTGCAGAGGCAGGTGGGTAACGTTGCTGGAACCCAGCAACCTCACAACTCCTGTTGTAGGAGGTGGGCGTCAGGTAAGAGCTGTGCCTTTGCAGAGGAGCCCTGGCTCTGCAGCGTGTGGCCTGGACGCAGAACTGCTGACACATCTGTGGTGCAAAACGAGCATGAAGACACCTTGTTCAAAAACTCTGGAGATGTCAACAGCAAAGCGTTAAACCAGATGTATTGCCTTCCTTGAGCACAGGGGGCCTGTACCTTTTGTCCGGGTTACACACCCATGAAGCTGGCCTTGCCTGGCAGAGAAGAAGCTGGAGGAAAAGCACCCTAAACTTCGCTCTACTCCAGCCCTCTTTCTTTTCCCCTTGCCTCCCATTGCCCACACCCAGGGAGAAGTCAAAGCCGAGGAGCCTGGTTGAGGCCATCCATGAAGGTGAGGCCACCCACGAAGGCGAGGCCCAGCCAGGTAGGAGAGTGAACAGTGGGACTGCAGGAGCAGGGACAGAATACCAAGCTCACCATGCAGAGCCATTGGAGATTTTAAAGCAGAGTGACGTGTCCAGCTTATTTTTAGGAAGAACTTTTTGACAGCCGTGTGGAGAATGGATTAGAGAGCCCGAAGGCAGAAAGACCAATTAGGAGGCTACCATGATGGCTTCGTAGTCACTCTCTTTTTTAAAAAAAATAAAAATTCACTGTAGAAATATATTTCTTATTTATATTGCTAACCAAGTAACACACACACACATATAAAATTTGATGTTCATACAACAACACTTAACCTTATTATAAGCAAAATATTCCGATTTCATTTAGAAATACTGGTTCCATATTATGGTAATCGTTTTGCCCATACGTGTCAATCAAACCATCATGCAGTACACCTTAAACTTACATAGTGATGTGTGTCAACTCTTTTTCAATAAAACTGGTGGGCAGGGGAGTGGGAATGCTGGTTCCAAATCATTTAGGTGATTCTATGAGTCACTGATTAGGTGATTCTATGAGTCACCGGGGAAGGCAATGGCACCCCACCCCAGTACTTTTGCCTGGAAAATCCCATGGACGGAGGATCCTGGTAGGCTCCAGTCCATGGGGTCACTAAGAGTCAGACACAACTGAGCGACTTCCCTTTCACTTTTCACTTTCATGCATTGGAGAAGGAAATGGCAACCCACTCCAGTATTCTTGCCTGGAGAATCCCAGGGACGGGGGAGCCTGGTGAGCTTTTGTCTATGGGGTCACACAGAGTCGGACACGACTGAAGCGGCTTAGCAGTAGCAGCAGCATGAGTCACTGATGAGTCACAACTTTCAGTTTAAACAGTAGTCTAAGAATGTGGTAGACAGAACAGTGCCCCACAAAGATGCCCATGTCCTCTGAGTTTGATTGAGGAGCCTGAGATGAGAGGTTACCTTGCATTGCCCAGGGCCCCCAAGGTATCATTGCGTGGATGCTCCGTGGCTAAGTTGTGTCTGACTCTTTGCAACCCTATGGGCTGTAGCCCGCCAGGCTCCTCTGTCCATGGGATTCTCCAGGCAAGAATACTGGAGTGGGTTGCTGTTTCCTCCTCCAAGGGATCTTCCCAACCCAGGGATCAAACCCTCATCTCCTGTATTGGGAGCCAGATTCTTTACCACTGAGCCAGGTAGGAAGCCCAGGGTCTTTAAAAGAGGAAAAGGGAGGAGGAAGAGATGTGATGAAAGAGACAAAGTCTGAGTGGGGCAGCTGGCCATCGCTGGCTTGGAGGAGGGAAGAAGGGGGCCATGAGCCAAAGAACACATACCTCCAGAAGGTAAATAAGGTTGAGGAGACATACTCTCCCTGAAGGCTTCATAAGGAATGCAGTCTTGTTAACACCTTGATCTTCGCCAGTGAGACTCACAGGACTTTGACCTTCCGAACTGTGAGGTGATGAATGCGTGTTGCTTTAAGTTGTTGAGGTTTGTGGTGATTCATTTAAGCAACAGCAAGACCCTAACATGGGAAGGGAGGTAAAGAGGGTTAGAGTGAAGGCAGTCGGTGTGGGCAGGGAGGAGAGAGGTCAGCTTCTCTCCCAGGGCCGAGGACCACAGCCCCGAGACAAGTCACAACTTTCCTTCGTCCCATGTGTTGTAATCCTGGGAAAGTTAAAATGAGTATCAGAGACTTACAGGGGGATGAAAGCCTGTTGAAAAACTCTTGTTTTAGTGAGATGTGACTGTGAATTCAGGGTGGATAAACAGAATGTGCTGTAAACCTGTGAGCGGACCTTGAAGGAGACAGACAGGGCCACCCAGACAGTTTCTTCCATTAGTCCCAGCTGCCCGAGGAGATTAACCTGCTGAGCATAACTCTCACGGATGAGTCTGGAGTGTATCTAGAACTTGCAAAGTGAAGCAAACTATTGATTTCTCTAGAAATGAAAGAGGAAACTGCTCCAGAACAGAAGAAGTCATCAGCCACACTGTGGAACTAGGAGATGAGCAGTTTGTAAGCTGGACAGACGAGCACATGAGTTAGTCCAGGATTGGTTGTATCAGTCATGGAACACTTGATGGGCAAACCAGCCACAGGACCTGGTAATGGTCAATCAGCTCATACTTTTAAGTATAACGATCAATCTCCACTCATAAGTTACTTGTTCTGAAAACGCAAATCATTGAAAGATCAAATCTCACAATAACTAGGGCATGTGATTTAAAATAAGTCATTTACAACAGCAAGAGAAAATGTAAGGCAAATTGTCTAAGAAAAAATATAAGGAGGCACAAGATCTTTATATAGAAAATTATAAAACTGTAGCGATACATGTGTGTGAGCACTCAGTCATGTCCAACTCTTTGATACCCCACGGACTGTAGCCCACCAGGCTCCTCTGTCCATGGGATTTCCCAGGCAAGAATATTGAACTGGGTTTCCATTTTCTTCTCCATAGAGACACATAACGAGATCTAATAAATGAAATCTGTTCTATGTCTGGCTGGGGTGACTATCTTAAAGATGCTGATTTTCTCACAAATTTCTCCGTAAGTTCAATGCAATAAGGAGCATTACCTCCTGAGTGTGTGCATGCACATGTGTGTGTGTAACTGAGGAAGATACCTGTAAAGTGCATGTGCAAAAGCAGATGGCCAGGAAGCACCAGGACTACTGGAAAGGGAAACAGACTCATTTAATTAAACTAAAAATTTAAAAACTCAAATGTAATAGAAGTTGCCATAAATCATATGATAAAGTCAAACAGAGCTTGGGGGAGGAATTTGTAGATACAGGTAACTCATAAAGATTGAAAGGAGAAGGGGGCGGCAGAAGATGAGTTGGTTGGATAGCATCAGTGATTCAATGGACAGGAATATGAGCAAACTCTGAGAGATAGTAAAGAACAGGGGAGTCTGGCATGCTATCGACCACGGGGTCGCAAGGAGTCGGACACTGCTTAGCAACTGAGCAACAACAATAAAGCATCAGTCAGTCAGTCAGTTCAGTCCCTCAGTCATGTCTGACTGAGACCCAGTGGACTGCAGCAAGCCAGGCTTCCTTGTCCATCACCAACTCCTGGAGCTTGCTCAAAATCATGTCCATCAAGTCGATGACGCCGTCCAACCATCTTATCCTCTGTTGTCCCCTTCTCCTCCTGCCTTCAATCATTCCCAGCATAACAATCTTTTCAAATGAGTCAGTTCTTCACATCAGGTGGCCAAAGGATTGGAGTTTCAGCTTCAGCATCAGTCCTTCCAATGAATATTCAGGACTGATTTCCTTTAGGATCGACTGGTTGGATCTCCTTGCAGTCCAATGGACTCTCAAGAGTCTTCTCCAACACTATGGTTCAAAAGCATCAATTCTTCGGTGCTCAACTTTCTTTATAGTCCAACTCTCACATCCATACATGACTATTGGGAAAAGCCATAGCTTTGACTAGACAGACCTTTGTTGGCAAAGTAATGTCTCTGCTTTTTATTTTTATTTTTTTTTTAAACCAAGACACAATGCTTTATTTCACTTAGAATTTTTATTTTATATGTATTGAAAGGGCTCTCTTAGACTTATTTAAAAGTAGATTTTTATCATATATCAGTATTGTGCGTATATAAAATGGCAAACATCAGCAAAATAAATTGGTCAAGTTATCCCACAACATCTTTGCCTTCGGAATTTGACTTTTGTGAGTCTCTTTTCAACTCAGAGTCATTGATGTTCGTGTTTTTCATACAATATCATCTTCTGAGACATCAAGAGCTTAGGAGATATAACATTTCTTAAAAGAGTGTTCCACCACGGTCTTTGAGATTTTATCTCAAGTAGACACTCATTCTTCAAGTTCTGACGCTAGCACTTTTTAAAAAAACCTTGTCAAAAGGCCCCAGGCAATGACAAGTGTGTCACACTGCTATCAACCAATAACAACTGAGAAACGCCATTGATGGTACAATGAAACCTGTTTTCAGGAGGGGAGAAAACTCTTACATTAGAAGTAGAATCAGGGAAGGTGGGGGCACATTCCTTTGATTCAGAGACACACGTTTTCTCCCCTCCTGAAAACAGGTTTCATTGTACCATCAATGTCTCTGCTTTTTAATATGCTGTCTAGTTTGGTCATAACTTTTATTCCAAGGAGCAAGTGTCTTTTAATTTCATGATCGCAGTCACCATCTGCAGTGATTTTGGAGCCCCACCCCAAAATAAAGTCTGTCACTGTTTCCACTGTTTCCCCGTCTATTTGCCATGAAGTGATGGGACTGGATGCCATGATCTTAGTTTTCTGAATGTTGAGTTTGAAGCCAATTTTTTCACTCTCCTCTTTCACGCTCATCAAGAGGCTCTTTAGTTCCTCTTCGCTTTCTGCCATAAAGATGGTGTAATCTGCGTATCTGAGGTCATTGATATTTCTCCTGGCAACCTTGATTCCAACTTTTGTTTCATCTGGCCCAGCATTTCTCATGATGTACTCTGCATATAAGTTAAATAAGCAGGGTGACAATATAAGCCTTGCTGGTGCTGCTGCTGCTGCTAAGTCGCTTCAGTCGTGTCCGACTCAGTGAGACCCCATAGACGGCAGCCCACCAGGCTTCCCCGTCCCTGGGATTCTCCAGGCAAGAACACTGGAGTGGGTTGCCATTTCCTTCTCCAAAGCATGAAAGTGAAAAGTGAAAGTGAAGTTGCTCAGTTGTGTCTGACTCTTAGCGACCCCATGGACTGCAGCCTACCAGGCTCCGCCACCCATGGGATTTTCCAGGCAAGAGTACTGGAGTGGTGTGCCGTTGCCTTCTCCAATATACAGCCTTGACATGCTCCTTTTTCTATTTGGAACCAGTCTGTTGTTCCATGTCCAGTTCTAACTGTTGCTTCCTGACCTGCATATAAGTTTCTTAAGAGGCAGGTCAGGTGGTCTGGTATTCCCATCTCTTTCAGAATTTTCCACAGTTGTTTGTGATCCATACAGTCAAAGGCTTTGGCATAGTCAATAAAGCAGAAGTAGATGTTTTTCTGGAACTCTCCTGCATTTTCTACAATCCAACAGATGTTGGCAATTTGATCCCTGGTTCCTCTGCCTTTTCTAAATCCAGCTTGAATATCTGGAAGTTCACAGTTCATGTACTGTTGAAGCCTGGCTTGGAGAATTTTGAGCATTACTTTACTAGTGTGTGAGATGAGTGCAATTGTGTGGGTTTGAGCATTCTTTGGCATTGCCTTTCTTTGGGATTGGAATAAAAACTGACCATTTCTGTCCTGTGGCCATTGCTGAATTTTCCAAATTTGCTGGCATATTGAATGCACTTTCACAGCATCATCTTCTAGGATTTGAAACAGCTCAACTGGAATTCCATCACCTCCACTAGCTCTGTTTGTAGTGATGCTTCCTAAAGCCCACTTGACTTCTCATTCCAGGCTGTCCGGCTCTAGGTGAGTGATCACACCTCGTGGTTATCTGGGTCATGAAGATCTCTTTTGTATAGTTCTTCTGTGTATTCTTGCCACCTCTTCTTAATATCTTCTGCTTCTGTTAGGTCCATACCATTTCTGTCCTTTATTGAACCCATCTTTGCATGAAATGTTCCCTTGGTTTCTCTAATTTTCTTGAAGAGATCTCTAGTCTTTTCCATTCTATTGTTTTCCTCTATTTCTTTGCATTGATCACCGAGGAAGGCTTTTTAAATCTCTCCTTTTTATTGTTTGGAACTCTGCACTCAAATGGGTATACCTTTCCTTTTCTCCTTTGCCTTTCGCATCTCTTCTTTTCACAGCTATTTGTAAGGCCTCCTCAGACAACCATTTTGCCTTTTTGTATTTCTTTTTCTTTGGGATGGTCTTGATCCCTTCCTCCTGTACAATGTCACGAACCTCCATCCATAGTTCTTTAGGCACTCTATCAGATCTAATCCCTTAAATCTATTTGTCACTTCCACTGTATAAGCATAAGGGATTTGATTTAGGTCATACCTGAATGCTCTAGTGGTTTTCCATACTTTCTTCAATTTAAGTCTGAATTTTGCAATAAGGAATTCATGATCTGAGCCACAGTCAGCTCCTGGTCTTATTTTGGCTGACTATAGAGCTTCTCCATCTTTGGCTGCAAGGAATATAATCAATCTGATTTTGGCATTGACCATCTGGTGTAGAGTATATTGACCATCATGTGTAGAATTTTCTCTTGTGTTGTTGGAAGAGGGTCTTTGCTATGACCAATGTGTTCTCTTGGCAAAATTCTATTAGCCTTTGCCCTTCTTCATTCTGTATTCCAAGGCCAAATTTGCCTGTTACTCCAGGTATTTCTTGACTTCCTACTTTTGCATTCCAGTCCCCTATAATGAAAAAGACATCTTTTTTGGATGTTAGTTGTAGAAGGTCCTGTAGGTCTTCATAGAACCATTCAACTTCAGCTTCTTCAGCAATACTGGTCAGGGCATAGACTTGGATTATTGTGATATTGAATGGAAACGAAGAGAGATCATTCTGTTGTTTTTGAGGTTGCATCCAAGTACTGCATTTCGGACTTTTTTGTTGACTTTGATGGCTACTCCATTTCTTTTAACGGATTCTTGCCCACAGTAGTAGATATCATGGTCATGTGAGTTAAATTCACCCATTCCAGTCCATTTTAGTTCGTTGATTCCTAAAATGTCGATGTTCACTCTTGCCATCTCCTGTTTGACCACTTCCAATTTGCCTTGATTCGTGGACCTGACATTCCAGGTTCCTGTGCAATATTGCTCTTTACAGCATCGGACTTTACTTCCATCATGTCACATCCACAACTGGGCATTGTTTTTGCTTTATCTCTGTCTCTTCATTCTTTCTGGAGTTATTTCTCCACTGATCTCCAGTAGCATATTGGGGAACATATGGACTCCCATACTGGGGAGCATTTAAAGCATCAGTGCCCAGAATATTTTAATAACTACAAATTAATATGAATCAACCCACCGACTAAGTAAGCAGGCAATGGCAATTCACAAAAGAGGAAATCTGAACAGCCAATAAATAGACAATGACATGTCCTACTTCACTAGTCATTGAGGAAATAAAAACAAAAATGAGATACCTCCTCACTTGCATAAAACAGCAAAACCTTATCTATGTGACGATGTCAAGTGTTGGAGAGGATGTGGAGAAGCAGGAACTGTCATATTTTCCAGGTAGGAGTGTAAACATGCCCAAGCATTTTTGAGAACAGTCTGATGCTGTCTAATGAAGAGGAAGATTCCTATCGATGCTCCCTTGAGAAACCCAAACATGTGCAAAAGAAGACCCACAGTACCCTCTCATTTAGGCATTGTTTAACCTGGCAACAAAATACCCATCATTGCGAGACTAGACACAAAAGTACTGGTATATTCCCCCCCAAAGAAGAGCTATATCAGGGACTTCCCTGGAAGTCCAGTGGTTGGGATTTTGCCTTCCAATGCAATGGGTGAGAGTTCAATCTCTAGTCTAAGAACTAGGATACCACATGTCTCATGGCCAAGAAACGAAGGTATTAAAAAAAAAAAAAATGAAGGCAATGTTGTAGCAAGTTCAATGGGGACTTTAAAGATGGTCCACATCAAAAGAATCTTTTAAAATAAATCTTAAAAATGATCTTTAAAAAGTACGATGTCATAGCTGAAAATGAGTTCACTAGAGCCTTGTGTATTACCGTAGATAAATCTCAGAACAATAGCACTGATCCAGAAAATCAAGTTGTAGCAAAATGCATATATTAACATGGCATGCAAAACAATGTTTATGCACACAAAATCCATATAAACATCTGTATAAAAGTCATAAAAACTTTTATGACACTAGAATATTAAGCACCAAACTCAGAACAGAAGGTCTGGGAAAGAGGAAGGGGAATGCAGTTGGGGAGAAGAGGGAATACACAGCAGGCTGTAGCTGTGATGTTTGATTCATACTCTACGCTCATTATTTTATTTTATACGTTGGACCTTTTTATATGATCTACTTTTGTCTAGTTTGTCTCACTTTTTCAATTCCATAATCAGTGCTCCCATTTCATTCAGTTTATATTTTCCAATCTCTTCATCTCTCTTTTTTTTGATGTTCTTTCTCAAGCCTTTATCAAGTGTAGTAGAAAAGTTTTTATATGCATATGTATAAATAGTATGCATCATATATATATCTTAGAAAACTTATGCCTATGCCTAACTAAAAATGTTATGACATTTTTAGTCCCCTTGTTTGACTTAGTATGGATAGAATGCTAGATTTCTAACTTTTTAAAACAAAATAGACATCCAAAAAGCAACCCAGGTTTATTGTATAGCACAGGGACCTATAGTCAGTATCTTGTAATAACCTATAGTGGAAATAATCTGAAAAATAATATATGTGTATGTGTATAACTGAATCACCCTGCTGTGTACCAGAAACGTTGTAAGTCAACTATACTTCAATAAATATATATATTGAGAAAAAAATCAAACCTTTCACTTTGACAATAAAGCCCCACGGTCTTGCCCCCCATCCCCCAGCCTGTCTCTGCCAACCTTTCCAATCTCTCCATCCATCACTCACATGTACCACTGGGCTCTTGATATACCATATACACAATGGCACTATCGTGTCATTTCCTGAATATATTTCTTTTCATAGTGCCATGACTTCGCTGTTCCCTCCATGTGGACCCCACCTGGGAAGCCGTTCATCCTCCCACATGCATTTTGTGTATCATCTCTGTGATCTCCAAGTGGTGCTTCTTGAACTCACATGCCCAGGAGTCATCCTTAGGTCTTCTTAGAACTCAGGTTCCGATTCTGCAGGTCTGGGTGGGGTCTCCATGAGAATCACATGGAGAACTCCACCCTTTTCCTCCAAAATCAGGATTCCTATGGCCTCCCCTACATTCCCTTACAGTATTCATTGCATTGTTCTGGGTCTTCTTTCTTTTTTTAAAAAAAAAAAATGTATATCCATCTTTTCCGTGAAACTCCTAAGGCTAGTCATCTCCTAGGGTAGTTTTCCTGCCCTGGACTTCACTGAACTGTCAGCACCCAGCCTCCATTCTCTGACAACCTGAAACATTCCAACATTGAAAGCATAATTGCCTTTTGCACCTCAGGTAAAACCTTGTTAAATCTGTTCAAACATATCTGTTTAAATTATGTTTCATATCTCAGGCCAGTAGCAACAGGTAGGTAAGACAGTAAATGCAATATTGTGCGCAGATCAGGTCTGAATAAGTTCCTAATTACTGTGCTCAACGCAAAACGCAAGCTGGAAACCCTGAAAGATGTTCCAATCCCTTAGGGCAGAGAAAGCCATGGAGATGGGAGGAATTACTTAGTCACAGGGCATGGATCTTGCTCTAGGCATTAAGGTGGCTTACAGGAGCTTTGCAGAAACCGTTCGAAGAAAATAGGCCCTCTGAGAGTAGGAAGAGCGAGAGGGCAAATGAAGGGCTGCCTGATGAGTAACCCTTAATGGCCTGCCCACGGCTCGCCCGCCACGCTGTCAGTCCCATCCATGGGCAGGGAGCCCGCCTGGCTGTGCCCGCGGCAGGAGCAGGCAGCTGAGTGGAGGGTGGTAGAGCCCGGCACCAGCTGGCACTTGCCTGCCCGAGTCCAGTGCTGGGTCTGGGTCTCGGTGGCTATACCCGCCGCTTGAGTAATTTTCATCTTGCAGGGTCCACGGGTGCTGGATTCAACAAATACAAATATTGCACGGGGTATATGTAGACTCAAAAAGTATTCCTTATTTATCTGAGATTCACATATCGTGGGGCATCTGTATTTCATCAGGTCACTGTCTCTGGGCCTTGCTTTCTTCATTTCTAAAATGGGGATGATAAGCTGATACACATAATAAAGGTTGTGGGAAGAAATTACTTAATACAGGGAACGTGCTTAGAACAGAGCCTGGCTCCGGAGCACACGCTCACCAAGGTGACTTTATTATTCTGCCTTCACGTCACTATCTTCAGGTTTGTCTGAACCGTAGACACACAAGTTCTAACTGGTCACCCTGACTCTAGTTCCTTTTCCCTCCTTCCTTCCATGTGACGGCCAAGGAGATCACTTGCAAACAGAACTCTGAGCATGCTTTTTTTTTTTTGCCTTTTTTTTCCTGGCCATACGACAGGCAGGATCTTAGTTCCCCCACCAGGGATTGAACCCTGGGCCCCCTGCAATAGAAGGGCAGAATCCTAACCACCGGGCAGTCAGGGAAGTCCCCCTGAGCATGTGTTTTCAGTTCTACTAGATGTCTTCTCGTGGCTCCCCAATCCACCTTCCTCTGACTGGGTGACCTTAGTGAAGGAAAATCAGAATGGAGTTGCTTTTCTCCACAGTGTGGGCGCTGAGGAGGTGTGGCTTCTGCACGTCTCAGCCTGGATGGAATCTGAACTTTTGACCTCTTCTCCTAAGGATGATAGCCAGAACATCCGCCAGAAACTCAAGATTCTTGTCAGACCCTTGCCCCACTCACGACAGCCTATCCACTGACAGGGCCCCTACCCTAAAGCAACCCGCAGCAGCTTGTCCCTTATGAACAAGCACTCATTTCCCGTGCCAGAGAACGGCCTCATGGCTTTTGCCCCTCTCTTTCCGTTTTATCCCCAATCTGTGCCTCCCAAATTGCAGTTCTTAAAACCCCTCTGATAAAGCTCTTTGTTCTACAAAGACTCAAGATAGCTTTGTGTCCAGCGCCTACAAGACTTGCACCCCCTCACCTTTTCAGCCTCTGTTGCCACCACCCCTGCCCTCTGGGCCCCATGCCTGGCTCTTCTTTCCTCCCTCTGTACCCTTCCTGGGCTACCCCATCTATCTGCAATCCCTGTCTCCCTGTGGCCCCTGAGAGACAGCCTCGCAACCTCTGGAGTTCTGTGTTAGAGAGCCTTCTCTGGCAGTTTCTCTAAGCCCCCACTGTGAGACCTCATCCACCTCCACATTTAGGTTCTCATACCTTTATCTGCTCCTGTCGTACTATATTATAATGATTTCCCATTCTTACATTATATTTTCTCTAACAGGATAACATCTGTGTGTACATTAATCTTAATCCACAGCCTAAAGTCTTTAGTTAGTATTTGAAGTATCTTAATCAGGAACTCACACATCAAGGTTGGTTATCAAACATTAAAAAACAAATAAACAAACAAAACCCTGGCAGGAGTTTCCAGCCCAGAGGAGACCGCAGCAACTTCAAACACCTTGCTCACCATCTTTACCAGAGGCTGTGCTCTCTGGCTAAGGGGTGTGGAAGCAGCTTTTCATTTCTGGAGTGGGCGGTGTTGAAGGAATATGGTGGACTTGTATGGGCACCACTGTCCTGTCAAGAGTAGAAGAGAGGGAAACCCGAGGTCTCAACCCCACTTCACTCGGTCCTTCCACTTTCTGGAGGTTTCTGCCATCTGATTTGCTTAAGCTGATTTATTGTTGGCATACAGTTTCATTTGCCACCAGTGAAACTTTCATGCAAAGTGTTTACGGGAGAGCCTGAAAGAACAGAGAGCAGGGACTTACCCCGAATTTTGGGACAGCTGGAGAGACTGACTGGTGTTCTACCTGCTTGCTAACAGAAGTTGGTTCATGTTTGGGAATGTGGCCTCAGACTTGCTCTCTTTGCTACACACATCTAGTAGGGACGGGGCGGCGGGCAGGGCTGGGGAGAGGCAGGATGCACCTGTCCCCTTCCATGTGTCCCAAATCATCGAGGCCACCATCATCCAGCAAAAAGGACCAGACGCAAGCTACACCAAATTGCTTCAGTTTGCATTGCCTTCAGAGACCGATATTCAACACCTTTTTGACTCTGGCCCCTCCCCCTGCAGCTAGTACCGCTGTGGGTGTTCATACTGAAGGAGCAGGAGAAAGCCAAGACCCTTTATTGCTGGGCCAGCTTTAAAGCATTGAGGACAGACCCAAACATCTGGTTAGCAGACAGGGTCAGGATGAAAATACATGGGGCTTCCCTGGTGGCAGAGCAGTAAAGCACATGCCTGCCAATGCAGGAGACATGGGTTCAATCTCTGGGTCTGCAAGATCCCCCTGGAGAAGGAAATGGCATTACACTCCAATATTCTTGCCTGGAGAATACAATGGACAGAGGAGCCTGGTGGGCTACAGTCCATGGGGTTGGAAAGAGTCAGGTAAGACTGAGCTATTAAACAACAGCAACAATGAAAACATGTAGGAAAAGAAAGACTACACAAGAAAAGTTACCTTATGATATCTTTTTCTTGAAATTGTTTCTGTAAGAAACAGCTTTTCCTCTTGAAAATTCATACCATCCCATTAGCAGTAAAGGCATTGAAGAATTTTTTTTTTTTTTTTAAGAATCTTAAAACCTTAGTCTAATCATGAGAAACATCAGACAAATCCAAATTAAGGCACGTTCTACAACACACGTGGACAGCACTCTTCAGAACTGTTAAGGTCATGATAAACAAGGAAAGCCTGAAAAACCGTCAAAGACTGGCGAGACCATAGGGACATGATGACTAATTGCCATGTGGGATCCTGGATGTGCTCTTGGAACAGAAGGAGGACATTAGTGGAAAAGCTGATGAAATTCAAATATGACTGGAGCTTCTTTGGCAGTACTGCACCAATGTTAACGCCCTCAGTTCAGTTCAGTCACTCAGTCGTGTCTGAGACCCCATAGACTGCAGCAAGCCAGGCTTCCTTGTCCATCACCAACTCCTGGAGCTTGCTCAAATTCATGTCCATCGAGTCAATGATGCCATCCAACCATCTCATCCTCTGCCATCACGTTCACTTCCTGCCTTCAGTCTTTCCTAGCAGGGTCTTTTCCAACAAGTCAGTTCTTTGCATCACATGGCCAGAAGCTTCAGATTCAGCATCAGTTCTTCCAATGAATATTCAGGACTGTTTACTTTAGGATTGACTGGTTTGATTTCCTCGCAGCCCAAGGGACTCTCAAGTGTCTTCTCCAACACCAGTGTTCAAAAGTATCAATTCTTCAATGCTCAGCCTTCTTTATGGTCCAACTCTCACATCCATACACAATTACTGGAGAAACCATAGCTTTGACTATATGGACATTTGTCAGCAAAGCAATGTCTCTGCTTTTTAATATGCTAAGTTAGCGCTTCTCCCAAGGAACAAACATCTTTTAATTTCATGGCTGCAGTCACCATCTGCAGTTAAAACCTTAGTTTTGACTAACGTACTCTGATAATGAAAGCTGCTGATATTAGTGGAAACACCATGGAGGAAATACAGGAATTCTGTATTTTATAATTCTATAAAAAGTTTTGCAGCTTTTCCCTAAACCTAGAATTATTCCAAAATAAAAGCTCATTTAAAAAGGAAATGTGTTTTGAAAATACAGGTAAATATTTGACTGACTGGATTTCTTTTAGAAAGACCTTTAGGAAGATTAACCAGATAATCTTCACAGTTTGCTTAAAAAACAGGTGAGGGAGTGAACAGTTCTGCCTGATCCCATAAAGAGAGGAAGCCACAGGTCTGCTCCAGGGCAGCGACCTGGACTCCTGGCAGACAGACAGATGGATGCTCCCTGTCACGGAGGTGGGACCAGAGCTCTGCCATAGCTTGCCTTTCTCAACTCTGATTGACTTCGCCCACCCCCTCAGCAGACAGTAATCATGCCTCCCTCCCCTGGAAGTCAGGGCTTGTCGTTGGACTGCGGGCTCTTCTTCTGAGAAGCCTGTGGTGACTCATTTCCTGGGACCTCAGAGTCTCCAAGCCTGGTCTTCTGCTCTTGGACATCTCAAGTTCAACCTTCCATCTTGCACATCCCTGTACTTGACATTGCTAGGGTAACAGTAGTAATGTCTTTGCTAAAACTGGGTGTGAGCTCCTTCCAAACCTTCACCTCCGTCCTGACCCGCGATGCCATGCCCATCCTTCAGCTCCCCAGATGGCAGCTGCCACTGGTAACCTCTGTGCCCCGAGGTCCTCTCCCATCCTCTCTCCTCCTGACACCTCATCCTCTGTACTCCGGGAACTTCACAGTGTGTACACCCAACAGCTGTGGCCACCTTGGAGAAGACAGACAAGAAACTTGTAAACACATAAGTAAGACAACTCAAAATACAGATTGGCATCATGAAGGAAATAAGCCAGCCTGCTTGACTTGCAGATAAAGTGTCGGGGCGTTTATGTGGCGGCCTCACATGAGGCATGAAAGGGAGCCGGCCTTGTGAAGATCCCTGGAGAGTGCAACTGGCTGGAGGCATAGCAAATTCAAAGGCCTTGGAGGTGGGAATACTTGCAGCATTTGAGGGAAAGAAAGAAAAGCAGAGTGACTGGGGTGGGTGGGGGTGGTGACTGAGAAATGTGGAGGGTGAAGGAAAGGGTAGAGAATGAAAGGGGGTGAGCAGCGGTGAGTGAGGGTGAGGAAGGGTGAGTGGGGATGGGTGGGGGGAGCGTGGAGGGGTGAGGGGATGAGTGGGGTGATCGAGGGTGAGTGAAGGGTGAGTGGAGTGATGAGGAGTGAGTGAAGGCTGAGGGGGGTGGTTGAGGTGAGGGTTGTGGTTGAGGTAATTGGAGCGTGAGGTGGGTGGTTGAGGTGAGTGGAGGGTGAGGAGGATGGTTGAGGTGAGTGGAGGGTGAGGTGAGTGGAGGGTGAGAGGGGTGGTGTGAGGTGAGCGGAGGGTGAGGTGAGTGGAGGGTGAGGGGGACGGTTGAGGTGAGTGGAGGGTGAGGGGGATGGTTGAGGTGAGTGGAGGGTGAGGGGGGTGGTGAGGTGGAGGGTGAGGGGGGTGGTTGAGGTGAGGGGGGTGGTTGAGGTGAGTGGAGGGTGAGGGGGGTGGTTGAGGTGAGTGGAGGGTGAGGGGGTGAGAGGGTGAGGGGGTGGTTGAGGTGAGCGGAGGGTGAGGGGGGTGGTGTGAGGGTGAGTGGGGGGGTGAGGGGGACGGTTGAGGTGAGTGGAGGGTGAGGGGGGTGGTTGAGGTGAGGTGAGTGGAGGGTGAGGTGAGTGGAGGGTGAGGGGGGTGATTGAGGTGAGGGGGGTGGTTGAGGTGAGTGGAGGGTGAGGGGGGTGGTTGAGGTGAGGTGGAGGGTGAGGGGGATGGTTGAGGTGAGTGGAGGGTGGGGGGTGAGGGGGGTGGTTGAGGTGAGGTGGGTGGTTGAGGTGAGTGGAGGGTGAGGGGGTGGTGGCTGAGGTGAGTGGAGGGTGAGATGAGTAGAGGGTGAGTGGAGGGTGAGGTGAGTAGAGGGTGAGGGGGTGGGGTGAGGGGGAGGTGGGGTGGTTGAGGTGAGTGGTGGAGGGTGAGGGGGGTGGTTGAGGTGAGGTGGGTGGTTGAGGTGAGTGGAGGGTGAGGGGGGTGGTTGAGGTGAGGTGGGTGGTTGAGGTGAGTGGAGGGTGAGGGGGGTGGTTGAGGTAAGTGAAGGGTGAGGTGAGTGGAGGGTGAGGGGGGTGGTTGAGGTGAGTGGAGGGTGAGGGGGATGGTTGAGGTGAGTGGAGGGTGAGGGGGTGGTTGAGGTGAGGTGGGTGGTTGAGGTGAGTGGAGGGTGAGGGGGGTGGTTGAGGTGAGTGGAGGGTGAGGGGGGTGGTTGAGGTGAGTGGAGGGTGAGGGGGGTGGTTGAGGTGAGGGTGGGTGGGTTGAGGTGAGTGGAGGGTGAGGGGGGGGGGTGGTTGAGGTAAGTGAAGGGTGAGGTTAGTGGAGGGTGGGGGGGGGAGGGGGGAGTGGAGGGTGAGGGGGGTGGTTGAGGTGAGTGGGAGGGGGGGTGAGGGGGATGGTTGAGGTGAGTGGAGGGTGAGGGTGGAGGGTGGGGGGGTGGTTGAGGTGAGTGGAGGGTGGGGGGGTGGCTGAGGTGAGTGGAGGGTGAGGGGGGTGGTTGGGTGAGGTGGGTGGTTGAGGGTGAGTGGAGGGGTGGGGGGGGTGGTTGAGGTAAGTGAAGGGTGAGGTGAGTGGAGGGTGAGGGGGGTGGTTGAGGTGAGTGGAGGGTGAGGGGGGTGGCTGAGGTGAGTGGAGGGTGAGGGGGGTGGTTGAGGTGAGGTGGGTGGTTGAGGTGAGTGGAGGGTGAGGGGGGTGGTTGAGGTAAGTGAAGGGTGAGGTTAGTGGAGGGTGAGGGGGGTGGTTGAGGTGAGTGGAGGGTGAGGTGAGTGGAGGGTGAGGAGGGTGGGTGTGGAATGAGTGGAGGGTGAGGTGAGTGGGGGGTGAGGGGGGTGGTTGAGGTGAGTGGAGGGTGAGGGGGGTGGTTGAGGTGAGTGGAGGGTGAGGTGAGTGGAGGGTGAGGAGGGTGGGTGTGGAATGAGTGGAGGGTGAGGTGAGTGGGGGGTGAGGGGGGTGGTTGAGGTGAGTGGAGGGTGAGGGGGTGGTTGAGGTGAGGGTGATGGTTGAGGTGAGTAGAGGGTGAGGGGGTGGTGAGGTGAGGGTGATGGTTGAGGTGAGTAGAGGGTGAGGGGGTGGTGAGGTGAGGGTGATGGTTGAGGTGAGTAGAGGGTGAGGGGGGTGGTGAGGTGAGTGAAGAGTGAGGGGGACAGTTGAAGTGAGGGTGATGGTTGAGATGAGTGGAGGGTGAGGGGGACGGTTGAGGTGAGGGTGATGGTTGAGGTGAGTGGAGGGTAAGTGGGGTGGGTGGGCCAGGTCCACTCCTGCAGGATGGGGGGCTGTGAGGAGACGCAGGTTTCATCCTACCTGCTTCTTGTGTGTGGAACTGGGACAGCACAAAGGCCATGAGTGCCGGGCCCTGTCTCGTGAGGGGCATTTGGTTTTCTCCCCCAGCCTCAGGAGTGGAGCTCTATGGGCCAGGCCTCCGTCACATTCCCCACACGTCACCCTGTTGGGAAGACCGCATCTCCTGCTCCAAGGACTTGGGGAGGGGCTGCAGAGGGGGCACACAGAGCTGCCCTGACAGGCGAGACCACACTTAGGAGACAAGGCAGAGGCCTCTGAAACAGCTTCCTTCCTCCTGGCTCCTTAGAGCTAGGAAACCAGCCTGGCATTTTACATCAATCAGACCATCCGGATAAAGTCTCAGTGTCTCAAAGTGATTGAAAAAACAAATGTCTGTAACAAATGACAAATAGGTTAGAAAGTGGAAGAATTCATGGGGTGGAAGGAACTGGTTTACAATTCTGTTTCCAGCCCATTAGCCCTGAGCTTTGAGAGGTCAGATAAATGGGTGTGATCAGTGAATTTCCTTCCTCTTTGTGATGGTAACCATAACAACAAGCATGTTTTGAACACACCGTGTGAGCCAGGCACACAGTGTGTTATCAGGCCGTTTACCTGGAAATTTACAATCTTCAGAACCACCCATTTTTCAGATGAAGGTTGGGAGGTTGAAGAATCTGCCCACGATCATGTCACCAGAAGATGTAAGATTCAAACACTGATTGGGGACCCTAGAGTCTTAATCCTTGCCCCTGGGTGGCTGGGCACCTCCAGTGTCTGCTCCAGGCCTGCTGGGCGCCGGTAGAGCTGCTCCCTGGGCCTGGCAGCTGCCTCGAGGCTGGGCCTGTTCAAGCAGGAGCCGCCACCCACTAAGGAGCTGGCCACCACTGCCAGGGCTGAAGGCCAAAGAGAAAGGAGCCCAAGGACTGGCAGAGTCAGGATGATCGCTGCTTATGTTCCCCTGAGGGGAAAGGGGAAGAAACTGTAGTTTTGATGAACGCGTTTACCCTGGCCTCTGGTTGACTCCACACCCTACCTCATCTAGAAGCTTCTTCCTAGGTGATAGTTGAGATGCAAGTCTTTACTGAATTTGTTACAACATTGAATCTGTTTTCTGTTTTGGTTTTCTGGCTACAAGGAATGTAGGATCATAGTTCCCTGACCAGGAATCAAACCCAGGACTCTGGGTGCATCTGCGTGGTGGGTTGAACGGAGGCCCCCAAAGGATACGCCCAAGTCCCAACTCCCAGAACCGTGAATGCAGACTCAGCAGGAAAAAATGTCTTTGCAGGTATTTAAGTGGTGAAATCACTCTAGGTTTCGGTTGGGTCCTAAGTCCCGAGACAGGTGTCCTTACAGGAGCAGAGGGAGGTCTGGGACACAGACACACAGAGGAGAAGGTACAAGGTGAAGCTGAGGCTGCAGTGACGAGCGTGGGTGATGAGGAAGCTGGGAGAGGGGACAAGGGTCCTCTTCCTCTGGGGCCTCCAGGGGGCCCGTGGCCAGGCTAGCACCAGGAGTTTGGACTTGTGGTCCCGGGAACCATGGAGGGTGATTCTCTGATGTTTTAAGCTGCCAGTCTGTGGTGATTAGTTAAGATGTCCCTGAAAGCTAACAGGGTTCTGCCACTCTCGTCCTTAGGCCTAACAAAGTAGTTACACTGCACCCCCTTGGCCCCCCAGGCAGTGGCATGCGGTGCTGAGTCACTCAGTCGTGTCCGACTCTGCGACCCCATGGACTATAGCCCACCAGGCTCCTCTGTCCAAGGGATTCTCCAGGCAAGAATACTGGAGTGGGTTACCATGTCCTCCTCCAGGAAATCTTTCCAGCCCAGGGATCAAACTCACATCTCTTATTTCCCTTGCATTGGCAGGCGGGTTCTTTACCACTAGCACCACTTGGGAAGCCCCATCCCCCAGGCAAAGGGTTCCCAGATTCCAGGGAGAAATGGAATGGATAAGGGCAGGCCATCTCTGCCCAGTGCACTGGTCCTTATAGGCAGAGCCCCAGGGCAGGACGTGGATGCTGGCCATGGTCCAGCTTCAGAAAGTGCCCTCTTCCAGCACTGAGGGCCCCCTTCTCCCAGTCGGACTCTGGGCAGCTCCCTCCCTGCCGGGGGCGCAGGTCAGTCTGTCTTTGATGATTCCATCTCTTCTCCCCGCTTTGGCCTCCAGGGGAGGTGCTCCCTGCCCCTCTCTGGACAGGGCCTGGTGGGGCCACCCAGTGCATCTCATTCCAGGCCGCTTTACCCCTTGAGTCCCCTGAGTGCTGAGTGACTCCAACTTCTCTGGCCCCACGTTTAACAACAACTCCCACAGACAGCTAATCCTATCCTTTCCTTTTGGATTTTTCTAGTTTCACTCAAAGTACGGTTTCCAAGCCCTTGAGGGGCGGGGGGCGGGGGGCACCTCAGGGGTGGGGCTCCATGGGGACATGCACAGCTGGTGCTACGTGAGCCGATGCCACAGCAACATGCCAAAGCGATGTCCGTCAGCTGGTGTTTGACACGGGCAAGTTCCTCCTGACCGCGATTTTTCTTTGTGTATGTGTGTGTGTGTGTGAGACTGAGTATATGAGTGCTGTGAAAGTGTGAGAGTATGTGTGTTAGTGTCTGGTGAGTGTGTCTGTCTGTGAGAGTGTGTTGTGAGTGTTGTGTGTGACAGTGTGTGAGTGATTGTGTGTGTGAGTGTGTGTGTTTGACACAGGCAGGTTCATCCTGACAGCTCTTTTTCTTCTCTGTGTCCGTGTGTGAGAGTGTGAGTGTGTGTTAGTGTCTGTTAGAGTGTGTGCATGTGTCTGAGAGTGTGTGTGTGAAACTGAGTATATGAGTGTTGTGAAAGTGTGAGAGTATGTGTGTTAGTGTCTGTGAGAGTGTGTACGTGTGTAAGTGTGAGAGTGTGTGTGTAAGACTATGTGAGTGTTGTGAAAGTGTGTGTGTTTGTGTCTGAGAATGTGTGTGAAACTGAGTATGTAAGTGTTGTGAAAGTGCGACAGTGTGTGTTAGTGTCTGTGAGTGTGTCTGTGTGTTGTGAGACAAAGTGTGTTGTGAGACTGAGTATGTGAGTGTTGTGTGTGAGAAAGTGTGTATTAGTGTCTGTGTCTGAGAGTGAATGTGTTAGTGTCTGAGAATTTGTGTGTGTGTGAGAGAGAGTGTGTGTGAGTCTGAGTATGTGAGTGTTGTGAAAGTGTGACAGTGTGTGCTATGTCTATGAGAGTGTGTGTGTGAGACAGTACGTGAGTGCTATGAAAGTGTGACAGTGTGTGTTAGTGTCTGTGAGTGTGTGTGTGACAGTAAGTGTGTGTGAATGTCTGTGAGAGTGTGTGTGTGAGACTGAGTATATGAGTATTGTGAAAGTGTGAGAGTATGTGTGTTAGTGTCTGTGAGTCTGCGTGTCTGTGAGTCTGCGTGTCTGTGAGAGTATGTTGTGAGACTGAGTATGTGAGTGTTGTGTGTGTATGTGAGTGATTGTGTGTCTGTGTGTGTTGAGGTAGGAGGCAGTCGCTAGCCACCTAATACTTTGATGTTTTCACACGGAATAAAGGGAGACTTTGAAGTTCTTACTCTTTCCCATCAGCACTAAAACCCTGAGATTCTGTGGAGCTTGTCCCAGAAGAATTTAAGACCAGAAATAACGAGTTCACGGGTGCTTTCAACAGCTCACTCTTACAGAGAACTCCAAACCCACAAGAAAGAAAGAACCCTCCCTCATCAACCCGGTGTCTGCAGCGACCACCTTTGGCAGAACACACTGCTTGCTGTGAGGGCCTCACACCTGTGGTTTGTTTTTAACAACATCTGTCCTTGAGCCACCTTCCGAGGGGCGAGGCCGCTGCCTGCCCACCTGCAGCGGGGCCCTGAGGCCAGTGTGAGCTTCACCCCCCCCGCCCAGGAGGCGAGTTGTCAGGCAGCTCCCCTTGCAGCTCAGAGCACCCATCTTGCAGGCCCTCCCATCCACTCCCGAGCCCTCTTCTGGGCAGATTTCCTTGACTGCAATGTGTGTGTGTGTGCGCGTGCATGTATGTGTGTGCGTGCTCAGTTGTCTGACTCTTTGGAACCGCATGGACTGTAGCCCACCAGGCTCCTCTGACCATAGGATTCTCCAGGCAAGAATACTGGAGTGGGTTGCCATGCCCTCCTCCAGGAGATCTTCTCAACCCAGGGATCAAACTAGTGTCTCCTGTGTCTCCTGCACTGGCAGGGTTCTTTGCTGCTGAGCCCTGGACCATGGTGCATGCTCACAAATGAGCTGGGATGGAGACCTGCTGCTGAGTGCGGCAGGAAGATGGCAGGGAGAAGAAAGCAGAGGAGGGGTTGGAGGGAAGGGAGGAGGAGAAGAATTCTGGAGTAGGGGTGAGGCCAGGACACAGAGAAGAGTTTTGGGGTCCCCACAGGCAGTAAGGGAACACGATGTCCTCAGGAAAGTGGGGAAAGGAGACAGGAGAGGGAAGGAGGCTTAGAATGTCTTCAAGGCTGAGTTTGGCCAAGAGAGCCCAGTCCTCCTCCCTCCCTCTGACACATGTGCCAGAACCACGTGTCTCCTGCATTGGCAGGTGGATTCTTTACTGCTGTCGCCACCTGGGAAGCGCCCTCTCCAATCAAGATGGACAATAAAACCAAGGACCTGCAGTGAAGAAAGAAATTGTCCCAGAGACAGGCCCACGCAGAAGCAGGAAGCAACGTGACGAGGGCTCCACGGCACAGCCGTCCTGCTCCGTCTCATTCACTCCTGGATCCCCTTGGAGCCCCATCCTTCTGGACCCTCAGGACGTCAGAGGGACACTTACCTGAAGACGTCGTGACCTCACGTGCCAGCCCCCATGGGAGAGCTTTGTGCCATTTTCCAAGCTGTTCCTTCTTCACTCTGTCTGCCCCATGCTTGTGGTTTGGGAAGGGGTGGAGGGTGGCTGAGTAGGGACTGATCTCCCGGAAAAGGTCCACAGCTAGGCCGTCCTCGGCTCTGTCCAGTGGAAAGACCAGCCCAGGCACAGACCCCCCTGTGGTTTACGGGGATTGACATCCAACTCTGATTCCCAAGACAGATGATGGCAGAGGGCAGAGTGACGCCCTGATCAGATCAGATCAGATCAGTCGCTCAGTCGTGTCCGACTCTTTGCGACCCCATGAACCGCAGCACGCCAGGCCTCCCTCAGCTCCCAGAGGTCACCCACACTCACACCCATCAAGTCAGTGATGCCATCCAGCCATCTCATCCTCTGTCGTCCCCTTCTCCTCCTGCCCTCAATCCCTCCCAGCATCAGAGTCTTCTCCAATGAGTCAACTCTTCGCATGAGGTGGCCAAAATACTGGAGTTTCAGCTTTAGCATCATTCCTTCCAAAGAAATCCCAGGGCTGATCTCCTTCAGAATGGACCGGTTGGATCTCCTTGCAGTCCAAGGGACTCTCAAGAGTCTTCTCCAACACCACAGTTCAAAAGCATCAATTCTTCGGCGCTCAGCCTTCTTCACAGTCCAGCTCTCACATCCATACATGACCACAGGAAAGACCATAGCCTTGACTAGGCGAACCTTTGTTGGTAAAGTAATGTCTCTGCTTTTGAATATGCTATCTAGGTTGGTCATAACTTTCCTTCCAAGGAGTAAGCGTCTTTTAATTTCATGGCTGCAGTCACCATCTGCAGTGGTTTTGGAGCCCAGAAAAACAAAGTCTAACACTGTTTCCACTGTTTCCCCATCTATTTCCCATGCAGTGATGGGACCAGATGCCATGATCTTTGTTTTCTGAATGTTGAGCTTTAAGCCAACCTTTTCACTCTCCACTTTCACTTTCATCAAGAGGCTTTTTAGCCCCTGACGCCCTAGGAACATGTATATCTGGATACGGCCTGAGAATCACATGGTCCAGTCAGGATCTCGTCCTCCCAGCCTCCTTCATTCATTCCTTCCATTTGGGACATGCTGACTGTGCGCCTTCCCTGTGCTGGGCCTTGTGCAGGACTGCCCAACAAACCTGTCACGGACCCTACCCTGGACCCAGGGGGTTGGTTTCCTTTTCAAAGGCTGAGGAAGTGCCCAGGCAGGGGATGCCTCTGTCTCCTCCCTGCCCACAGCGCATGGACACTGGGGTTCAGTGCCTGCCTTCCAGCTCCTGTTTGAATGCACCGTCTCCACCTCTGGTCTGCAGGAAGCCCGAGTTCCATCACCCCTCCGCCAAACAGGCTTTCTGGTCCTGGCCCCTGGCCTTGCTATTAAGGCTTAGAGCGCCCTCTGTTGGTGACCCATGTGCAGTGCCCTGGCCTTGAGCTGGCTCTGGTAGCTCAAGGTGAACGCGAGTGTGCGGTTCACCTATCCAGTCCGTCCACCCTAACAGCCACTGCTGAGCGCAAGGCCCTGTCCGAGGGGCAAAGGATAGGAAAATATAAAGGGAAATTTTCAGCTTCTCATAGGTTTCAAGTTCAACTCTCTTCCCATGAATGAGGATCCTGGCGCTGGTGGATGGATGGTGCATTTGTAGTCCCATAATCTCTTTCTGTTTTTCCAGTGGTCATGTATGGATGTGAGAGCTGGACTGTGAAGAAACATGAGCGCCGAAGAATTGATGTTTTTGAACTGTGGTGTTGGAGAAGACTCTTGAGAGTCCCTTGGACTGCAAGGAGATCCAACCAGTCCATTCTGAAGGAGATCAGCCCTGCGATTTCTTTGGAAGGAATGATGCTGAGGCTGAAACTCCAGCACTTTGGCCACCTGATGTGAAGAACTGACTCACTGGAAAATATCCTGAGGCTGGGAAAGATTGAAGACAGGAGGAGAAGGGGACAACAGAGGATGAGATGGTTGAGACCGACCCAAGGGACAGGAGTTGAGTAAACTATGGGAGTTGCAGATGGACAGGGAAGCCTGGCGTGCTACAGTCCATGGGGTCACAAAGAGTCGGACATGACTGAGCGACTGAACTAAACTCAATCTCTTTCAAGGACTTCCCCGGTGGCTCAGCTACAAAGAATCGACCTGCGATGCCAGAGACATGGGTTCAATCCCTGAGTCAGAAAGATCCCCTGGAGAAGGAAATGGCACCCACTCTAGTATTCTTGCCTAAAGAATCCCAAGGACAGAGGAGCCTGGTGGGCTATGGTTCATGGGGTCGCAAAGAGTCGTACACGACTTAGCAACTAAACAGCAATAACAACAATCTTTGTGAAAGGATGCGAGCTTAGGGACCCTCCAGTTAAGTGGACAATTTGTGGTTGCCCTTTGCATCCTAGAGTTTCTGACCTAAAGTGGGCAGATCTGTGTCCACTCTGACTCTGTGCTGCATGTGGAATAATGGGCTTAACTCTCCTGGGAGGTGAACTCCCCCAAACCTACCTCCGCCCCCTGCCCCCCAGGACTCCTCCTTTCTCCTCCCTAATCGGGAGACCAGGGTCCATGGGCGTGAGGACCCGCAAGCCGCAGTCCGAATCTCCTGCCTTCCCTCCGGTCGATCACTGCTGCTGGGCTGCACCTGCCCACCCCCACACGCAAGGTACTGGTCCCCCATCCCCAATCCCTCCATCTTCTGAAGGGCAACTCGCACACCTTGACTCTCAGCAGTGACGGTGGAGAACCTGGCACCCCCTTTCTCGCTCCCACAAGACTCAGAAAAATGCAGGTGCTGTGGTGTGGGCCCCTCCAGGGCCAGCGAGGGTTACAACTCCCCCTCAAAGTGAAGACCCAGCCTCTCCTCCAAGGGACCAGCCTTCAAGCAGGGACCAGGCCTTCAAGTACAGCCTTTCTCACTAGCAGACACACAAAGGACACGCTTTTTTCTGTCCTTCTTTTATGGTATTTCTGTGGTTTAAATCTTTCTAAAAATATTTTATTGGAGTATAGTTGATTTGCGAGGTTGTGTTCATTTCTGATGTACAGCAAAGAGAATCAGTTATACATATCCACATATCCACTCTTTCTGAGATTCGTTTCCCATACAGGTTATTAAAGAATACTGAATGGACCTCCCTGTACTCTACAGCAGGTCCTTGTCAGTTATCTATTTTAGATAATTTTAGCTTGTGTTTGTTCATCCCAGTCTCCCAGTTTATCCCTCCCCCTCCTTGGTTTAACTCTTTTTAAGCTTTTAACACAGCATCTTTATTGAGATGGAATTCATATATTATACCAATCACCCAGTTAAAGTGGACAATTCAGTGGTTTTTAGTATGTTCAGATTCTTCCAACTATCACTGCGATCAACTTTAGAACATTTTCCTCCCCGCAAAAAGAAGCCCCCCACCTCCACTAGCTGTCACTCCCCACTTCCGCCCCCACCCCCACCCCAGGGTGTCTTCATCTACTTTCTATCTCTGTGAATTTATCTATTCTGGATAATTCATATTGGAATCAGGTAACAGTGGCCTTTTGTGTCTGCCTGGCTTCTATCACAAAGAAAAATTTTGTTCCTTCTTTTATTTGCACTTTAATTAGACTGGTAATATAATTTATCAAGAAACATGAGACCCTTGCTGAGAGAGGGGTGCTTGACCATTACCCAGTGACATCAGGCATGAACAGGGCCCTTCTGGCCCGCCTGGCAAAGGCATGGGCATCTTGCTTTCATCTGAACACAGGCTGCACCCACTGCAAAGCCCCTTCCCCAAACCAAAAGTGCCTGGTCACCCTCAGCCCCCTGGGGTCTCACCTACACCTGAAGTTAATTTATTTCCGGTGTTGCTCACGCTCTGTTCAACAGCCAAAGCATGCTCGTGGTTGATGGAGAAATAAGACTAATTTCCCCCAAAGAGATGAGAACCAGCAGTTGTATTTCTCACTTCAGAAGCATGAAATTTGACTGGATGGGGTACACACTGCACAGGAAAGCAGACAGGGAAAACAGACCTGTGATGACAAATGTGAAGGGATCCGAGAACCGCGGGCAATCGGAACGAGCTTCTCCGAGGCTTAATTGGGCAGGTCAGCTCTGAAAAGGGCAGCATAATGATTTACTGTTGGGCTGTTAAAGGCACCTGGCTCAGTGGCATCTCTGGCTGTGCCTGTCCCTCCCAGGACTGTTTCTGGTACTCTGGGGATTGTTCTCAGCAAATGAAAAATGTACTAGTTTTTCGATCATAAGTGTCTGCTGGGTGGAGATGGAATTATGCCTTGTGGACAACAGCTTCTCCCTGTTAACGACTGACTCATGAGCACGAGATACAATTCAGCAGTGGATGTTTTTAACCACTGATACCCTCCCCACTCCACCCCCTGCCTCCCTGCCCTTCCTACAGTAAAGTGGCCAAATGCGGAGATCTCTTATCAGCCAACATCAGCATCACGGCCTTCGTTGTTGGTGCCCCCATATGAGAGACTCTCTACATGCAATTATATACAGTAATCAAGAAGTCATCTTCTGCAAATCCGTGGCTCTGATCACATGTCTGCGCCAGCCTTGAGCCTAACTTCTGTAAGGAACGGAGTGATATGTCTATGCTCTGAATTCACTCCCCAGGCCAGTTTGGGGCCACCTGTCACAGTATGGCCGGGGATCGCCCTGGGTGAGAGCCGGTTTAGATTTCCTGCTTATTCAGATGCAGCCTCCTTCCCGGGAGCCAGACGTTTCGTCTAGACGCTTCCAAGCCAAGAAGGCCCCATGGTGCCCGTCCGGTTCTGGGTCCCCCGAGGCACATGTGCGCCTCTGGTGTCCCAAGCAGCTTTTGTTTGTCCGTGTTTTGTGTTTGAGCGCATCCATCTGGCTCGCCTTCTGCCACCTTTTCTTCTGTTTACACCCACAGTCTCAATTTGTCTTCCAGCTCTTTCCAAACCCATTATGCTAGGGACAGATTTAGTCCATTTCCCAGGCCAGATGCTCAAATACATCGTTTCCTGCATTAAAAATAATCTCAAGCAGGCTCCCAGCCAGCAGCAGGATTTACAGGCCCTTGGAATTCTAGGAGAAATCCGCAGAAACTTTTCTGATTCTGGCTCGGTCCCCCCAGATTCACTCCTCTGGAAGGAAAAAAGGCACTGATTTCATATGAGTGTGGAAAACATCTGAAGTTGTTGGTCTCTCGCAGACGGAAGAGCTGGCCCAGACCCAACAGTACAGTTCTTTGCTGATGTGATGTTCCTCTCTGGTGAGGTCGTGCACCACTCCCTGGCAGGGCGAGCCGCTCCAGAGCTGTCCCCCTGCATTTGTTCATCCATCGCCTCCAGCCTGGGATGCTGGGGTTTTCTGGTTAGCACCATGCTCTCCACCTTCTTGCTGATTTGGGTTCGTACACATTCATCATATTCTCCTCGTATGTCAACTGTTTCACCTGGGACCATCCTTTCTTGTCTCATCGGAAAGCTCCAGGAAAGGGCTTGCTGATGAAAAGGGTATGGTGTTCAGAGGAGAACAAGCTCCCGTCATCACACCCAGGGGAGGAAGCCAGGTTCTCGGCTGGAGCTCAGCAGAGAGTCACCGGGACAAGCATGTGATGCTGCAGGCTTCCTCACTGACGGGAGAGCAGCCCCCCAGGCAGGGACCTCTCCGCCACTCAGGCTCACATGGGGGCCACCCTTGGCTTCCCGGGGAAAAAAGCCAGTCTCAGAATCCAGTGTGGGAGAGACTGCCACCGACTCCCAGGGATCCCGATGGGGGGTTGCAGGTGAGGTCCGGGAAGCTGCAGGTGATCTGGACTCAGGACTCACCAGCGGTGGAGTCTGGCCCCTGGGCCACAGCCTCTCTGAATCCTCCAGGCTGCTGAGCTCCGAACTCAGGTGCCATCATGGCCTGAAGGCTGCACCCAGAATGAAGGTCCAGTGAGAGCCCGTGGGGCTAGAGCAGAGTGGGGACGCATCGCACCTGGGGGCCAGGTGGCGCACCCTGCGTGCCACCCATGGATGCCGCCAAGAGCCCCTTGTCAAATGTAAAGGCGGAGAAACACCATCCCAAGTCACCCCACCCCAGGAGCCATGGGTCCAAACGTCGAAGAGAAAGGGAGGGGTCAAATGTCACCCTCGACTGTCCCAACAGCACTGCTCCACTAGCCTGAGGGTCAAGGCTTCTCCTTAACCTCATCGATCGACGGTCGACGCTGCCCCTATGTTCTTTGCTGTATGTATGACCCGCTTGAAGTGAAGGGAAAGTCACTCAGTTGTGTCTGACTCTTTGCGACCCCATGGTCTATGCAGTCCATGAAATTCTCCAGGCCAGAATACTGGAAAGGGTAGCCTTTCCCTTCTCTAGGGGATCTTCCCAACCCAGGGATTGAACCCAGGTCTCCCGCATTGCAGGCGGATTCTTTACCAGCTGAGCCACGAGGGAACTGCATGACCCGCTTGGTGCCATGTAATGAATGTTTACTCTGGGCCACAAGGTAGGCGGCCTTCCTATGGGAGGGACAGCCTGCAGAGACCCCGAAGAGGATGCTGCTCCCCATTCACTCGCTCCTCAGAGTGGGGTCCGGGGCTGGCAGCGTCAGCATCACCTGGGGACTTGTGTTAGAAATGCAGAATCCAGGACCCCCAGCCCTCCTAGGCAGAATCTGCCTTTAAACCAGACCCCCCAGGTGATCTGAGGCTTCCCAGGTGACACGACCCAGTGGATGAACACACACACACACACACACACACACACACACACACACACACACACGGCAGGTCCTGCTGTGTGGACAATTTGGGATTTTCCCACAAGCAGGTTGGCACAGTGTCTGCAGTCAGCCAGGCTTGTTCTCCTGCTTTTTACAGGGGAACAGTTGCCTTCTTGTGCCCACCTTCTCCTAAAAGTGTGCCATCACAGGCCACTCCCAGGCTACTCGGTTCTGTGGGACGGCCCAAGGCAGCCAGCGAGCTCTGCTCAAGAGAATTTCATTCCCATCATACGTATAAGGGCCGACATACTAATTTTGCAAGCATGATTTAAGTACTGGGGAAAGATTTGTTCATTGGACAAGCAAAGTACTTAAAAAAAGAAAAGTAAACATATTTTCCTTATAAACGCACTATGAAATGTTCAAGGAAGTTTAATTAGCCAGAAGAGTTCCCTGGTGGCTCAGACTTTAGGTAAAGCGTCTGTCTACAATGTGAGAGACCTGGGTTCGATCCCTGGGTTGGAAACATTCCCTGGAGAAGGAAATGGCAACCCACTCCAGTACTCTTGCCTTGAAAATCCCATGGATGGAGGAGCTTGGTGCAGGTTACTATCTGTGGGGTCGCAAAGAGTCGGGCACGACTAAGCGACTTCACTTAATTAGCCAGAAGTTCTAACCTGCCCGTGTGCTAAGTCACATCTGACTCTTTGAGACCCCATCGAGTGTAACCCTCGAGGCTCCTCTGTCCAGGGGATTCTCCAGGCAAGTGAGTTGCCATTTCCTTCTCCAGGGGATCTTCCCAACCCAGGGACTGAATCTGCGACTCCTGCGTTTTCTGCATCAGCAGGCGGACTCTCACCACTGAGCCACTTGGGAAACTTGAAAAGTTCTAAAGTCCTTTTGTAAAAAATTAATTGAATTTAAATAAATTTTTAAATAAAAGAATAAGCTTCGTTAAGTTCGACTCATAAGCTTAAGAAAAGCTGGGTTTTACAACGCGTTACTTTTTAGAACGCTGTATTAAATGAACACTGTATTAATTTTTTAGACACCAAAGTCGCCTTTTTGGGGACTCAAATTCTCCTTTCAGGACCACAGAAAATGTGCAGCAGCAAAGGTACAGAGGCCAAACCAGGCGACATGCTTCCCTGGGGAAACATGGTTTTTCTTACCTGCTCTTCTGAGCCTCATTCTTTTCTCACTGCATCTGGTTTTGCCCTTTGAGGGAGAGAAGAAAAATATGAGTTCTCTGTGTTGCGGAGATGGACGATTTCACACGCTGAGCTCTATTTTTCTGCTGGAGAGCAATTCCTTCCGCCCTATCTCCTCCTAATAATTGATCTTCCATCTTGATTCCATCTCCCTGAGATAGCTCATCTCCTTCTGATCCCATACTTTCATGACTTCTTTTCCAAACACCAGACCCCCGATGTATCCACCAGTGGTCCCCAGGACAGGCAGCTATCATCTCGAATTCAATACCTCTATACTGCCTCCTGGGCCTCCCTCCCCTTTTCCTTGTCCCCAGGTAAAAAGCCTCTTGATGAAAGTGAAAGTGGAGAGTGAAAAGGTTGGCTTAAAGCTCAACATTCAGAAAACGAAGATCATGGCATCTGGTCCCATCACTGCATGGGAAATAGATGGGGAAACAGTGGAAACAGTGTCAGACTTTGTCTTTCTGGGCTCCAAAATCACTGCAGATGGTGACTGCAGCCATGAAATTAAAAGACGTTTGCTCCTTGGAAGGAAAGTTATGACCAACCTAGATAGCATATTCAAAAGCAGAGACATCACTTTGCCAACAAAGTTTCGCCTAGTCAAGGCTATGGTCTTTCCTGTGGTCATGTATGGATGTGAGAGCTGGACTGTGAAGAAGGCTGAGCGCCGAAGAATTGATGCTTTTGAACTGTGGTGTTGGAGAAGACTCTTGAGAGTCCCTTGGACTGCGAGAAGATCCAACCAGTCCATTCTGAAGGAGATCAATCCTGGAATTTCTTTAGAAGGAATGATGCTAAAGCTGAAACTCCAGTATTTTGGCCACCTCATGCGAAGAGTTGACTCATTGGAGAAGACTCTGATGCTGGGAGGGATTGAGGGCAGGAGGAGAAGGGGACGACAGAGGATGAGATGGCTGGATGGCATCACTGACTCGATGGATGCGAGTTTGAGTGACCTCCGGGAGCTGGTGATGGACAGGGAGGCCTGGCGTGCTGCGGTTCATGGGGTCGCAAAGAGTCGGACACGACTGAGCGACTGATCTGAGGCTCAGAACGTCAGGCATCTTAACGCCTCTGCCACGGTCCCACCTCTCTTTAATAAGTTCATTCTTTCTTAGACATTTCCATAGCACTTCCATTACCTTGCGTGCATGCTAAGTCACTTAAGTCGTGTCTGACTCTTTGTGACCCGCTGGACTGGGGCTCGACGGGCTCCTCTCTCCATGGGGATTCTCCAGGCAAGAACACTGGAATGGGTTGCCATGCCCGCCTTCGGGGGATCTTCCCAACCCAGGGATCGAACCCACATCTCCTTCGGCTCCTGCATTGCAGCCAGATTCTTTACAGCTGAGCCACCAGGGAAGTCCACCTCCTTTGCCACCATCAGAGGCCAATTACTTATTTCCAAACCACAAGAGCTTTTTTTGGAGGGAGGGCTTTTTTTTTTTTGATTGGTATATAATCCACACACCATGAAATTCACTCGCTTAGAGTGCCCAATTCAGTGTGTAGTTTCTACTGTATCCTCAGATAAGTACAACTATAACCACCATCTAATCCCAGAACATTTTCATCAACCCCCAAAGAAGTCCTGAAAATGACTTCTTAATGAGCCTTATAGCTGGTGGTCTAAATACAGCTGAAGGTGGCTTTCGGGTTAAGCTGCGTCCAGTTCAAATGCTGAGAGTGTCGTGTTGTCCTTACCTGAGGTGACTGTGGTGCAGTGGTCCTGGACTCCAAACTCAACAACATGACATTTACTGCTTTTGTGGCCTTACTATTTCCTGTGCTCAGTTTTATCATCCATAAAGTAGGACGACGACGGTATTTGTTGTTGTTCAGTCGCTCAGTCGTGTCCAAGTCTTTGTGACCCCATGGACAGCAGCACACCAGGCTCTCCTGTCCTTGACCATCTCCTGGAGTTTGCTCAGACTCATGTCCGTTGAGTCGGCGATGCCATCCAACCATCTCCTCCTGTTGCCCGCTTCTCCTTTTCCTTTATAACAATGCTATAGTACGAGAATAAATCAGATACACTGGTGCAATGGGAGCAATCTGTAAACACAAGTTGTTATTCTATGGATTTCTGATCCAACTGTATAACCTTAATGCATCTTAAAATCTTAATCTTGAGATGATGGCAGATTTACCGACGTTGCAAGAAATCATACAGACAGATTCCTCAGCTTTCTCCAGTGAGCTCATCCTGAAAAATCACAGTCCAAATCACAGCCAGAAAATCGACCCGGATGCAGACAAGATACTGAATGTTTCTGCCACCAGAAGGACCCCTCGCGTCTCCCTGTGACAGCCCCTACTCACTCTTCAACCTCCCCTGGGAAATCCCTGATCTGCTTTCTGCTTTGTCATTTCAATCACGTTAAATCAGAACAGGTGGGATAGCTGCTTTTTACAGTGTTCTGTACAGTTGCTCTGGGAGATACACAGACTGGTAGCCTCACTTTAGAGTGAGAAAATGGACTTGGCCAGCGTCCCATAGGGTGTGCATGACAGAGCTGGCCCTCAGATCACCTAGATAAATACACCCTGTGCTTTCCCTGCCCCCCCCTGCCCCCCACCATACCATTCTGCCTCCTTTATAAACTCATTCATTCAACAAACATTTCCAGAGTGCCTGGGCTCCGCGGACCCAGAAATGATAAGAGGCTGGGCTTCCCTGGTGGCTCAGCGTTGAAAAGCCCACCTGCCAATACAGGAGACATGGGTTCCGTCCCTGGGTCAGGAAGATGCCCCTGGAGCAGGGCATGGCAACCCACTCCAGTACTCTTGCCTGGAGAATCCCTTGGACAGAGGAGCCCAGCGGGCTATGGTCCACGGGGCTGCCAAGAGTCGGACATAACTGAGAGGCTGAACAAAGACAAGGTGACGGCACCCTTACCGAGTTTGTTGCCTGGGCTCTGAACCCTGCTCCTATCCAGCCAACACCAAAGAGGACGCAAGCATCCTGGGTCTCTCAGGGGGCAGGATCGGTTCTATTGTAGGTCACAGCCCTGCCCTGGGGCTTATTCTCCATGGGTCTCTGCATCTTTCCTTCTCTGCAGCAAAGGGTCCTTCCTAGTTTGCTGCTGAGCAGCTTCCGCATTCCGCTTCCTGCCCACACCAGCCTGGAGGTCCAGAAGCTTCTTTCATTTTTGAACCATCTATGCCCCTTTAAGTTCACACTGGTGATGCACCCATCAACCCAAGCCTTATAAACACGGTGTGGGTTTCCCCAGATTCACCAGGGATTTATAAAAGTCACACTCACAGCCAGATGGGGCCCCATCTGGCTTGGGATTCAATGGAGGATGCTGTGGGACCCCACCCGTGAGAGTCTTAGAAGCCTTCTGACCAGCTGAGAGGTCTCAAAGTTGTGCTCTAAATATTCCTGGAGTCATGAAAGAGGGGACCTTTTCCCTCATGGCCATCTTACTTTGAAAATAATTTGCCTTTCTGGAAAGACTGGGAGTATGAAACAATTTAATTCTGAACCCAGAAAATCCTGGCTTTTGAAAATTATATTTTGTGAGTTATATTTGAAAACTGAAATTTTCTTCTTTTAGTTCCTTTCTGTCTGTCCCTTACCTGCTGAAAGATAGCAGTTTGCACTTTCCACATTCTGCCCAACACTTCCGTAGCCAAACCCACTGTCCGTGGGTCATGGATAGCTTTCTTTTCCACCTTTCATTTCCACATCTGTCACAGTTTAGCAGGTGACAGCTTTGCTAAACTTTCCGCTGCTACATCACACATATTTTTTCCCCCTCCAGCTTCCAAGAGCAATTTATTCATGGCTCTTCCAGGGCTAATAACAATCTTCCTGAAATTCTTTAAGCCGTGACATAGGCTTAAAGCCAAGGCCTTACAATTTATGTTTTAAAATGTCAATACCCCATTGCTGGTATCAGTTTCCATTTTGGTTATCTATTGCTGTGTGCCTCACCACCGGAAAACGTGGTGTCTTAAAACAACCACGTTTTGTTATCTCTCACTGTTCCCTGGGTGGACTGGTCACGGTGAGTGGCACTCGCTGGGCCTTTCATGTGACGGCAGGCAGATGTTCCTGGGGTGTATGAGACCAGAGAAAAAGGTCAGAGTGTGACCCCAGAAGATTTGTGTGCCTGATTAAAGAACCTGAACTCTAAAACACAGTCAACGGGGATCCCTGGGAAGAATTTTGAGTGAAAAAGTGAGGTTATTAGCTCTTTCGTAAGAAAATGAGAAGCCATGTGCGGATGGGCGAGGGAGTGCCGGAGAGGTGCAGATTGTTAGAAGGCCTGGGGGTGGGCAGAGGCTGCTGGGGGTGAGAGCTGAAGTGCAAGGGCACGGGCACGTTGGTATTCACAGGCACCTCCCAGCCGAGCATCCCCACTTCCGGTGTTTACTTTCTCAGTGAAGGGCAACCACAGTCTATCTAGTTGTGCAAGCCAGAACCCTAGGGGCCATCTGCAGCTCCCGAGATAGAGAGCATCATGTGCCCTCACTTTCCTGGGGTGGGGTCTGATTCCCTGTCCCACTGTCTTTCCCCTTTGCCACTTGGCGTCCCTGGGCTGATAGTGTATGAGCAGACTCTTTTCAGGCCTCGTCTCACCAGAGTCTTGAAATACGCTTGTGTGTTCTGGCTTGGCCTCTTGTCCTTCTGTTGTCCACCATGGAAGAGCTTGCCCCAGGTAACTGCAGCTTCTAGAATGAGAAATACATGCATCGGGACTTCCCTGGCGGTCCAGTGGCTAAAACTATGCACTCTCAGTGAGGAGGCCTGGGTTTGATCCCTGGTGAGGGAACTAGGTCTCACATGCTGCAACTAAAGATCCTGCATATGACACTAAGACCCAATCAGTTCAGTTCAGTCGCCCAGTCGTGTTCAACTCTTTGCAACACTATGGACTGCAGCATGCCAGGCTTCCCTGTCCATCACTAACTTCTGGAGCTTGCCCAAACTCATGTGCGTTGAGTCAATGATGCCATCCAACCATCTCATCCTCTGCCATCCCCTTCTCCTCCCATCTTCTATCTTTTAATACAGCCAAATAAATAAATTTAAAAATTCTATTTAAAAACAAAGGAAATACATGGATCCCAACCAACCTGAGACCTATAACAAGAAAAAGAAATGATTACTGTAACCATGGAGAATTTGGGTTACCCAATATTACAGTGGAAACCACTGATAACTGTTTGTTATTTCACTGCAGTGCAAACCTAATCAGTATAATTATCTTGTACTTCCCTATCTATTCCTCCATTTAGTGCCGTCGGCCTACCTCAGTAATATCTCTGGAACCTAATCATATCTCTCTGTCTGCAAGACCGCCATTATCTTAGCTCAAGCGCTGGCCCCTTTTTCGCCTGGACCTCGGCAAAGACTCCTGCCTGGTCACACCCCTCTGGCTCTGGGCCCTTGGCATAGAGCTCTCCACCCTGCAGCTAATATGACCTTTGAAAACGACAAGTCTCATTTTAGAGTCTTGCCAATCTCTTGGCCCAGCTGACGCGTTGATTCTCACTCTGCTCTGACAATGGAGGCTTCCTTATCCACGGGGCCCCTGTGCCCACTGGGGCACATCCAGGTTACCATTTCACCATGACCTCTTGGGGGCAGAACTGACACATATCAGGAGCCTTTGAACCAAGGGGACAAGTCTGTTTGGGCTGAACAAAGGGTGAAGTCCCTCTTGGTGGGCTCAGGATGTGGGGAGAGCACGCAGAGAGAAAGATGGCCCCTCAGCCCAGGCTGCCCCCAGCCATGAGCTCTCCCAGGGTATAGACAGGCTGCCACGTGGGCCAGGGTCCCACCTGGCACTTCTGGGGCAGAGGGTGGACAGTCCCTCCACGCTCTCCTCTCTGTACAGTTCCCGCAAGCCAGCAAGTCCCTCTGGCCTCATGCTCAGGCTCCCCTTGTCCACCCCCTCCCCCCCGCCCCAGCCCCCCATACAGTCCGGATTAAGATCTGCTCACTGCGGATGAACTTCAGCCCCTGACATTCAGCCCCTGGGATGTTGCCTTTTGATCCCCTGGATGCTCTGCGCTTACAAATCAAGAGCTCTGGCTCTCACAGCTTTTATCTCTGGACCAGAAGCCAGTGGCCAAACCTTGACCCCATCTTTTGTCTTTGCCGTTCAGGAAAGCATAGCCTGCATCCTCCCCTAGGAAGAGCCATGCTGGTTTAGGAGCTCAAAGACGAAAGGCACAGTAAGACATGATTTGAAACACATCCTAGCCTGATAACATCACTGTCCGTCTCCACTTAAGACTACTCAATGGCTTCCTGTTGATCTTAAGATAAGAATGAAATCTTAATCATGGCCCCAGAGAGCCTGAATGGTCTGACTTCCGGCTTCCCCTCCAACTAATCGTCCCCTCCAGCCCACTTTCCAGGCCTCGAAGGAGCCATACTCCCTCCTCTACAGAGTTCTCCTTCGTCTGGAAAGCCCCTCTAGCCATCCTTCCCCCACCCCTCCACCCCCCAACCCCCTACCCCTCCAACCCCTCCCCTCCCCTGCCCACCAGGCAAGACCCTGTGATAAACTCCCATAGCCTCTCTCCATTTGAGGAATTCCTTTCACTTGCTGGGTTTTTTGGCCACCATCTCTCTCTCCCTGAGTCTGTAAGCTGTGAGAGAATTAGTACGTTGTTGTCTTTTTCATCATGAGTTTTTCTTTAGTGAATGAATGAGTGAGTGGGATAGATAGATAAACGGATGGATGCAGGGGTGGTAGTTACTGGTTAAAGGCAATCTCGTATCTCTGGGTCCTAATCCAATTTGGTTCATCAGAGAACAGACCCAGCCTGATGAATGGTTGGAACATTCGCTGCCTATTTGGGTTTGAAATAGAAAATTTAAGTCCTCCTAAATCACTTGGTCCCACCCACCAGACATTTTATCCCTTAGGGTTTTTCTTTTGTGCTGGTCCTCAAGATCTTTTACTAAAATTCCAATAATTCTAGGAGGGTTTAGTCCTCTAGGGCTATATTTCAGGCAGCAGAATTCATAGCTGAGCCATGGAGATGAGAGGAGAAGGAGGATGGGGAAGCCAGAGAAATGAGAGGTGGGGAAAGGGGACAGACGACCAGGGAGACTCTAAGAGTCAGCCTCTCAGATTTGCCAAGATCCCATCCTCTTACTTTAAAGCTTCACGACCCTGCGAAAAGTCTTTTTGCTGTTTTGAATTTTGCCCCAAGTGACAAGGGTACAAAAACAAACAGGGGACATTCCTTTCAAGGTAACTGGAAGCACATTTATCTATTTTTCACTATTAGAGAAATGTTGTCAGTCACGTGCCTGGCCCCGGGCAGGGCACTAGAAATAGAGAATGAACGGAACAGACCATGTTTTGCCCACATAGGATAGTGGGGACTTCCCACAAGATCTTTTAGAGAAAAAGACCTGCGTTCTTTCGGGTCCACCCAGACTCCCCTGGCCTGAAACTGCCTGGAAGAACTGGGGCAGGGTGGGGAATCAGGGGACAGTTGGGGGCCATATTGTTGGGAGTCACAGAAAGCATCGAAAGGGAAAGGAAAGAATATTCTCCTTTCCCATCTTCTAAAATTTTTGGTGCCAGAACATGGGAAGATGAGGGGAGACGGGGACGTTGGAAGTTCCAACTGGGAAGTCCGGTTGGAAGCCGGACTCCAGGAAGTGTCATCATTGTGGTTGGAGTCACTCTGATGGCCTGAAGCCAGCCTGTAGTTTGAAGCTTTGCTACAAATAGAGAAAACATGTCAAGTCTGCAGAGGAGAGTTTAACTGACTGGAGGTGGGACAGTCAGTTAAATCTGCTGCATCTTTTTTCACTTCTCTTGTTTCCCTTTGTTCCTGGTTTTCAATTTCTACCCTTCTCCAGTTACATAAGAGCTTCCTCTTCTAGCATCCTACCCTTAATGAAATCCCTTCTATTCCTTTTCTTACTTATATTACACATTCTTCCACCTCCCCCCAACCAGGCCATTACAGACGGCACGTACAAAACACAGCGATTCTGCAATTTCAATAAAAGCCATGTAATCGCTTCCTAAAGCACCGCTATGCTTTGAAAAATCAATATTCCTCCATTGGCAATTTCCCATAATGTGGTTAGTTTAACAAAATAAAATTTGAAAAATCAAAACATTGTGAGAACAACTGTATTCTTCCAAGTTCTCTTTAATCTCCTACCCGCCAGTGTTTCTTTCGTGTCCTCCTACCTCACTGCTGGCGAAGGGAGAAAGTCAAGGAGAGCTGACCTTGGTCCATTTCAGAAGAAAAAGTATATTAGTCAGGGTCGCTTGGCTGTAAGTGATAGAAACTCAGCAGGAGTTTAGTCCAAATGGGAAAGGTGTAGAGGGAGGGGGTGGGCTTGCTGGCAGAGGGAGGGGAGACCGGCCTGGCAACAAAGTGAGCAGATGTCTCTCCACTGAAACCCAAAGCAAGTGGTGCCTTCGCACACCCACCTTCAGCTGGGCATTTATGAGGGTGCTGGGGATGAAGCTGGAGGAAGATGCTCTCCTGTTTGGAGAAGGTTTCTGGGCTCAGGGGTTGAGGGTGGTTTATTGGGGGAAATCATCATCTTTTTGCCCCAGGGTTCTTCGGGATCCCGTTCTGGATTCTCCCACTTGGCAAACAGGAAGAGGTTGCAGCAGAGCTGTCTACAAGAACTGCATCCACTTTCTCACCAGCAGAGCTCCCAGCCACCGGTCTCTACCCTGGAGCCGTGCACGGCTTGATCACCCACAACCTCCATATGCCAACACCACGGCACTCTACTGGACACACCTGACCTTTCTTCTTTTTAATTTGGCTGCACCAGGTCTTAATTGCGGCATGTGGGATCTAGTTCCCTGACCACGGATCTAACCCAGGCCGCTGCATTGGGACCCCCGAGTCTTAGCCACTGGACCGCCAGGGAAGTCCCGCCTGTCTTCCTTCTTGAGACGCTAGTCCCTGGGCATCTCCAGTTTGCCCGTCCCTGTTTTCTCCTCCTGCGCTGGCCTCTCCTTCATGCTGTTCTGCTGGCTCTGCCTTCCCCGTTGGTCCCCCAGACGTCAGATCTGCTCAAGGCTGGGTCCTGGGCCCTCTTCTAGTCGCTGTGTCCTCTGGTGAAGCAATTAATTCCATTGGTGAACATTCCCACTTAGATGTGCCCTGGGCATGTCAAACTCAGCACGCAGAACAGAGCCCTAGGCAGTCAGAGTCCGATCTTCTCCTACTACTCGTAAGAGGCACCATTCCCCATCCCCACCCCGTCCCTGTCACCTCTGGTTACTGGGATCCGTCCATGACTCCTTGCATTTCCACTCTCCACTATGCAACTGGATCTGTTGTTGTTTAGTTGCTAAGTCATGTCCGACTCTTTTGTGACCCCATGGACTGTAGCCTGCCAGGCTCCTCTGTCCTTGGGATTCTCCACGCAAGAACACTGGAGTGGGTTGCAATTTTCTCCTCCAGGGGACCTTCCTGAGCCAGGGATCAAACCCAAGTCTCCTGCATTGACAGGTGGATTCTTTACCTCCTGAATAGGGAAGCTCCTTAGCTTGTAATTCAGTTCAGTTCAGTCAGTTCAGTCGCTCCGTCATGTCCAACTCTTTGCCACCCCATGAATCGCTGCAACGCCAGGCCTCCCTGTCCATCACCAACTCCCGGAGTTCACCCAGACTCATGTCCATCGAGTCAGTGATGCCATCCAGCCATCTCATCCTCTGTTTTATTTTTCATTACTTTCCATGCAATAGTCTTCATTCTACATAGCTTTTGCTTACTTTTCAAGCACTTCACTTTTAATAGGGTTGTCTAAAAGTTTTATGTTTGCATGATAAAATACAACCATTATAAAAGTTTTCCTTAGTATTTGCATTAAGTTTATAATTTCTCTGATGAGCAAATATTTGTTTTCACTCTTTTTTTTTTTAACTTGGTAAACTTCACACTCATAAAAGTATCTTTGAAAGAGAATGCCAGTACTTCACGATATATCTAAAGAGATGCTGACGTGACCACATTGTTACTCTGAACCAGGACACATGCATTGCGTCTCAGTCACTACAATAACCGCATGGCTGAGTAGTTCTGGTACTATTAATATTTTTCAGTTGAGGACGCTAGGGCTTAAGGAAGTTACAGAAATCCCCTAAGATCCCACAGCTAGAGAGTGTAAAGTAGGAACCAAGAGCTGAGCCTATGCGGGTCTGACACCAAAGCCCATTCCACTCAGCCTCCCAACCCAATGGCAGAAACCACCAGAAACTGTGCTTTGGCAATAACTCAGCTCCTGGCTTTCTAAGAGAAAGAGGTGAAGGGACCAAGTGGGGCTGTGAAGTGCTAGAACTGGGGTGGAATTTCAGAACCACGCCCAGGGCTGCAGAGGGTGAAAACTGGTCCCGGCAAGTGAGCTGGCTACCCTGCGATGGCACCCCACCTTCCGCATATGCTCCTAGCCGAACGCACCCTGGAGAAGGCTTTTTATTCTCTTTCTAGTTCTTGCCTCCAAGAAGGGTTAACCCATTAGGAGAGAAGGGACCTGCATCTATGAAAACACCTACACAGGCTTTTCTCAAGTTTCAATTCCTGTAAATACCAAAAATCCTGTAAGAGTTTAATTGCTGATGTTTCACGTATTAATTGGATGATAAATACTCCTGCTATTGCTGTTAATGCTACCACTAATATTACTCTACTGGTTAAGGTTTTCTGATAGATCTAACTCCGTTGTCTTCTATTGCAGCTTCCCAGTGGACCTGTCATCTCCCAGGGTGTGATGGAGCTTTAGACAGAGGTTTGTGAGTGTTGATGACAATTTACAATAAGGAAGTTTTACTGCTTTTTATGGCTTCCCAAGTGGCTCAGTGGTAAAGAATTCGTCTGCAAATGCAGGAGATGTAAGTTCAATCCTGGGTTGGGAAGAAGCCCTGAAGGAGGAAATGCAATCTACTCCAGTATTCTTGCCTGGAGAATGGCATGGACAGAGGAGCCTGGCTGGCTACAGTCAATGGGGTCTCAAATAGTTGGGCACAACTGAAGGTGCACACACACACACACACACACACTTGCTTTTTATGTTCAGAATTACAAAGTTCACATTTGTAATTGGTACTGTAATATTTGAATACATTATCTTTAAATTATCACTATTATGTAGTTAAATTTGGATATTCTAACTGTAAACCAATAGGTACTTAATGTTAACTTACATCAGGACTTTCTGTACACTGTTTGCCTCAAACTGATTTTTAAATAAAATTCATAGATTTCTTTTCAAGGGACAGAGCACACACATGTGTGCATGACCCAATTGCTGCTGGGTAACCCCAGAGATATTTTTTAACCAGCACACATCTGTTCAGATTATTGTGTTTGCTTTCGTTTTGGATTTCAAATACAAGCTATTTGCTGCTAAATTGAATGGGTAAAATGTACAAATAATAATTGACAAAGCATTCAAAGCTATAGTCGAAGTAAAAATCCTTTGGAAACAAAATAAAACAATTGGATGAACCAAAACTATTGTGAAACAGTTAAGTCTCTCAAAGGTATTGGAGGGGCTGTCACATCTGGTATGTTGCTCTGTGTCTAAAATAAATTTCATCAGCTTTTCTTTGCCCGAGGGTTGGTTTTAACTCAAAACATTTTGGATCCATACAAGTTGCAATAAAATGCAAGTGGTCATCGAGCCTCATACAGTCCCAGGGCTGCAGCTAAAGGCTAAAGCGGAGTCCATCCCACCAGGCCTTACAGACAACATTCAATTGAAGTTTTAAGGAATTTAATGCTAAGAAATTAGAAATCCTTTCTGGTTTGGGTGTAAGTTTGATGTGCTGAAATAAGTACATTGTCCTATTGGAGTTTCTTTTTATTTTTTCCATTGAAACCATCACAATAAGGAATATGGCTCTGCTGAATTCTTAAGAAACTTCAAACTCTAGTTATTTTTGCATTTTTCTTTTTTTGGCCCACAGAGCAGCATGCAAAACTTCCCCGACCAAGGATGGAGCTTGTGCCCCTGTGTTGGAAGCAAAGTTTTAACCACTGGATCACCAAGGAAGTCCTTCAAAGGCATGACAGTTTATTCACTCATGACTGTTCCTAGTCTCTGTACAAGTTTAAAGACACTGGACTATTGAAACTACCAACTGGACTGGAAGTACTATTTTTTTAAAATAAAGACTTTACTGGCAAAAACTGGAGACAAAAGTATATCAGTAAGGAATATGGTAAAATACAGAAAGATCTCAGAGCCATACAATTAAGTAAAAAAAAAAAAAAAAAGCAAAGTAATATGTAAAATACCATAATATTTATAAAAAGACTCTTCAGCTCATATACACATGTACATACACCCATCAAACTGTAATACAGGCTACATGGGGCAAGGAGATGCGGATGGGATAGAAAAGGGAGATGTGTGTATTATTTTCTTGTTTATTTTGGGTATGCTACGTGGCTTGTGAGATCTTAGTGCCCCCACCAGGGATCGAACATATGACCTTGCAGTTGAACCTCAGGGTCTTAACCACTGGACCTCCGGGGAAGTCCTTGTGTGTGCTGTTTTGAAAACATTAAGAGGCAAAACCAAACTGAATGCCAACAGGTGAACAAGCAAACCCTGAGGATTGTAAACTACTAACTGTGTGTTCGGAGAAGGCAATGGCACCCCACTCCAGTACTCTTGCCTGGAAAATCCCATGGACGGAGGAGCCTGGTAGGCTGCAGTCCATGGGGCAGCTGAGGGTCGGACACGACTGAATGACTCCACTTTCACTTTTCACTTTCATGCACTGGAGAAGGAAATGGCAACCCACTCCAGTGTTCTTGCCTGGAGAATCCCAGGGACGGGGGAGCCTGGTGGGCTGTCGTCTATGGGGTCACATAGAGTCGGACACGACTGAAGCCACTTAGCAGCAGCAGCAGCAGCAGCAGCAACTGTGTGTTAGACTTCCCTGGTGGCTCAGCTGGTGAAGGATCGGTCTGCAGTGCAGGAGACCCCGGTCCAGTCCCTGGTTTGGGGAGATCCCCTGGAGGAGGAAATGGCTACCCATCATAGTCTTCTGGCCTGGAGAATCCCATGGACAGAGGAGCCTGGTGGGTAGCAGTCCATGGGGTCACAAGGAGTCGGACACGCCTGAGGGACTGAGCGCAGCACAACAGTGTGTATTAGTTTGCTAGGACCATCACCACAGCATACCAGAGACTGGGGGGCTTAAACACCAGGGATGTATTTTGTTTTCCCACAGTTATGGAGGCAGGAAGTCCAAGCTGAGGTGTTGGTAGGGTTGGTTCCCTGAGGCTCCCCTTCCCTGGCTTGCAAACCACACCTTCTCCCTTTGTCTTCAAACGGCTTTTTTCTCTGTGTGGGATTGGATCCCAGGCATCTCTCCCTGTCTGCCCTGATCCCCTCTTCTTTTAAGGACACCTGCCAGCTTGGATTCGGGTCCCACCCTGAAGACTTCACTCTAGCTTTAATTACCTGTTTGTTGGTCAACTCTCTCTGCGTTCGGTCACATTCTGGGGTACTGGGGATTAGGGCTTCAGCATAGGAATCTGGGGGCAGACACAAGTCAGCCACAATTCAGTATTTTTATTTTATTATTTAGCTTTATCTTACGTTATGGGAATTACTAAATACAGCACAATTTTAATAAACCACATTTGGAGAACACGAACATCTGAACACAGATAACAGACTTAACTGGGTGAATTTTGTAAACCATTTAAACTAAAATTATGGTCTGACCATGGATCCTTCAAAATTTGAAGTATTTTTATTTTAAATTCTAGACCAGATGGTTTATGTGTCACAATATGTTCATTTTAACAACCATATGATTTTACACTATAGAAAGGCTAAGGATACACTAAAGACAACTTTGAAAGTGGATTCAGGGGCGTCCCTGGTGGCTCAGTGGTTAAAAAAAAAAATCAACCTGCTGATGCAGGAGACACGGGTTTGATCCCTGATCTGGGAAGATCCCACATGCCAAGGAGCAACTAAGCCCTGTGCCACAATTCCTGAAGCTCGCGTGTGCCGAGAGCCCATGCCCCACAACCAGAGAAGCCACTGCAAGGAGAAGCCCACACACCACCACCAGAGAGGAGCCCCGGCCCACCACAACCAGGGAAAGCCTGCGTGCGGCAACGGAGACCCAGCATGGCCAGAAACAAGTGCGGCAACGAAGACCCAGCATGGCCAGAAACAAGTAGAGTTATTTAAAAATATATATTCTGTTGAAATCTCCTTCATCAGACTGGGATGCATTTTAAAGGTTGTGCCCAGTACTCAGAGGTCATTTCTCTGAGGTGGCCTCCTTTACGCTCCGTCGGAAGGTGACTGATCCTTCCACGGTCCTGCTGATGGGCTGCAGCTCACTTGCAGAAGGCTCTGCTAGACGCGTTCCAGTTTGGATCATGGCAAAGACTGCGTATTCACCCGTCTTTTCATCTCCCAGCATCTAGCAAAGATGTCCCCCCGGATTCATGCGTGGAAGCTCTAACTGCTGGCACCTCAGCACTCGACCTTCCTTGAAACAGGTCATCATGGATGTAACTGGTTCAGGTGAGGTCCCACGGGAATGGGGGGGCGGAGGGCGGGGTGGAGCAAGTCCTTGATCCACTATGACCGGTGTCCTACACAGATATGCAGACACCTTGTGAATATGGACAGACATTGAGACTCTGTTAAAAGCCATAGGCCATCAGAGATAGCCGTAACCTTGGGGGAGCCAGGATGGAAGTGTGGAACAGTTATCCCCTCCAGCCAAGCCCACTGACAATTTGGTCTTTGACTTCTGGCCTCCATGATACCGTCTCAGTGTTTAGAGCACCTAGCTTGTGGTACTTTGTTAGGGCACTTCTAGGAAGCTGATACTGTGAGGATCAATGAACAAAGTGAAAAGGAGCCCTAATAGAGTGTAGCCAGGGCCTTCCCTGGTGGACCAGGGGTTAAGACTCTGTGCTCCTTGCAGGGCAGGAATAGAGCTGCAGATGTAGAGAATGGGCTTGTGGATCAGGGGGAGGAGGTGGGGGCACAAATTGAGAGAGTAGCATTGACACTAGGCTTCCCAGGTGGCTCAGTGGTTAAGAATCTGCCTGCAGTGCCGGAGACACAGGCGATTTGGGTTTAATCCCTGGGTCGGGAGGATCCCCTGGAGAAGCAAGGGAATGGTTGCCCGGTCCAGTATTCTTACTTGGAGAATCCCACGGACAGAGGAGCCTGGTGGGCTACGGTCCATGGGGTCACAAAGAGTTGGACGTGGCTAAGGGGATTGAGCACAGGGGATCTATACACTGCCATGTATAGATGGATAGCTGGCGGGAAGCTGCTGCAAGTTCAGCTCGTGCTCCATGATGACCCAGAGGGGTGGGAGAGGGGTGGGGAGGTGGAAGGCTCCAGAGGGAGGAGATACATGTGCACCTGTGGCTGATCCACTTGGTTACACAGCAAAAACTAATGCGGCATTGTAAAGCAACTATGTTCCAATAATAATATAAAATAAATGTCCTCTACAGAACAACGAACAGAAGCCCTCTGTGCTCCCGGTACAGGGTGCCTGGTCAGGAAACTAGCTCCTGTGTGCTGCAGCCAAGGCTCAGCCCAGCCAAATTAAACAACAGCAAAAAGAAGTGTACCCAGTACGGCAGAAACTAACACAAGATTGTAAATCAACTAATACTTCAATAAAATTAAAAAGAAAAAACATCGCATCCAGACAACAGGCATCGCTGGGCCACGTGGTTCTCCTTCCTATAAATTACTTGTTGGACTTGAGTCTGTTCAGTTTCTTGTCCCCTCTCCGCTGTGTCTCCTCCTGACAAGACCACACAAGGCTCTTAAGTGACCGGAAGGAGGCCTGCTTTCCCGTGCTTGCACACACAGTCCCCCGTCTGTCTCATATGCAGCAAATATTTCTTGAGAACTGCCGGAGTCGTCATTTGCCCGGAGGAAAGCACACACAAAACAAGGGCTCAGATGAGAAGCAATGAGCTTTCTAAACCAAATTCACCAACACAAACTTATTTGCAGACTCATATTTTCAACCAGCCCAGCCTCTGTTCCCGGGCCAGGCACAAACTGTTGCGATGTTGGTTTCTGGCTCCCACACTTGTTTACGATCTTGGAACCATTCTCAATTGTTTACAGCGATGGCTGCATTTCTTCCTTGGGAACTCGTCTTGGAGATCCCCACAGCCGTTTTGGGGAACTGAGACAGAGAACCAATTTGCATTCGTGGCTCGTGCGCTTACCCGCTCCTGTCCCAAGCCAGGTCCTGACTGTCCTCCTGTTTGCAATTCAGGTGTCCTGGGCCCTGGGGGCCAGGCTCCACAGAGCCCCTATCTTCTTGTTTATTTCTTTGTTCAGTACAGATACCCGGCCTACCTCCCAATGTGTTCAGAAGTGAGAAACGGCTGGGATGGGCCCATTAAAAAAAAAAAAAAGAAGAGGCAAGAGAGTTCACATCTTTTGAGCATTTACACGTGTGGGTTTTTGCGTGGATATTAGCTCAGCAATCATCCAACCACTGGGACACTGGGTGTTCTATCCCTGTTCACACGGAGAAATGATGTGTAGAGGAGTGAAACTGTGCCCACACTCCTCAGACTGATTTATGGTGGGCCTGGGGCCAAAAGCACGTCTGTCGGATGGTGGGGCTTGTGTTTTTCCATGTCACCTACAGGGCTTATGTAGAGCCTGGATAGCTGTGTAGACAGTAAACAGAAAAGGAGGCTAAGGGTATAAACAGCTGCCAGTGGGTGTAAAACAGAGCTAAGAGTTTTAGAGCACCAAGGAACGGATTGCTGGCTCTCGTCTGATAACTAGGTCAACACAATTCATGAAGAAGACACTTTTTTGAGAAATTTGCTGCAAAGACCTTCTGTTATTATGGGGTCAACCCAGTGATGCCTAAGGTCTTCCATCAGTCAGGAACTGTCGAATCTCCTCACTTGGAAATGGGCTGCTCTGGGGTGGGTTTGGTTGTCGGACCTGTTCAGGTATATGGGCAGCGCGGGGAGGTGAGTGGCATCTAGAAGCAGGGCCTGGACACTTGGACTCCAAGGAGCTGCCGGGCCAGAGTCAGAAAGAATGGGCCAGTGCTGGGTTTCCAGGACACATGAGGCTGGGCCCAGGGGTGTGTGTGTGTGTGTGTGTGTTTGTGTGTGTGTGTATGGGACCAGTGTGCAAAGAGGTCAAGCAGGTGGAAACAGGGTAAGCCTGCATCATTCCAACATAAAGCCAATCCACTTCTGTGCTTCCTTTTTTTTTTCTCCTGGATCTTCCTCTTCTTCTTTTAATTGGAGGATCATTGCTTTGCAGTGTTGTGTCAGTTTCTGCTGTACGACCACATGCATCAGCTATACACATACACACGTCCCCTCGCCCTTGGACCTCCCTCCCTCGCCTCTCCCATCCCCTAGGTCACCCCAGGGCCCCTCACTGATCCCTGTGCCCCTCTCCCCCTCCCGTCCCCTAGGTCACCCCAGGGCCCCTCACTGATCCCTGTGCCCCTCTCCCCCTCCCGTCCCCCAGGTCATCCCAGGGCCCCTCACTGATCCCTGTGCCCCTCTCCCCTTCCGTCCCCCAGGTCATCCCAGGGCCCCTCACTGAGCCCTGTGCCCCTCTCCCCTTCCGTCCCCCAGGTCATCCCAGGGCCCCTCACTGATCCCTGTGCCCCTCTCCCCCTCCCGTCCCCTAGGTCACCCCAGGGCCCCTCACTGATCCCTGTGCCCCTCTCCCCCTCCCGTCCCCTAGGTCACCCCAGGGCCCCTCACTGATCCCTGTGCCCCTCTCCCCCTCCCGTCCCCCAGGTCATCCCAGGGCCCCTCACTGATCCCTGTGCCCCTCTCCCCCTCCCGTCCCCCAGGTCATCCCAGGGCCCCTCACTGATCCCTGTGCCCCTCTCCCCCTCCCGTCCCCTAGGTCACCCCAGGGCCCCTCACTGATCCCTGTGCCCCTCTCCCCCTCCCGTCCCCCAGGTCATCCCAGGGCCCCTCACTGAGCCCTGTGCCCCTCTCCCCCTCCCGTCCCCCAGGTCATCCCAGGGCCCCTCACTGATCCCTGTGCCCCTCTCCCCCTCCCGTCCCCCAGGTCATCCGAGGGCCCCTCACTGATCCCTGTGCCCCTCTCCCCCTCCCGTCCCCTAGGTCATCCCAGGGCCCCTCACTGATCCCTGTGCCCCTCTCCCCCTCCCGTCCCCCAGGTCATCCCAGGGCCCCTCACTGATCCCTGTGCCCCTCTCCCCCTCCCGTCCCCCAGGTCACCCCAGGGCCCCTCACTGATCCCTGTGCCCCTCTCCCCCTCCCGTCCCCCAGGTCACCCCAGGGCCCCTCACTGATCCCTGTGCCCCTCTCCCCCTCCCGTCCCCTAGGTCATCCCAGGGCCCCTCACTGATCCCTGTGCCCCTCTCCCCCTCCCGTCCCCTAGGTCATCCCAGGGCCCCTCACTGATCCCTGTGCCCCTCTCCCCCTCCCGTCCCCTAGGTCACCCCAGGGCCCCCTGCTGGGCCCCCTGTTGAGCCCCCTGTTCTGTGCAGAAGCTCCCCACCATGTTTCACACACAGTCGTGTATACATGTCAGTGCTACTCTCTCAATTAGACCCACCCTCTCCTTCTCTCGTTTTGTCCATGTATCCATTTATTCGTGCCCTCTAGATGGGTTCACCTGTACCAATTTTTTTTAGATTCCATATGTATGCACTAATATACAGTATTTTTTTTTTCTTTCTGACCTACTTTATTCTGTAATATCCAGATCACCTTCTTATTTGTGTGTGATGGACTTCGTGTAAAACAAGAGTGAAAAAACACTTTTCATCTATTCATCTTTAGGACTCTTTGAATTCTTTATATAAAAAAGTACTTTTTAAAAGTACAAGAGCAGTTTGGTAATTCATAATTTATTACAGTAGAAAGGTGGAGGGCCCAAATGTCTTCTAGGGGGTGTGGATGTGGGTGATCTCACTGCTCCAACGCCCTGCAGGCAAAGTCCAGATTTCAGAACTGGGGAGGGGTGCTGTTGAGTTTCCCCACATTGCGCTCCTGGCTGGTTTTTCAACGCTCAACTTTCTCATTTCCTCCCCCTCAAAGTCAGGGACTTGGTGTTCTAAACATACTGTGTGCACGCTCAGTCACTTAGTCGTGTCCAAGTCTTTGCCACCCCCTGGACTGTAGCCCAACGAGGCTCCTCGATCCATGGGATTCTCCAGGCAAGAATACTGGAGTGGGTTGCCATGCCCTCCTCCAGGGGATCTTCCCGACTCAGGTTTCAAACCTGCATCCCCTGCATTGGCAGGCAGACTCTACCACTAAGCCACCTTGGGGCTACTCACAGTTTCCTGGCCAGCTCACCCACTCTTCTGTCTGGGCCTTTGCATTTCCATTTGATCGGATCACTGCCGCCCCCCACCCCGACCTTTCTCTCTGACCCTCCAGATCAGATCAGATCAGTCGCTCAGTCGTGTCCAACTCTTTGCGACCCCATGAATCGCAGCACGCCAGGTCTCCCTGTCCATCACCAACTCCCGGAGGTCACCCAGACTCACATCCATCGAGTCAGTGATGCCATCCAGCCATCTCATCCTCTGTTGTCCCCTTCTCCTCCTGCCCCCAGATTCTCCCAGCATCAGAGTCTTCTCCAATGAGTCAACTCTTCGCATGAGGTGGCCAAAATACTGGAGTTTCAGCTTTAGCATCATTCCTTCCAAAGAAATCCCAGGGCTGATCTCCTTCAGAATGAACTGGTTGGATCTCCTTGCAGTCCAAGGGACTCTCAAGAGTCTTCTCCAACACCACAGTTCTAAACCATCAATTCTTCGGCGCTCAGCCTTCTTCACAGTCCAGCTCTCACATCCATACATGACCACAGGAAAGACCATAGCCTTGACTAGGCGAAACTTTGTCAGCAAAGTAATGTCTCTGGTTTTGAATATGCTATCTAGGTTGGTCATAACTTCCTTTCCAAGGAGTAAGCATCTTTTAATTTCATGGCTGCAGTCACCATCTGCAGTGATTTTGGAGCCCAGAAAAAGAAAGTCTGACACTGTTTCCACTGTTTCCCCATCTATTTCCCATGAAGTGATGGGACCAGATGCCATGATCTTCGTTTTCTAAATGTTGAGCTTTAAGCCAACTTTTTCACTCTCGACTTTCACTTTCATCAAGAGGCTTTTGAGTTCCTCTTCACTTTCTGCCATAAGGTGGTGTCATCTGAATATCTGAGGTTATTGATATTTCTCCCAGCAATATTGATCCTAACTTGTGTTTCTTCCAGTCCAGCGTTTCTCATGATGTACTCTGCATATAAGTTAAATAAGCAGGGTGACAATATACAGCCTTGACGTACTCCTTTTCCTATTTGGAACCAGTCTGTTGTTCCATGTCCAGTTCTAACTGTTGCTTCCTGACCTGCATACAAATTTCTCAAGAGGCAGATCAGGTGGTCTGGTATTCCCATCTCTCTCAGAATTTTCCAGTTTATTGTGATCTACACAGTCAAAGGCTTTGGCATATTCAATAAAGCAGAAATAGATGATTTCTGGAACTCTCTTGCTTTTTCCATGCTCCAGCAGATGTTGGCAATTTGATCTCTGGTTCCTCTGCCTTTTCTAAAACCAGCTTGAACATCAGGAAGTTCACGGTTCACATATTGCTGAAGCCTGGCTTGGAGAATTTTGAGCATTACTTTACTAGCGTGTGAGATGAGTGCAATTGTGCGGCAGTTTGAGCATTCTTTGGCATTGCCTTTCTTTGGGATTGGGATGAAAACTGACCTTTTCCAGTCCTGTGGCCACTGCTGAGTTTTCCTAATTTGCTGGCATATTGAGTGCAGCACTTTCACAGCATCATCTTTCAGGATTTGGAATAGCTCCACTGGAATTCCATCACCTCCACTAGCTTTGTTCATAGTGATGCTTTCTAAGGCCCACTTGACATCACATTCCAGGATGTCTAGCTCTAGGTCAGTGATCACACCATCATAATTATCTGGGTCGTAAAGATCTTTTTTGTACAGTTCTTCTGTGTATTCTTGCCACCTCTTCTTAATATCTTCTGCTTCTGTTAGGGCCATACCATTTCTGTCCTTTACTGAGCCCATCTTTGCATGAAATGTTCCTTTGGTATCTCTGATTTTCCTGAAGAGATCCCTAGTCTTTCCCATTCTGTTGTTTTCCTCTATTTCTTTGCATTGATCGCTGAAGAAGGCTTTCTTATCTCTTCTTGCTAGTCTTTGGAACTCTGCATTCAGATGTTTATATCTTTCCTTTTCTCCTTTGCTTTTCACTTCTCTTCTTTTCACAGCTATTTGTAAGGCCTCCCCAGACAGCCATTTTGCTTTTTTGCATTTCTTTTCCATGGGGATGGTCTTGATCCCTGTCTCCTGTACAATGTCACGAACCTCATTCCATAGTTCATCAGGCACTCTATCTATCAGATCTAGGCCCTTAAATCTATTTCTCACTTCCACTGTATAATCATAAGGGATTTGATTTAGGTCATACCTGAATGGTCTAGTGGTTTTCCCTCCTGTCTTCAATTTCAGTCTGAATTTGGCAATAAGGAGCTCATGGTCTGAGCCACAGTCAGCTCCTGGTCTTGTTTTTGCTGATTGTATAGAGCATCTCCATCTTTGGCTGCAAAGAATATAATCGATCTGATTTCGGTGTTGACCATCTGGTGATGTCCATGTATAGAGTCTTCTCTTGTGTTGTTGGGAGAGGGTGTTTGCTATGATCAGTGCATTTTCTTGGCAAAACTCTTATTAGTCTTTGCCCTGCTTCATTCCGTATTCCAAGGCCAAATTTGCCTGTTACTCCAGGTGTTTCTTGACTTCCTACTTTTGCATTCCAGCCCCCTATAATGAAAAGGAAATCTTTTTTGGGTGTTAGTTCTAAAAGGTCTTGTAGGTCTTCATAGAACCGTTCAACTTCAGCTTCTTCAGCGTTACTGGTTGGGGCATAGACTTGGATTACTGTGACACTGAATGGTTTGCCTTGGAAACGAACAGAGATCATTCTGTTGTTTTTGAGATTGCATCCAAGTACTGCATTTCGGACTCTTTTGTTGACCACGATGGCCACTCCATTTCTTCTGAGGGATTCCTGCCCACAGTAGTAGATATAATGGTCCTCTGAGTTAAATTCACCCATTCCAGTCCATTTTAGTTCGCTGATTCCTAGAATGTGGACATTCACTCTTGCCATCTCTTGTTTGCCCACTTCCAATTTGCCTTGATTCATGGACCTGACATTCCAGGTTCCTATGCAATATTGCTCTTTACAGCATCAGACCTTGCTTCTATCACCAGACACATCCACAGCTGACCCTCCACCATGCTCCTTTTCCTGGGTAAGGCCTACTCACATTTCTGGGGGAAAAATTATTATTTTATTATGGTAAAATATATGTAAGACAGAATTTACCATATTAACTATTTTCAAGTGTACAGTCAGGGCATTACATACATTCATCGTGTTGTGCAAACATCACTGCCATTCATCTCCAGAACACTTGTCTTCCCAAACTGAAACTGAGTCTCTATCTCCCTAGCCTTGCCTTCCCTGACTCTGGGTCACCTCTATTCTACTTTCTGTCTCTGTGAATTTGCCTATTCAAGGTACTTTGACTAAGTGGAATCATTATTTGTCATTTTGTGATTTATTTCACTTAGAATAGTACCTTCAAGGCTTCTCTGTGTTGTAGCACGTGTCAGAATTGCAATGCTTTTAAAGGTTCTGTTGTCTGACAAGACCACATTTCGCTTCTCTAGTCACCTGCTTCGGAGAAGGCAATGGCAACCCACTCCAGTGTTCTTGCCTAGAGAATCCCAGGGACGGGGGAGCCTGGTGGGCTGCCGTCTATGGGGTTGCACAGAGTCAGACACGACTGACGCGACTTAGCAGCAGCAGCAGTCACTTGCTTGAGTGGTTGCCATCTTTTGGATACTGTGAATAATCTTGCTATGAACACTGACCTGCAAATCCTTTTCATTTTTATGATTCCACTTGGACACTGTCTACTCCCCAAACCAGTTCTGATTCCCCTACCATTCAGGTAACCTTCCCCCTTTGCCCACCAAATTTCTGATTTTTTTTTTTCTCTCATTCCTATTGTCCTGGGGTGAAAACAACCAGTAAAGCCTTAGCATGTAGGCTTTGCCTCAGTCTCTACTCTCTAGGGAACCTCAGCTCAGAAATACATACAGTAAGTCCCCTACATATGAACCTTTAACTTTCGAACTTTCAAAGATGCAAACATGTCGCCCCATGCTAGTCAGGTAAGTTAGCTCATGAGTCTGGCGCACATTGTCATGTGTGTGCATTCTCTGCAACCATGCGTGTGGCTGTGCTTTTCTGTACTCCCCTGTACAGTACGCTTGGAGGGAGGCTCCCTAGTGGCTCAGTGGTGAAGAATCCACCTGCCAATGCAGGAGACACAGGTTCGGTTCCTGGTCTGGGAAGATCCCCTGGAGAAGGAAATGGCAACCCACTCCAGCATTCTTGCCTGGAAATCTCCAGAACAGAGGAAACTGGTGGCCGAGTCCAGCGCGTTGTAAAGACACAACTTAGTGACTGAACAGCACTGTACGGAGTACAGTAGTGCAGTACCTTTATTTCAAGCCTTGGCAGGATGTCTGGAAATAGTGATGGAGCTGGCACTGCTAAGAAGTGCCAGCTGGGGTCCTGCACTGCTGTACTTTTTAAGGTACTGTACAGTCTAAAATGTTTTTTGTTTTTTTTACGTATTATTTGTGTGAAAAGAACTATGAACATATTACAGTACAATACTACACAGCCGGTTGTTAGTTGGGTGCCCAAGCTACTTTTTGGACTTATGGACAAATTGGATTTACAAACACGTTCTTGGAATGGAGGGCTTTCCTTGTGGTTCACCTGGTAAAGAATCCACCTGCAATGCAGGAGACCTGGGTTCGATCCCTGGGTTAGGAAGATCCCTTGGAGAAGGGAAAGGCTACCCATTCCAGTATTCTGGCCTGGAGAATTCCATGGACTGTATAGTCCATGGGATCGAAAAGACTCAGACACAACTGAGCAATTTTCACTTTCTTGGAATGGAACTCGTTTGTATGTAAGGGACTTTGTACTAAGGAATGGTAAAAAATGTGATGGTAGTTCTTTGGAGACACTGAGGATTAAGGAAGTCTTAGTAATTATGAAAGGGTCCCAAGACCATCCTCACTGGTAACGAAGGCCACACTGGAGGGGAGGAGGAAGAGGTGGGTGCCTAGAAATGAATGAGGGGGTGTGGGGGGGGAGAGTGAGAGAATAACCCTGATGCAGAGGACAGAAAGGAACAGAGATATTCAGGAGGGAGTCAGATTTAGCTCCTGTTAACTAATCCATTCTTGCACCCAACTCGTGACTCTCCTCTGCATCCTCCCTGCACGAAAGGGCCTCTTCCTTCCGACAGCCTCTGCTTGAACACTTCCTGTAACAGCAGTCTCACTACTCAAAAAGAGCTTTCATTTCTGCACTTCAGAACCAAACGAAATCAAAATCTGCCTACTTGCAATTTCTGCCCTTGAGTTCTGTTCTGACCACCGCAGCGGCTCACATGAGGTACCATGCCTTTCCTGCATTACAGACCTTCAAACATGTGAGAAGTTACCTGCTTCTGCTTTTTCCTTTGGGGGTTTAACAGCTCACTGGTGACGTCATTTCCAGGTCCTTCAGTACCGTTTGGTCACCCTTGGACACACTCAGGTGTGTCACTGGACCTTCAAATGTGGGGCCCAGCACAGAATCCAGACAGAACGCCCCAGGAGGGGGTCTGGGGCAATGGTGGTAGGTGGGCAGGGAGGGCGGCACCGCTCAGCCAGCGTGCACAACGGCTCCTACAATTCTGCCCAGTACGTCCACCCAGCTTTGGTGACTTGAACCCAAGTCGGCCAAGTTCCTCATTTCCATCTCCAGCCTCTCACCCCATTTCCATTTCAACTCCATTTGTTGTAGTCTTTCCACTGTTTTCCTGTGTTATTGGTATTTAAGTGGTTCAGTTTCTGGCCATCTGCAAGGTGACCATTCGGAGCCACAAGTGTTCAGGTTTCATTCAGCTGATGTGAGAAGCCCAGGCATTAATATGAAAAAGTAAAAAATTAAAAAACTCCCCAGGTGGTTCCAGCATCCAACCAGGGTTGACACCCAGCAGCGTATTGCGGCCCTGTCCTTTTTGAACACAGTAAACATGTACTTCTTATTTCCTCTCCACCCAGCTCATTCCAAGCAAACACCATTCTCCGAGGTGTTAAGACACTTACTACACCCACCCTTAACTTACATGGCCAAGCTCCCGGTCTGCTCGTGCTGAGAGACTGGAGACCTGACTTGTTGCCTCAACGATCTTCTCAATGTCTTTCTTCCTTCCTCATCACAGTAACTTGTGACTATATGGTCACATTTACTTGTGAGAGACCTGCATGCTGAACTTTCATTTTTTCTCTCCCTTTCCTAATCTATTCTTCGGGACATCTAGAACCACGCGGGTGCCTGGCCTCTACTTCCAACAGAAGGCCCTTTGACAGGGTTGTAGGTTGGTCAGGTAAGTTCTTTGCCCAATCAGCGCTCTATTTATCTTAAAATAATCCTCACAACCCTACAAAATAGGTATTATTCTTACTCTACACGTGAAACCACCAAAGCCCAAAGGTTAAAGAACTGGACTCTGAAGCCCTGCGGTTTTCCTGCATTCTAACGGCTGAGGGGGGGTAGTCAGGATGGAGATGTGTTAAAAATCAAAATTTTAAAAATGCCTGAGAAGCACTAGTGGAAAGCAGCACGCTAATTAGTGGAGCTCTGTTAAGAAACCCCACCTCCCACCCCAGAAAAAACCATGGTGCGTGATGAAGAAGCAGGGACTATGAGAGGAGCCAGGCTCCAGAATGCCAGAAAATCCACCTTATTGCAGACAGCTGAGAACGAAATAAATCCTTTTTTATCAAGTGGAACATGTGGCCAAAGAGCAGCATGGATTAAACCTGGAGGTTCCAGCTCTGCTTGTGGTCAGCACCGTTCCCCTCTACATCCTGCTCGTTACTTAAAATAAGGTTTCTTCTACTACAACGTAGACTCCCTGTCCATCAAAATATGTCTGTAGAAAATACAAATCAGATACTGAATGTCTGAATGTACAGTAACTACACTCTAGAATTATCTCTACCCGAGACACTGTTTTCAAAACAATTACTTCTAGATCTACATTAAGAAATACGTGTATTTTTCTCTTTTGGCCGCACCAGGTGGCGTGAGAGATCTCCCAACCAGGGACGGGACCCCGGACCCCTGCAGTGGAAGCACAGTGTCCTAGCCACTGGACTTCCAGGGAAGCCCTCACTTTCTGCTTTTAATTGGTGGAATCAAAGGAGAGACTGGCACCCCCCTTTTCACAGCATTAATTTACAATGTCTACTGTGTATTTCTTTAAAGTTGTCATCTTGAAAAAGAGGCAGAATTATACAAAATATCACAAGACATTTGATGTCACCGTCAAGAGTCACAAAATAACTTAATAAATGAAAAGTTCTCATGTCCTAGTACTGGATTAAACTTTACCAAGACTTAGATGTTGATTGGATTTTGTCCATGAGCTCTTTCAGAAGTCAGCTCTCCAGTCACCCAGTCCGTGAAAGGGCTTCACGTATCAAGAGTCTTCTGAAGAAAAGTGCGCCATGAGGCCGGCTGCGATAGACTGAGGGAGTCACTGCCAACACCCACTGCCACGGCCAAGAGGCCCGCTCTGCCAGGACAGGGAAACTGCCGAGGAGACGGCCAGCAGCCTGTGGTTTGGCTTCAACCACAGGTATAGGCTATGCGTGCTCCTTCAAGCCCTCCTCCCACCCCCAATCACCTGGTTTGGCTAACCAGTGACTATATCACAAAATAATAATGGGAAAAAAATTAAAGAAATGCCTGTGACAGTTACCAAAAAGGACAGTGTGAAGGCGTACTCCATCTTACTTGATCACTTTCTCTTTGGTTTAGGTAACACAGAAGAATAAAGGGCTGACACAACACTGCTTTTACTGAAGAATGTAATGAAATAAATTGAAGGAAAAAAAGAGGAAAATAGTAGAGACACAAAATTTTTACACCAAAATTATGAACGTTAGTCATTTAAAAGAAGAGAAATATTCTACAACAGATGAAGAAAGTTTTAATTTCTTTTCACATTAAACATCGTATACCACAATCAGCTAACAGAAATTACTGTAACATTGGTCAAGATGACATAAAACTAAGGATAAATGCCTGTTATGAGGAAACCTCATTTAATGTCAGTGATGATGTCAGATACTATACTTTTCCATGATAAGATATAATTTATCTTGAAGAGAAAGTAAATAAGTCCGATCAAGGAGACATGCTGAGGTTTTAATAAAGAAGAAAAGCTTTGCCTTTCCCAGAATGCTTAAAATCCAGGACAATTTAGGTAAAAGACAGGAATTAAATACCAAGTGCTAGGAGGGCCTCAGGCTCCTAACTCAGGCTGTGTTCACAGGACTGGACCTCTGCAGCCCTCACCTTTCGGTACGCGAGCTACTGTTTCTGGCAGAGGGATCTTCACTGGGATGTGGTATCGATTTTAACTGTCAAGCAGTCCAAAGAACTATTTTAAAAAGGGACAGTTGAGTATTTTCATGTATACACTATTAAGGCATCTACATTTTTGGTGTTTTCAGTATATAATTTTACTGCTATTTTTTTTTTCATTTTGCACAACAATGATATTAGGTATTAAGTGACACATTTCTTTGTCTGCTAATGATCCAGTTTATCCATTTTGCAAACTCTTAAATTGCAGTCTTGTGAAGGGAAATTTATAACGTGGGAACACATAGAAAAATACATAGAAAACCAATAGGGAATGTGGTTAGCCATCATAAAATTTCAATCATAATTTACTGGTAGTCTTTAACTTTGGAAAAACAGAAGAATAATTAGAATTAAAATAGGTATTAAAAATAATTACCAGTAGTTTATATTAGGAAAGAACAGAGCCATAAATGGCTTAATTGCCCAATTAAGTAACTAGATTCTTCTTTAGTCAACACTAACAGAATTCACATTTGAGCCAGTCAACAAAGCATATAAATATTTAACATCTCTTGAATAGAACATCTTAGTGATAACAGAGACTACATAATTCTACCCATTGCCATGACTGTGCACAAATTAACCAGGTTAAATATCAGAGATACACTGGGAATCCTCCCAAAACTAACAATAGAATACTCAACAAATTTTAAAGATTCAGAAATAAAAAGTGAACAATTATAACATGGATGAGACAGTACTTAAACAACTATCAACCTAATCAAAGACCTTTAAAATTACCACCAAAATGCACTATGATATTTTTTTATTTAGTGTACAGAAAGAATCTATAAGTACAGGTTGCAGAAAGAAAATGTTTAGTGCTATTTACATTCACTTTAAAACTCTGCTCTATACAAATTTAATTCTGATCAGTATGAACAATATTTTTGTAGATCTACTGCATATAAAGCCTTTTCATCAAAGCATTAACAATGAATAAAATAACCTGATTACCTTTCAACGAAGCTGACTGAAGCCATTTACACTCACTGCTTGGAAGGGCCGTGGACACTGGTCTCAGTACAGAACATTATGTCAGCCTGCAACTTCATTTTTATAAAGGCTAGAGTTATTTATATGGAATATTGTTCTATATACTACACGCCAATCTATATTTAAGTTCTATAGTTAGGTATTTTATGAGGTTTTTATTAAATATATTCTACACATATTCGCAATTTCACCCAGGAAGAATTTCTTCCCAGTGAAAAAATATAAAATCTTTTATATTTTTTTTTACAGGTTTAGATGAAACTAGCTCATGCTTTAGTGCTGTGCAAATTGTTTTTAGCATATCAATTTTTAAATTATCGGTACAAAACAAAAGAATGGCATCCTTAATCAAGTATGCCTTGAAAATCAGCTTTCGATTTTAATACAATTGCAAGCACTAATACCCAAGGCAAACTACATAAAGAAACAAAATTAGTCCTATGGAGAATTTTTGATTTTAAGAATTCATCTGAGCTCTCATTAATGAGGAAGTATGACACGGGACACAGAGATGAGCAATAATTACGGAAAATTGAATTTGTTGATATTCAAATACATAAAAGTGGTGAATCCATGAGGTTTTCTAATATTTCTGTGCAATCATGGAAATCTACAAGTGACTGGAACTCCCCCCGCGTTAAGGCTAAGACGCGCGCCCGCCCTCTTGTGCTGTGTGAATGAGCCCCCGTCAGCCTGCCTGGAGCGCGTGTGTGAAGGAAAGACACCCAGCGTCAGAGCCTCTGCTGAGCACTCCCAGCAACAGGCACGCCGTGTCTTTTCATCTGTCGCAGTGAGAACAGCGCGCTCAGGGCAGGATTCTGTGCCAGTGCAGCCGCCACGGCTGCCTTCGGTACAATTCACCCAACATTTTAGTTTCTTTTCCATTTTTTCCTCTCAAGTTGGCCCAGCAATTAACTTCATTAATTGCTGAGTGTCTTCCAGTGTGGATTTGCACATATGAGTATTTCTAGGTACCATAAACCATGTTATAAATTCTGCTGATGAAGAAAATAACCGTCAATCGTTTTTAGTGCAAAATTGTATTTGGAACACTTGATTTGTTAGTTCTGGTGATGAAAACTTTTGTGGCAGCAAAATGGTTTCTGCTATGAAAAATCACTTGTTAACTTTTCCCCTGCAGATTGACTTGCATTCAAAAATCAATTTATATTTTAAAATTGCTTAACATAAACAAAACTACTAGAAATAAAAAGTCATAGTGAAAATGTCCTTGGTTCTTTTTACTTTCATGAGAGAAGATAACAGTTTTCAGGTGGTGGTTGAGGTCCATGGGTCTACAGGCAGACTCTTCCTGAAGGTTCTGAAGCGATGCCGAGTCGCCCCTGGCCTGGTAGCATGAAAGACAAAGACCACGGCACACCGCGCCAGGCAGACCGCTTACAGGATGACACAACAGTTACTCTCTCCAGTCTTTTCACGATTCCTCTGACCTAGGGAAAGTGGAGAGAAGCCTTGTTTATAAAGATGCTTGGGGGAAGCAGAGGGATTCCAGCATAATAAGAAACAGGGATTTTTTTTTTTTTTTTTGCTTAATGTTGGCATTTTTTAAAATTAAAAGGCTATAATAAATACCCTTTTAGTTTTAGCCTGTTTCCAAAATACCTGGTTATCTGCCTAGCGAGCTCTGACCATACACTATGAAAATATCCTTTCCCCAGAATGTCCAAGAAAACTGGAGCCATTTGTGAATGCCTGCCTCTGTGGTGTAAGGCAGAAAGCTCCCAGCACACAGCTCACCTTGGGAGTTTGGCTCTGGCAAGGTCTCTCTGGCCACCAAATGCATCACTGTTGTTTTGCCAAAAGGAAGCTTTAATGCTGTGTGAAAAGAAGACAGTTTGTTATATATACATCAACCTGTTGGAATCACTCACCAGAATTGAGACCATTTTAAAAATTGATTGCTTTCTGTATGACTTCCTCAACAGATAGCACTTCTTATCGGATACAGCATTTCTTACATAATGAAATTAGGTTAATATTACCAAAAGCAACTTTTATAATTCAGAAATTATTTAGCTATGACTATTAGTTTGACATATAAGAACATATTGTGTAAGGAAGGGGAAAGAGAAAATACATAATTGCTTAATCTAATTTTATTTAGTCACCTAATAAAATTCCTGCATCAAAGAGGTCACCACAATGTAGAAATAGAAAAAATGACATATTAATCATTTTAAACATAATAATAACACATAATTTTATTATTTTCAACTTTATATTCTTCAATTAGAAAACAACTTTCTTTAAAAGGTTACTTTAAATAAGCGAATCACTGTTTGGCATTATGAGTAATCACTGTTTTCTAATCAAGCCTTTAAAAGGTTTTGCTCATTTATAAGTAACAATTTTTACTATGAAATATTTCAGAAAGAATAATATAATGCACCCATGTTATCTATGAACCAGTTACACAAAGTAAATCCCTTTGTCATTCTGTGTATAAAATGAGAAGCAGACAGTGGAGCTACGGCCTGGAGTTGTTTCTGCAGCTTCAACGTTCTAGTTCTGAATTTCAATCTACTCCCCTCACTTGGAATTGAAGGCAGGCTCAGATCAGTACCCAACAAGCTCAGTCCTCCTGCCACCTGCTGTTTAAATCTTCTCTATAGGATGATGGTTAAGAAGAGCCCTAATAATCTTCAATATTCTTAATATTTTATATGATCACGGTGACTTTCCATCTTATTTAATGCTAGCCAGCGGCCATGGAATTAAAAGACGCTTACTCCTTGGAAGCAAAGTTATGACCAACCTAGACAGCATATTCATTTATTTATTTAATTTATTTTTTAATTAATTAGACAGCATATTCAAAGGCAGAGACATTACTTTGCCAACAAAGGTCCGTCTAGTCAAGGCTATGGTTTTTCCAGTGGTCATGTATGGATGTGAGAGCTGGACTGTGAAGAAAGCTGAGCGCCAAAGAATTGATGCTTTTGAACTGTGGTGTTGGAGAAGACTCTTGAGAGTCCCTTGGACTGCAAGGAGAGATCCAACCAGTCCATCCTAAAGGAGCTCAGCCCTGGGGTTTCTTTGGAAGGAATGATGCTAAAGCTGAAACTCCAGTACTTTGGCCACCTCATGCGAAGAGCTGACTCATTGGAAAAGACTCTGATGCTGGGAGGGATTGAGGTCAAGAGGAGAAGGGGACGAAAGAGGATGAGATGGCAGGATGGCATCACTGACTCGATGGACGTGAGTCTGAGTGAACTCCAGGAGTTGGTGATGGACAGGGAGGCCTGGCGTGCTGCGGTTCATGGGGTCGCAAAGAGTCAGACATGACTGAGCGACTGAACTGAACTGAGCCGAGCCACTATTTGGTCTATTCTCTTAACTTCCAAAGTTGAAGTGAAGCGTAACAGCCCCAAATACATAGCAGGCTGAAACAAGAGTGCCCCTACTGGATAATCTCCTAGGCCTGCTTTAACACTGAAACGCAAACAAAATTTTACATTACCAAACGTTTCACTAAATGTATTGGGAAAGCCTGATTGAATTTGCAACATCCACACACCAAGCTGTGGACCACTCTCACATGGCTTCCTGACCACAGGCAGCCAGCCCTGCATTAAGAGCGCATCCTGCCACTCACTCACTGTGAGATGGGTTCTGAGTGCTATCTGCCTCCTCCTGATGCCTCGGTTTCCCCCACCCAAACTGGGAGACAAATTCGAGCACCCGCCCCTTACCACTGTATTGATTAAAAGAAACAATCCAGGGAAGCGCCTACCACAGGGCTCGGCCCAAAGAAGCACCCCATAAATTTTATTGTGATGACCATTATCATCTTTCTGAGCAGCAAGAAAAATGAGTCTCAGAGAACAGGTGTGTAAACTGAGATGCAAATGTGGAGAAACACTGTGGTCAGGCCCAGGAAGCTGCTTGAGGGGCTTACCCATTTAGGCTACACACCTGACTAATGGGAACAGTTACTGTTCTTCTCCATCTGAATTTTAACTCGAAAGAGCAGACACTGACACTAATGGTATCAGAAGAGAAAAAGGAAGGGGGATATGAGACCTGAGACGCCCTCTCTCCTTCACTGTGGGGCTCTGCCTTCTGCTGTGGCAGTGCACAGCAGCCAGGACACAGGTCCCCACGCTTCACACAGGAACCACTGGGGGCGACACACCCCTAGCAAGCAGGGAGACGGAGAGGGGGACTGGGTGCGCAGAAATCTGTTATTTAAAGGAAGATTCCGACACCCACGGGGAGGCAGGGTTACAGTACAAAGCAACCCTGAAGCTGTGTAGAGCACGCCCAGGCCTGGTCCACACTGGCCATTCAATGGTAAGACCCTGTGCACTGTCTCCTCATTAATCACATTCAAGAATATAGGAGACAAAGAAAAACAGTAACCAAAACCCCCAAAGGGGTGAATGTCATTACCCCGATTTACTGATCAACTTAGAGGATACAGGTTATACTCTCATGTTATTTGTCTAAATCACAAGACTGGAGAGATGGTTTGGTTTTGAAAAGACTGACAGCAACATAGAAATAATGTAAGTCAATCTATTAATCATTCAAAAACAAATTCCAAAAAACAATCAATGATTTGATTTTAACACAAATTCTATGATCTTTAACATGAAGTTGGAACTTTAGGGCCACAACAGAGAGGTACTTAAATTAAGTAGGTGAGAAAATGCTCACACAGGTCAACACTTAAAGGGAAGTGGAGTCTCAGGATGCACTCATGGAGTCAATAGGTTAATTCAGGCCACATCTCCCAGTGACATTCCAAGAGTTACTTGAGGCACAGATAATCAAAGAAAGACTAAAATACGGTCCCATTTTCAATGAATATGAAATACAGCCATGGACAACACTTGTAATTACATACTGAAACGTTCTATCTATCTGTCATAATAATTGCATTCATCTACTCCAGCCCTCGTCACACAGTATTTTAACAGTGAATTTTATCTGCTTCTACTATCTAATACCAGAGTACCTTGAAGCAAGAGATTCTATCTTTTTCAATCCTGTATCTTTAACTGGTTAGCACTATTGTCACAAGAAATAAATAGATGCTGAATGAATGAGTGAATGAATGAGAATAGCCTACCTTTAAGGAAGATCAGATTAAACACTTCAATTGTTAGGTTTAGAGAAAAAAAAACTCATGACTATATGTATACAAAGTTACATTAAAGTAGATCACTTCCTCTGCCTACAAATTTCTATTGATAATTATCATAATATATTTGAAATACCTGTACTTAGAAACAAATTCTGCTCATGGTAGAAAATGCACCCCCGTGGGGGGCACTACTGAGCCACGTCTCTTCATTCACACGTGATCACTGACACAGTGTGTAACGTGTGCAAGCGCTGCTCTGAGGCCCTATGGCTATTCTACCTTACTGACGAGGAAATCACACTAGGACAGAGAGCAGGCAAGTGGCCAGCGCACAGTCACGGAGCCAGTGCGCAGCGCAGCGCAGCTAAGCTCCCACATGGACAACCTGGCTCTACGGTCTGCTCTTCCAGTCGCTATACATCACTGTTTCTCTAACATGACTCACTCACCTGTACTTCTGCATGATTAGCAATTCCATCAATTATAGTCAAAATGAAAACATCCCTTCAATATTGTATCTGAAAATCCACCAACATAAACTTGGCTGAGTTTGTGTGTCTGGATTTAACTTAAAAATATGACATCTAAATTATATTACTCAGAAGTAAAATTACACTACATTTATAAAATAGTAAGTGTGGATTCGCATCTCTAATGGCTTAAGAGTTTATTTTACAAGGTGGTAAACACTTAAGCATAGAGCTGAAATTAGAATGCAAAATGTAAAAATGCAGACATACCAAAAACTAGGCAAAATTCACAGAGTTTGAAACTGTATGTTTTTAGCAAAACCAGACATGAGCATCTAAACAAACAAACGAGTGACGCTGCTACAAGAGGCACCAAGTCCCATTACAAAGGTGACTGTTACCTCCTAATGTGACATTTCCGTGCAGAAATCTTCCTTGATAAATAAGGCGTAGAATATTTGGACTGCTGACCTGCTCTTCTTCCCAGTCTGAAAAGAACCAGGAAATGGTTAGGTGCATTTCAACATAAAATTAAGGTATCGCGTTGTTCTAAAATTCTGATCCCATTCAGGTGAAGAGTATCAGAGAGGACATCTGAAACTTCCTGCTAACTGGAATAATCACGACTCTCGAAAGCACTGTTCTCACTGCTTCTCTCTACACAGCAGGAACCGCTTAAGATTAGTCTTTGCTTCTTAAAGAACACCAAAATGTGCCCAAACACAGTCCTGAAGTTTAAAAACTAAAACAAACGAGTTGGGGAAAGTCTAATCCTAGTTAAAAAGAAGTCAGTTGAAAAATAATTTTAATTATCAAAATAACAAAACATTGCAATATTCCAGTATCTGTACCTGTTAAAACATGTATTTGAGGCTGGAAACAGGTTTAACAAAGATTTTTAAAAGCATTAGTATATTGGTAAAGAGCATAACAACAAAAAAAATTATACCTCAGTAACTAGAAAATAAAAATTTTAAAAAGCAGAACAGTGTTTACTTTTTCCTTATGTGGATAACTTTATTGTTTTTTTAAAGCCAAATGATAAACATTACAGAAAATACAATTTTAGTTCACTTTACCCAAAATTCTCAGAATGAACTTGAAAAGCAACAGATATCACAAGGTACTATATATACAAGTATGAAATCTAGGATAATGTACAAAGACAACCGAAAGACAACTGGTGTGTAGAATGGATGACAAAATGCTTCAGTTTAGAGTATAACTTACCTTATTATGGTAAAATACAGAATACGATTCTGTCAAAACAGTGGTTTGAGGACACTGTATGATGACAAAGTATGGGGTTAGTAATTTTCACTACCTTGTAGATACAGAATTTAAAGTTGTGATTTTGATAGAGATTTGAGAATTCCATCATCACCTTTCTTAAGAATTCTAGCATCATGTGTGTGTTTGCTATATAAGTTCCTGCTTTCAAGAGATAACTGTCAACACAAAAACTAGTTTAAAAGACTCTCAAGAGCAAGTGACAGAAGATAAAGGAGGTGAGTGGAGGGCTCTCCTTTTGCCTTGTTTTGACTATTCAAGATGATGAAGTGAGTTTGATACCACCACTGCCTGTGGGTGACTCAGCATGGCGGAAAAGGAGAGAGGAGCCCCAGCCCCACCCCAGCCTCTCCCCTGTCCGTCCCCCTTCAGTGCCCTCTGACTCCCATGGACCCACGTCCCTCTCCTCCAGAAGGAAGATCAAGTTGTTAACACTTTGGTATGGATTACTTTGAATTCATCACACCCAAGATTATTGTGAATAGAATATTTCCTTTAGCATTGTTCATTTGGTCAATAAATTTGAAAACTCAGCAGTGGCCACAAGACTAGAAAAGGTCAATTTTCACTCCAATCCCCAAAAAGGGCAATACCAAAGAATGTTCAAACTATCGCACAACTGCACTCATTTCACATGCTAGCAAGGTAATGCTCAAAATCCTCAAGTTAGGTTTCAACAATAGGTGAACTGAGAACTCTCAGATGTACAAGCTGGATTTAGAAACGGCAGAGGAACAGGAGATCAAACTGCCAACATCCACTGGATCAGAGAAGAAGCAAGAGATTCCAGAAAAACATCTATTTCTGCTTCACTGATTATGCTAAAGCCTCTAACTCTGTCAATCACAACAAACTATGGAAAATTCTTAAAGGGATGGGAATACCAGACCACCTTACCTGCCTCCTGAGAAACCTGTATGCAGGTCAAGAAGCAAGTTAGAACCTGGACATGGAACAACAGACTGGTTCCAAATTGGGAAAAGATTTTACGTCAAGGCTATATACTGCCACCCTGCTTATCTAACTTATATGCAGAGTACATCATGTAAAACGCTGGGCTCGATGAAGCACAAGCTGGAATCAAGAATGCCAGGAGAAATGTAACTAAGATCATGGCATCCACTCCCATAACTTCACGGCAAATAGATGGGGAAACAATAGAAACAATGACAGACTTTATTTTCTTGGGCTCCAAAATCACTGCAGATGGTGACTGCAGCCATGAAATAAAAAGACACTTGCTCCTTGGAAGAAAAGCTATGATGATCCTAGACAGCACATTAAAAAGCAGAGGTATCACTTTGCTGACAAAGGTCCATATAGTTAAAGCTATGGTTTTTCCAGTAGTCATATACGGATGTAAGAGTTGGGACTATGAAGATGCTGCTAAGTCGCTTCAGTCATGTCCGACTCTGTGTGACCCCATAGACAGCAGCCCACCAGGCTTCCCCGTCCCTGGGATTCTCCAGGCAAGGAAACTGGAGTGGGTTGCCATTTCCTTCTCCAATGCATGAAAGTGAAAGTGAAAGTGAAGTCGCTCAGTCGTGTCCAACTCTAGCGACCCCATGGACTGCAGCCTACCAGGCTCCTCGTCCACGGGATTTTCCAGGCAAAAGTACTGGAGTGGGGTGCCATTGCCTTCTCCAATGAAGATGCTGAGCGTCAAAGAATTGATGCTTTTGAACTTTGGACTTGGGGAAGACTCTTGAAAGTCCCTTGGACTGAAAGGAGATCCAACCAGTCCATCCTAAAGGAAATCAATCCTGACTATTCATTGGAAGGACTGATGCTGAAGCTGAAGCTTCAATACTTTGGCACCTGATGCAAAAAGCCAATTCACTGGAAAAGACCCTGATGCTGGGAAAGATTGAGGGCAGGAGAAGGAGGAGGCAACAGAGGATGAGATGGTCGGATGGCATCAATGAATCAATGGACATGAGTTTGAGCAAACTCTGGGAGATAGTGAAGGACAGGGAAGCGTGGCACGCTACAGTCCATGGGGTCTCAGAGTTGGACACAACTCAGCCATTAAACAAACATCACTCTCAGACATTTGAAAATGCTTTTCACAGTCTTACTTATCTATCCTGCCTGGCTGTGAAGACAATCCAGTATTCTAAGTTTAGTTACTTCAGCTCTTCTGAAATTCCTTCTTATCTATGACCTTTAGCTTCTGTCTCTTTCTGATTCAGGAGCTAGTATTGACTTGTTCCTTGGTTATAAGCAAGAAGAAAGACCCAGTCATTTCAAAGTATTTGTCTAAAGCAGTATTTCTTAAACTCAGGTCTATGAATCCTTAAGACAGGTTCTTTGGGTCTGAAAGTCCTCATCAAGAGTTTTTAGACTGTCTTTTCATTTTAATGATAACCTGGATGAGATTATCTAGATAATTCAAATTATTACCTTACAACCAAGTACAGCCTTGGGACTTTAGTGCTCATGTATGCGTTTAAGCTTATGATTGTACTGGTACTAAGCAGTACTACTTTTTTTTTTTTTTTAGGAATAATATATATAATTTTATTACAAAATTTTTTTTAAAAAAACAAACGCAACATTCTCATTCTAGAAAACCCAAAAGTTGCTATTGATGCTAATTTCTATGAGTTTGCTATGCTACCATACACAAGTCAAGAAATTAAAGAAACCATTAAATATTTAGAAACATTTAATATCAGAAGCTTGAAACTCTAACTGTATGTAGTAGCCCCTCAAAAAGCCACAACTTGCATTTTTAAAAAAGTATTTTCTCTACAAAAAATCTTATCAGCTATACAAAAATCTGTACAGTTTTTATACTGAAGCTAACATTGAGCTGCACTTGAATTCACATTCTTAGCAAAACAATTGCCTGAGCACACATGCACACTCCACACACATCATTACAAGATAGCCATTTATTCCTCATCTTCCTCCTCCTCCTCCTCATCTTCATCTTCTTCCTCCTCATCTTCTGGTTCATCTTCTTCCTCCTCATCTTCTGGTTCATTCTTCTTCTTGGAGCCTGTCAGCCAGCCAGGGCCCTTTTTCCCCGCTTCACTCTTGCCCTTGGCACGGTATGCAGCAATATCCTTTTCGTATTTCTCCTTTAGTTTAGCTGCTTTCTGTTCATACGGCTGTTTATCTTTGGCTGACTGCTCAGACCACATTTCACCCAATTTTTTTGCAGTATCCCCAATGGATAAGCCAGGGTGTTCGCTTTTGATCTTTGGGCGATGTTCGGAGCAAAACAGGAAGAAGGCAGATGGAGGCCTTTTCGGAGCGTTGGGATCTTTTTTCTTTCCCTTCTTGTCACCTTTAGGAGGGACATAATTTTTCATCTCCCTGTCGTAGCGAGCTTTGTCACTTTTTGCCATGTCTTCGAACTTGGACTTTTCCTTGGCCGACATGGTCTTCCATCCCTCGGAACATTTCTTGGAAAACTCTGCGAAATTGACTGCGGAGTCGGGATGCTTCTTCTTGTGCTCCTCGCGGCAGGTCTGCACGAAGAAGGCGTACGAAGACATCTTGCCCTGCGGCTTGTTGGGGTCGCCCTTCCCCTTGATGCTGCTGCTGCGGCGGAGGCGGTGTGTCCACCTGGCCAAAGATTTTCCTCAGAGTTCCGCGCAGCGGCCGCGTCTGACCGCTACGCTGCTGCCCCGGCTCCGGAGGTTGACTTAATACATACATGACATGTTCCTGTCAGTGAAGGCTGAATGACAATTTGGCACACTGTGTGCATGAAGGGTCTGTGGTAAATCCACATATAACTGGGTTCTCATACAGCCAGAGGGAGAGGAGGCACACCACACTCCACAGTACCATATGAGTACCATATGAGTGAATGAGTGTTAGCAAAAATATGCCACCTGGCACGTTAAAGTTGTTAATTTGAACATTATTGGTTTTAGAGCTATATTTGCATTTTCTTTGTAGATCTGTTTTAGTTTTATGGTTGTACAGAATTTAATAGGGATTAAAGAGTAAGATTAATAAAGTAAGTAAAATTATTTTAGGTTAAGCAGTACTGATCTAATTGATTCATTTTGTATACACTGTGTTCTTTGTTAATACAAGTCTTGTGCTTTAAGAAGTACAAACTGTTTTGGTTAGCTCTTCTGTCCATGGGATTCTCCAGGCCAGAATACTGGAGTGGGTAGCTTTTCCCTTCTCCAGGGGATCTTCCCAACTCAGGGATCGAATCCAGGTTTCCTGCATTGCAGGTGGATTCTTTACCATCTGAGCCACCAGTGAAGTCCAGTAAAATTAGTGAAATCAGCACAAACAGTCATATTGTATCACTTGCTAAGCTGTTTCAGTCGTGTCCGACTCTGTGCGACCCCATAGACGGCAGCCCACCAGGCTCCCCTGTCCCTGGGATTCTCCAGGCAAGAATACTGGAGTGGGTTGCCATTTCCTTCTCCAATGTATGCAAGTGAAAAGTGAAAGTGAAGTCGCTCAGTCATGTCTGACCCTCAGCGACCCCATGGACTGCAGCCCTCCAGGCTCCTCCAACCATGGGATTTTCCAGCCAAGAGAACTGGAGTGGGGTGCCATTGCCTTCTCTCAGATCAGATCAGATCAGTCGCTCAGTCGTGTCCGACTCCCTGCGACCCCATGAACTGCAGCATGCCAGGCCTCCCTATCCATCACCAGCTCTCGGGGGTCACTCAGACTCACATTCATCGAGTCAATGATGCCATCCAGCCATCTCATCCTCTGTCGTCCCCTTCTCCTCCTGCCCTCAATCCCTCCCAGCATCAGAGTCTTCTCCAATGAGTCAACTCTTCGCATGAGGTGGCCAAAATACTGAAGTTTCAGCTTTAGCATCATTCCTTCCAAAGAAATCCCAGGGCTGATCTCCTTCAGAATGGACCGGTTGGATCTCCTTGCAGTCTCTAGGTACACGCAATTAAGAGGATCAAACTGACTTGGGTTAGCTTCATAGGAAGAGCATAAGCTAAAGACTCGTTTGAGGATGGCACGAGTCTTATTACATGGAAAAGAACCAGAGAAAGGATCTCTCTCTCTCAAACACACGCACACACACACACACATAAACGCACACACTCCAAAATTCTGTCATGGATATTGGCTTGAAAATGCAAAGCACAAATGGATTTTATACCTTCTTGACCTTGTAGTAGTTCAGAAAACACAGGAAGTGACATGAATGAGATGTTCACTTTCTGTCAAATGCCACGCTAAGCAGGTTGTGTACAGAATAGACCAAAAATTTTAAAAATGTGTTATAATTTGTTAAAGATAGTTTTTCTTTGTTTTTACTTTGTGATTTGGTGTAAAGAGAGTTACTGATATGAAAATGTGTGTGTGTGTGTGTTAGCTACCTTGTGCTTTCCTTTAAAAAATAATTTTCTTTTACATTAAAACAGCTGTAAGGCCACCCAGCGACCTGGTGCCCAGGCTGCTTTACCATTCTGCAGCGAGGGAGCTGAAAGGCCAAACCCAGCAGGGATGCAGCAGCCCCTTCAACTTTAAGCCTTGTTCCCTCAATCATTAGCTTGTTTTCTTATATTTTACTTACAACTTTTTCAAAATGTCTGTGAAACAAGGCAGGGCATAAAGAATCAACATTATTCATTCTCAAGAGAAAACCATTACTCACCCATCGGCCAGTTGTCATACACGTGCTTTGCGATGTCAGAAGCAGAATCATTAGGAGAAAATAGGAACTCTTTCGTTTTCCCACTCACCAAGATGAGGCGCAAGTTTATCTGAAAGAAGACAATGATTCTTTTAAAGTCTTAAAAATTTTTAAGTAAAATAACGACTTTTCATTTCAATCACATTCTCAATTAGTAATAATGTCATTTTCTGTTTTTTATTTACTTAAATTCTGAAAAGATTCTTTTTAGAGGTCTAGAATTTGAGACATGATTTTATTTTCATTATTTAATACATGTGTATGTGTGTGTGTGTGTGTGTGAGGATATATTTACCATATAAATGAACAAAGGGAAAGCAAAATTCATTATGCTTTTAAATTTACTCCAGCAATGTTCAGAATTGGACTTTTACAGGTTATCACTATAACTATAAAATACACATTTTCCACTGAACAGCTAACACAAGTTGTTACCCTGAAGATCACATCACTAAAGAGGAAAAAAAATTCAGTTGCTAATATGCTTCTTAGAAAAAAGGAGGAGAAAAAATAAACTATATACAACTTTTTATTCTATAAAAATCATTCAAACCTAAACAAATTAACCAGAAACTGTAATTCTGAAGAACTTTATTAGAATCAATTGGAAGAGTCAATAACAGTAGTTCCTTTAATCCCAATGACATGATCACTCACTTTCGTGGAGCTCTGTGTAACAAAGAACACAGATTCACCCTTAGTGGAACACCTAAGATGAATAGTAGAATTAACATTTTTGAGAGCCACTGGATTTACATTTCCAAGTCAATATAGATTTGCTTATACCATTCTTAATATAGTTTCCAAAATGTTCACTTTAAAATTTTTCTTTGTCCATAATTAACAATTTTTGTCAACCACAATATTCATTCATCTCTCTTATATATAGGTGAGGTTTTCCATACCTATAAGGCCTGTTATACGAGAAGAAATAACACCTTCCCAAAAAAGAAGGGTACAGCCAGAGCCCAGTTTCTCTACACAGAGCACAGAGACTGCCAATGCACCAGGGCACCCAAGCTCTCCTCCTCAGTTACTAACATCTTTGTATTATTATTTAAAAAAAAAACAAAAAACAGTAAATCTGTAAGATGACAAAGTCTACAACGAATGAACCGGAATCTACTGCAGCACCACCAAGACACCAGGTCACTCATTTACTGTCTGCCAGCACCATGGCCACTGCTATTCCCAGTGCCTCAAAATCGCCACTTTGAAAATGTACTGATAATTATAAAATATCTCCTCTAGCAAAATGCTATACACACCCAACTCTGCATTCAACGGGATGTAACTGGATTTCACAGCAGATGGAGGAGACTCAGGTTCCATATTAGAAACTGTATTCTAACTGCTATGTACCCTATTATCTCAATTTTTAAAGTATTTCAAAAGATAAAAGAAAAAGAAGTCTACATTTCAGGTGAAAAGCCTTTTCCATATGACCTGTGAGAATTTTTTGCTGCCTTTCCTAAATAAAATGAAATTATACCAAAGAACTTAATACAGGAAGAGGTCTGATGAAACAACACTGTTGGAAAGAAGTAATTTGATCCAGGAAACTTAAGTTCCATTAGAATAAAATTCAAGGGGAAGAATTTACAATAATGATTCAGTTGTAAGAAAGCACTACCTTCTTTCTTTCCCAGAACAAATAAGTAATGAGTGACTGCTAAAGCAAGGAGCCTACCATCTACATAATACAGTATGAGTTTTAGTTCTCACACATACATAACTATTCAACACTGTCTCTTTATGCGTGAATATGGGTAAATATCTATTTGCTCTGAACTTACAAGGAATCTTTTAATAGCTTCAAACTACTGCGGAAGGGCCCTTCAGCCATTAATGCCCAAGAAATTATGCCCTTCAAACTGGGTCAGCCACATGTCTGCTTCATTCAGAAAGAAATATAATTAAATCCAGGCTTCCTAAGAGTTATGTAAATGATAGGAACCTACTATTTCCTGGGATCAACTTTTAAGTTAAAAATTAAATTCTACTGAGCTTTTATTCAAGTTATAATATTTTAAAATAACAAAGAAAACAGGAGAAAAGGACTTAACCATTATTTTCCGCAAAAGTTACACTGACACATACTTTAAATTTTCCCTAATATCCATCAGCAAGAAAATGGAAAAATAAATGATAGTGCATCCTCATCATGGAAGCTTCCTACAACCATTAAATGATATGAGATACAGACCTCTATGATTTGATGTGAAAAGACATCCACAATGTATTAAACAAAAAATAATACACACACCTCCACCTCATAAATACATAATGCTAACTGCATTCATGCTGTGAAGTTCTTGGCTTTTCCTATTTAAACCTGATAGAATCACTGTCACTAAAAAGCTCTTTCACATTTCAAAATCAACAGTCTAACAAATTTACGTTTATCAAGATGATCAGGATGTTGAAAATTATGTGTCTGACACAGTTAATTTTTGTTTTAAACGTTTACAGGTGGACATGAACTTTTCAGTTTGACACATATACTCTCAATTTACTCACACTGGTCTGCTTTATACACTTATACCTGGATGGCCACAGAAATTAAGTTTATAATTCATGGTAATAGTTTGAAAGTGGCTTAGAGCTACAAATTGAGAAACAAAAGAGTAAATCTTGAAGCAATCATCCAAACATCTAGCTATATAGGTTGGTCAGTAGTTAATTGTTCTTACAGTACAGTTAGGGTTTCCTCAGCGGGTAAAGAGGGCAATGCAGGAGACAAGAGAGATGTAGGTTTGATCCCTGGGTCAGGAAGATCCTCTGGAGAAGAAAATGACAACCCACTCCAGTGTTCTTGCCTGAAAACTCTCATGGACAGAGGAACCTGGTGGGCTACAGTCCATGGGGTCGCAAAGAATTGAATACCACTGAGCAACTAAGCAAGCACAGTATAGGTAGAATCTATCATGCTCATTCAGATTAAATGTCAATTACAGCTCCTCTCAGTAAACGAAGAGCAGTCCCTACAAATGTGAGCTAGTTTCTTTAGAAAGATTAAGTATTAATTATTTAAATACTTTTTAATGAAACACCTTTTTTCTTCTTTGAAGCCAAGGTAAGTCAATCTATAAAATACCTTAAAAGAATCTCTGCTTGTGAGGTACTGGTATTCTCAACACATCAACAGTGGGTTACAAACAACACTCTTATTTACAGCTTAAAATGTGATATACTCATATACATACTCATCTAAAAACAAAACTGTTCATCAAGGCTCTGAATGACTTGGTAGGAGATGGGGTTCTTATTACAGAATAACATACCCAAGGGATGGCACTTAGACCATCCAAATGAATGATATATATTTTATAATTACTTTGGAGGCAAAACAAATCAAAGCAAGACTATCAGTGAAGCAGAACTACCATGATCATTTCCTGTAAAGCCAATGGAAACAAAAGAAGCTCTTTCATGCATGTAATTTCAAGTTTGTTTGTTTAAGATTTTCGGTCAAATTGATTGCGATTCCTATTTGTTGGATTATATCAATTTGGAGATATCTTATCTACAGCTTAATTCACTCAACAATTTATTTTGAGTAGGTCAGGATGGGAAAAAAATTAAGAGGAAAGAAAGAGGGGGAATGGAAGATGGGATTAACTGGAACAGCCTTTGGAAATAAAACAGGAGATTATGGAGATGGACCATGCCCTCTGAAAGAAATATGACTGTTTTTCACAAAGAGATCAACGCACTGATCAAAAGGGGAACTCCTGACTTCTCCGAGTCTCTGAGGAGCAGAGTCCCAGGGCACAGAGGGGAGGCCTCTGCCTACGCCTTTGTGGGGCTCATTCCTGCCTGTTTTTGCTAAAGGACAGGTAAGCGGCCAGTGGGAAAGAGGTTAGACTTTCTTTGCAAATCACTTTTTAAAAGTTCTCAATTTATCTCAAGGGGATTATATTGAGTTTAAAAAAAAGTCAAATCAAAAGATGACGTGGTATATATGATTCCATTTATACAATATTTTTTAAATTACTAAGTAAGAGATGGAGAGAAGTGGTGGCCGGGTTCTAGGAAGAGGGAGCGGCTGTGTCTATAAAGGGACATATAGGGATCCTCGGGGTGGAACTGAAACCTGTGCTGCTGGGTAAGTGGCCTGTGAATCTGCACAGAACTACATCCGCACAGACAGTAATGAGGGCATGCGAAATTGGAGAGCTCCGAATAAAGCCTGTGGATTTTATCAGCGTCCACTCCCTGAGGCTACTGAACTACTTATAAGATGCTAGCTAACATTAGGGAAAACTAGGTGAAGGGTGTATGGGAATTCCCTGTATTATTTCTTACTATCCCATGTAAATCCATAATTATCTCAAAAAGATTATTTTAAAAAATTAAGAGCTTGACTTCCTAAAAATGTATATGGTGGTATATGTTTGTCTTTACTTATCTTTATTTTTATCTGAAGGTGAACAGTGCTTTTTAAAAAATAATCCTGTATCAAAATAGCTACTTCATCTAGAGTAAAAATACAAACTATCAGTGACTTAAGGTATGAGGCTGAAAAAAGATAAGTGTATTTTTTTTTCTAGACCTACGGACTTAAATGGCTGGCATGTTTTGAATTTCTGTTAACTGCATGTTAAAGAAAAATGGAACGAAGGAGGAATATGTTCATGTTTCTACACAGGACTGATTGAAAACAAATTATTCAAATAACTGCAGTGCTTAGATATGATAATTACAGAAACTTTCTTTTAGTTGTTCATTTATTCAGACATTTTCTGAAACAGATACAGTGCTTGGTGCCTGATTACAAAATATTTAACATAAAACTTCTGGAGATTTCATACCCTGGAAGCTAGGAGACATACAAACAACTGATTGTGGAGGAGGGGGTGGCTACAAAGTGCTCAACAAGTATTTGCTAAATGAATATAAAAGAGAAAAGAAAGCACAACCTGTGAGTTGGAGATTCCAGGGTAGGGTGTGCAATGTACAGTGGCCAGAAGTAAAACCACGACTACCCGTGCACCTAGTTGGTACTCAGTCTAGCCGACTCTGATGCTACCACCCACATCTCAGAGTCCTGTGAATGACAGGAGAGATGTTAGCAAGTGGGAGGCTGAGAGCTGAACCCAGGGCACCACCAACACCCGCTGTGTGCCACCCTGCTCAAGTGGCCGGTGGCCCAGGCAAACTCCTCAGCAAGGTCTCCATGATTATCCTCTGTCACCCCAACCCCTCTTGCCCCACCATGCCCCAGTCGCATGGACCTTCTTTCAGGGCCTCAAGCTGCCAAGCTCTTTGCCTCAAGGCCTGTATCCAGGTTGTTGCTTCCGGCTGAAATGCTAGCTGCCCCACTCCAATCCACACACACTCTGGGCTCACATGTTTGAGTGGGGATGGCATAAAAAAATCCTCCTGCACCTAGTCACCCTGGATGAAGTGATAAAACTACATTTTCAAACAAAGAGCAGGAGAAGAATTTCAAAATATAACTGAAGAAGCCAAGAAAGCATTCTTACTTTTTTACTGGAATGAAGAAGTAGTCCTATTTATGAAGAAGTTGTAAGGCATTCATGAAAACAGATTTTACCTTCTAAGAAAATACACCTGAATTCTTGTCTCTGAATTTACTTGTATTTTGTACTCATAAACTAAGGTACACTGAGATTTGCTAAATGGATTAAAACTATGGGATCTTTACCTTCTCTTTAACACTTAAAATGATGAAAATGATGTAGATTCCAATGTACATGAACTATTAAATCTGTAGCAGTAAAAACTCAATAAGAAAGGAAGTGAAAGAAAGAAAGTGAAAGAAAGTGAAAGAAAGAAAGTGAAAGAAATAAAGTGAAGTCGTTCAGTCGTGCCCGACTCTTTGCGACCCCATGGATAGTAGCCTGCACCAAGCTCCTCCGTCCATGGGATTTTTCAAGGCAAGAGTACTGGAGTGGGTTGCCATTTCCTTCTCCAGGGAATCTTCCCAACCCAGGGATTGAACCCGGGTCTCTCACATTGTAGACAGATGCTTTACCGTCTGAGCCACCAACACCTACTCTGAAAAATAGGTAAAGGAGAGGTCAAAGAGTCCTCTAGCTTAAGTTCCCAAGTAAAATAATCAGGGAACACAAGCCCTGCAACAGACCACAGTGATAAAAGAAAAACAGTTGCCCTGAAGAGGGAAAAAAGAACAAGGCATTTTAAAAATCATCCTATTCTTTACAATATGTTTGTCAGTCAATTGATTATTCAAAAGTGATAGCCAGCTCTCCTGTACAAGAAGAACTCATTCTGGGCAGCCATGAAGACGACGATTGTCCCCGGCTGCCTGGATCCGCAAGCTCATTCAGCTCGCAGACGGCTCGCGTCGACCTGTGACTAGGGATCCCGTCACTCAGTGGTGCCCCAGAGAGCCATGACCTCATGTGCTCCTGACAGTGAGGTTCTCATTTATAACTAGACGTCTCTGGAACACTCGTGAATTCTTACTTGAATATAATTGCTTTATTACTTATTATTTATTAAATTTTAAAATCACAATAAATGATTTTACTTAGGATTTGTGTGGCAAATTACTTTGCTGTGAAACTCCACAAAATGAGCAGAAAATGAAAAAGGCAAACATGATAAATGCATCTACATCAGTATATAATGTTCAGTACAAATGCCAGTAAAACAGAGCACAGAAGTCTGCATCTATGCAGGACATGCCACCTGAGCTAAGAATGTCTATCGTTTATTAACATAATCAGGGAGTGCTCCTCATTATGGGTGAATGCACCAAGGCTATTCATTTAGAAAAACACAAGACCTATGTGTTACTGAAGTTGCTACTGAATATAAATCCAGCATCATCAAAACATTTAGCATTACAATACAGAAAGCAAATGCAATAGCAGCAGATGGCTTCAATTAGATTGTAAACTCCTCAACGGCAGAAATCACAAAGCCTTGTATTCCAGGAGACCCTGGTTCAATTCCTGGGTCAGAAGATCCTCTGGAGAAGGGACAGGCTACCCACTCCGGTGTTCTTGGGCTTCCCTTGTGGCTCAGCTGGTAAATAACACGCCTGCAATGCAGGAGACCTGGGTTCGATTCCTGGGTTGGGAAGACCCCTGGAGAAGGGAAAGGCTACCCACTCCAATATTCTGGCCTGGAGAATTCCATGGACTGTATAGTCCATGAGGCTGCAAAGAGCTGGATACAACTGAGCGGCTTTCACTTTTCTTTCTTTGGATTCCTCCTATGTCTTTACTTCCTTCTACTTCCTCCCACCATCAGCCAGTTTGTTTTTTGTTGTTTTTTTTTTTTTTTTTTTTACAGATTAGGTATCTGCGGCAGCATTACATATTAAACATCCTAACGAAGGCATGCTACAAGTACTGAACCAACTAATCATGCTCCCTAAAGTGCGTCAATAAAATCATCAGGGGGCCATTAGAGAGGAAGAGAAAGAGACCGTGATCAGGACGTTGTCTCTAAGAAGCCACAGCAACACTGAAGAGGTAACCTGGCAGTCCAGGTGCTTACTAACAAGCCTTATTCCAAAGTTCCAAAGCCCTCTGAATGTCTGCAATTGCTCTACACACTTTTCAGTCTTTAAACTGCTATTATTTTGGTAATTTAAATCTGAACTAGTAGCCCGAGCATATACAATTAGAAAATATGTGGAAAACAAAAAACTTCTAAGCAGTCTTGCTATGCTGCAGCACAGCTATTGCACAACACACCTGTATATATGAATTACTTCTCAAATGAGAATTTAGCAAAGAATTCACAACTCTGTAAGACTCAAACTACTCATCAAACTACCATTCTGGTCATTTTTGTCGTGCTTGATGTTACTGGTGGTGGTGACAACAAAAAGATTTACTGACTACTTAGCATGTGTCAGAAACTGTGCTAACTACTATTGTATAAAGCAGATAGTATCTTTATTTTCCAGATGAGCAAACTGAGGCTTAACTGAGGTTAAGCATCTTGCCAGAGTTAAGAGAGAGATTTCTCCAGTTTACTGCGCAGCCGGAGGCTGGTTATCAGCCCGACCACTCACCAGCTGTGACATCCCGGACATCATGCCAGCACTTCACTGTTCTGGGAGCTAAGTTTGTTAGTTGTAACACTACTACTACCGACATGTTTCATACTGCAGAGTTCACAAAATTTATATAAAGTCTCTGGATACTCACACCACCCTCATTTTCTCACCTACCCAAGGTCACGTGCCTGGTGGCTAGACAAGGGCTTACATCCAGAGAATACCCTAACTACTCAGAATCTACTTTAAAGCTCAAATGAGACAGTATGTGAAAGTATTCTGTAAACTCTAATAAAACTTTCTGTAAAAACATAAAATAGCATATTATTATCCATGTTCCCTGATTAGGGAGGAAGTGATTGTATTCAATAATCTCTAGAGTTCTATTTAGATGTAAAACTGCAAGTTAGAGGAGTTTTTAAGCTTTCCTTTGCAGAGAAGCTAATTTTAAAAAACAGATTCCCACCACAGGACTATTAACATTTTTTACACAGTATGATGACGCTCTACAAAATTTTTCTTTCTTTTTTTCAAAATAATGTTAAGAATCTCTCCATGATATTAACCACGCATTCATACCCAGTTTGTGCAGAGTGCCTACTATGCACAAACTGGGTATGACAAGAAGCAAACGGACAAAAGATCACCTGTGAGAAGGTGCCATGAAACAACCAAGGCTCTGGAACAGGGAGCTTCAGGGGGGCTTCACTGAAGGCCTTGCTGAGGACCTAAAACAGGAGCCAGAGATGCCAAGGGTGGGCAGCAGGACACTCCGGGCAGTGGACCAGCGCGTATGACTTCAAGGAACAAGGAAGAACCTGACAAGTGCAGGGACAGACTAGCGTCTGAGGAAGGGTGGCACAAATGAGGCTGAAGAGCTCGCAGGGGCTGGATCCGCTCACACAACCTGGGAGGCGTGTGAGTGTTCACCGCGAGCTGCGAAACCATTTAAAAGTTTTAAACAGCGAAGCTCACGATTCAAATTCCACTGAAGATCACCTTGACTGCTGCACGGAAAAAGCGGCTGATGAGGTAAGTTGAGAGCCCAGACTGGACCCCGAAGAAAAGTTAATGCTTTCAAAGCAAATCAAGAGCTGGCAAAGGAAACTGAGAGGGGGGAGCTGAGGAGACAAGACAAAAAAGCTGTGCATGTGGGGCCACGCAGGCCAGGAGAAGAAAGTGTAAAGGGAAGACCAGGTACGCTCCTATTTTAAGTTCTGCTGAGAGGCCAAGTACAATGAAGACAGAAAAGCATTTTCTGGATTTATATCCTAGAGATCACTAATGACCTAGAATAGTTCCGGGGCACGCAGCCCATTATGTGCTCAACCTTTGTAAATATTTAATGACTACTTAATTTCCCACTAAGTGAAAATACAGCCATTTTTTCCTACAAAAATGAGTTTTCCACATAGGAATTAGATATTTTTAATTCAATTAAAGAACATGATTTACCTTATTTGAACTAACGTTGCTTATAATACAAACTAGGAGGGAGAACTCTCAACACAGGAAAGGAGCTGCAGAAAGGACACACAGGGACAGAGCCCCTCTGTCTCAAAGGCTGGCTCCTGCGCTGGCGCTGCGTGTGCCCTCACCACTAAGACTGATGAGTTGCCAGCCTCCACAGTCAGGGCCTGTCGGACTACTCAAAACGCCAGCACCATGCATGCCTGGGCCCTTGACAACTCCAGTCAGTGGGACAGAGGTTACAGTACCTGGGGAGGAAGGCCCTTCTCAAATAAAGCACTGCTCAGGAAAAGGCTTTTGCCTTTCCATCTTTTCACCACCTGGAGTTACCTTTAGACCACCAGATGGAAATCCACAGGCTAAACAGAGAAGAGCAGAGAGACAGGAGGAGCCTGGTCCCTTGAGAGCAGCCTCAGGCCACTGCACTAACCCTAAATGGTCACCATCCATTCAGATTTCTTGCTGCAGGAAGCATGTAAACCCCTCACTTTTTTTTATGTCACTAAGTACAATTCTGCAGTGACGTAACAGTTAAACACAATGCTAACAGATTCATGCAATGTTCATTTCTTGACTTCCTCATAAAGAGTGTAAGAAGCAACCTTTAACACAAGGGGACATGAGAACTATAGCAAACCTCATTGCAACTAGGAGTGGACATGTATCTAGTTCCGACTAATGAGGTATAGGGAAGACTGTCCCAGGTGGCCCAGTGGTGAAGAATCCACCCACCAATGCAGCCAATTCAGGTTTAAGCCCTAGGTTGGGAAGATTCCCTGGAGATGGAAATGGCACCCCACTCCAGTACTCTTGCCTGGGAAACCCCATGGACAGAGGAGCCTGGCGGGCTACAGCCCACGGAGGTGCAGAGTCAGACATGACTGAGTGACTAATTCTTTCCTGCTTTAGAAAAATTATGCATTCAAACACCCAAAACCTGGGAAATGTTTTGCCTAATTCTTTATACAAAATTGACCTTGCTTTTTGAAAAGTGACCCTTACAAAATTGTATTTGTTTCAATATGGAAATGGTATAAAAATTAGCCTATCCTTCCATTAATTAATGTTGAGCAAGTAAATATTTTTAAAATATTACTATTAGTTTCCAAGCTACATGAACCGACCCAACCCAGGGCAAAACAAAATAGCAACTGAAATGTAAATCCAGGGTAACCCAGCACTACAGCAGAAACCCTGTGCATCCATCAAGCACACAGAGCCAACAAGCACCGACAGACCTACAGGCCCGAGCACAGCAGCCCAGGAGGCTCTATCCTATACTGAGAGGTCAGGGGAGTTCATCTGGGGGAGAGTGATAGGGGAAGCACCTCTTAAATACACCTGCTTCAAACTTCGGAGATCCTCTCATTTGGACACTACAGAGCCATAAATGCACATACTTTGAGAAATCATTATGAATTGCCAATCTGCCATGGATCAAAGGAATCAAGGATATTAACGTTAAAATTACTTTACCAAGTTAGAAATTTCCTGAATAAATTTGGGAGGCCCAGAAACCAAGGAATTTATTTAACCCACTGCAAGGCTAAAAACATCTTCATTTTATTCTCAGTTTTCTGAATACTATTTAATTCCCAAATATGTACTACCTTCTCAACTCAGAGCCCCAAAACAAAAATTCAGATGACATTACTGGCATTTTGTGGAAATTCTCAGGAATTGCACAGAGATCTAAGTTACTAGGTGAGTTCCATACCAGGGCAAACAACTGGCTTTATCAGTCACCAGCTGATTAAATGATTCCAATCCACAGAGAGAAGCACTCAGCGGAAGTTGTCTGAAAAACTCGCTTAAGACAATAGGGGAAATCCATATAGGCCTTTCTTACTTTATTTTCTGGGACCAACTCGTGAACAGCTGCATGATCCATACATGTCTAAGGAAGATAAGCTTATCCTCTTTCAATATACATCAAGTAACCAGTCTCTGCAGGGCGCCATTATAAATATCCTTTATCAAACAACGATGCCTTTAGGATCTATTATGTAGATGCTCAGGGACGTTTCCCCCCAACTTTCAGGATGCTTGCTAGGAACTCTGTCACTTTTTTTAAGATTTTTTTTAGCCAGCAGACTCACTGAATTATAAGAAATCATCTAGAGTTTCCCGGTGGCCTAGTGGTTAGAATTCCAGGCTTTCACTGTCATGGCTGTGGGTTCAATCGCTGGTTGGGAAACTGAGATCCCAAAAGCCACATGATGCAGCCAAAAAAATTTAAAAAATAAAGAAAAAATCTATTCAGTAAAACACTAGGAATGAAAGCATTTTGTTAACTTTATGAAAAGCACTCCATAAGTATACTGCAATTTTATCAGTATTATTTAATTATGTCAATGTTAGTTATCATGTTACTATGTATAGAGTTCCTTCTTTCCCTCGGTTAAAGCACTGAAGGTATTGAAGAAACTAATTATGAAATATAATCATGGAATTTAGGGAATTTACTTTTAGAACCAACTAACAGTAAAGAGATTTTATCACAGAAGTTGCTTGGGGTGGCTATCCAGAGAGCTTCTCTTTTGCTACAGGCTGAGATAATCAGTTTTAAACTACATCTAAAATAAGAGCAACTATACCATCAAAGCTGACCTCTGGAAATCTTATAACCAAACTCAATTTGGTTATAAAATTTGCTGTTTGGAGGCCTTCACTGTTATTTTCTTGGTCTTAGCTAAATGCTACACAGCAGAGATAGAGACAGCGGTCTATTGCTGTATAAACCGCTGCACAGACAGGTAAATTAGGGGTTATCTATCCCATGCTGTGTTATATCCTGATTCAAGATAGAGAACACAAACTATATTAGGGGCATGGAACAATCCTCAAGAGCAAGGCAATACCATGGCCATGCTGCTATGTTATGTCCCCTTTATCCCTGGACATTTTGTTCTGAGGACTGTTCAATTCCTAGCTACAGTGTAAAATGCTAAACCACTTCAATTTTTAAAATCAGACGTAGAAGGTGGACATACAAATTTAACTTGCCTGTTTTATTCTTTCTAGAATAAAAGAACAAAAGCATTTTCTAGTTTAGAGTTTGAATGTCAATGTGGGGAAAGGCTACGACTAAACAGCTCGGTATGCTATAATGTTAAGAATAAATAAAAGTATAAATTACAATAAATAAATTTCAGTTCCTCTATTTTATTGTGTCTCCTGTTTGATAGATTTGTAGAGGCAGCAGAAACTCTGAATTTTTAAAAATCTGATTTAAGTAATTCAGGCTTGCTCTTGCGATTTACGTTTCAGTCCCCTCCCCACCCTTGGGGGTGGGGATATGTGTTGAGAAAGACAGTTTCAGTAATGGTAATAAGAGACTGGGTCTTTCAGGGGAGGAACAGGGAAAGGGCCATAAATGAAATTGTTTAAATGTATTAGAAAGGACAGGGTTTCCAGAGGCTTTTGATATTTAATATAAACCTGTGATCCAACTCTACAAGCAGAAAGTAATCATAGGAGAAAAAACATCTCCAAACCAACAGAAGATCATCAAGTTTGTTAAAAGGGATATTCAAGTGCAAATCCACAGGTACGGATAAACTTACACATGAGGCCAATCCCTACTCAGATCCAGAACTAGGTCAGGGTTTTGAGACAAGAGCAGGTAGCTGGGTGAATGGCAACCAAATGCCTTTTCTGTAAGCCAGGGATGCCAGTGAAACATGGATTCAGAGTTTTTAAATTTCTGCTTTTATTCAGTTCAAGGATTACAGAAAAATAACTTCTAGCATGAACTGTTTACAAATGTTTATTTTTAGCTCTCCATTCACCCTTAACTGCATAAAGGATCGAAAAACAAAAGGCGGCAACAGCAGCGAAACAAAACTAAAAAATAAGAAAACAGCCATACTTTACCTCCAGCTCAGATACCCTCACAAACTTCCTAATTCATGATGAAGTCTAAATTTAGACAAAGGAAAAAAAGATTCTATTCTATACATCCTCTTCAGTCAGGAAGAGAAAGTTAACAGTATCTGTGAACCACAGGAATTCAGAGACACTTAACATCAATTATTTAAGTAACTACTAACCTATTACAGAGCAAAGGAAAAAAGAGAACAAACTGCTTAGTTCACTGACCAGAGGTACAAGCACAATTTTCTTCCTTTTCCTTGTAATAAAAAAGGAAGATAGCAACCTAATGATTTCCCACGTTAACACCAACCAATCACCTGAAATATATTTCTCTGTCCAAGAACTATTTTTACATCTTTAGGCAATTTTCTTAGATTTCAAAGATTGTTATTTATTGAAAATGTTCTTAAGTCACATAATCTGCATAAGTGCAATTATGCTCAAAAATCTGTGGTCAATGTTTAAGTTTGTATATTCTGACAGCAAAGTCAAAACATTTTCTACTTCTTTTTTTAGAGGTAAGAGAGAAGCTGAGAATGCTAAGAATATTGTCTACAGCAGGATTAGAAATGAAAGTTACTACACTATGACTTCTTCAGGTCTCAATGATCATAAGACCAAAAAAAAAAAAAAAACCACTTTAATGTTAAACAGCCTTTGAAACGTTAAATTTTTCAGCACCTTCAGAACTAAAAGTGGCATAAATACTTGTCTTTATATGCTCTGTATCTGTAAGGCTGATAATGTTAGGTAATTATCACTAATTTTGAAGCTGTAATCATTTTTGTGGTTTAAAAAGTCATTCTCATGTATATTTCATTCACACATACCAAATGTCATATGTAATATTATCTGTTTCAAAATTATTCAGGAAGAGCAAGTAAACATGGCTGACCGTGAGTTGATAATTGTTGAAACTGGAATGTGGATACATGGGGACTTATTATACTTATCTCTCCACTTTTGTCTGCAATTGTTCATAAAATTTAAAATAAGTATTTACAACAAAGGTTCGCCTAGTCAAGGCTATGGTCTTTCCTGTGGTCATGTATGGATGTGAGAGCTGGACTGTGAAGAAGGCTGAGCGCCGAAGAATTGATGCTTTTGAACTGTGGTGTTGGAGAAGACTCTTGAGAGTCCCTTGGACTGCAAGAAGATCCAACCAGTCCATTCTGAAGGAGATCAATCCTGGAATTTCTTTAGAAGGAATGATGCTAAAGCTGAAACTCCAGTATTTTGGCCACCTCATGCGAAGAGTTGACTCATTGGAGAAGACTCTGATGCTGGGAGGGATTGAGGGCAGGAGGAGAAGGGGACGACAGAGGATGAGATGGCTGGATGGCATCACTGACTCGATGGGTATGAGTCTGGGTGACCTCCGGGAGCTGGTGATGGACAGGGAGGCCTGGCGTGCTGCGGTTCATGGGGTCGCGAAGAGTCGGACACGACTGAGCGACTGATCTGATCTGATCTGATCTGATTTACAAAATCCCACCTAAGGGACTCTTAATGTTGTAATCTAAAGAAGCTGAGTCCAACTGTAAAGCTGGTCATTTAACTTTGGGACAGAAAATGAGAAACTATCATAGCATAAGACGGAAGAGAAAGGCCAAGTAAGGTGTTTTGTTGCATCTATATCAGAAATCTTGGAATAACAGTTATAGACTTAACAAAAAATGCAGCCACCAGGGAATAAAATATTCCACCAAATCCATGAACTAAGAAGGATGTTATAACAGTACTTTTACAAATCTGGAAGAAGTTAACCTACCTATTCAGATAGTTAGAATACTTAATAAAGCAGCTATATACTTTGTTCAATCCATCCCAGATAATCAGTTTATTTGTAATAATGAATTAATTAAACTACTAGGGCATTGCAAAGTATATCAATTTCTTTCTTCTGAGCAGTTTTTCAAAGTAAAACAAAATGCACTCTTCTTTCTACCAGAAAGATAACTGTAGTGTTTTAAAGTGAAAGTTGTTTAGACTCTTTGGGACCCCATGGACTGTAGCCTGCCAGGCTCCTCTGTCCATGGAATTCTCCAGGTCAGAAGACTGGAGTGGGTAGCTGTTCCCTTCTCCAGGGGATCTTCCCAACCTGTTAGGGGAAGCACACTGATTGAAACCGCCCACCCTGGCCAGGCACCATAGTAACCATTTGCATGAGCTGTTTCATGACAGGAGATCCTGATAAGCAATATGGAACTAATAAGCCACCACCAACCCAAGTTCGGGAAAGGTCTAAAGGAGATACTGCAGGTTCGTCCACTTCCCAGAATCCCTCTCGCTAGCATCCATCTTGGCTGAGCGATGTGTGTGCCACCAAGAAAGACTCTGAATTAGAATGATTGGTCAAAGACCACCTGGAAACTAATCCCATCACCATAAAACCCTAGACTGCGAGCCACGCAGCAGAGCAGTTCTCCTGGGTTCCTGTACCCTACTGCTCTCCACCCGGGTGCCCTTTCCCAATAAAATCTCTTGCTTTGTCAGCACATGTGTCTCCTTGGACAATTCATTTCCGAGTGTTAGACAAGAGCCCAGTTTCAGGCCCTGGAAGGGGTCTCCTTCCTACAACAAACCCAGGGATCAAACCCAAATCTCTGGCATTGCAGGCAGATTCTTTACTGTCTGAGCCACCAGGCAAGCCCAAGAACACTGGAGTAAGTAGCCTATCTCTTCTGAAGTGGATCTTCCCAATCCAGAAACTAAACTGGGGTCTCCTGCATTGCAGGTGGATTCTTTACCAGCTGAGCTATCAGGGAAGCCCTTTCACTAGAAAAGACACCATTTAAAAAAAGAGAGAGAGAGAGAGGAAAGTTAGAAAAAAAATCTGATAAGCAATTTGGAGAGAAACAATCTAGAAAGAATCCAAGGACCACCCTCCCACAAAGAATTAATGAACAACACTCACTAATATTAAAGGTTGACTAAAAGAACAGAGATCTCCATCACAGGGAATAAATCAAGGGTAATAATCCCTTTCCCCCTCTCGTTTTTCTACAGACAACTGCGAGGATAAAATGTCAACCACTTAGAAATGTGGAAGATTCTACAAAGCTTAACAGAATGATTTATGTTGTTTGCATATGCCGAACAATGCCTCCTAACTTACGGTACCCACAACACTCAGTATTTTCTTTTCTGGAAAGAAGCTTCTCTAATGAAGATAGTGAGTGGTATGTTAGTGACCCTGCAGAAAAGATGTACTGAAGATAGGCAGAACCTCACTGAGAGGTCCTCAGACTCTCAGAGAGGACTGTAAGAGAGAATGAATTCTAGGTTTAGACTACTCCCAGATTCCTTGCAGTCTTAAAGTTTATTTTACATTCATGGTTCCTATATCTGAAATGGTATTAGAAATTAAAAAGATTAAATTCAAGTTGTTTTTTCCTTGAGTTATCTTCCACTCTTTGTTCTTTCAATCTAAAGAATCAGATATGGACACTGTCCAAATCAACATGCTAGGTTACAACCATGATATAAACAATAAACTCAACTGCATAATAAAGACATTAAAGATGACCCCTTTACCTGGCTTGCTATTTTTTGTTAAATAAATGCTACCTTTTTTGTGTGTACACAAAATGAACTGGCTCATTTCTAATACACACAGTAGTACTGAGGAATACAGTCTACCTTCCCAGAATTCCCTGATAGCTCAGTTGGTAAAGAATCTGCCTGCAATGCAGGAGACCCTGGTTCGATTTCTGGGTGGAGAAGATCCGCTGGAGAAGAGAGGCTACCCACTCCAGTATTCTTGGGCTTCCCTTGTGGTTCAGCTGGTAAAGAATCTGCCTGCATTGCAGGGGGCCTGGGTTTGATCCCTGGGTTGGGAAGAGCCCCTGGAGAAGGGAAAGGCTACCCACTCCAGTATTCTGACCTGGAGAATTCCATGGACTGTATAGTTCATGGGGTTGCAAAGAACTGGACACGACTGAGCAACTTTCACTTTTCCCAGAATTCCAGAGATGGTAAACCCATTCATAGCATAGGCTCTGAAAACAGAATACCTAGATCTGAATCCTGGTTCCACTAGTCACCAAGATATTGCTTAATTTCTCATGTTTCAGTCTCCTTATTTGTAAAATGGGGATAGTAATAATTCCTAGCGCACAGCATTGTAGGGGAATTCTACTGAATGAACGTGTGTGAAGCACGTGGGATAGGGCCTGCTTGCACACTGAATACTAGGATAAACTGTATTTAGATAGAAAACAACAGAAACTACCCAAGAAGGCTAATCAACCTAGGCTTCAAAAGGACTGTGTTAATACGACTGAAATCTAAGCAAAGTTCCAATACATCTGATGTTACTTCTGCGTTTTTAAAAAACCTATTATTTGTAGTATCTGATTTATTACACTAAGTTCATCAGAAAAAAATAAAATACCTCTGAGATACAAAACTGCAACACAAATCAGGACTGAACTTGTGTTTATTATTTATAACTATACTATGCCATTTCATAGCCGTCATGGTTCTTGGGTAAACTAAACAAATTGCTTAGGAAGCTATTCTGCCAAAGTGTCTTGGTAGGGCTAATTTTGCTGTTTAGTCGCACAGTCATGTCTGACTCTTTGAGACCCCATTGACTGTAGCCTGCCAGGTCCCTCTATCCATGGGATTTCCCAGGAGAGAATACTGGAGTGGGTTGCCAATTCCTTCTCCAAGGTCTAACTTTATAACTCTTAAAACAAAGTAAGAGATGCTGTTATTATTGCTTTGCAGATATTAAATTTTACTTTGAACTGGGAGATTATATCCTTTCCAAAAGGATAATGTTAATTTCTTTGGTTGGATTTTCTACCATTTTCTATTGTGTATCTTTTATTCATTGAATATGTATTCCACAGATAGCAAAGTTTAGTATGCCAGTAAAAAACTTTGAGTTGCTCTGTATTTCTCTACTACAAAGCCATAATAAAAACTATGACTTTCTTCAAACTTACTTTCAGTTTATATTAGTATTGTGTACTGATTTTGTAAAGAAATACATGTTATGAATTTACTGTACATAAATCCCCAAAATAGAATCATTAACAGTGGCTCTCAAGAAATTTAAATGAAATTCATAATGTTTTATAAATAGTTGCCAGGTGATTGCAACTGGTCCTCTACAGTCTTATTAAATTACTTAAATTAGAACATCCAGAAATCTGATCTCATTTAGGACTGTTGAGAAATAGTGTTGATGTTCTTAATTTTGACATAATTAATACCATCACTGGAATACACTACCTTGGTGGAATATATGTGGCAGACAAAATAGCTTATAAACTAGCAGAGCCCGATAATCTTAATCTTGTCACATAATCTTACACAAATGTGAATTCTGAAGAGAAAAAAAAAAGTTTATATTTTGTAAAGTACAGTTATTTGTACTTGAAAATTTGTAAAGTACAGTTATTTGTACTTGAAAATTTGTAAAGTACAGTTAGAGACTCATTTTTATTTATTTTTGACAGATGACTGGAGAGTAAATAAAATTTAAAGTATAAGGTTCTTTAAAAAAATCATAAACATATATACATATATATGTTATTATCTTTATGTATATATTTCCAAATCTAGAAACGGGATAAAGCAAAGTACTACTTGCAGAAGGGAAAAGCTTTAAAAAAACAACAACAACTGTTGAGACCTTTTGTCAGAGCAAAAAGACATTAAGCATTCCTACAAATCTCAATCTCAAAAACAACAGAATGATCTCTGTTCGTTTCCAAGGCAAACCATTCAATGTCACAGTAATCCAAGTCTATGCCCCAACCAGTAACGCTGAAGAAGCTGAAGTTGAACGGTTCTATGAAGACCTACAAGACCTTTTAGAACTAACACCCAAAAAAGATGTCCTTTTCCTTATAGGGGACTGGAATGCAAAAGTAGGAAGTCAAGAAACACCTGGAGTAACAGGCAAATTTGGCCTTGGAATACGGAATGAAGCAGGGCAAAGACTAACAGAGTTTTGCCAAGAAAATGCACTGGTCATAGCAAACACCCTCTTCCAACAACACAAGAGAAGACTCTATACATGGACATCAGCAGATGGTCAACACCGAAATCAGATCGATTATATTCTTTGCAGCCAAAGATGGAGAAGCTCTATACAATCAGCAAAAACAAGACCAGGAGCTGACTGTGGCTCAGACCATGAACTCCTTATTGCCAAATTCAGACTGAAATTGAAGAAAGTAGGGGAAACCACGAGACCATTCAGGTATGACCTAAATCAAATCCCTTATGATTATACAGTGGAAGTGAGAAATAGATTTAAGGGCCTAGATCTGATAGATACAGTGCCTGATGAACTATGGAATGAGGTTCGTGACATTGTACAGGAGACAGGGATCAAGACCATCCCCATGGAAAAGAAATGCAAAAAAGCAAAATGGCTGTCTGGGGAGGCCTTGCAAATAGCTGTGAAAAGAAGAGAAGCGAAAAGCAAAGGAGAAAAGGAAAGATATAAACATCTGAATGCAGAGTTCCAAAGAATAGCAAGAAGAGATAAGAAAGCCTTCTTCAGCGATCAATGCAAAGAAATAGAGGAAAACAACAGAATGGGAAAGACTAGGGATCTCTTCAAGAAAATCAGATACCAAAGGAACATTTCATGTAAAAATGGGCTCGATAAAGGACAGAAATGGTATGGACCTAACAGAAGCAGAAGATATTAAGAAGAGGTGGCAAGAATACACAGAAGAACTGTATAAAAAAGAGCTTCACGACCCAGATAATCATGATGGTGTGATCACTGACCTAGAGCCAGAAATCCTGGAATGTGAAGTCAAGGGGGCCTTAGAAAGCATCACTATGAACAAAGCTAGTGGAGGTGATGGAATTCCAGTGGAGCTATTCCAAATCCTGAAAGATGATGCTGTGAAAGTGCTGCACTCAATATGCCAGCAAATTTGGGAAACTCAGCAGTGGCCACAAGATTGGAAAAGGTCAGTTTTCATCCCAATCCCAAAGAAAGGCAATGTCAAAGAGTGCTCAAACTACTGCACAATTGCATTCATCTCACACGCTAGTAAAGTAATGCTCAAAATTCTCCAAGCCAGGCTTCAGCAATATGTGAACCGTGAACTTCCTGATGTTCAAGCTGGTTTTAGAAAAGGCAGAGGAACCAGAGATCAAATTGCCAACATCCGCTGGATCATGGAAAAAGCAAGAGAGTTCCAGAAAAACATCTATTTCTGCTTTATTGACTATGCCAAAGCCTTTGACTGTGTCGATCACAATAAACTGTGGAAAATTCTCAAAGAGATGGGAATACCAGACCACCTGATCTGCCTCTTGAGAAATCTGTATGCAGGTCAGGAAGCAACAGTTAGAACTGGTCATCGAACAACAGACTGGTTCCAAATAGGAAAAGGAGTATGTCAAGCCTGTATACTGTCACCCTGTTTATTTAACTTATATGCAGAGTATATCATGAGAAATGCTGGACTGGAAGAAACACAAGCTGGAATCAAGATTGCGGGGAGAAATATCAATAACCTCAGATATGCGGATGATACCACCCTTATGGCAGAAAGTGAAGAGGAACTAAAAAGCCTCTTGGTGAAAGTGAAAGTGGAGAGTGAAAAGGTTGGCTTAAAGCTCAACATTCAGAAAACGAAGATCATGGCATCCAGTCCCATCACTACATGGGAAATAGATGGGGAAACAGTGGAAACAGTGTCAGACTTTATTTTTCTGGGCTCCAAAATCACTGCAGATGGTGACTGCAACCATGAAATTAAAAGACACTTACTCCTTGGAAGGAAAGTTATGACGAACCTAGATAGCATATTGAAAAGCAGAGACATCACTTTGCCAACAAAGGTTCGCCTAGTCAAGGCTATGGTCTTTCCTGTGGTCATGTATGGATGTGAGAGCTGGACTGTGAAGAAGGTTGAGCGCCGAAGAATTGATGCTTTTGAACTGTGGTGTTGGAGAAGACTCTTGAGAGTCCCTTGGACTGCAAGGAGATCCAACCAGTCCATTCTGAAGGAGATCAGCCCTGGGATTTCTTTGGAAGGAATGATGCTAAAGCTGAAACTCCAGTATTTTGGCTACCTCATGCGAAGAGTTGACTCATTGGAGAAGACTCTGATGCTGGGAGGGATTGGGGGCAGGAGGAGAAGGGGACGACAGAGGATGAGATGGCTGGATGGCATCACCGACTCAATGGATATGAGTCTGAGTGACCTCCGGGAGCTGGTGATGGACAGGGAGGCCTGGCGTGCTGCAGTTCATGGGGTCGCAAAGAGTCGGACACGACTGAGCGACTGATCTGATCTGACAAATCTCAAATATTATTCAATAAACTCAAATGCCTCCTTTGATTCTACTGAAATAAAATATTCTGATTTAAGTGAATTTTTGTTTTGCTTTCACTTTAGGGGAATTACTGAATTAAAATTAGCAAAGTGTTTCTAGTCATTGGTGCTCCATATTAGACTCCACAGAATCCCCAAAGATGACGACTGCATTTTAAAAAGCAAAAATACACTCTAGTGTTCCCAGCAGCACTATTCACAATAGCCAAGACACGGAAATGAGCTGCAAGTCTATCACCAGAGGAATGGATAAAGAAGGCGTGGTGTATGTATGTGTGTGCAGGGAATTCACAGTAGACTGCAATGGCCACTTGAGCTATTCCAGGAAGTCTTCGGTGTACAGCTAGTGGTTCTACTTGAGATTTCAGATATGACTTGCGAAAATAAAAATATAATAATAAGCTTACATCTGTACTCTGCAGTATAAACAACCTGAGAATGAGCCCATCTCCACTTCAGAATAAAGATATTTAGGGAGAATGTTTTCCCAGTTTTCTGTTTTCATTGGCAGTCTGTCCTAAATCCCACAGGAGTGAGGCAGGCATGGCTCTGGGAAGTCTGAGAGCTCTCTGCCTGCTTCATCGGCCAGCTGGGTGGTTCGAGCCTGGCCAGCTAGAACCACCGAGAGACTAGATGTCTCAGTCTCTTAGTAAACCTGTCTTTCTCTGGGTGTGAAGAGTTAAACACGAAACACCTCTTAGTAAATAAACCCTGCATCAGAGCACGAACTCAGTGGCTGCTACTGAACCAACAACCCTCCCACCAGGTAAGAGAGACTGACCTGGGCAGGATTAAAAAGGATCAACTTCAGAGCAGAAAGCAAGTATTATTAACGCTTGTCCAGATTATATATACTAGCAAAGCAAAATATTTTGACACAGAAGGTTGAGAAAAGTTAGATGTGGACACAGAAACTGAAAAACTGCAGTGACTTCAAAAAAAAGTGGACATGCTGAATTCTTCTATGTCTAGCACAATATGGAAGAAAACTCTTATGAATTAAAATGAAAACAATGTTTTGACTATAGTAAAATATCTGACAATGAGTTAAGATCCATGCAACCTTTACCAAATTACACAAGAAGGACTTTAATTGGTCCTTATCCAATCACCCCTGCAATCTCTGCTATTGCCCACAGCTACTCTTGCTTGGGTTTCTCCTTGGATGGCTTTCCTGAGAGTCAAACTTTAAAAAACATTTTTTCACCATAACTCTGTTTCTTTTCTCATTTAAAAAATTATCCTACCTGTAACTAGAGGCACTATAACTTTTGGGCTGCTCTCTCATCTCTTTATGAATTCATGTAACGTCATATAGGTATTTTTTCTTCAATTTAATGCCCACACTAATTTATATTTCAGCCTTCTCTCTTCTTTTCTGAGGGCTATTCCACATTCTTACTTAATTCTTATTCCACATTAGGAAAGGTCAAAGATGACTTTCAGGCCCCTCTACCATTTGTTCTTTCTAGAAGAATTCCATTAGCTTGATTACATGTCTTTCTATGTCATGTAGACCAAAATCCAAAAGTTAAAAGAAAGTTGATGACAGTGTACACAACGACAGTAGCAAAAAGTGCTGACAGTGAGAGACAAAAATGACAAAAAGTAAAACCAAAAGCTGAGCAGTTTGGGACCATCTGAAATACAAGCCAAAAAAAATTCAGAGAGCTCTTTGGTCCAGTGAGAGAAATAATTATGTAAACTATATAACTGCACTTGAGAGAAATAATTATGTAAAGTATATAGCCGCACTGTCCAATACCACCTGTAACTATTCATATTTAAATTCATTAAATAAAATTTAAAATTCCATTCTTTAGTCACACACTTTCCAAGTACTCAACAGCCACGTGCAGCCAGTGGCTACTCTACTGGACAGCACAGATACAGAATATTACGCTCACTGCAGAATGTTCTACTGGACAAAGCTGCAGCGCTAGCTCAACATTCACCTGGTATTCTCTATACAACCGGCGCAGTGCTATTATAGGAACAGCGGTATAGACAGATGAGGAAGATAAGGCTTCTAAGAGTACATATCTGTCTAGTGGACAAAACAAAAATATTTACACGTGCTAGAGCAGAGGTAATACCGTGGATGAGAGAAGGAGTGATTGGGAGGCCCAGCTCTTGCAATTCCAGACTACTCAGCTGGAACTGCAATCCTTTCACCTTAGTTTCCTGTGGACCGGACCTTGCTCCCCTGCTGTTACGATACGACAGGCAAGGCTGAGACTCATCACTACCTAGCAATTCTGGGCTCACTGGAACCAGAGACGCTGCAACCTGAACAGGATGTGTGCTGGCTCTGTTCCTCTGAGGACACTTGCTGGTGCTTCACCTTGCTGGCAACCCTGGAAGGAAAAGGCCATGCTGCCGCTCTTTTTCCCCTCGGTCCTTCCTAGGGAAACAGCTATGCCTCCACTGTCCCTTTGGTTTGGAACTCTAGCATGTGCTATACTAGACCAAGTGCCTGACCAAGTAGTTAAGGCATTACCAAGGAATTAACACTGCCACGAAGCACGAGTCTTCAGTGCAGATAAAGCAAGAAGGGAGGGGGAGGTGCCCCAAAGCAGAAAGGGCAGGCTAAGCAAGGATGAGAGAAGCAGGAACGTTGACTGAGGGTCTGTGGGCCAGCAGAGGGTTCCTGATAGCCCCACACAGGGCACACACAGCGGGCAACTGCAGCAGATGAGGCTGGATGGGAGCCCAGCTGCCAAGGGCCTTAATGCCACCACCTAAGGAGCAGGGCGTGGACTGGCCAACCATAATTAAGTAGAAGAGCTAAACCACGAGATCTCTGTAATGAGATCTGTGTTTTCAAAAGACAAACCTGGGGAAACAGTGAAAGGCAGATAAATAGAAGTAGATAAAGGGGGATGATATCTGGATGAAAACATGACTGGAGGCAGTGGAGATAAAGAACAGGAAATTCATTCAAAAGACACTGTGTGTGTGTGTTGACATGGGAGAAAACTAACCGGCTCCGACTACTGACAGGGTCTATCTGGCACACCGGCAGGCGATAAATGTTTGCTGCACAAACTAGTGAGCAAGATACTGATCACGCAGATGACACAGAAGGGCAGGGAACAAAAACTGTAAGACACACAAAAATTTAAGGGAAGGACTGACAGTGAGAAAAACTGAAAATGAAAAAGAAATCAAACAAGGACATATTCCTTCTGCCTGGCATGTTATCCCCCAAGACATTGGATGGCCCGCAGTTCCCTCAGATCCCTTCCCAATGGTGTCCCCATCACCCTTTGTAAAAGTGGGCAACACAGCGACTCTCCCTCAGCACTCTCCAAACCCTCTCCCTTATTCTTCCCTGGAGAAAAAAACACCGCTACTGCACACACTACGTATTTTACTTTTTATTGTGTTTAATGTCTATCTCCCTACTACTTAAATGTACGCTTCACTCACTGCTGCACACCAGAGCCTAAAAACGTGCCTGGCATAAGCACATGATTAACTGAATAACAGAAAGAAATAAACAGAGCAGGACTACTATCCACAGACAAATAAGTATGGAAGTAAACTGACAGCTAACGTGGAAGTTATACCGACTGAGTGCTAAAGGTGAAAACCTATGTCATAGTCCTTTAAGTACAAAAGGCTCAAACACCATTTTCTTCAAATATATGTTTTTATATATATCAAATATATGCATTCAATAGTAACACAGGCTTTCTATTTAGTCACAAAATAATGAGAGAGATTTTACGGCTTGAAAAATCACTCATAATACTTGGTAGCCACACTGCAAATCTACCACTTCAAGTATTTAAATCTTATTAATACTTCTTCAACTTCCATTACAAATTTCTAATTTCCTTTCTGAAATTTTGGTTATTTTAAAATGTTAAGCAAATGCAAGAAGCTAAAGTTGAAATACCAGAATATAAGTATAATCAGTCATTAGCTTTAAGATATAATGAAGATGATATAACATTAAAATGGTGAAAAGTTAGAAACGCAAAAATATCCAAGAACACAAAACGGGTCCACCTAGCTGGCTGGCTTCAGGAAAGTGACAAAATATCATTAATTTTCACCTTCCTCATCAATAAAATGCAGCTAACACAAGCACCTACCTACCTGGTAAGCTTGTTCTGAGAGGTTTTTTTTTTGAGGATTAAGTCTGTTTCAAGTCATTAGCTTAGCACAGTGCCTACAATATAATTACTTCTTAAGCCCACAAATACTTATGAAAAACCTACTATATAAAAGGCATCATACCTACTGGCCACAGTGGCCAATGAAAGAGATATACCTACCTAACAGAATTGTCGACAATTAAAACAAATCTAAAGACAAACTAATGAATTATCAAGTGTGACAAGTACTACAGAGGGAGCCCATGGGGTTCTGAGTCAGAAATCAAGGGATGAGGGAATTCAATTTTAGATGTGAGCAGGAAGAGTGCCTCTGAGGACAGGAAGCAAGATGGCACTGCCCACAGCTGTAGGGCACAGAGGACATTGAGGAGGATTTCAGGCTCAGCCCAGGTGTGGGAAAGAACCTGTGACCCGTCTGAGAGGACCCAGGATAACTGAAGCACAGGAAGTCAAAGGAGATAAGATTACAGAGACAGGCAAGAGCCAGATGATGCAGGACTCCAAAGGGCCACTTTAAGGATCTGTGACTTTATTCTACGGGAATTTATTCTTCAATGGAAAACTGCTGAAGTTCTCTGTTTGTTTGTTTTTTGTTTTTTTTTTTTTCAGAAGGAAAGATGATCCAATTTATGTCTCACAAAAATCACTTAAGCTATTTTTGGAAAGTGTATCACAGGGGAACGTAAACAGAAGCAGAACAATTAGTTCCAAGACTAATGCCGTGTCCAGGAGAGAGCGATGGTACTTGGCAATACGGTGGTGGCATGGAGAAGAGAAGGAGTTGATGGATTCCAGATGCAGTTTGAGATGGATTGAATTTGGGGGATGAGGGAAAGGGAGAGATCAGAGATGACTCCTAGATGTCTGACTTAAGCAACTGCCTGGCTGATGGTGCCATGGTCAGTAACACAGTTAAGTACTGAATTAATTTTAGCTACTCATAGCTACTATCAGGATAGGAAAGAGAGGGGGAAAAAAACCTTGGTAATCCTAGAGCCAACAGGGAGGGAGGGGAACTAAAGCACACACAGAAAGGGCAATTAGGTCAAGCCATGAGGAAGAGCGATATCAGACCAAATTCCCCACTGAAAGCAACTACAAAAGTGACCTAAGATAGCAAACAAACTGAGCTACCTGAAGGTACACAGAAAACCACCGAGAGCCAGGACATCACTTGTCGAGAGAAGGGAAACACACGGACAGCCCGTTTTCCCCTTGAGGCATCTGCCAGTTACCAGTACAGGGCGTCCAAGCCAGGCAGAACAGGAGCCGGGAGCTTGTGGCAGTCCCGCCGGGCTGGGAAGGCAGAAACTGGACTTTTATGCTACACTAGAGGAGCCAGGATTGAGGAGCCTAGATAAAAAGGAACCGCAAAGAAGGAGCCCAACATCCTGCTCAGTGTTTGCCCTCCAGCAATGTGCTGAATCATAAACAACATGGACTGAAATGCAGAAAAGCTCCTCAAAAAGATGTTGCAAAGAGGCTAAAAAAGCTAAGCAGAGCTTTTATCAGTCATCATATTTAAAATTCAGGGCCTGCCAAGGAAGAAGCATCTTGGTAAACACTTCAAACTTTTAAATAAGACCTCAGAAGAGCTATGTGTTAGAAGCCTATTTGAATTTCCTGATTACCCTGAATTCAGGCTCATTTCTTATTAATCACTAATGAATCAAAGTGATCAATGTTTACCTAACTACCTCCCAGAGAATATTAATATTTTTTTTATGTGAAGAAAGATAACATCATTCAGACCCACTATAATGTTTCATTACAATGTCATTAAAACATTACCAGGCATATTGGGAAAAAGGATCAAATGATCAAAAGCTAGACAAAGGAAATGGGCTCATGGGTGATAGGGATTAGTGTCACAGTTATCAGACAGAAACATTGCAACAATGTTTATATACTCAAGAAAAATAGGTAAAACATTGTGAGAATTTGAATCTGTGTAAGTTTTAGGACTAAAAATACAAAAACTGAAATTAAGAACTTAATAATTGGGTATAACTGTATACTGGACAGAGAAGATCAGGGAACTTGAAGACAGTTCAGCAAAAATATCCAAATAGATACACAGAGTGGGAAAAAAAAATGAAAACTGAAATGACCTAACACACATGCATTTGTAGTCTGAGAAAGAAAGAACTGAATAGAAACAGTACTTGAAGAACCCCAGCTTACGGAGAGGGTGCAGAGAAAAAGGAACCCTCCTACACTGTTGGTGGGAGTGTAAGTTGGTGTGAGTGTAAGTTGGTGTAGCCATTGTAGAAAACATTATTGAAGTTTCTCAAAAAATAGAATTAACATACAATCCAGCAATCCCACTTCTGGGCCTATATCTGGACAAAACTCTAATTCAAAAAGATATATGTACCCCTATGTTCACAGCTTTATTGACTATGCCAAAGCCTTTGAATGTGTGGATCACAACAAACTGGAAAATTCTTCAAGAGATGGGAGTATCAGACCATCTTACCTACCTCCTGAGAAATCTGTATGCAAGTCAAGAAGCAACAGTTAGAACTGGATATGGAACAACAAACTGGTTCCAAATCTGGAAAGGGGTTCATCAAGGCTGTTTATTGTCACCCTGCTTATTTAACTTATATGCAGAGTACATCATGAGAAATGCTGGGCTGGAGGAAGCACAAGCTGGAATCAAAATTGCGGGGAGAAATGTCAATAACTTCAGATATGCAGATGACACCACCCTTATGGCAGAAAGTGAAGAGGAACTAAAAAGCCTCTTGATGAAAGTGAAAGAGGAGAGTGAAAAAGTTGGCTTAAAGCTCAACATTCAGAAAACTAAGACCATGGCATCCAGTCCCATTACTTCATGGCAAATAGATGGGGAAACACTGGAAACAGTGACAGACTTGGGCTCCAAAATCACTGCAGATGGTGAGTGCAGCTTGCTCTTTAGCAGAAAAGTTATGACCAACCTAGACAGCTTACTAAAAAGCAGAGACATTTACTTTGACAACAAAGGTCCATCTAGTCAAAGCTATGGTTTTTCCAGTAGTCATGTATGGATGTGAGAGCTGGACTATAAAGAAAGCTGAGCACTGAAGAATCGATGCTTTTGAACTGTGGTGTTGGAGAAGACTCTTGAGAGTCCCTTGGGTTGCAAGGAGGTCCAATCAGTCCATCCTAAAGGAAATGAGTCCTGAATATTCATTGGAAGGACTGATGCTGAAGCTGAGACTTCAATACTTTGGCCACGTGATGTGAAGAACTGACTCATTTGAAAAGACCCTGATGTTGGGAAAGATTGAAGGCGGGAGGAGAAGGAAAGATTGAAGGTAGGAGAAGGGGACGACAGAGGATGAGAAGGTTGGATGGCATCACCGACTCAACGGACATGAGTTTGAGCAAGCTCCGGAAGCTGGTGATGGACAGGGAGGCCTGGTGTGCTGCTGTCCATGGGGTCGCAGAGTCAGACACGACTGAGCAACGGAACTGAAGTGAACTAAACGTTCACAGCAGCACTTTTCACGATAGCCAAGACATAGAAACAACCGAAATGTCCATCAACAGATGAATGGAAAAAGAAGATATGGCACATATATACAACTGAATACAAATGGGCCATAAAAAAGAACAAAATAATGCCATTTGCAGCAACATGGATGCAACTAGAGATTTTCACACTAAGTTAAGGAAGTCAGAAAGAGAACAACAAATACCGTACTGATACCATTAGTATATGGAATCTAAGATAAGCCACAAATGAACCCACCTATGGAACAGAAACAGAATCAAGCACAGAGACTAGACTAGCAGTTGTCAAGGGGAAAGGGGTGGGAGAGGCTTGGATAGAGTTAGAGATCAGCAGATGCAAACTGGTATATATAGAAAGGATAAACAACAGGTTCCTACTGTATAGCACAGGGAATTATATTCAATATTCTGTGAAAAAGCATAATGGAAAATACGAAAAAGAATGTATATACATGTATCAATATAACTGAGTCACTCTGCTGTAAAGCAGTAATTAACACATTTTAATTCAATTATATTTCAATAAAAAATAAATTTAAAAAAAAGTATTCCAGCTTAGAAAATTCACAAAATGACAAAAATAGCAAGCCATAGACTCAAAATGCTCTACAAATTCCAGGCATAAAGGATACAATAAAGCTATGCACATGCGCATGATAGTAAAACTCCTAAAAGCCAAAGACAAAGATAAAATCTTGAAAAATAGACCAAACACATTAAGTTCAACAGAAGCTAAACAGAAAAACACATTAACTTCAAAGGAAAAACAGTAAGACCACAAGTTGACTTAATAAAAACAGTGGGAGCCAGAAATTATAAAATAACTTAAAGGTGCTAAAGGAAGAGACCCTTTAAAGATGAAGGTAAATAAATACACTTCCAGGCAAACAAAACTAGTTATTACTAGAAGACCTGTAAGACATGAAATCTGAAAACTGACTCTGTGAAAGTCAATAGAGAGCAAGCACCAGCACAAATTACCAACAATCAGATTTTAAAAGCACATTTCATTACAGATACTACAAACATCAAAAAGATAATAGAGATATTATTAAAAAAAGAAAAAAAAATCTTAAGCCACATTGAAAAATTTAGATAAAATAAATGCCTTGAAAAGCAAAACTTATCAAAACTGACAAAAAAGTAATAGAAAACATGTATAGTCCCACATGAACTGAAGAAACAGAATCAATAATCCTCACCCCTCCCCCCACGAAAACTCGGAATTCCATCACCAGTGAACTCCTCCAAACATTAATGGATGCAATAAAATCAATTTTCACAAACTCAGAGAATAAAAAACATTTCTCAGGTCATTTTATGAAGTCAGAATAACCTTGACAGCTAAATGTGTCAAAGACTTTACAAGAAATTAAAAATCACTAGTCAATCTTTTTCATGAACAAAACTGAAAACAATGTAAATGAAATATATTGTAGCATATTAAGAAGATAATTCAAAATGAAAAAGTTAGGTTTATCCAGAAAATCAAGGATGCTTTAAAATTAGTAAAACGTGTATCCCTACCTCACCCTAGTTGTTAACACATATCAAAACACACAGCTGCTAGATTCTTAAGAATTTTATCCTAAGAAAATAATCAGACAAGGCACAGAGACATACTCTAAGACAGGCATTACAATATTGTTTTTAATAGCTTTTATTTTTTTTTTTTACTTGCAATGCTAGTGATAGAACCAAAGGCTGATATCTATATCAAACAGGAGAAACGTAAAGGAAACTAAACAATTTTATGTACTCACACTGCCGTGGTCCTATACAGTAAAATGGAAATTCAAAGGACATGATTTTTCTGAATGCTGGAGACCCCTGGATCGGGAAGATTCTCTGGAGAAGGCATAGGCTACCCACTCCAGTATTCTGGCCTAGAGAATGCCATGGACTGTATAGTCCATGGGGTCACAAAGAGTCAGGCACGACTGAGCCACTTTCACTTTCACATGCGGATATTATTTTAAAAAATGTGGTAACAGATCTAGAACCTTTGGCAAACTAACGAATGAGTAATATAAATATGAATAATCAACTTTGTCCTTCATGGTGATTACCGTCCGGTATTTGCTTCGAGAGCAGTTGAACTCCTCACTGTTAAAGAGAAATAATCCTTTCCTCTCTGAAACATTTGTGAACCATTCAGTTGGGTGTGGTGAATAAAATACTTAAGGATCTAATAATTTAAAATGCAATAGGCAAAGCACATTATTTTTTCGCTCCCTTTCTCAAAGGATGGAATATTTTGTATTTGCCCTGATTTTATGTCTTGACTTCATGTACCATTGTATAGTGACATTTTTAGTTCAAATACAACAGGACTAAAAATATTGATATAATACTAATAAATCATGTTGGTATGTGTGGTTGTCACATGGGATTCACAGGAGATTTAAATTCACAGTTGTCAACGTAAAGGATTCATGCTATTTAGCTTCTTCATGAATCTATACCACGAAGGAAGAGCTTTTCGAAACATATTTCACTGAGGGAACTACAAGGATGATAGGCGTAATACTATGTGTCAACTCATGGATTTCTAAGCATTGCTCACAATACAGATCTGATTTTCAACATCAGGGTTCTTTCAGTGTCCTTGAACAGCATTTGTTTTTCTGTTCAGTTCAGTTGAGTCGCTAGGTCGTGTCCAACTCTTTGCGACCCCCATTGAATCACAGCACGCCAGGCCTCCCTGTCCATCACCAACTCCCAGAGTTTACCCAAACTCGTGTCCATTGAGTCGCTGATGCCATCTAACCATCTCATCCGCTGTCTTCCCCTTCTCCTCCTGTCTTTAATCTTTCCCAACATCAGGGTCTTTTCAAATGAGTCAGCTCTCCAAAAACTGGAGTTCCAGCTTTAACATCAGTCCTTCCGATAAATACCCAGAACTGATTTCCTTTAGGATGGACTGGTTCCATTCCCTCCCATTCCAAGGGACTCTCAAAAGTCTTCTCCAACACCACAGTTCAAAAGCATCCATTCTTCTGCGCTCAGCTTTCTTTATAGTTCACCTTTATATTCTGTGGTCCGCACCCCTCCTCACCGCTCACTGGATGCCGATCCATGGGGACCCAGGAGCGCACGAAATGGGCGTTCCCAGCCGCAATGGCGACCCCCGAGAGCACAACTGGGACCCCCGCCTCCCCCGCCACGACCCAACCCCCTGACCAGCTCCGCCCGGGTTCGCCCCGCCCCTGGGCGTTCCCAGCCGCAGTGGCGACCCCCGAGAGCACAACTGGGACCCACGCAACCACCCCGCGCCGCCCGGGTTCACCCCGCCTCTGGCGCACTCCCAATGCATTTGCAGCCACAGTGGCAACCCCCGAGAGCACAACTGGGGACCTCCCCGGCCCGCCCCCGCCCCGAGCCGCCCGGGTGTGCCCCGCCCCTGGCGCGCTCCCGCGTTTCCTTTAATAGCTTTTAAATGCTTTTTGAACATGGAATAGCTAAACAATTTTTGTAAGTCATTCAGAATCAGTTCAAAATTATAACATGGTTCTATACTTATTTGTATGGATAGTTGTTAATGATATATGACTAAATGAAAAAATCAGGAGCATTTCTATGGCAAAAACACTAATTTTATAAGAGAGTAAACAAAATCAAACATCTGTCTTGAGAGAGCATTTTGTCTAGACATAATGAATTGCCATGTTAATTTATGTTCATAAACACGATATAATGCCTAACTTAAGATAATTTTTCTCAACAGAAAGAACATTTTCTTTTGAAAACCTAGTTATAGAAGACTGCCCATATATATATTTAGACCATAAAAAAATGCTGCTAGACTGTAATCAATGAACAAAGAATCTGCATCATACATAAGCAGATACTAGTAGGAAGACAAACACAAAATACCCTGAAAGCACTAAATCAACCTATGTGTCTGTCACATATATAATGCAACCACTTCAGTGTTCTTGCCTGGAGAATCCCAGGGATGGGGGAGCCTGGTGGGCTGCCGTCTATGGGGTTGCACAGAGTCAGACATGACTGAAGCAACTTAGCAGCAGCAGCAGCAGCAGCAGTCTTTGAATTCAAAGTGGTAAATTTATAGGAAAAAAATTCTATTGTATAATATATATACAAGAGGATTCAAAGCTCCAACATTTAAAGAAAATTCCCTTGAATTTAAGCAGTGAGTAAGAAAAGTGTGTTACTCACTGCTGAGTCGTGTCCTACTCTTTTTGATCCCACAGACTTTAGCCTACCAGGCTCCTCTGTCCATGGAATTCTCCAGGCAAGAACACTGGAGTGGGTTGACATTTCCTTCTCCCAGAGGATCTTCCCAACCCAGGGATTGAACCTGGGTCTCCTGCATTGCAGGTGGACTCTTTACCATCTGAGTCACCAGGAAAAACCCACCCACAAGGAGCAAGGTGTTGGGAGGGGATCCAGGTATTCTGCTGAACAGAGGGCCTGAGGGGTGAGCAACATCTGCTCAGGTACACAGGGGAAAGGCTTAGGGTGTTTATCACTATTGCCATGAAACCCAAATTCCTACCCTCGCTCTGTATCTTCCTAGCTATGTGATTCCAAAGAAGACCCTTACCCTCTCTGAACCTAGGCTGAGAGAAAGTAAAAACAGCTCTGCTGACAATCACTCTGTGACAGAGACAGACAAGGCCGGCAGGAGACCAACAGGTAATAAACTGTCCCAGGGCCGAACTATGGCTCCACAATGACTGACAGCTCCTCCAGCCGGCTTCCATTTTCCTGCCTCCTGAACAAAGACAGCTGGAAGATCCAATTACCAACCCACTTCCACTCTGTGTCTGCAGCATTCTACCCTGAGCTAGTCTTCTCTTCCCCAGCTCTCTCATCAGTATCATGAGGCAAACCCCAGCGAGAACCTCTGTGATACCCTCTTTTGTGACTGCGTGGCTGCAGCAAGTCAGGAAATTTGACTTGTTCCACTATAGATGTATTCCCGGTGCTCTTCACCAGGGGGGTAACAGCCGCTTCTTTTTCTACTTACCAACCTGTTTCTCCAGGGTCACTGAAAGGATGAAACTAAATGTTATCCTGTCAAATGCCAAGCATCTGCCTGGGAAACAGCTAGGACACAACAAATATTAGCATCTCTCCCTTCTGAGCTCAAAATAAAGCTACTCGTGTAATTTTATTTCTTAAATTATCTATCTAGTTCATCCCTGCAAAAATCTACATCTCGCCAAAACTCAGCCAGGAAATAAGCCCCTCAAGTAAACAGAACTCTGAACAACCAAAATAGACATGACCAAATGAAATAAAACACTATGCACTTTCCCATAAGAATGACTGAAAATCCCATTTGGACGTCATTTACTCATTTTTAACACACTTTGTCCTAATGAACTTTGGAAATCTGATTTCTACACCTACAGCAAATTAGAATCAGCAACTATGAAGTTAAAGAGGGACAGTTAGGCATACTGACCACAGAAAAATACTCAACAAGGCAGGAGACGGGAACACTATATCAAACAGAACTCAAAATACTTAGAAATCTGAACTCATCTTACAGCTTTTAAAGTTAGACTAAATATCCCAACCATAAAATACTTCAGCATACAATGCCAATATATATAATATATTCATTTATAAACCATACATTTTATGCAAATTATAAAACACACTAAAACAAAAAGATTAAAATATTGTTTTAATTTTAATTAACTTTCTTAAACATTGTTTTCATCACGCAACCACTAAAAATACTATTACTCTTAACATTAAGAGCACTGTTACTGAATATGACTATTTTTTGATCAGTATCTAAGATAGTCATCTTTAGTAGAATAAAAATGTGTTGTTCAGTTTTGAGTTCTACAACTCTATGAAGTACTTTAACAGTGAACCTCTGCTCCCAATTTCCATTCAAAGTACCACAGATTCTCTTAAAAAGTATCTAGGGCTTCCCTGGTGGTTCAGTGCTAAAGAATCTGCTTGCCAACGCAGCAGACGCTGGTTTCATCCCTGGTCCAGGAAGAACCCACATGTCACAGGGCAGCGAAGCCCATGCGCCACAACTATTCAGCCTGTGCTCTAGAGCCCAGAAGCCGCAGTTACTGAAGCCTGTGAACCCTAGAGCCCATGCTCCGCAACAAGAGAAGCCACCAAGAAGCCTGTGGACCACGAGAGAGCAGCCCCTGCTCACTGCAACTAGAGAAAAGCCTGAGCAGCAAGGAAGACCCAGCACAGCCAAAACCAAATAAATTATTTGTAAAGTACCTATATAAAAGACTATCATAGAAAAACTGCAAGAACCTTGAGAAACTCGATAGTCCTGCTGTCTCTGCATTACAAAATTCTCATACTGTCCCTCAGGAAAATGTTCATTAGAATGTGGACCTGGAGAAGCCTGGAGGTTTTTTCAGACCCAATCCATGTATTAATAAAAAAAAAAAAAGTTCAATTTCTCCTTCTTTTTGGAGCAGAAAATAAACTAGAAGTTCTAATATTTTTATTCTCAAATTGACTTGCCTCATCTCACTTTGTTAATTACTAGTAGTCAACGGGCACAAAGCTTCAAAAGCTGTAGTTTACAGAATAATGATAGTACATTATAAAGAAACAGTCAATGAACCTCACTGAACTGAATCAATATTATTCAAATGATGGCTAAGTCACCAAAAGTAAGTTAAATTATGTGTCTCATATTACATGTAAGCAAACAGGACAGTAATCCAAAATAGATTGGGATAGTCCCCAAAATAACCATCATGTATTTAAAAAATATACTGATTCAGAATAATTTATTACCCAGGGTCTCCAGGTACCATGAATTCTAGTCACTTTCAATTTTTACCCTCCAGAAAGAGAGGAATTCTTAAAGAGCACATTTTAAAGTTCAGTCTCCTAAAATGCATTTACTATTTCATGCTATGAAAACTAGTAGAGCCATCAGTACTTTATCCACTAATTTAAAATAACTTCAAAACTTACACTAAAAATACATTTTTCATATTCAAAGTAATATCAGACATCACAGACTTCATGCTTAACACCATTATTATTAGTCGTAGTAGTATGGGACAATATTTATGTTTCCCATAAATAACAGAAAGAGTAATGCCTTACGAGTCAAGAAAATCACTCAATAGTTTTTAAATGTTTTAGAACTTATGGTAAATATAATAAAAAACAAGACATATATTCATGTAAATTTGACATCATGTTGGGTGAACTTTGGGAGTTGGTGATGGACAAGGAGGCCTGGTGTGCTGCGATTTATGGGGTCACAGAGTCGGACACGACTGAGCAACTAAACTGAACTGAACTGAAGAATGTGAAATAGAAAATAGTTCACAGGAAGGAAAGATCAATGTGGACTAGAATGGACTAAAAACCAGTTTCACAAGAGAGGGACATGAGCTGGAGTAGGATTCAGAGCTGGAAAGGAAAAGTCATTCAAAATGGAGGAAAATAATGTTATTTGTTTTCTCAATAAAACTGTCTAACTCAAGATACCAAATTTAAGACACATTCAAGTAAAACAATTTAGAGAAATATACCATAAGAGACATGTTATTTAATATGTTGTTCATCAAGTCACCTACATATGCGTCTGTGTGTGTATATATTAGCATACAGATATTAATATATAAATGGTACTTATCTACCCTTCATAAAACCTCCAACTCACATTAGGAACAAGAGCTCCAGCAAGAGAAAGAAAAATTTAAAAGAGCTGTAAGTAAAGAGAAAAATTTAAGGCATTGGATCTTAATATAACTCTTTCTCCAAAGTTAAAACTTTTCTATTCTCTAAACCTTTTTCGAGCATGACATTTTCCCGCGGTATACTCTACATCTGTTATTAAACTTAGAAAAGTGATAAAACTGCACTTTGAAAAGAAATTCATTTGAATAATTTCCTGTCCACTAGAGGGCTCCAATATTTCTTTCACAAATGGAAAAGATATGACATTACAATAAAAATATTCATTAAGCACTGAAAAAAATCAAAGTATCATTAGCTCACTTAATCCCAGACTAAACATAGTTACATCTGCTACAATTTCACAGGATTAAAAAGATACAGGATTCTTTATTACCTAAAATGCTTAAAATAACCAAAACTGCTATGCCATTATTCTCACACTGTCAATGTCTCTCTTACGTAGGGTTTTCAATTTTATAGATATCATAAAGTATAACTTCAGTCCAAAGCTCCAAACAGTAGTTCCAATTTTTATATAATAAATTTTATAAATATATTAAGTTACATCTTGAAAACTTTCCAAATCCAGAAAACGAAATTACCAGCTTATCTAACCAGCCTTAGGCTTTATTACTGATAGAAAGACTAAACATTTTCTTTCAGAAAGCCTAAATCATTAACATAATTCATGCTACAAGTATAAACAAGGAATACAGCCACATCATGAGCTATGATTTGGGCCGAGGGGGAAAATCAATCACTTAAATACAATGTATTATAATGACACTGGGTTCAGGACAGGATATTTTCAGATTTTTCTCACAAATTAGTTATTACACTGAAATGTCACTAAATCTCAATTCAAACTCAATCACCTTTAGCAAAAAAAAAGCCAACGTTTTAAGTAAATACAGTTATACCATTTATAGGACATCTTTACAGAATGTTAATTGAAAAAGTATCAACTGCAAATTATTTTTTGTAAAGAATATAGCAAATCCATTCACTAGGGGTACCATTTGTACCCTGCCCTAAAAGACTGACTTGCTAAATTTGGATTCTAAGAAAAAGAGACCCCTTATGGTACACAAAAAAATATACTGAATGTTTAAAAATAAATTTTCAATGTCAGTAACAAAATAAGTCATGCTAAAAAAAAATCGATTTAAAAAAGTGAGTCACAATAATTTCTACAAGGAGACTTTACCAAAAACATCAACTGCTTTAGCAATTATTAGAACTCAAGAGTGAACTATCTCTATTGAAACCATGACAGGGTTTATTATAATTTCACTGCCCCACCTCTTCTCCGAAATAGGATTTTCCTATACAGGTAACAAGCACCATTAACAGGTGAAAAAGCGTAACATTTGTTTCTAAATAGCACACACTGTCATCAATGAGAAACTTAAAATGCTTACTGCATCTAGCAAATGTATGTATTCATACTTGAAAAAATATACATCCCAATCAATTTAGAATTATGCTGCAAGGGAAGTATCAGATTGTGGAGAGGTGGGGCTGAGAAGGCCGATGCTTTTCAAGAGTAGTGACATTTTCCTCACTTTAAGTCAGAATATAAGTACAGACTGTCAATTATTGATAATGAAAACTTTAACAAACATCAAGTATTGAGTCCACGACTTCTAACCGGTATTTATCATGTTATATTTCAAAAAGCTGTAATTCTAGGTACATATCAAAGGAAGACACTTCTTAAAACAAAAATGCAATGTGAGTAATAGCAAATGACGGTTTAAAAGGTTTTAATGCTGGGAAAAAAAACCCTCAAGGCCTCCAGCGAGTTGTATGGCTAAAAAATTAAACATAAAAATTATTCAGAATCATCTGAGCTGTACCCTAGACACATTCTGAAACAGCATCACCAAGGAATTATGTGTTTATTACATAATACTGCTTTGCCCTTGCCTATCACCTTTAATCAAGGGATCTCAAAGCACCACAGAACCATCAAGGCCTTAAAATACAGTCTAAAACAGAAATAGTTGTATTTGATAACTAGAGCTATTAATACAACCTTGCCATCCCTTCCCGTATCCCGATCCAAACACTAGCTTCCAAACCTCCTCTGACTTGGAAACGGTATTCTCCAATTCACCTCAATCTGCAAGTGAAGCTACGCACATTCAACTCCTTCTCGTCACTGGGCCTCAATAAAGAAAGTTGTTGCACTGTTTTAATCTCAGATCTATTGCACGACAACTTCTGTGACAGATATATAGTACATAAGGTGATCATACTGCACACTGTGCATGATGATATAAGATGGAGGTTTTAGCCAGACAACAAGTCTTTGCTGGAGGGTACGAGCCCACAGAGTATCCACTGGGGAAAGAGGGTTTTCCTGCTCCGTCCAGAGACCTATCTAGGCAACTTCACCAACAGGGTGAAGGAAACCCAGTCTGGTTAGGCTTAAGCCGGCAGGAGACTATGCTCCGGTGTGCACCCCAGGAGGGAAAGGAAAACTAAAAGGACAGTGCTCGAGTTTTAAGACTCAGGAAGGAGAGTGCTGGGTTGCTCTGTGGTCACCCAAGAGACATAACATTGTGGTTCCTCTGCATTTAAACAACGCACTGAAAGGGAAATCAAACACAAGCAAAATGTCTTTAAACCAAGGTCAAAATATGCCGTTTAGAGTCATTTAATTTAATTTTACAGCCCGTAAATGGGGTTCACTCTGAAACATCTGACATTTTAAAATTCAATCCTCAGCAAAGTTCAATTTTGTTTTTTCACTGAAATACACAAACGTTCAAATGTTAACTTCGAATATGTGAGCATAACTATGTTAACTTCAATTCTTTCATAAAGGAGATTATTCCCCTTCCTGTTAATTGCATTACGTTTGTCCCCAGGACAGACAGCAAAGAGTAATTTCACCTCACACAAACCCACCTTCCCAGCGCTGTAAGCCTACACAGTTCCTGTTAGTCAACAGTCTCATAAGCTTCACCTTCTTTATGAACAAAAAGCGTCAATAACAAGAGTACTTTGGTTTCCAGTTCTTAACATTCCAGGATCAAGGTTCAATCAATAATGTGTTTTATTAGCCTTTAAAAGTCCAGTGATATCATACTACTAAATATTTGGTACTAAAGGTCCTGGAATATTCATTAAAAGTACCAAAATACAGTCAGCCTGGATATGTGAACATTCCAAAACGTCTATTTCTGTCGCCGTGCTTGTTCTCCCAAACGTTTCGAAAAGCTCACAGCAAATCCTTGCCGAGATAAGACGTCCCCACTTCTTGGAAATATCCGGCTTGCACCTACTGCATTCATGACCAGTGTCACAGGGCAAGATTCCTGATTTCCTGCCCATCTCTGTATCTAGCAGGGACACCCGGCCTCAGCTCTGTTGTTTTCAGAAGCTTTCATACACAAGTGTTCAGACGGTTCTAGCAAAGCGGAAGAGATTTTTCTCCACTTCAAGGCACCTTGCTACATGTTCCCAACTTCTCCATTGTCTTTAACCATTTAGAAAACGCAACCAAGTGAGAAGATCCGTATTCAACGCAGCGCTTTCAACGAGAGCGATACCAGACCCTCCAACTTCTTCCACAATCTCCCGGGACCGTGGCTTCCCCACCCCCACCCCGCAAACCTTCACCCTACGCCTGCATCCTTTCTGATTAAACGAGATTGGAAACCACAATTAAATCAAAGGCTGTCGTTAACTCTTAATGCTTCACTTACCATATCCGCCGGGACATTACTGGACATCTTGCCGTTTGACATATACCCAGATGTTTACGCAAAAGGAAAAAAAAAATTTAAGACAACAAATTAAAAAGAGTCTTCTGTTAGTTTTCAAGCTAACAGAAATCAATCTTCAAGATCTTGATTGGTTCGAGATGTGCTCTCCAAAAATAATTTTTTAAAATGAAATAATAAGTTCTTTCCGAGCCGAAGTGCCGGCCTGGCCGGGCGCAGAGAACAATCGCCGGCAGAGCTGTGGCCGGAGCGGAGCAACTCCCGGGTCGCCGAAGTCAGCAGCAGCGGCAGCAGCAGCCCCAAGACCGGCCTCGCCAGGTGGACCGAGCTGAGTGACACACGGACATGGAGCGGGGTGGGAGGGGGTTAAATCGCCTTCCTCCTTTCCCAGCCCCGCCGTGATTCACACTCGCTCCCGAGTCGAGTCCTCATGAAGCGGGAGGATGCCCAGGCGCCGCGGCACACAGAGAACTTATGTGGCTACACATGGACGCGTCCCCGGCGGCCGGAGCGGACAAACGGCTCCCAACTCGCGCGGCCGGGGCCGCGGAAACCTGCGCTCAAGGGCATTTAACTCGTTGGCAGCCGAAGCGCCAGCCCGGGGCGGGGAGCGGTGGGGGGGGGTAGGGGGTGGTGCGGAGAGCGGAGCGCTCGGTCCGCCAGGAGCGAGACCCCCACGGCCCGTCTGGGCTCAGGCCGCGGGAGCCTCCGGGCAGCCACGGGGCTCGGGGCGCATCGTCTCCGGCTTCCCAGCGCTCCTCTCCCGCCTCCTCCGCCTGTGCCTCCCCCCCACCGTCTCCGCCTTCCGCTCCCCTCCCCGGCCTCGCGAGCTCCCAGCGACGCCGACTTCGGCCGGACCCCGGAAGAGGCCGAGTCCTTCCTCTCCTCAGCCCGGGAACCGTTTCCTCTCAGAGCTCCGTCTCTCTGCCTCCTCCTCCTCCACTTTTCAGTCCACGACGCCGCAGCCGCCTCCTGTCATCACCCCTCAAGCCAACATGGCGGCGGCGGCGGCAGCTGCCGGAGCGCGAGCCGGGGACCCGCGGAGAGCACGGCTCCCCACCCCCCCGCCTTCCTCGCAACCACCGCCTCCGCCTTCCTGCCAACCCCCCCCCCCCCCGCCCCGACCTTTCCGCGAACACCGAGTGCATCACTACGGAGACCACCCTGGAGCATCACGGGAAATGTAGTCTATGCGGTGGGGGTGAGGAGCGGGACACCAAACGCGTTCTGGTCGGATTCCGAGGCCACGCCCCTCTTAGGAACAGTTGCTAGGAGAGGAAAGCTCGCTTTAGCCCGGCGACTGCCCAGGAGTTTAGGGAGATACCTGCTGCCAGGAGGGCTGTGATCCTGCGAATTATTGGGGGTGGGGGGTGGAAAATGATTCTGCACAGAGAAATTCCCTCATGCACAAAATACTCGCAGACTTAAAACATGGTTTACCTCCAAGCAGAATCATTCATTTTAATGACAGCGCGCTCTCCACATCCTGCAATCTCAAAGCATTTCGTATAGTGATTTCATCTAGGTCTCTCCTCAACAATACATTTGGAAGATCAGAAGCAATCATTGATTTCCAATACAGTCATAGAAGTTCAGCAAGAGTAAGGATATCATTAAGCAGGGAGAATGTTTGAACATGTGTTTCTTGACGACCCAGGGCCATAAAACTACAATCCAGTTAATTGAAGTTACCCAAAACTACATTCAAGACAATAGTGTATGAACCAAAAACTGTGTTAGATACAATAGTGTATGATGCAAGATCTCTGTCAGGAAACAGCTACGTACGCCAAACCACATGAGGTGACACGAGTTTAGCCCTGAAATCCCACTTAACTCAAAATGTGATTGAAAACTTATACACCAGCAGTGATTAGCAAACAACAGAAAATAATACCATGAGTGAGAGACTTAGATGAAGAATATGTCCACCCCAGATTTAGGAACGAAATGCAGAGACCGCAAATGTCTATCTGACTCATATCTCAGTGCTCCGAGTGTTTTAGGAAAGGCCATCTCAAAAAGATACCTATATAAAAATGCCAACAGACTTAAGAGTCTGAAAGCCACCTCTCCAACCTCCAGCTCTGTGACCTCATCTGTGAAACAGTCTTGCCTACCTTCCAGGGGTCAAGTAGGGGCAGTTGTGAGGATGAGTCCATGCATGGGAAATAAATCACTTTGTAAATAATATGCATCATTTGATGTGAAATGTTACTACTTATTCATTCAACAAACCCTCCAGGCCCTTGGCAAGGTACCGGAAGTTTAAAAGATGACTAATCCAGGCAGTGTCCTCCATTGCCTGTGTCATTCCCCCAGCAATCTCTCCAGTCAGGTGTGTCTATCATGATGGAAACTCTCAGGAAGTTTAGAGTACCTATCTCTCGAATAGATTGGCTGGAGAAATTCCAAACACTCCTGGGGGTGTACATCATCCTGGGGTGAGTTAGGGTGGTAACCAGGAAGGAGGAGGGTAGGTCAAATTCCCAGAAAGACCAAAGGACAGAAGACAAAGGAGACCCAAACCTTGCCTGGAGTAGGTTTAAGGACTCAATCTAGATATGTCTAAGTCTGTAGCTGCATGAGTATCCCTGGCCTCATTCCCCATGTGTAGCAACCTCAGCGCCCTCTCCACCAGCCCTCCAGGAAATAAGGACTGCTAGAGATGCTTCAAGGAGCTCACTAAGTTCGTCCTCCACCCCACTCCAAATCCCAACTTTTGTCCAGCTGCTGCCCTGCCCAAGGCTCTGCTGAGTCTGAAAGTAATTGAAAGACAAGAAAGCAGGATGTATAGAAGCCTCAACCCACTTCCTCTGCTCTTTCCCAATAATCATACAATGACAAGAAAGGTAATGACCTCCTACCCCAGCCCAAAACCTTGGCATCTCTGACACATGGTGCTCTGTTTGCTGCCACAGCAAAACGCAACATCTTTCAAAAGTAAAGTCCCCGCACCTGGCTGTGTTTCTAATCATTCTTCTAAGAGGCTGTGACATTATTCTCCATAAAATTCATTATAGCTCTTCCCTAATAGTGTTAAGGCATAAGGAAGCATGACCGGACACCACTGCAGATTTTTGCACTCTCCTGTCTTTACTCTGCACTTCCTGATTCAGGTGGGTAAGATGAGAGGCTGGAGAAAGAGTCCCTGGGTCCACAGTGAAAAAGGGTAGCATCTTTTTGATACCTTCAATCACTGTCAGCAACAATCTAAAGGAAGTGAATGACACAGCATTTTTGTATTGGGAAAAGCAACCCTATGGGAAATCAGAAGCCTTGTCTCTGCCAATGAATTTGCTGTGTGACCTTTGCCAAGATGCTTTGCTTCTCTGAGCCTCAATTTCTTCATCTGCAGAGATTGAACTAAAAGTCTCTAAGCTGCTTCTAAGAGTCTGTGAAGTCAAGTTCCAGAAGAATAACACATGACACCCATGATCTGTTAAAAATATCTCTCCCAAGTGACTGCTCACACGTATAAGGGGGTTTTTTTTTTTTGGAGGTGGGGTGGGGGTGGAGCCGGGTGTGATGGAAATATTCTAAGATTAGATTATGGCAATGGCTGCACAACTCTAGAGTAGATACACTACAAACCATTGAATTTCATACTTTATGTGGATGAATTTATTTTTTATTTTTAAAATTATAGTTAAGTATACATAATATAAAATTTACCATCTTAACCTTTTTGGGGCACACAATTCAGTATTAACATTCACTTTGTTGTACTACCGTCATTACCATCCATCCACAGAACTCTTTCATCTTGTGAGACTGAAACTCCAAATCAATTAACAACCTCCCATACCCCTTCCCTCCAGCCATTGGCAACCACCAGCCCCTTTGCCACCTCCATCCAAAGTTACCCAAGGCTGACCTGGTCTTCTTTGGCTCCAGTGCAAGAGTCAGTTCGAGGTTTTACTTTGTAGAAGTATACTACGTTTCTTTCTCACGAGAAAACCTATATGAAGCCGCCTAAGGCCAGTGTAAAAACTATCATAGAAGTGTCCTCAATCAATGTTAATTTCCTACCATAATAAAAGATCAAGGACTTTTGCTCTGAAACAGGAGACAATTTGATAGTTACGGGTTTAGTACTGGACTTTCCCTTTTAGTCATATATATATATATAATTGGAGAAGGCAATGGCATCCCACTCCAGTACTCTTGCCTGGAAAATCCCATGGACAGAGGAGCCTGGTAGGCTGCAGTCCATGGGTCACTAAGAGTCAGATATGACTGAGCGACTTCACTTTTACTTTTCACTTTCATGCATTGGAGATGGAAATGGCAACCCACTCCAGTGTTCTTGCCTGGAGAATCCCAGGGACGGGGAGCCTGGTGGGCTGCCGTCTATGGGGTTGCAGAGTCAGACACGACTGAAGTGACTTGCTGCTACTGCTGCTAAGTCGCTTCAGTCGTTTCCGACTCTGTGCGATCCCATAGACGGCAGCCCACCAGGCTCCCCCATCCCTGGGATTCTCCAGGCAAGAACACTGGAGTGGGTTGCCATTTCCTTCTCCAATGCAGGAAAGTGAAAAGTAAAAGTGAAGTCGCTCAGTCGTGTCCAACTCCCAGCGACCCCATGGACTGCGGCCCACCAGGGTCCTCCATCCATGGGATTTTCCAGGCAAGAGTACTGGGGTGAGGTGCCATTGCTTTCCCCGAAGTGACTTAGCATAGCATATATATAATTGGCTATGCCAGGTCTTAGTGGCAGCACGAAGCATCTGGTTCCCTGACCAGGGATCAAACACAGGTCCTCTGCACTGGGAGCACCAAGTCTTAGCCACTGGACCAAGAGGGAAGTCCCCCGACCTTTAATCTCTACTCTTTCCAGAACAGAATGAATGTATTATGTGTGTTTGTTGACTTAAGAATTGTGCTGTGAATGCCTTTTTGGGGATGTGAAAAAAAGAATTAAATTGTCTAAGGCTAGGAAACAGGCAGACACGTGGCGGGCCTGTTTTCGCTCCTGAGGAGCCCCTTTCACAAGAGTCGCAATTATGTCTAGCCCTTTAACCTTACACTCCCCTAACCAGACATTCTCAACCCTGTTCCTATAAAAATCACTAGGAGCCATTTAAAAAGATGGATGCCCCACCCCTACCCCAGCAGAAGTAAGTCAAACTCTCCTGAACCAGACATGACACCACTATCTTTCAAAGCTCACCCAAGTAATTCACTTGTGCAGCCACAATTGAGAAACACTGTGTAAGTGAAATGCCTTCAAGTTCAGCTTCTTTCCTATGTGATCCAGCAATACCATTCCTGGGCACATACCCTGAGAAAACCATAATTCCAAAAGGTACATGCACCCCAATTTTCATAGCAACACTATTCACAATAGCCACAACATCAAAGCAACCTAGGTGTCTGTCAACAGAGGAATGGATAAAGAAGATATGGCACATATATACAGTGGGACAATAAAAAGGAATGAAACTGTGCCATTTGCAGAGACATGGATGGACCTACAGACTGCCATATGAGTGAAGTAAATCAGAAAGAGAAAAACAAATACTGTATATTAACACACATATGTGGAATCTAGAAAATGGTACAGATGAACCTCTTTGCAAAGCAGAAATATAGACACAGGCGTAGAGAACAAACGCATGGACATGAAGGGGGAAAAAGAAGAGTGGGACGGATTGGGAGATTGAGATTGACATATTAATATAGACACTGCTATGTATAAAATAGATAACTAATGAGAACCTACTGCATAGCACAGGCAACTCGACTCATTGCTCTATGGTGACCTAAATGAGAAAGAAATTCAAAAAAGAGGAGATATATGTATAGCTGATTCACTTTGCTGTACAGCAGAAGCAAACACAGCACTGTAAAACAGCTATACTCCAATGAGATCTTCCCAACCCAGGGATCAAACCCGGGTCTCCCACACTGCATGTGGATTCTTAATCGTCTGAGCCACCAGAGAAGCCTCCTTACTCCAATGAAAATTCATTCAAAGGTACGATCAGCTTCCTTCCTCTTTGTCAGTCTTGCCTTAATAATGAGTGGTAACCTGCAGGTACTGTGATTTGCAAAGGTGACCACAGTCATAAAGATTAAAGAAGTAATCACCATTGCCCTGCTCTCCCCCCCCACCTCCCCCCCCCCCCCCCCCTGCACTGTGCTCATTCAGCCACCCAGATGTTGACTTCTCCTCTGATACAGCCCGAATCTCTTTATCTCAAGACATTTCCCTCTTTGCTCAGAGTCCAGTAAGAGATAGAGGTGGGGAAGGTGAAATTTTAAATACCATGTGGTGAGTTGATAAATGCCACCATGGGAACTGGCACTGGGCACTAGGAAAGCACACAGGAAATGAAGCAAATTTAGCTTTGAAGTGTCTGGAATTGAACTGGGTGAAGGCTGGTTGAGCAGGTGGGGTGATCAGGAAGAGCACACACACATACGTACACACACACACACATACACACACTCCAATCAGATAGGAAACCCCTCACATTTAGAAACTGTGGATCTGTCCCAGACTGTGTATGCTAATTTACTGTTCAGTCGCTCAGCCGTGTCCAACTCTTCGAAGCCCCATGAACTGCAGCACGCCAGGCTTCCCTGTCCTTCACTGTCTCCTGGAGTTTGCTCAGACTCATGTCCATTGAGTTGGTGATATCATCTAACCACCTCATCCTCTGTCGTCCCCTTCTCCTCTTGCCCTCAGTCTTTCCCAGCATCAGAGTCTTTACCAATGAGTTGGCTCTTCACAACAGGTGGCCCAAGGATTGAGGCTTCATCTTCAGCATCCCTGCGTGCATTCTCAGTGTGTGTTCAGTCATCGCAGTCATGTCCAACTCTTTGAGACTATGGACTGTAGCCCTCTAGGCTCTTCTGTCCATAGGATTCTTCAGACAAGAATACTGGAGTGGGGGTTGCCAGGCTCTCCTTCAGGGGATCTTCCCAATCCAGAGATCGAACCCGAGTCTCCTGCAGCTCCTGCATTGCAAGTTGATTCTTCACCACTGAGTCACTGGGGAAGCCCTTCAACATCAGTCCTTTCAATAAATATTCAGGGTTGACTTCCTTTAGGATTGACTGGTGGGATCTCCTTGCTGTCCTTTGGTTGAAAAAAATCCTGTTCCTTGTGGTTTTTCACTTTGCATTGAGATGATTTCTATCTGGTGGAACCTTCCCCTGTGTGTAAGAAGTAAACATTTCTGAATGCTTGACACTGAGCAAGCAGAAACAGGGCAGCAAGCACAGTAAGGTCCAGGGTCAGGGTGGAGTTAGCCCCAGAATCTTGCCTGATGCACAGCTGGGAGGGGTCCCCCACAGCTGGAGGATGCATCTTCCCCTGGCTGGGCATGGGCCACATGACCCTGGAGTTCCAAGGGTCTTTTATTTTGCTGCACTGCCCGGCATGTGGGATCTTAGTTCCCCAACCAGGGATCAATCTGCACCCACTGTACTGGAAGCACAGAGTCTTAACCACTAGACCCCCAGGGAGTACCTCAAGGGTCATTGTAGTACAGCTATCAATCAGGTAACAGTCAGAAATTATTTCTTTCAGTTCAGTTCAGTCACTCAGTTGTGCCCAACTCTTTGCGACCCCATGGTCTGCAGCACGCCAGGCCTCCCTGTCCATAACCAACTTCCAGAGTTTACTCAAACTCATGTCCATTGAGTCAGTGATGCCATCCAACCATCTCATCCTCTGTCATCCCCTTCTCCTCTCATCTTCAATCTTTCCCAGCATCACGGCCTTTTCAAATTAGTCAGTTCTTCGCATCAGGTGGCCAAAGGATTGGCTTCAGCTTCAGCTGAGTTTCAGCTTCAGCATCCAGTGAAAATTCAGTCCTTCCAATGAACACCCAAGACTGATTTCCTTTAGGATGGACTGGTTGGATCTTCTTGCTGTTCAAGGGACTCTCAAGAGTCTTCTCCAGCAACACAGTTCAAAAGCATCAATTTTTTGGCTCTCAGCTTTCTTTATAGTCCAACTCTCACATCCGTACATGACTACTGGAAAAACCATAGCTTTGACTAGATGGACCTTTTTGGCAAAGTAATGTCTCTGCTTTTTAATATGCTGTCTAGGTTGATCGTTACTTTTCTTCTACGGAATAAGCATATTTTAATTTCATGGCTGCAATCACCATCTGCAGTAATTTTGGAGCCCCCCTCAAAAAAATTATTTCCTTATTTACAAATAATTTACATACCTAATACAGTCCCTGGGCCACCACATCACGAGTGAAGGAGGTGACACCCAGTTTTGCTACAGATAGGCAGCTCTGTTATTCCTCTTTCAGGCTGTAGCCACCTTTCCTTCCAACTATCCGTAACCTCCTTCAGGGTCTGAGCTGGGCTTTCTTCATCTCTGTAGCCACAGTGCTTAATATATTGTAGGAATAGCACCCAGTACCTTGTCAGCAATCACACGGAAGAGACGAACCTCTACATTCTCTTCCCAATTCCATGATTTTGCAAAGTCAAGGATTATCTTTTGATGTTCTATTCAAACCTAGGAGTGTGCCTCATTAAGGCAGAAATGATATTCGGGCTTCGCTCATTTGCTTTCCCATGACTAAGAGAATATGCCAATGGAAAGACAATTTTTGTGTGCAGGCTGGAATTCTCTTTGAAAAAGTGAGTTCTGTTTTTTAATGGTAACATGTTTTTAACAAGTTTTTTTTGCAAACATACAGCCATGGGAGTTGGACAGACTATATTCGTGGGCCACCAGAAGAGTAGCACCCAAATGACCTCCTGCATTGATGTCCTGCAATGCCTTTCTTCCCGACCCAACCCCACTTTTGCCCACACCATTGCAGGGGTTTGCCCGCACTGCTGAATATATCTAAAGTTGAATCTAGAAGGAACATTGGCAATGGCATCACCTCCAATTCCTTCAACAAATGAGGAAATAGAAACTCTTAAAAGGTACCCATGTCTTCTCTGTAATTTTCCTATGAACATAAGAATGAGCTTCCTCTAAGATGTTCCAAGAAGCCAAAAGGCAGAACGGTTCCTAGTGGCATTATGTAACTGTTGAATTATTACATGATTCTGTGTTAAGTCATGACAAATATACCAAACCAATATAAAATGCATCATCAAATTGATTTCCTAAAACAGTCATTATGCTTGGTTTTCACTGCCATGCAAATCAGTCCACCATCATAGGATTATTCAATGAAAAGGCATTTTTTAAAGCCAAAAGTAATAAAACTCTATTCAATAAAAAAAAGAAAAAAATCCTGTATAAGATTATACTTCCATCAATGTATGCAAAAGAATTCTCTTGAATACTAATCTTGTGGCATGAACTGGAAATTCTATTTCTTTTATACCCTAATAACCTCTACAATAGTCACTGGACTTCTGTTTTCAACTTTTTTAATTGAAGGATAGTTGATTTACACTGTTATTTTAGTTTCAGATAGTTACTGTTTTTGAGACTAGTTTTTTGATTGATTGATCCATAAGTCTGTGTCGTTCAAACTGTGTTTTTTTCTTTACCAAAGGAGACAGTGGCATTGTTCATCAATAAATGTATTGCACATTATATTAATATCTAAGACAGCAGAATGACGAATCCAGGAAAGATTTCTCCAAAGCCTTGTGTATGCTTGTGAAGGCTTCCAGTGTATCACAATGACAGGGAGATCACTAGTCGGAAGGGCTGGGGCCAAAGTGTGGCCTCTGTCATCATCACTGATTCAGCTCTTGAGTCAGGCCTTGTTGGGCAACCACCCATGTGGCTGCATTTCATGACCGTGTTACGTGGAATAATCAGCATGCAGCTCCTCCAGCATGCCAATCAGAGACTTCACACAGGAGCCAGGACCTAACCATCTCTCAAGGGCAGCAGTGATAAAGGAATTACCCTGTTTAAATGGGCATCTCCTCCAGCAAGTCAGGAGGCTTCATGCCACATCACCTTCTCATCTTCCTGGGGAATTCAGATGTCATAAATTTATCACAGTGGCAACCTTTGATGTAAGGCCACAGACAAAAGTGTTAGTCGTTCATTGCCTCTGACTCTGCGACCCCATGGACTGTAGCCCACTAGCCTCCTTTGTCCTTGGGATTCTCCAGGCAGGAATACTGGAGTGAGTAGCCAATTCTCTTCTCCAGGAGATCTTCCCAACCCAGGAATCAAACCTGGGACTCCTGCATGGCAGGCAGATTCTTTACTGTCTTTTCTACCAGATAAAAGAGAAGACCTAAAGTGAACTTAAATCAACAGATTCCAGTGAAAGAGAGAGGGGAAAGTAACATATTGGTTATGAATGTGGGCCCTGGATTTAAATCCTGGCTCTGCCATTTACTATATGTGTAAATGTGGGTAAGTTACTCAATTTTCTCATCTAAAAAAAAATGTGAAAGTAGAAAAATACATACAAAATACAAAAATTTTAAAGAGAACTCTTTCTAGCACATAATAAGCTCTCAATAATAAGCAATGATGACAATTATCATAATAAAATGAGATACACTGGGAGAGACTTCAAGTGTTTGTCTCACTCTCTTTTTCTGCTGTGCTAGGATTTTCATATGTGATAGTAACTTGTCTAAACCAGCTTCTTCTAGGGCCCGAGTTTTCAACTATTTGTTCTTGTTCAGTTGGGATCCAGCCACACTGTCTGCCTCTTGTTATAGAGACCAGTAGAACCACACTAATGAAAAGCCTGGCCTCATGGAGACATGCGTTCGATCCCTGGGTCAGGAAGATCCTCTGGAGAAGGAAATGGCAATCCACTCCAGTATTCTTGCCTGGGAAATCTCACAGACAGAGGAGCCTGAGGGGCTACAGTCCATGGGGTCGCAAGGAGTCAGACATGACTAAGTGGCTAAACAACAACTATATGTGTGTGTGTGTTTATGTGTGTGTGTATAACTGAATCACTTTGCGCATACCTAAGCTAACACAACATTGCAAATTAACTATACTTCAATTTTAAAAATGATTTAAGGAACTTCTCTGGTGGTTCAGTAGTTGGGGCTCTTCACTTCCACAGCAAGAGGACTGGTTTGATCCCTGGTCAGGGAACTGATCCTGAATACTGCATGGTACAGCCAAAAATAGATGAATAAAAAAGGTTTAAAGAGAGAGAAGGAAAAGACAAGAGGAGACTAGAAAGAAAAAGGAGGGGGCAGCAGAAGGCAAGCTCTCCCAGGTAAGCTCAGGCACCATTTGGGTTTTCACATACTTTATTTTGTATAATCTTTACAACAGCCCTGGGAGGTCAAGTTGTTTTGCCCATTTTACAAATGAAGGAGAGACTCAGGAGTAAGACAACTTTCTCAGGGATTTTGACTCAGCTCTGTTTGATTCTGAGGATTCAGCAGAAGGGCAGGGAACAATTAGAAAAAGCACCCTGCGGCAGTTTGCATTAACTCAGGAAGGCAGAGTTGAGTTAAAATCTTAGAAAAGCAGAAGCCTCACTCTCCTTTGCAGATGCAGACATGCTTCCCTTTCACAAACCGCAAAAACAGGCAAGTAGATTTAGGAACCCAGAAATAAGTTATTGGCTTCATAAAATACTGGCCTTTGAGTTTAGTTTCTTCTAAGGATATAATGGCAGAGGATCCTGGCAGGCTAAGATCCACGGGGTGGCAAATAGTTGGACACGACTGAGCGACAAGGATATAATTTATCCATTAAACCCACTCTTGGGGTTCTCATATTCTTGGAAGGGTGTTCCTTCTTTCTGTACAAATATGATTCCAGGTAGCTCTGCATCATGACATAGTCAAAGAAATTGAAATGAAACTTTGCCAGTTATTTAATAACAAATCACACGACTAACATTTATTAGCACAAAGAGATGACAAGCTTCAGTGAATCTCCTGACACCATAAAATACTTGCAGGCCTGAACAGATCTTCTGCCTTTTTACTCTTTTCTTGCAAGCACCATCCCTTTAGGACAGAAGCAAGTGGCCCAAAGCTCATTTTTTAAAGTGTTCTAAAGAAGCGCTTGTCAAATTTCAAATTCAAATTCCTTCCAGGCTGTGCATTGAAGGAAGTGAAGGATGAGTCTGTTGAAGCTTGAGAGTGCTTTCCACTACACCCAGTGGTTCTTTGGGGCTGAATGTCTGGTCATTAAATTACAAGGCCAGTTTACTCCAAATAAGATTATTCCTTTGAAATATGCTAAATAATAATTACAAAATACTTTAGGGAGAGTTTTGTTGGCATTGGAGGTGCCAAATTTAAACTCCAATTATATCGTGACTTAGTAAAGAATCTGCCTGCAATGTAGGAGACCCAGGTTCGATCCTTGGGTTGGGAAGATCCTCTGGTGAAGAAAATGGCAACCCACTCCAATATTCTTGCCTGGGAAATCCCATGGACAGAAGAGCCTGGTGGGCTATAGTCCACGGTGTCGCAAACAGTCAGACACGATTGACTGACTAACACACATATTCTTTACATGGGTATGTGCTATTTGATTTTAGTTTCTATGTTAAGTCAAATGTGTGAAGTCTCAAATTCTCAAGTAAATTGTAGTGACAGTAATTCTTATGAGGTTTAGTATGAAATTAGAAGTCTTGATTATAAACCATTGGCACCCGCATTGTCAGCGGTGTGCTCTGGTTCTCAGCACAGCTGCCTGCTTGTCCCCATGTTTTACTGGGTTGTGATGCCTCTGAGTTGGCGCCCTATTCACCCTTTATTTACTGCGATTGGGTGTGTTTATTTTCATTCTTGTAAAAATTTCTGCTGACTGCAAGATATGCAAAGCTTTCACATCAAGAATAGGGACCTACAATTTTTGGGATCAATCATTTTTTATAGGATGGTTCATTATGGATTCTTTAACTCAAGTGGATGGTCTTTTTCAGCCTTTGTTTTTTTGCTCAAATAACCTAACTGGCTGTGGGTCTGGAATTCACTTTATCACATGGATAAGTAAAGGGATATATAGTCCTGGGCGGAGGATTGGCACTTGTAGGTGTTGGTCAGCCGATGTATTCTAGTTCTAGTCTGATTGTAGGATCAGAGGAAAATTTGGAGAGGCACAGCCTGTAAGGGTTAATCCACAAGGTTTCCAGCTTGAGTTCCTTCATGTCAGGGATCTGAAAAGATGGTGATGGGGAAGGGAGGAGGAGGGAGGAATCCTTGAAATACTTTCAACTCTTTAAAATAGTTAATAGAAATTCTATATTTAAAACTGATAAGGCTGCTCAGGAGAATCAAATGTCACATTTCTTGGATTTTTGGCTGGAAAGTGATAGCATGATCCTCTCATGGAAAAAAATCTATTAATAAAAACTTAATAAATGCAGTTTAGGAGATAAAAATCTTTCAGAAAAATGGGGCACATTGGGGAAAGATAACAAAAAATTATGCAAAACCACTGACTGTTGATTGCTTTAGTGTAAACCATTAGAAGCCCTATGAAATGATGTGATAGTGGACACAGGTCTAAAGAGTGAACAAAAGACAAACCTCTGCTCTTGTGATGATAAAAAGTTAGTGTGGAGAGACAGAAAATAAATAGGTTATCCAGACAGCATACAAGTAAACTGATATGGGCTGAATTGTGTCACTTTCAAGCTTCCTATGTTGAAACCCTAACCCCCAATGCCTCTGAATATGACTATCAGTCAGTTCAGTTCAGTCACTCAGTCGTGTCCAACTCTTTGCGACCCCATGAGCTGCAGCATGCAAGGCCTCCCTGTCCATCACCAACTCCTGGAGTCCACCCAAACCCATGTCCATCGAGTCAGTAATGCCATCCAACCATCTCATCCTCTGTCGTCCCCTTCTCCTCCTGCCCTCAATCTTTCCCAGCATCAGGGTCTTTTCAAATGAGTCAGCTCTTTGCATCAGGTGGCCAAAGTACTGGAGTTCCAGCTTCAGTATGAGTCCTTCCAATGAATATTCAGGACTAATTTCCTTTAGGATTGACTGGTTGAATCTCCTTGCTGTCCAAGGGACTCTCAAGACTCTTCTCCAACACCACAGTTCAAAACCATCGATTCTTCAGCACTCAGCTTTTTTTATAGTCCAACTCTCACATCCATACATGTCCACTGGAAAAACCATAGCCTTGACTAGATGGACCTTTGTTGACAAAGTAATGTCTCTGCTTTTCAATATACTGTCTAGATTGGTCATAGCTTTTCTTCCAAGCAGTAAGCATCTTTTAATTTCATGGCTGCAGTCACCATTTGCAGTGATTTTGGAGCCCAGAAAAAGAAAGTCTGACACTGTTTCCCATCTATTTGCCATGAAGTGATGGGACCGGATGCCATGATCTTAGTTTTCTGAATGTTGAACTTTAGGCCAACTTTTTCACTCTCCTCTTTCACTTTCATCAAGAGGCTTTTTAGTTCCTCTTCACTTTCTGCCATAAGAGTGGTGTCATCTGCATAACTGAGGTTATTGATATTTCTCCTGGCAATCTTGATTCCAGCTTGTGCTTCCTCCAGCCCAGCGCTTCTCATGATGTACTCTGCATATAAGTTAAATATGACTATATTTGGCTTTAAAAAGATAATCAAATTGAAAATGAAGCCATTAGAGTGGAGCCCAGTTGCACTCTGGTGATCTTCTAAGAGGAAACCAGGGCACACAGAAGACAGCAAGGGTGCATGCACAGAGGGATGACCGTGTGAACAGGCAACAAGAGAGTGGCCATCTGCAGGCCAAGGAGAGTGGCCTTGGAAGAAACCTAACCTGCCATCACCTTGATTTTAGACTTCCAGCCTCCAGAACTCTAGGAAAAATTAATGTGTGGTTTTTTTTAATCGATTTCTGCTGCTTGTACCACTCAAGATGTGGTACCTTGTTAAGGTAACTCTAGAAAACCACCACCACAACTAAAATAGATACAGCCGGTTTGGATTATGTGCTATAAATAAAATGACCCAGGGAGACAGGACAGGGAGACTCCAAGAGAAGTTATCAGCAACTAGGGGATTGAGAAGGTGGCTTAGAAGGGGGCATATTTATGCTGAGTCCTGATGGCAAAAAGAAAACCCACGTCAGAGCAGAGCAGAGCAGAAGGAAAACCTACATACAGAACCTGGATTTTGATAAAGTTACCCAGGAAGCATCACCACAGAGGACTCTTGGGGACCAATCAACTTCCCAAGGTGAGCGCCCCCTCCACGACCCTGACCCCGTTGTGTAGTCTTGCAGGCTCAGACATGGTTACAAGGCATGGTGGTCCATTTGCCTGGCAAAATGTTATGATTTTATTCAGGATTTGTGTATGGCCATTGTATTTGAAAATTCACGGTTTTAAAAAATATCTGTGATAAAAACTGATTGTGGCTCAGATCATGAACTCCTTATTGCAAAATTCAGACTTAAATTGAAGAAATTAGGGAAAACTACTAGACCATTCAGATATGACCTTAATCAAATCCCTTACAATTATACAGTGGAAGTGACAAATAGATTCAAGGGATTAGATCTGATAGAATGTCTTAAGAACTATGGACAAAATTTCATGACCATGTACATGAGACAGGGATTAAGACCAACCCCAAGAAAAAGAAATAGCAAAAAAGCAAAATGGCTGTCTGAGGAGGACTTACAAATAGCTGTGAAAAGAAGAAAAGCTAAAAGCAAAGGAGAAAAGAAAAGATATACCCATTTGAATGCAGAGTTCCAAAGAATAGCAAGGAAAGATAAGAAATCCTTCCCCTTGATCAGTGCAAAGAAATAGAGGGAAACAATAGAATGGGAAAGACTAGAGATTTCTTCAAGAAAATTAGATGCCAAGGGAACATTTTCTGCAAAGATGGGCACAATAAAGGACAGAAACAGTATGGACCTAACAGAAAAAGAATATATTAAGAATAGGTGGCAAGAATACACAGAAGAAAACTATACGAAAAAGATCTTCACCACCCAGATAATCACAATAGTAAGATCACTCATCTAGAACCAGACATCCTGGAATGTGAAGTCAAGTGGGCCTTAGGAAGCGTCACTATGAACACAGCTAGTGGAGGTGATGGAATTCCAGTTGAGCTATTTCAAATCCTAAAAGATGATGCTATGAAAGTGTTGCATTCAATATGTCAGCAAATTTGGAAAACACAGTAGAGGCCACATGACTGAAATGGTCAGTTTTCATTCCAATCCCAAAGAAAAGCAATACCAAAGAATGCTCAAACTCACACAATTGTACTCATCTCACACGCTAGTAAAGTAATGCTCAAAATTCTCCAAGCTAGGCTTCAATAGTACATGAACCATGAACTTCCAGATGTTCAAGCTGGATTTAGAAAAGGCAGAGGAACAAGAGATCAAATTGCCAACATCCATTGGATCATTGAAAAAGCAAGAGAGTTCTAGAAAAACATCTATTTCTGCTTTATTGACTATGCCAAAGTCTTTGACTGTGTGGATCACAACAAACTGTGGAACATTCTTAAAGAGATAGGAATACCAGTCCACCTGACCTGCCTCTTGAGAAATCTGTATGCAGGTCAAGAAGCAACAGTTAGAACTGGACATGGAATAACAGATTGGTTCCAAATAGGAAAAGGAGGATGTCAAGGCTGTTTATTGTCACCTGCATATAATTTAAATTATATGCAAAGTACATCATGAGAAACACTGGGCTGGATGAAGTACAAGCTGGAATCAAGATTGCTGGGAGAAATATCAGTAACCTCAGATATGCAGATGACATCACCCTTATGGCAGAAAGTAAAGAAGAACTAAAGAGTCTCTTGACGAACATGAAAGAGGAAAGTGAAAAAGTTGGCTGTTTTTAAAACTCAACATTCAGAAAACTAAGATCGTGGCATCTGGTCTCATCACTTCATGGCAAATAGATGGGGAAACAGTGGAAACAGTGGCTGACTTAATTTTGGGAGGGCTCCAAAATCACTGCAGAGGGTGAGTGAGCCATGAAATCCAAAGATGCTTACTCCTTGGAAGAAAAGTTATGACCAGCCTAGACAGCATATTAAAAAGCAGAGACATTACTTTGCCAACAAAAGTCCATCTAGTCGCTATGGTTTTTCCAGTAGTCATGTATGGATGTGAGAGTTGGCCTATGAAGAAAGCTGAGAGTCGGAGAATAGATGCTTTTGAATTGTGGTGTTGGAGAAGACTCTTGAGAGTCCCTTGGACTGCAAGGAGATCCAACCAGTCCATCCTAAAGGAAATCAGTCCTGAATATTCACTTGAAGGACAGATGATGCAGCTGAAACTCTAATACTTTGGCCACCTGATGCGAAGAATTGACTTATTTGAAAAACCCTGATGCTGGGAAAGATTTAAGGTGGGAGGAGAAGGGGATGACAGAGGATGAAACGGTTGGATGGCATTACTGACTCAATGGACATGAGTTTGAGTAAACTCCTGGAGTTGGTGAGGGACAGGGAGGCCTGGTGTGCTGTAGTCCATGGGTTGCAAAGAGTCGGACACGGCTGAGCGACTGAATTGAACTATGATTATTAAAAAAAAAAAAAAAAAGCTTAAAAAAGTGCCAAGTCGCTTCAGTCACGTCTGACTTTTTGCAACCTTCTAAACTGGAGCCCACCAGGTTCCTCTGTCCATGAGGATTCTTCAGACTAGAATACTGGAGTAGGTTGCCATGCCCTCCTTCAGGGAATCTTCCTTACCCAGGGATTGAACGCACATCTCCTGCATTGGCAGGTGGATTCTTTGCCATTAGTGCCACCTGGGAAGCTCCCCTCCCCACCCCTCACCCCAGAAAAAGAGAAAATAAGAGTTTTCCAAGCAAAGGGACCAAGACTGAGAGGAGGACAAGAAACGGAGAAGTTGGTGTAGCCTGAACTTGATCTGTATGGGAGTGAGGGCTGGGGATGAAGTTAGAGTTGGATAGAAGTGGTTGGTACAGGTTCAGGGTGCCCAGCAAAGAGCATGGCTTGATGTCAGTCAGGATGGTGTTCACATTTGACTCAGGCTTTATGTCAATCTCTCGGGCTAACACATGGAGGATGGATTACAGAGGGGCATGAAGAGAAGCAGGGCAACCCATTTGGAGAGCTTTACTACAATCTAGGTCAGAAAAGATGATGGCTTGAACTATCTGGAGGGGAGGGAGCAGAGGAGGCATGAGGCTTTGATTCTGGGTGTGTTTTAAAGGACAGTCGACACCCAAACTGACCCCTTCAGTGTCATTGGCAATCGGTCACATAAGGGAAAGGGTTACAAAAGAGATAGTGATAATTCTGCAGAGACAAATTTATATGTAGAAACATGAATGTTTCTAAAGAATGATAGCAGGTGCACTAAGGAATGCCAAGTTAATCAGTTCTGCTTCTGTGGCTGCCTGTGGATCTCTGTGCCAAAGCCTTTGATTGTGTGGATCACAACAGACTGTGGAAAATTCTGAAAGAGATGGGAATACCAGACCACCTGATCTGCCTCTTGAGAAATTTGTATGCAGGTCAGGAAGCAACAGTTAGAACTGGTCATGGAACAACAGAATGGTTCCAAATAGGAAAAGGAGTACGTCAAGGCTGTATATTGTCACCATGTTTATTTAACTTATATACAGAGCACATCATGAGAAAAGCTGGACTGGAAGAAACACAAGCTGGAATCAAGATTGCTGGGAGAAATATCAATCACCTCAGATATGCAGATAACACTACCCTTATGGCAGAAAGTGAAGAGGAACTAAAAAGCCTCTTGATGAAGGTGAAAGTGGAGAGTGAAAAAGTTGGCTTAAAGCTCAACATTCAGAAAACGAAGATCATGGCATCCGGTCCCATCACTTCATGGGAAATAGATGGGGAAACAGTGGAAACAGTGTCAGACTTTCTTTTTCTGGGCTCCAAAATCACTGCAGATGGTGACTGCAGCCATGAAATTAAAAGACGCTTACTCCTTGGAAGGAAAGTTATGACCAACCTAGATAGCATACTCAAAAGCAGAGACATTACTTTGCCAACAAAGGTCCATCTAGTCAAGGCTATGATTTTTCCAGTAGTCATGTATGGATGTGAGAGTTGGACTGTGAAGAAGGCTGAGCACCAAAGAATCAATGCTTTTGAACTGTGGTGTTGGAGAAGACTCTTGAGAGTCCCTTGGATTGCAAGGAGATCCAACCAGTCCATTCTGAAGGAGATCAGGCCTGGGATTTCTTTGGAAGGAATGATGCTAAAGCTGAAACTCCAGTACTTTGGCCACCTGATGCAGAGTTGACTCATTGGAGAAGACTCTGATGCTGGGAGGGATTGGGGGCAAGAGGGGAAGGGGACGACAGAGGATTAGATTGCTAGATGGCATCACTGACTCGATGGACATGAGTCTGAGTGACCTCCGGGAGTTGGTGATGGACAGGGAGGCCTGGCGTGCTGTAATTCATGGGGTCGCAGAGAGTTGGACAGGACTGAGCGACTGATCTGATCTGAACTGTGGATCTCTGTGCCACTGTGTTTACTCCCTGAAGAGTCTGAAATTCTTCTCTTTGCCCTTGGCCCAAAGTCCATCATCCTCCCTGTACTTTTCTCCAGAGAGGTCATGATCATACTCACAACACAAATGCCAACCAGTCATTGCGAGTGGACTGGTGGAAACCACCTTCCTCCAGATGGTAATTGACAAGGGTGCAGTCTGTTCTCGAACAGATGGGTAAAGGTAATAAAACAGAGCCTCACTTGGTTCAGGTGGCTCAGATCCCATGTGTGGAGAGCTCTGTCCAGCCCCACAAGTCAGGTTGGTGTTCATCTAGCCATCTTGATATCTGTCCAACTCCGGCAAAGTCCCACTTGGCTTTGCCACCCAGCACTAGGGCACAATGTTCTTCCTGAATACCACAGCCATGTTTCTGCCAGGGCCCTGGATTCCAGTCCCAGTTCTGGCAGAGCTCCCAGTTAAACTACTCTAATTCAAAAAAGAAGTCTTTTCTGATGCTCAGCTTCTATTGAAAGGAACACCCAGTCTCGCTTCTGTAACTGTCCTCTGGTTTCTGCCTTTTTCCCCTTTAAACTGTTGTTCACTAGACTCTAAGCCATCTGGTATTTCCTGGAGGAATAAAAGGAGTCCCTTTCACATTACAAGATAACCCCAATCATGAGAACTGTCCAGCAAATATTCACTGTACCGTGTACTGCTTCTACATGGACCCTGCCTGGTTAGCCTTCTGGTTCACACATGAAACTAGGTCATTACTACAATGGTCCTTTGGGATATCTATTTCTATCAATACCTAAAATCAATGCCTAATCAACATCAATACCTAAAAGGCTTTTTCGCAAAAACAACAAAAGGATTAATTAAGAATGACTGAGCAGAAAGTGAAGAGGAACTAAAAAGCCTCTTGATGAAAGTGAAAGTGGAGAATGAAGAAGTTGGCTTAAAGCTCAACATTCAGAAAACGAAGATCATGGCATCCGGTCCCATCACTTCATGGGAAATAGATGGAAAACATGGGAAACAGTGGAAACAGTGTCAGACTTTCTTTTTCTGGGCTCCAAAATCACTGCAGATGGTGACTGCAGCCATGAAATTAAGAGACGCTTACTCGTTTGAAGGACAGTTATGACCAATCTAGATAGCATATTCAAAGGTAGAGACATTACTTTGCCAACAAAGGTTCATCTAGTCAAGGCTATGGTCTTTCCTGTGGTCATGTATGGATGTGAGAGTTGGACTGTGAAGAAGGCTGAGTGCCAAAGAATCAATGCTTTTGAACTGTGGTGTTGGAGAAGACTCTTGAGAGTCCCTTGGACTGCAAGGAGATCCAACCAGTCCATTCTGAAGGAGAGCAGGCCTGGGATTTCTTTGGAAGGAATGATGCTAAAGCTGAAACTCCAGTACTTTGGCCACCTGATGTGAAGAGTTGACTCATTGGAGAAGACTCTGATGCTGGGAGGGATTGGGGGCAGGAGGAGAAGGGGATGACAGAGGATTAGATTGCTGGATGGCATCACTGACTCGATGGACATGAGTCTGAGTGACCTCCGGGAGTTGGTGATGGACAGGGAGGCCTGGCATGCTGTGATTCATGGAGTCACAAAGAGTCGGACACGACTGAGTGACTGATTTGATCTGAGTTCAGAAAAGGCAAATTTAGAAATAAAAACTGTTAAGAATCACAAATGAAATGCAACACATCTTCATTAGAAAAATGTGAAAGGACATAAAACCAGAAAAATAAACTCCTCTCATAACCCTGACCCCAAATCTTCACCTACCACACCCTATTTGTCTTTTTTCTACATTTCTTGTAAGTATTTTGACTCAATGTAAACATAAAATTTCAAATCTTGCTCTTTTTTTCACTACCATAAACACATCACTAGTCTTTGTAAATATCATAGTGAATGACTGCTGATCACCCCATCATAAGATCACATAACAACGTATATATATTTACATTTATTATTTTTACCTCAGGTGGAACAGGTCCTTGATTATGACTTTTATATCATCTGCCTTGCTAACCCCAGCATCTTAGGAAGTTCTTAAGAAACAATTGTCTAAGATCTAGTTATAATTAAGAATGAAAATTAAAAGTACTCAAACTGTATCATTAGCTTCTTCTCAAAAGATTTTTTTTTGATGTGGACCATTTTTAAAGCTTTTATTGAGTTTGTTACAGTATTGTTTCTGTTTTTGGCTTTATGGCTGCTAGTCATATGGTATCTTAGCTCCCCAACCAGGGATTGAGCCTACACTTCCTGCATTGAAGGCAAAGTCTTAACCCCTGGGAAGTCCCCATCATCAACTCTTACACACTCAGAGTTCAGTGCATTTTATTTTATTTTATATATATATATATATATATTTTTTTTTTTGCTTAACTTTACAATATTGTATTGCTTTTACCATACATCGAGATGGATCTGCCACCAGTATACACGTGCTCCCCATCCTGAACCCTCCTCCCTCCCCCTCCCCATACCATCCCTCCGGATCGTCCCAGTGCGCAAGCCCCAGGCATCTGTTATCGGGCATCGTACCTGGACTGGCGACTCGTTTCAGATATGATATTATACATATTTCAATGCTATTCCCCCAAATCATCCTGCCCTCTCCCAGTCCCAGAGTCCAAAAGTCTGTTCTATACATCAGTGTTTCTTTTGCTGTCTCGTAAACAGGGTTATTTTTACCATCTTTCTAAATTCCATATATATGCGTTAGTATACTGTATTTGTGTTTATCTTTCTGGCTTACTTCACTCTGTAAAATAGGCCTGTACACTAATAATGAGAAAATAGAAAGAGAAATTAAGGAAACAATTCCATTCACCATTGCAATGAAAAGAATAAAATACTTAGGACTATATCTTCCTAAAGAAACTAAAGACCTATATATAGAAAACTATAAAACACTGGTGAAAGAAATCAAAGAGGACACTAATAGATGGAGAAATATACCACGTTCATGGATTGGTAGAATCAATATAGTGAAAATGAGTATACTACCCAAAGCAATTTATAGATTCAATGCAATCCCCATCAAGCTACCAATGGTATTCTTCACAGAGCTAGAACAAGTAATTTCTCAATTTGTATGGAAATACAAAAAACCTCGAATAGCCAAAGCTATCTTGAGAAAGAAGAACGGAACTGGAGGAATCAACCTGCCTGACTTCAGGCTCTACTACAAAGCCACAGTCATCAAGACAGTATGGTACTGGCACAAAGACAGAAATATAGATCAATGGAACAAAATAGAAAGCCCAGAGATAAATCCACGCACATATGGTCACCTTATCTTTGACAAAGGAGGCAAGAATATACAATGGATTAAAGACAATCTTTTTAACAAGTGGTTCTGGGAAAACTGGTTGAACACTTGTAAAAGAATGAAACTAGAACACTTTCTAACACCATACACAAAAATAAACTCAAAATGGATTAAAGAGCTAAATGTAAGACCAGAAACCATAAAACTCCTAGAGGAAAACATAGGCAAAACACTCTCTGACTTACATCACAGCAGGATCCTCTATGACCCACCTCCCAGAATATCGGAAATAAAATAAAAAATGAACAAATGGGACCTAATCAAACTTAAAAAGCTTCTGCATAACAAAGGAAACTATAAGCAAGGTGAAAAGACAGCCTTCAGAATGGGAGAAAATAATAGCAAATGAAGCAACAGACAAACAACTAATCTCAAAAATATACAAGCAACTTCTACAGCTCAATTCCAGAAAAAAAAAAGACCCAATCAAAAAATGGGCCAAAGAACTAAATAGACATTTCTCCAAAGAAGACATACAGATTGCTAACAAACACATGAAAAGATGCTCAACATCACTCATTATCAGAGAAATGCAAATCAAAACCACTATGAGGTACCATTTCACGCCATTCAGAATGGCTGCGATCCAAAAGTCCACAATCAATGCATTTTAAATGTGCATGTACTTTCTTCCTTTTTGATATTTATAGCCTAATAAATCTATCATCCTTTGGACCCAGGTGTTTGGGCTCTTGGCAATTGGTTAAGACATATTTTGATTGGCTTTCCCTGGTGGTTCAGTGGTTAAGAATTCGCCTGCAATTCAGGAGATACAGGTTCAACCCCTGGTTTGGGAAGATCCTCTGGAGAAGAAATGGCAACCCGCTTCAGTATTCTTGATGGAGAATCCCATGGACAGAGGAGCCTGGTGGGCTACAATCCATGGAGTTGCAGAGTCAAACACAAGTTAGCATGAGAATATATATGTTTTGATCATGTACATAGTGGAACAAATATACTCATATAGTTGGTGATCCATGTTTCTGCCTCCAAAAATCCTAATGCCAGCTATCTATCCTTTCAAAGTTGAACTGTATTAAACGTTATTTCAGTTCAGTTTAGTCACTCAGTTGTGTCCGACTCTTTGCGACCCCATGGACTGCAGCATGCCAGGCTTCCCTGCCGATCACCAACTTCCGGAGTTTACTCAAACTCATGTCCATTGAGTCAGTGGTGTCATCCAACCATCTCATCCCCTGTTGTCCCCTTCTCCTCCTGCCTTCAATCTTTCCCAGCATCAGGGTCTTTTCAAATGGGTCAGTTCTTTGTATCAGGTGGCCAAAGGATTGGAGTTTCAGCATCATTATCAGTCCTTCCAATGAATATCCAGCACTGATTTCCTTTAGGATGGACTGGTTGAATCTCCTTACTGTCCAAGGGACTCTCAAGAGTCTTTTCCAACACCACAGTTCAAAAGCATCAACTTTTTGGCGCTCAGCTTTCTTTATAGTCCAACTCTCAGATCCATACATGACTATTGGAAAATCTATAGCTTTGACTAGACGGACCTTTGTCGGCAAAGTAATGTCTTTGCTTTTTAATATGCTGTCTAGGTTGGTCATAGCTTTTCTTCCAAAGAGCAAGTATCTTTTAATTTCATGGCTGCACAATTAGTTTTTAATTTTTTTAAAGAGATTTCACCACATCCTTGAAGTAATTGGAGTTGCCCTAGAATATTACATAACTAGGGTCTTGGAACTAGGATGAAAGTTATGTTACTATCACGTCTTACATGACAGGAACAACATTCTTTTGGTGTTTTGATGGAGCAATAGTTTTGAGGAGCCAACAGGAAAAAAAAATGTCATTGTTTGCCTGGCTGATTTTAAAGTCTCATTTTCATGGAATGAAATTCATTTAAATGTCATTCTAAGGCAGTTTTTAGTTATTACATTCTAGTGATGGAGGAGTTTGTAATGTATTCATAGAAATAATTAAATGCTCATAATAGAGCTCTTGTTCTCCATTTCTGAACATGGCATTCTTCTAAACTATTAAAGCTCAGAACCCTCCTATTATCTCTGATTGATCTCCCAAAATGCCCTCTCATTCAATTTGAAGTAGTAAAACACGCTGAGGATTTTGAGAACCTGAAAAGGAAGTTCATAGAGGTTGATGAAGCTGAGCAGCCAGAATTAGAAGTTTTCCTTTGAAAATGTATTACCTTGAACAACATTCAGCTAAAAACTCTTGAGGAACATGTAGATAGCTGGAGAAACGGAACCTTTAGGTGGATTAGATTTCCCCCCGGTCTGTGTTGTTGGGATAAAGTTCCAGAAAGAAATCATCAAAGCATGAAGGGTCTAGGCCACCAGCACAGCAATCTTCATCCCAGGGAACATGACTAAATTTCTCCTGTCTTAGTGACAGGAAGGAAAATTCCTCTTCTGCAAACCTGCTCCCACTCCTACCGTCAGATTTCCTCAGATTTGTAGAAACTGTATCAGCGTTTTGTGAAGGTGAAAGAGCTCTGATACAAAGGGCTATGTTTGCTCTGAAGGCCTGGCAGGGACAAAGCAAGATTCTTTTTCTCCCTGGAGGACTGGATGGTGCAATAAAAGACGAGCATGTAAGGGGTACAAAGGAGAACTATAAAGGACACGGTCCAGTCCTTTTTGATAGGAAGGAGGTCTTATTTTTAGTTTTCTATTCTCCTGGTTAGAAAAACATACTTCATCAACTAACTTTGACCTTTTCCATCTCCGTGGTTTTGTTTTACACCCTCAGTTTACAGATTTCCGTGCTCTGCCCTCGTGTCTCTTTGTGCTAGATTAACCTACTTTTGTATAACTAACACTCAGTGAATAGAATCAGTTGTAAATGCATTCCTACTTTTTCAGCTCTGTGGAATATCAGGGTTTTCTTTGTTTTTGTTTTTTTTGGTATGATGTACTCTTCCAAACGGCCTGGTAAATTTAAAAAGAAAATCAGAGATATTCAGACTTCAGCTGTGCAAGGATCTTCTTTTTTTTTTTTTTAATTGAAGGACAATTGCTTTACAATGTTGTGTTAGTTTCTGCTGTACAACGAAGTGATCAGCTATATGTATACATGTATCCCCTCCCTCTTGAGCCTCCTTCCCACTCCCCACTCCCATCCCAGCCCTCTAGGTCATCACAGAGCACTGAGCTGAGCGCCCTGAGCTATACAGCAGCGTCCCATTAAGCTATCTATTTTACACAAAGTAGTGTTTATATGTCAATGCCACTCTCCCAATTCATCCCACCCTCACCTTCCCCTCTGTGTCTACAAGTCCATTCTTTCTGGCTGCATCTCTATTGCTGCCCTCTGTGCAAGGATCTTGACCACCCTGCTCTGTGGCACAGGGACTTCAGACCACTTCTGTACCTTATGTTTCCATTCCGTTTACACCAAATTACCCCTTACACACTGATCATCAACGCTGCCAGAACTAGAGTGTGACTGGAGAAATCGATGCTTGTATTCTTTAAATTAAAATTAAAACAAAAGACCAATGCTCAGAGAAACAGATAAAGAAGGGTCTGCCTGTTTTAAGAAAGTCTAAAGGATTACCTTCCAGATCTGCAGAACCCATGCATTAGGAGGCGGTTATTGGCTTTGTAAAAGAATTCTTGACTTTGCAAAGGAGCCACTAGAGGATTATTTGAAAGCTCTGTTGCATTGAAAATCATTTGGTTTACCTACCTTGATTGCAGCCATGAAATTAAAAGACGCTTACTCCTTGGAAGGAAAGTTATGACCAACCTAGACAGCATATTCAAAAGCAGAGACATTACTTTGCCAACAAAGGTCCGTCTAGTCAAGGCTACGGTCTTTCCAGTAGTCATGTATGGATGTGAGAGTTGGACTATGAAGAAGGCTGAGAGCCGAAGAATGGATGCTTTTGAACTGTGGTGTTGGAGAAGACTCTTGAGAGTCCCTTGGACTGCAAGGAGATCCAACCAGTCCATTCTGAAGGAGATCAGCCCTGGGATTTCTTTGGAAGGAATGATGCTAAAGCTGAAACTCCAGTATTTTGGCCACCTCATGCGAAGAGTTGACTCATTGGAGAAGACTCTGATGCTGGGAGGGATTGGGGGCAGGAGGAGAAGGGGACGACAGAGGATGAGATGGCTGGATGGCATCACTGACTCGATGGGCGTGAGCTTGAGTGAACTCTGGGAGTTGGTGATGGACAGGGAGGCCTGGCGTGCTGCGATTCATGGGGTTACAAAGAGTCGGACACGACTGAGCGACTGAACTGAACTGAACTGAACTGAATTCACACCAACAGCTCTTCTCATGAGTAAAGCCAGTGATACCCTGCAAATGGCCAAGGATGCCAACCTTTTACCAGAGAAAGTCTGACAGGTAACAGCTCTTAAAACTACTGACTGGGTCGGCAGGAATTCTTTTAAGGATGAATGACGGGCAGACATCCATATGTTGCGCTAAAATGTCCCCACTTTGGGGAAGCAGCCTAGTCTTGTCTGTCAATGTAGATCTGTTTGACTTGGTGCGATAATTATAAGCTGCTGATCTCAGATCCTGGCTGAGATAATATGGTTACAAAAATACACAAGGAGAATTAGTTCTAGTACAGAACCTTGAGAAGAGAAATGTAGGGAAGGTCCAGAATCATTTTAAAAACTGTGAACATTTTCAAAGTGTTCCTGTTGTGCATTTTAAGCTCATCTAAATGGAAAAGCACAAGGTGAGTTAATGAAGAATGTGGAACACTCAGATCATAGCTTAATTACAGTTTTGTGAAAAATAATAAGTTAACATTTACCAAGCACGACACACCATGGCCAGCCAGTGTGCTGGGCGTTTTCTATCTCATTGAACACAAAGTCATAAATTGATGAACCCGACAATTTAAACCATGTTTAAAGGCAACCTATCTTTGAGTTAGAAGCAAAGTCTCCCTTACTTTAGGCTGGGATTTTCTTCCTAATAGCAAGGATTTTACATTTGCAAAGGGACACATAATGTTGAACTCATGGGTAATTAAACATTGACTTCAGTGCATCTAAATTATAGCTCCTTTTATAAAAAAGCTTAGAGTTAGGCATTATACATGTGTGATATGGCTTAAAAGTAAGATTAAAGCCTCATTTCACTTGTATTTATTTCCTCAAATAGCTTCCTAGGGTTTCTCTTTCCTTCTTCTTCTTGCATCCCCAAGGATTTTGCTGCAGAAGAAAACCCCAGGCTCTCTTGTAGACGGAGACAGAAGAGTCACCAGGGTCATTCTTGCCCAGTGACAGATGTGGCTTTCCCACTGTAGAGAAAGGGCACCCATCGGAGTCCTTTTCCTCCTCATGTTGCGTGTGTGCCAAGTCACTTCAGTCGTGTCTGATGCTTTGCAACCCCAATTGTAGCTCACTAGGCTCCTCCCTCCAAGGAATTCTCCAGGCAAGAATACTGGAGTGGGTTGCCATGCCCTCCTCCAGGGAATCTTCCTAACCAAGGGATCGAACCTGCATCTCTTTACCTCTCCAGCGTTGGCAGGTAGGTTCTTTACCACGAGGGCCTCCTGGGAAGCCCTTTGCCTCCCCACTGGTGCTGAATGTCTCAAAACTGAAATTTCACGAAAGACCTTAACGGGATTAAGCCCTGGCCAAAACAATCGCCCTTGGCAGTTCTGCAAACTCTCTCTGAAGTTGGCGTGACTCACAGTGCCCTTGCTGGGCCTTTCCGGTTCTTAGACCTCTCTACCCACCTACTTCCTTACTCACCTGAGCTCTATTTTTAGGCGTCCATGTTATTTCAAGGACCGATTCATAGCATGACAGCCTTGTTAGTTACCTTCGGTTGACACTGTTTTCTCATTGCTGTATGCATCCTGTCTTGTCTCCTCCAACAAGACCTACCTGTTCATCGTGACAGGTGTGTCACCAGGTGACTCACACTCCCCCGCAGTGCCTGGGAGAGCCCAAGTCAGACAGCACGTGTGCTTCTGGCCCTCAGCTCTGTGTCGGAGGCTCAGATCTCCGACCTGTTGAGCTTGGGAGGTAAGGGCCTGAAACAATAACAGTTATTGATATATAGAAAGGGACATTATTTTTTTGAACTTTTTATTTTATATTGGGGTTTCGCCAATTAACAATGTCGTGATAGTTTTAGGTGAACAGAGAAAGGGGTCTGCCACACATATACACGTTCCCATTCTCCCTCGAACTCCCCTACTCTCCAGGCTGCCACATAACACTGAACAGAGTTCCATGTGCTATGCAGTAGTTCCTTGTGATTATCTATTTTAAATATATCAGTGTGCACATGGGACATTATTTTTAATAATCACATTTATTCAATATTTTGAAAGTGAAAGTCGCTTAGTCATGTCTGACTCTGTGACACCATGGACTGTAGCCTGCCAGGTTCTTCTGTCCATGGACTTCTCCAGGCCAGAATACTGCAGTGAGTCACCATTCCCTTCTCCAGGGGATCTTCCCAACCCAGGGATCGAACCCAGGTCTCCTGAATTGCAGGCAGATTCTTTACCAGCTGAGCCACAAGGAAAGCCCTATTCAATATTAGATCTTGCCTAAAGGTTTCTTCCTTGACAGGTGAAAATTACATTGACTTCTCCTATTTCACCTTCTCAATATACTTGAAAAGGTCACAATTCTACAAATATGTCATAATTCTCCAAATGTCATACGCTTCAGAGCCAAGACATACACCATACCTGTAGTTTCTTTAAATCAATAGTACAGTGTTATATTGTTGCTGATGTTTCAAACAGCCCTTAATCTCTTCCCTGCATAATACATCAGGCTCTCTTTCTCCCAGTGCTTCATCTGATTGTTTACATGTTTGAATTTCGCTTTTCCCTGGTTACCTTCCTCTTAGGGCCCTCTGTCCCGTTCCAACCTGAGTTACTGCCTCCTCAGCTTGCTTTATCGTTGTTATTCAGGCTTTCTTTCAGTCCTGTCCTCACTGAATCCACTTCTACATTCTTTCTAATTTTAGTCCCTAGTTTTTCCTGAGTTACCATTCTCCAATATCTAGGAATGTTACTTGCCTGAAATAATGGCTTTATTTTATGCAACTTGGAATTGCTAGTTTTGTAATCCAGGGGATGTTTCTTCAGGAGAAAATGAGAGAATGGGGGAGGTAAGAAAGTGGTTTTTTATTTTTTTAATTTTTATCGTGGGTAACTTATGTCTTCATAACTTTTTTTAAAACTTGTTTCCTGCCAGGGGTCTACTGTTGTAAACGACAGTGGGATGAAAGACAGGAAGAGAAGGAAGAGACTGGCAAGATAAGGATGCAAAAAGAAAAGATAAGAGACCACCGAGTGACTTCCTTGGTGTTTAGAACCCTGCTTCCACTCTACCTGAACAGGTTCCATCTCTAGTTAGGAAACTTAAGATACCGGCCAAAAGAAAAAAGGTCACCGTGACGTCATTTCCCCCCTGTTTTCCAAGGCCAACTTTGCATTTCAAGGTACTGCTACCTTCAAGGAAGCTGGTTTACAGTTACACGCCCGTCATAAGCTGCTGCTTCAGAGTCCAAGACAGAGGCTCAAATGACTGTATTTCTACTGGAAGTGATGCCAGTGGAGGCTCGGGCAAGTGGTGTTTATGCCGGTGGTATTTGGTGATTCAGGTGGGCTCCCGTGTCTGCTCATTGTCTAGTTCCCAGGCTATTAAACAGTAAAGTTGGCTGTGATCGTTTCAAGTAGAGTCATAATATTGGGTCTATCAGGGGTAGCCCCTGACTTCCAAAGTGGAGGACGTTGGGGATCACAGTTTTGCTGCAAGGACTGAAGCCAAGAGGCTTTTCTAGAAGCAATGTTTCCATATAGCACTCACTGTTTTTATTTAGAAGGTCTGCTTCTTTGGGGTAGCGGAGACCTGAACGATGGAGATTATAGAGATAGCCTAAGACTTTTCAACATACATTGCGGTGCTGGATGTGGAGGCCTCCTTCAATTACCCTTTCCAATTTCCATGGTAAGAAAATCAAAAGAATACCATGTCTGAAAGCGTTCAAATTTTCCAGACTGCAAACTCCCACATTCCCTCTTACCCAGACCTCATGTACCTTATTTTAAACACCATCAGCATAGGTTTACACAAGTAAGCAATCCAAGGAGAAAGCTGAGATGAGTATCTTGGAATCCTAATTGAACCTGACGTACTATGTATGTAAACTTGGAGCTGGCTGACAGTTTGCCGAATTATGTTTCTTGTATCAGATGTCAAAAAGCTTGCCTGCCTGAAATGACTCAAAATTACTTACTAGGGTGGCCATGTTAATCATTCCTTAGGTCCTGTTACCCAAGACCCTGTTAGGATGCTATATTAGAATAAAAATACTCATTATGTCCCATGAATAATTTAGTATAAATTTAATGGTCACATTACCTAGTCAGTCACCTGCCAGATCCCAAGGGGATGGGATGTAGCATTGATGAAAGTGTTAGTTGCTCAGTCATGTCTGACTCCATGTGACCCTATGGACTGTAGGTTCCTCTGACCAGGGAATTCTCCAGGCAAGAATACTGGAGTGGGTTGCCATTCCCTCCTCCAGGGGATCTTCCCAACTCAGGGGTTGAACCCCCGTCTCCTGCACTGCAGGCAAATTCTTTACCCTCTGAGCCACCAGGGAAATGTTGGCAAATCTGGATAAATGAAGAGTGATTAGAACAATTGCAGAGCATGGGCTCTTCAGTGGAGAGTATTAGTGCAGAGGCATACACAAAGTATCAGAAGACAGTGGACTCTGGAAGAAGATTCATTAAAGAGGGTCCAGAAGATGAAAAAATCAATTCCCTAGTCACTATTTTCCCAGGTGGTACTGGTGCTAAAGAACCCACCTCCCAATGCAGGAGATTTAAAAGATGTGGCTCAATCCCTGGGTCAGGAAAATCCTCTGGAGGAGGGCATGGCCACCCACTCTAGTATTCTTGCTTGGAGAATTTGACAGAGGAGCCTGGTGGGCTGTAGTCCATGGAGTAGCAAAAAGTCAGACACGACTGAAACAACTCAGCACACACAGTCACTATTTTAACTATGGATAGCTCTGTGTTTGTAGCATATAGTTATGATTAAATTTGGTTGCAAGTAACATATAACAGTGATTCTTAAGCAAGATTGTTTTTCTCTTACATTCTGTAAGCCCAGAGACAGTTATTTCTGATATAGATTGTACTTCATAGTTTCAGGAGAACCTAATTTTTGTTTGTTTGTTTGTTTGTTTTTGCATGTATAGTTTCCATTCTCAGATTATCTCATGGCTCAAGATTGCTGCTGGAGCTCCAACCGTTGCATCTGTATTCTCATCAACAGATAGGTGGGAGGGAAAAAGAAGGATATGACCCCTTTCCTCCATTTTTACTTATATCTCTTGGGCCAGAACTTAGACAAAAGTTCTTAAATTTAGCTGCAGAAGGAGTTAAAAAAACATGGTCCTTATTTTATATTGTGAAAATGATGGATTCTATTACTATAAAGAAATGGTAGAATATTCTCAGTCACAGGACTACAGCTCTCATCTATCCATCCCATCCCATTCCATCCCAACCACTGTTGGGGTTTAGGCACACATCAGCATTTATACTGATTTTGTAGGCAGTGCTGGCTATAAATCTGATGTTTGTCAGTGAGGTGGGAGACTGAGGAGCCTGTGAGTGACCAGAAGTGCTGGCAGGGTGCTGGGGAGCCACACACGGAAGTACATGGCTGCCAGTCACTGGACCTGAAGATGTGGCACTCTGTCAGGGAGGAGAGGGCTGGGGCACCAAGGGAGGTGGAAAATAAACAGAAATAGCACCACATTTGCTCCCTGGAAATTCAAATGGGCTTTTCCACAAGCACATGGAAAACATGTGAAACTCTCAGAAACATTTATAGACAGAGAAGACCTTGATTTGGACCAGGATCCAACATCAACTATCAGGGCAAAAGGAAATGAAACACTGCTGAGTTATATCACAGTTTAAAAAGAAGTTCTATCTGTGAGATTAGGTTATGGTTTGGGCAGAACTTACAGAGGCACGTTTCTTCACACGAGAAAACGTGTCTCTTTTCTGCTTGGGAAACCTAATGGTGATTTAATTATCCCCAAATGAATATCAGCAGCAGGTGAGGTCTGATCTGGTCCTTTTTTAAACTCTGTCAGATACTAACATCAAAGCCTCCATGGACTTTGTCATTGTGAGTATTACACTTGCCGGCATTTTCCACTCTGTGCTGTTTCTTCCTTTTATGCATAAGAACTAAAGACAGAGTTATTTCAAAGGTATGGTCTCAAAAATTAGGGTTTTCATGGTAACGTTAATTTATTTCCCCATTTTCCATGTCCTGGTCTGAGATTTTGCAATTAGCAGGATAATTGGAAGTTTAAAATACCATGGTCAATATGCCCAGTTTAATGTTTTGTTTTTGTTTTTTATAAAAACTTAGATGGTCTAATTTTATAGCTTTCCGTGTTTTATGGCTTTGTTATTGCCTCTGCAAAGGTTTTGTCTTAATATATATGAAAGTTCTTGATTGTTGCATCTGCTGACATCTATTTTACTTCTACAGTAATAAGCAAGCATGCAAAAGATGAGATTAGAACCTTGCAATACGCACAATTGAAAGAGCATTGGTGCTGTGAATGACTTCATTCAAGTTTAGTGCCCTCTGTTTCCCTCAGCAGAAGGCATAGATTATTATATTTGCTTCTATATTTTACTAGAATAGCTCACTGATATAGAGTGTGCAGTGTGTGCACACACAGAGTGTGGCAGGTGACAGACATTGTTAGGTGTCTACCCTACCATCCATTCCAGACCTTCTCTTTCAGATTAGAAGCCTGCTGGGTGAAAGATGAAACTTCCCATCCTCTTTTGTAGGGAGGTGCAGCTGCGGGATTAAGTTTTGCCCAATGTGGTTAAGAGGAAGCCTTCTACAAGGGTGAAAGATGCTCTTCTTTGATTTCCCTTCTTTCTGTCACCTGGAAGGTAGAGTTCACATCATGAAGTGATGGACTAAGGTTGGTGAAACAAGAGAACAGAAGGAGCCTGGATTCCAGAAGAGCCATCATCTTAGTCCTGGAGGTAAACTCTGGTTTTTCACCTTAAGGAGTAAGTTTGATCTGGTCTAAGCACTCCTATTTCAGGTTTCTTTAATTAGGCACCCAAGATGTGTTCTAGTGGATAGGCTGGGGTTCTGAAACGTGGGATGGAGGACAGAGGTCAGAGATAGAAAAGGCAATAATCTTCTATTCTACTTGTTGTGGGTCCTAGTTGGGACTCACAGTCACCTAGCTTCTAGACCAAGGAGTATTCTTCAACTTTTCTATCCTCTGCAAAGACTGGACAGTGCTTGAGCAGGAGCACAAAATAGCTGTTGAATGAATCAATAAATGAGTGAAGGAGAAGTCTTGGGGGTGGAGAAAGGTGGAAGGGATGACTTTTGCTTACTTGATCAAAAATACATGAGAAAACTTGCTTTGGGTACTTAAAATTAAATTAATGATGGATGAACATACTTGAGAGTGATTCAAATGCTAAAGTGTTCTTAAAGCTATTCTTAAACTTGAATATCTATAATTAGCCCATCAGGTATGTGTTGAACACCTATGTAGGGTATATAACAGTTGGTGCCTAAAAATAATTTCTCATTTGTGATATGTGATAGATGATGAGGTGCCCTGGAGCCTCATTCTTGCTCTCTTTCCTCTACGGGGTTGTTTTGAAGTGGTGGTAAGTCAAACAAGAGCATGAACAGATACTGTAATTACTCTACATGCATGCGTGCTAAGTTACTTTGGTTGTGTCTGAATCTTTGCAATCCTAAGGACCGTAGCCTGCCAGGCTCCTCTGTCTATGAGATTCTCCAGGCAAGAATACTGGAGTGGGTTGCCATTTCCTTCTCCCAGGGATCTTCTATACCTAGCAATCGAACCTGTGTCTCCAGCATTGCAGGCAGATTCTTTACGTCTGAGCTACCAGGGAAATAGGGATGTCTGTAAATCAACACCGTTCAAGAGAACTTTCTGCAGTAAAAAGGAATGTGGCTATTGAACGCTTGAAATGTGACTAGTATGCCTGAGGAAATGGTTTTTATATTTTTTTTTAGTTTTAAATGATTTAAATAAATGCATATGGCTAGTGACTACTATACTGGAGAGCATAGCTCTAGAATTTTGTATTCCTAGTTATCATCAATGTGTCTAGAGAGCAGGGATTTAAAACCTCATCCAAAGGAGAATCCTGAGGTCTGAGGTCAGCCAGGAAAAACGCTGCCAAAATGGGTGGTCAGGCTCGAGAGGCAATGGCAAGGAGTCAAAGCTGAGTGCAGAGGACCAACTGGGGCCAGAGAGGGACAAGGCCAGATGGAGGGAATGAGGGCAGAGTGTCCAGTGAGACACATGGGCAACTTCCCCTAGGCCCATAGCCTGGGACTTTTTTGTCTACAGCTGTATTTTTGTTTGTTTTTAAAATTTTTTATTTAAAAATAAAATTTAAATAAAAAATAAAATTTTTATTGAAAAATAAAATATAATTAATTTACAATGTTGTGTTAGTTTCAGGTGTACAGCAAAGTGAATCAGTCATACATCTATCCACTCTTTTAGATTCTTTCCCCATAAACGTCATTACAGAATATTGAGTAGAGTTCTCTGTGCTATACAGCAGATTCTTATTAGTTGTCTATTTTACGTATAGCAGTGTATATATGTCAGTCTCAATCTGCCGATTCATCCCTTTTTTTTTTTTTTTTTTGGTAATATGTTGCTTTGGGGTTTTCCATGGGTCCATTTTTTTCTCTTGGTATGAGAAACTTTATTTTGCCACAAATCAACCAAATACTAAAAAAGAAAATTTGGGATTAAAGCAAAGATATATTTTTTGATTCAAAGTGTTCATATTTTATCTAGATACTGATCAGTTAACTTTCCCATTTTAAATAAGAAAGTATGTGAAACCCTATTTTAAAAATTCATAGAAAGCCCACCTGACTGTGCCTGGCATTTTCAGTTGCCCTGGAAACAGGCTGGAGACTTGGCTCCATTGTTTCAACTTAATAGGTCAATACAATAGTCCACTGTCTTTTCGATCTGCTGTTTCATGTGTCTTTAAATTTATCACTCTAGATACTGGGTACAATTAACAAGACTTTGGAGGGAGGGCTCCTGAGAGCATTGACATCACTAAACCGTGCCTTTCTGGTTTTTCTCAATGTGAGAATTTCCTTCTTTGGGAAGTGTAGAAAAAAGTCCGGGGAAAACGTAACCACACAGGGAATTGGTCTTTGAAAATCCTTAAAGTAAAAGGACTCTTCTTGAAGAGTTCTTATTCTCAGCCAAGGTTCATAACAGCTAAATGACTGGGCTCAGGACTTTGAGGGAGAGAAAATAACACCGACGCTCCTTCAGTCTTAGACATGCGAGATCAGAAATGATCAGGCATTATGCCTGCTGGCCAAGCTGATGAATTAGCAGAAACAAGTCCGGCTGGGAAATTGTGTCACTGGGGGTGTAGAAGCAGGAGAGCCAATCCCGTGCATGGACACTGTGATTGGCAGAGAAGTCGACCTATCCGAGTATGTAGGGAAGAACACCCTTTTAGGATAAGTGTACACCACTGAGGAGAAATCGGATTTTGCTAGCCCATTTCGTGGGTCTAGTTGGATAAATTACTTGTGTCTTGATTAGAGAAAAGATGAGTTGATTTATACTGGAAAGAAAACAGCAGAGAACAACTCTGTGCTGACCCTGGGCCCCTCTCCTGATAACATGGAATAAGAAGGTCTGCCACTGAGGTGAGAGTTTTGTGTTGAAAGGGCCACCCAAGTGATGATTATCTTCGTTCTTGGTGAAGGACCGTTATCCGAATTGGTGCCACCAAAGAAGAGAAAGGTACACTTAGGGGTAGATTTCGCAGTAGTATGTATGGGAAGAGGCCATGGATTTGGGTCTTAGAGATAAATAAATGGATTTGCCAGTGGGCTGACCAGCGGTAGCTGTACAGAACACCCTAGCAGTTCATCAGCACCAATGTCTTCTGAGAGCTTGTTTTAAAAAAATGCAGAACCTTGGACCATACCCTAGACCTGAGGGATCAGAACCTGCATTTCAAGGAGATACTCCGTTTCCTGAAAAAGCTGGTCAAGGACCTCCATTCAAAGTCTGCATCCACCAGCTTCCTATAGTGGCAGGGGCAGAACACCCTGGGATGAAGAGCCAAGGTTTGGGGAACTTCCCTTCCCTGGTAGTCTAGTGTTTAAGACTCCACAGTCCCTATCCAGGGGCCCTGGGTTCAATCCCTGGTCAGGGAACTAAAGCCCACATGTCACAGCTAAGACCCAGCACAGCCAAATAAAATAAATAAATAAAAATAAGCGTTTTTTTTTTTTTTTTTTCCTTAAGACAGAAAGCCAGAATTTGGGAGCCACACTACCTAGTTCATGTGATCTTGACATCCCTTGTATGCTGATCCCATGGGCAAGATGCATGAATACTCTCTGTGCCTCAGTTTCCCCATATAAGGATGAAATCATCAATCCACATAAAGCACTTATCTAAAAGGTTGTAGGTGCTCAATATATGCTAGATAGACCCTAGTCATTTTTTCTTAGATGGTACTATATGGGACCAATCTCTTCAGTTTTCACATTGAGAACCTGAGGGCAATGATAACTAGTCACTGGGCTGCCGGGAGGGTTTTCAGAGACATATATGTTCTGTGGTCTGTAAACACCTCTCCAAGTGCAAAGATGCTGTCATTGACAGCCCACTGGAGGAAGAGGACAGGTAGGAAGGTAAAGCTTTCAACCAACCTGGGCAAGAAGGCAAGACCTCCTGAGGGGTAAGGGACCACCTTGGTTTTCTGAAACCAGAGGGAACCAGACCACCCTCAAGTAAAGATGAGGTAAAAGGTCATCAGGCTCAAGTAATCCTGTCCTCTATTCTCTCCAGCTCCACCAGATCAGACCACCCACAAAGAGACGTTTGCACAGTGGCTGGTGGGTAAATGACATCTTTGTGCAATACTGCCTGGAGCGTGGCAAGGACCAGCGTGGGTGGACCACCCCCAGCTCTGTCCTAGAGTCCCCCAAACTCCTGTCTTTCTTTCTTGTTCTAGACAATCCTCGGACAAGCTGACAGCCCAAACTTCGACTCCTTCGGTTCCCTTTTTTTTTTAACGTCCCTCTGAGCAGGTAGCGGAGGAGATCTGGGATACATTCTGTTATTTGCAGGACCCAGAGACAGATAAAATCTTTTATGCTCACTTCCTGTAGCTGAGTTAGTGCCTACAGGGCATAAAAGCTGACCCTGGATTTATTGCTTCTGCTGGGAGACGTGGGAGGTGTCTTGTAACAGCATCACATTTTTTTTTTTTTTTCATTATGGCTCAGCTGGATGGAAGCGCTGTGGTTAAGGCTCAGTCCCAAGGGTCTCGGAACACTGTCAGGGCCAAGGTGCAGCCAGTACTGGGGCCCCTAGAGGCCTTCCAAAGGGTCTGTCTGAGAACATGTCCCAGGTGGGAAGGATAATCTGTGCCGAGTCATCATGCACTGACTGCTTGTGTGTGGTTGTGTGTGGGTGTGTGTTCAGTTGCTTCTGCTGCTGCTGCTAAGTTGCTTCAGTCGTGTCCAACTCTGAGCGACCCCACAGACGGCAGCCCATCAGGCTCCCCCATCCCTGGGATTCTCCAGGCAAGAACACTGGAGTGGGTTGCCATTTCCTTCTCCGATGCATGAAAGTGAAAAGTGAAAGTGAAGTCGCTCAGTCGTGTCTGACTCTTAGCGACCCCATAGACTGCAGCAGACCAGGCTCCTCCGTTCATGGGGTTTCCCAGGCAAGAGTACTGGAGTGGGGTGCCATTGCCTTCTCCAATCAGTCCTGTCCAATTCTTCTGCAACCCCATGACTGTAGCCCACCAGGCTTCTTCTGTCCATGGTATTTTCCAGGCAAGAGTACTGGAGCGGGTTGCCATTTCCTCCTCCAGGGGACCTGCCCAACCCAGGAATCGAACCCAAGCCTCTTATGTCTCCTGCATTGGCAGGCAGATTCTTTCCCATTGTGCCACCTTGGAAGCCATAACTGATCTCTTGATCCCTGTGAGATCCTTCGCCTCAGGACTTGTGTTCTGCCTGGAGGACCAAGTCCACAGCACCTCCTTCTGTGTCTTTCTCCTCCTCCTAGACAGTCTCTCCGTTTACAGTTGCAAAATCTAAAGCCCAAGTGAACCCATAAGGAATGAAAGCTCTGCTGCGCCAAGTGTTTGCTTTTCCCTTCGATCATCCATTACCCCATCTCAAACCGTCTGTCAAGCCTTTGACAGCAGAATGCCCCCCTCCACCCTGAGACAGGATGAAATTTGAGTTTAACCAGAATGAAAATGCCGGTCCTGACCCTCTTCAGGCTTCTGATCTCCCGAAGGAAACCCCCAGCCCTACCCAGCCCGAGTGGTCCTACTGTGTCTTTCTAGTTGGGTAAAGGACTCTTCTGTCTCAGGAACAATGTCAGTTACTGTTCAGAAGAAGGCATACTTGTGATGGTCCAAGGTATTAAATAAGAATGCCCTGCTTCTTCCGTCTCTGGGAAGACAGAGTTCTGAAAACTGACTCAACTATTTACTACTTAACATGGGAAAGGACTGGGTGGTTTGCATCAGAGAAGCAGCATCTGCTGGTCTCAGCGCTGGGCAACCACAGACCCTCTTACTTGTCAGAAAACAGATGGCATGGTGGGAGGGTTGGTTGTGTAGCAGGGCATCCGTGTGTGTGTGTGAAGGTTTTCTCCCCAGCATCCTGTATGAGAATCCCATGTCAGGAGGTGAGTGCTCAGATGGAAGGCAAGCACCTGGGACGTGGTACCCATTCGCGGGTCCAGAGCATCTGATTGGACCCCACTTTCTAGGGCGGCACAGCTTCTGGATCCTTCCGGGATGCTGTGGGCACTGACCCTGGCCAGCATGGGGGCTCCACGGTCCTGCTCAGAGCAGAACAGGTGGCGAGGCTCTTCCCCGGAGAGCACCAGGCTGCTCTGAGACAGTTTTGTCCTTCAAAACAAAAGGGTCTGTTGATGTAAAAGAAAATGCCAGTCCTAACTTCTTAGTTTACTCCTGGTGGGTAACAAGCCTCCCATTCACTCTCCAGAGGGTCCCTTTCTCTGGAGCCTCAGAGAAGGCGCATTGTTAGGAGATGGGAAGGTGGGGACCCCTGCTGCGAGCTCTGAGGGCACTGAAACCCCAGGAAGTGGGGCCCTCCCTCTACTTCCAGGGAGAGGCTCATTCAGGTAGGAGATTCAGAAATTTGCTCTTTTGTGATGTAGACTCTTTTGATCCACCAGTCATGTCATTTGTTTTTTTTTCTCAGACTAGGTGAAAGAATGACTGTGATAAAAACAAAGCTGGGCTTTCCTTATTTATGACAAACCCATCAGCTGGACAAAAACAATTAAGTCTTCAAACCCCCAAGACATTGTTCTCTAAAGAATAGAGGGGAGTCGTTTATAGACAGGTGATAAGTTTCTCAAAACAGAAAGGAATGTATTCTTCGGATAAGAGCAAAATTTCAAATCATCCCTTTTTTGCTGGAGGGAAAAAGGTTCTGGTTTAAGGTCTCCTTAAATCTCTTTGGCAGAAACCGGGAGCATTGACACAAAGAAAAGAAACCAATTTTCAAATGGAATGAAAACAATAATGTTGAACTATGTCCTCCCTGTCCTGTTCCTTCAGCTCTCCTCCCTCTGTGGGTGACTCTAATACCTGTGTTTGGATGCCTCTCTCTAACTCCAGATCTGCCTTTCCAACACTTGCTGGATTGGCCCACCGATGAGTAACTTCAGTTCAGTTCAGTCGCTCATTCCTGTCCAACTCTTCACGACCTCATGGACTGCAGCACACCAGGTTTCCCTGTCTGTCACCAACTCCCAGAGCTTGCTCAAACTCATGTCTGGTCTTTTCCAATGATGGGTAATTTGCTGTCCCCGAACTGAATGTGTCCGCCACTGAACTCTACTCTCCCCTTTGGAAGGGCATCTCCTCCTGACTTCATTGTTTCCCTTGATGGCATCAACTATTGTAACCAAGCAGGACGCTATGGGGCCTTGCTGGGAGAGACATGCCATGTCCTCTCCCTGCCTCTTGTGTGTAGAAAACCTGTAATCTCCCTGGCCTTTCTCAGATTCCAAAAGTGAATTTAATCAGAGAAGTGAGAAAATACAGTAAGAAAGGAAAACAGTCAAACAAGACAAAATAATAATCCTTTAACCATTAAACAAAGTGAAGGACCTTTAGTTTCTCTTCAAGAGCTGCAGATAGTATTCTGAGCCATGTCCTTTGAGCTGTTTGTAAATACTGAAACCCCCACCACGTGGAAGAAGTTGACTGTATGTTACCCACAAGCATGTAGACCCCAGACCAGTTGGATGCAGAAGATTGATGGTGTTGGCTCCCGAATACCTGACCACCAACCAACCAGAAGAATGAACATGAGCTGATCACACACCTCACAACCCGCCCCCATCATCCTGCCTTTAATAACCTGTCCCCGAAAGCTATCGGAGAGTTCAGGCCTTTGAAGTGCTAGCTGCCTGGACTCCTCTTGACACCTGCAATAAACATTGCACTTTCCTTCACCACAACCTGGTGTCAGCAGATGGGCTTTATTGCAATTAGGCACGTGGACCCAAGTTTGGTTCAGTGACACTATCATTGTGAGTGTTGTTAGTTCTGTCTAGTGATTTCAGAAACTTCCCACTCCCTTGTGTTCCCACCACTAACAAACATGGCCGTGAAAGACCTTTGACAAATGCAGCAGGCTCCTCTCTCATCCACCCTTTTTCCTTGCCAATCTTGTCCACAAATAATGATGAGTTAATTTTCCTACAAGGGCTTCCTGGAGAAGGCAATGGCAACCCACTCCAGTGTTCTTGCCTGGAGAATCCCAGGGATGGCGGAGCCTGGTGGGCTGCTGTCTATGGGGTCGCACAGAGTCGGACACGACTGAAGCGACTTAGCAGCAGCAACAGCAGCACCAGCAGCACAAGGGCTTCCCAGGTGGATCATTGGTAAAGAATCCGCCTGCCAACACAGGAGAGGAAGGAGAGGTGGGTTCGCAGCAACAGCAGCACAAGGGCTTCCCAGGTGGATCATTGGTAAAGAATCCGCCTGCCAACACAGGAGAGGAAGGAGAGGTGGGTTCAGCCCCTGGGTTTGAAAGATCCCCTGGAGTGAGAAATGGCAACCCATTCCAGTATTATTGTCAGGAAAATCTCAGACAGAGGAGCCTAGAGGAATCACAAAGAGTCATGTCTGACTGTGCATCCATGCGATTTTCCTAGTTACAGCCATCTCCTTGCTGTAATAGATTTGGGGCCAATGTATTCCTAACGTTGACATTAGGAAACCTCATACCACAGACTCTCTTGCAGCTAAGACTCAGGCATATGATTTCAGGGATCCATTCTTTTGTTAAATGCAGGTGGGAGATTCAGTCTTCAGGAGTGTTGGTGGGATGTGTTTTCATAATGTAGCTCCCATTTTCTGGCTTCAAAGCCAAGCTGTAGAGCTCACCTGAGGTTTCTATAAGCTACTTAATATTGTGTGATAAATTCTCTTTCAGCTTGGAGTAGGCAGAGTAAATTCTGTTGTTGGCAACCAATAAACACAAAATTAAAAATAAATATTGATGACCCTTCAGGGACTAATGAAAGAAATACCTATTCCCCCATCTGGCATCCACATTTCTCTACAATTAAGTCTCAAAACAGCAGACCTTTCAAGGCCATCCAGTGTGTGTCTCTATTCTCCTTCTTGTATTGCCTTTGCGAGGTGCATGTCCTCCCTTAATCATAGGTTTCCTGCATTAGCTTCTACTTTCGTTTAACCACTTATTTTCTGAAATAACTACCAGGAGCAAACTTTTTTATGACAAGGACATTCCAAAATTTAGTGCGTGACTCTCCTCTTTCATTTTTAGACGTTGAGATCAACAGCTTCCAAAGGTCCTCAATTGTGCTAATACATGTCCTATACTACATAAATATAAATTTAGTTAATAAATTTAGCTTTGCTTGAAAGGAAACTCTAAAACATTAAAGGGGAACTTTATTATCATCAAAAATAAATTTAGTTTTGCTTGGAAGAAAACTCTAAAACATTAAAGGGGAACTTTATTATCATCAAAAAGCATTTTTGATGAAATCTTTCCGCATACCTTTCATTTTCTTCTCGTATTCTCCTATCTGTGACTTTGTCTATGCAACATCAAACACAGGAATGAAAGTAAAAAAATTTAATCAAAGAAGTTTTTTATGTTATGCTGATAAAACATCTGGAAGACTTAATTTCTTATTTTCCACCATATAGATGGTCTTGTAGAGAATTAGTCTGTGTCATTTACCAAGATAAGTACTTCCTTGTCCCAGTCCATCCTTCACCTTCACGTGAATTTTTAAAAATCTTTAATTTTTGAGAAGCTCTTTTCCAGTTTTGAAAGACAAAGGCTTCACCAGACCTTTGAGGATGCCCTTAGAAAGAGATCCAGTGTTCATTGCTAAACTGCCTCCTGCTTTGATAATGTTGGAAGTTAGGCATTAAAGGAAAGAATGTTTGGATAAGAAGGTCAGGTCCTGACCTTGCTAAGCCCTATGAATATGGAAGCAATTGTCAAGATCAGTCCTGGACCCTCTGCTGGACATGGTTTACGTGAAGCCTACATAGGCATCATTGTTCATTGACTGCATGCAGAAAGGGCTGAATACTGCCTGTCACCATGGCGTTGGAGCTGATAGCATGTTGCTGATATTGACTCGGAGCCATACTGTTCTCTTTGGTAGCATCCAACTGATTGGAGCTGTGCTGCCCTCCTTCAGCGTTGACTGTCGACACTCTGCATGAGATCTAGTCACAGTTTAATAGCTTCCCTTTTCTTGGCAAAGAAAACATTTTTCTAAAATCTACAGTTATCATTGGTGCCAAGTTCATTTAGACTCATTATTCCTTCTTCTTTCCCTATTCTTAGTACCCATGCATGCCACAGACGTCCCTGGGAACTGGCAACACCAACCGCACCACTGGAAACCCAAGTGTATCAAAGAAGGATGATGAAAACCCATATAACCTTTACACTAACAGGTAACAGCCTTTTGGATTATGTTTTTAAAAGATTTTAACTATATCAGTCTAATTTTAAGAATGGTAGGACTTTCCTGGTGGCCCAGTGGATAGGAATCTGCCTACCAGTGCAGAGAACACGGGTTTGATCCCTGGTCTGGGAGAATTCCACAGAGCTTCCACTGAGCCCATACCCCCTAACTACTGAAGCCCATGTGCCTAGATCCCATGCTCTGCAACAAGAGAAGCCACTGCAATGAGAAGCCCACACACTGCAAAGAAGACCCAGCACAGCCAAAAATAAATAAAGAAATAAGTAAAAAGTTTAAAAAAAAGAATGGCAAACAGTGCAAAATTCTACTGCCAATATTTTGCATAAGTCTTCACTGATCAAATTTTAAAGAGAAAAAACTTCTTTTTTAACCTGAATTAATTCAAGTTTTCTTTGTTCTGCATAGTTTAACTACCATTACCATAAATAGATCACTGGTTTTGTCTTCATGAAACTGTTGGAAGTTCCCAAGATAACTCACTGTGCATATTAAGAAGCTGTTATTTTATATAATTATATAGTAATTATAACAAAGATCTACATAACATACTATGTATGTAAAAAAAGCATTTATATGTTTAAATACTTATACATATGTATTATAAATAAAATATAAATTAAATTGAATTAATTTGATTTTGAATTAAATATATTAAAATCTATTTTTAAAGTATATATTTAAAGCTTCTCCTCTAGTGTGGTGAATGAAATCTTTATCACGAAATCTTATGGAACAACTGTTCAGTGGCTAAGAGTAATGTTTGCATTTACTCCCAGCTTTGTTAATCATCTGTCTCATAACCATCAGTTTGTTGGATGTGATGATTTAGGGCCTGTTGGAGTCAGTGAGATTTTACAATAGAGGTGTTCACTATCTTTCCACACATTTCAGGATGATCAGGCTTGACCACACTACCTGGACAATCATGTTGCCACAGCAGACTTAATGTTTCCTGGTTAATAATCTACCACATACCTCAAACAAAACTGGAATATCTGGTCATCTGGTTGCCAAATGCACTAAAGAAAATTGAAATGAAAACACTGGAGTTTGGTTAATACTTGAATAATTTGAGTTTCATTATTTTATAAAGCTTTTTCAGATAGGGATCAAACATATATGTGTTTTCTGACTCTCTTTCCAAAAATTTATTACAGTCCGACTTGTTTCAATTTAAAGCACTAGAATACCACTCAAGATGCCATCTCTTGGAACCCCAAGACACACAGCAAGAGTGAAGTGATCATAAACATAACCTTTTAATACTACAGATTCTATCTGTAATATTAATATTACAGATTAATATTACAGGGCTAATCTCAAAAGACTGAGGAGTAACCTGAGTGAACTTTGGTTCAATGGTTTGATATCTAACCGTTGTACTCCTGTCAAGGACCTGAAATACATCAGAGATTTCCTGTTTGAACTGAGGGCCATGGTCAGGATGGACACACGTTGGTTATACTCTGGGCGTGATTATAACCTGTCTTTATGCTTGAACTCTTAGTGAGGTGAATGCATTTTTCCTTCCTTTATGAGGCTCTCATGAGCTTTGTAGTGCCTGGCAATTAAGGACCATGATAATACAGTGGAGGCCCCTCAACTGCATGCCCCATGTGAAGCTGAACAACATGCTGTAATGAGCTGGGGAGGTATGGCTGGAGATTGTGGGCTTGGATGGCAACCCTGCCACTTATGAGTGGTTTGATATTGCACAGGTCTCTCCACCTCTTTTCTTTCTGATCTGCAAAAAGGGATAATAGCATGTTCTTTCCAGACTACTGGAAGAATGAAACAAGATAGTATATGTGAGTACATCTGGCACCTGGTAGTCGAACCTGAATCTGGACTCAAATTCACCAAAAACTGGACTACTGTGTTTGTTACCAGCATTGGGCCAACAGAGTATGCATGCATCCTGTAAGAGGTAGGGCCTCTGTTGGTTCCTTGTTTACTTTGGAAATTCCAGTGAACAATGAAGGTTAGAGGCATCAAGTTTTAGGGAGAAACTATTTGGTTTGGAAGTCTCTGGGAAACTTTGGAAAAGGAATGGTCTCTGCCTTCCTGGGTACCCTTCAGGATGGATCGGGAATTCTCAGACTACCACCCCCTGCCCAGAGACCCTTACACATTGAACAGGACTCTTGAACCTCTTGGTAGGGAACTAGAATCCCTTGGGATGTTTGAAATCTAGAATGAGCTTCCAGGAGCCGAGAAATCTTCTTGGTCTAAAACTGTAACATGCTTTTGTTCACCCTGAGCAATACAAGGTCCTCCCTTGTCATGCAAACATCACGGAGCTTGTTCTTACTCTTCAATGAGTCACCACTTGCCTAGTCCAAAGGCTCCCCTGTTATCTGAAGAGGCAGGACTGGAAGAAGGTCCAGGGTGGAGAATCCCAGTGCTTTGGCAGGAGGGTCACTCACTAAACAGAGCAGTAGGAGCATGGACTTCACAACGCCACAGCATCAGTTCCAGTCTTAGCTGTGCAACTAGGCCAAGGTCTTCAGCATGAATAAGCCTCAACTTTCTCATATGCATAGTGGGTAGACTGCTACCTATCCACAGGGTGATTGTGAGGATTAAATGAGATCAGAAGTGTTGAAGAATCTGCACTTAGAAGGCACTTGATAAGTCTCAGTTCTCCTCCCTCACCCCCTCACTAATTCCTTTATTATTTTCATGTGCTCTCAGACCTTGGACATCTGCCCCAACCCCTCTTCCATTCATAACTCACTCTGTTTTCCTGGGGCGGGGGCTCCATACTTACAAGTTCTCCCCTTTCCCATCTAGATTCCACATCCTGGCTTCTTTTCCCTTTGGTCCTTGAGGTGTTCCCCTGCTAGTCACTATGTCCTCCCTGGCACTTTCTATCCCAGGTTTTCTCAGCGAACTGCTTTGTGACCCTCCTTCTCTGGCTTCCTCCAGGTGGCTGTGTGCCTCTTGGAGTGCTGGGGCATCCTGTTTTGTTGGTCCTCAGTAAGCAAGTGGGCAGTGCCAGGCAGAACGTCAGCTATTAGGCCAGTGTGGAGCAGACCCCCTACCCTTCTGGTCAGGTGGGGAGGACAGTGCTTCCAGCCACTGGGCTGGGTCTGGGGTGTGTGGACAAGGGCACTCGCTGTCTGCATGTGAGAGACCTTCTCCTGGCAACAGGGAGAAGAGAAGGGGAAGCACAGTGCCGGCTTGTGACTACAGAGCCCCTTTCTTACTGCGGCATTCACCTGCCCGACTCTCCCCATGTTGCCTGGGGACGAGGCAGACAGATAAAGGCGGGGAACACAGAACAGAGGGACCAGCTACAGTGAAGAGGAAAAAGCGTGGGGTGATGCACAAACTGGCCTGATTCCACATAATTTATATCTTCTACCCAAAGGGAGAAAGATATCAGAATGTGGGAGCAACAAGAGCCAGGGAGAAAATGGAAAGAAATCCAGGCCAGAGTAAGAAAGCACCCTTCAATACTCTTGCCCTTCCTTTCCATGAAGGACTCATGTGCTAGAGAAGGCAGCCAGGTACGTCTGTATCAGCACTGTTCTTCAGACTGCAGGTCCCAACCCAGCAGAGAATCCTAAGATCAACTAGGGACTGAGAACCAGCATCCTTTAAAACTTTTTAATTGAAACATAATGTGTACAACAAAGTACATAAATCCTAAATGTACTATATAGCTCAGAAATGTATATATGTTTATATATGTGTGTGCAGTATCTATCTGTCTATATCTATATCTATATCTGCATAACGGGGCATCCCTGGTGGCTCAGCAATAAAGAATCCCTCTGCAATGCAGGAGCTGCAGAAGACGTGGGTTCGATCCCTGGGTTGGGAAGATCCCCTGGAGGAGGGCACAGCAACCCACTCCAGTATTCTTGCCTGGAGAATCCCATGGACAGAGGAGCCTGGTGGGCTATGGTCCATAGGGTTGCAGAGTCGGACATGACTGAAGCGACCTAGCACACGTTTATACATAAAACCAACCAAAGCCCAAATCAAGGTATAGGACATCTGCAGCAACCCAGCAAGTGCTTGACTGTGACATCCCAGTAAATACCCACTTACTTCCCTCAGTTTAGTTCAGTCTCTCAGTCGTGTCCGACTCTTTGCAACCCCATGAATCGCAGCATGCCAGGCCTCCCTGTCCATCACCAACTCCCAGAGTTTACCCAAACTCATGTCCATTGAGTCAGTGATGCCATCCAGCCATCTCATCCTCTGTCGTCCCCTTCTCCTTCTGCCCCCAATCCCTCCCAGCATCAGGGTCTTTTCCAATGAGTCAGATCTTCCCATGAGGTGGCCAAAGTATTGGAGTTCCAGCTCAGCATCAGTCCTTCCAATGAACACCCAGGACTGATCTCCTTTAGGATGGACTGGTTGGATCTCCTTGCAGTCCAAGGGACTCTCAAGAGTCTTCTCCAACACCACAGTTCAAAAGCATCAATTCTTTAGTCCTCAGCTTTCTTTGTAGTCCAACTCTCACATCCATACATAACTACTGGAAAAACCATAGCCTTGACTAGACGGACCTTTGTTGACAAAGTAATGTCTCTGCTTTTTAATATGCTGTCTAGGTTGGTCATAATTTTGCTTCCAAGGAGTAAGCGTCTTTTAATTTCATGGCTGCATTCACCATCTGCAGTGATTTTGGAGCCCCAAAAATAAAGTCTGACACTGTTTCCACAGTTTTTTTTTTTTTTTTTTGCCATGCTGTGTGGCAGGTAGAATCTAGCTCCCCAATCAGGGATTGAACCCATGCCCCCTGCACAGGAAAGGGAAGTCTTAACCACTAAACCACAAGGGAAGTCCCACCTTGCCCATTCGTAATCATCATATAAGTAAAATCATATACTGATTCTCTTTTATCTGGCTTCTTTCAACCAAATGCTGTATCTATATGGGAGTTGTTCTTTTTTTTATTGCTCTGTGGTAGTTTATTGTATGAATAATTTGCACGTTAAGAAATTAATTCAAATGGTTAAACATTTGGTTTATTTCTAGCTTTGTGCTGTGACGTTACAAGTCCTTTGATGGACGTATTCACTCATTTTTCCTTGGGTATGTGCCTTCAGTTCAGTTGCTCAGTCATGGCCGACTCTTTGTGACCCCACGGACTGGAGCACGCCAGGCTTCCCTGTCCGTCACCAACTCCGGAGTTTGCTCAAACTCATGTCCATCGAGTCGGTGATCCCATCCAACCATCTCATCCTCTGTTGTCCCCTTCTCCTCCTGCCTTCAATCTTTCCCAGCATCAGGCTCTTTTCCAATGGTCAGTTCTTCACCTATGACTGGAATTGCTGGGTCCCAGGGTTGGGACATGTTTATTTCCAGTAAATGCTACTGAGTAGTTTTCTGATTTGAGCTATCCAGTATGATAGCCATTGGACGCAGGTTGTCCTCATGATTATTTAAATTTAACTTCAAACAAAGTTTTAATTGAGTTCTTCAGTCGCACCAGCACATTTCAAATGCTCAATAACCCCATGTGGCTCATAGTCCTTTTACACAGTATAGACAGAACCCATTTCTATCATCAGAGAACTTTCTCTGATGTTCCAAACAGACTTTCAGCATTTTTCAAAATATGAAATCAAGTAGAACACATGAGAATGTGTTCTATAGAGTAAGGCTAACTATTGTTTCATGAGTCTTTTATTTCAGCCATATTTTTGTGGATATGTGCATTCAATCATGATGTCAAATAGTATTTCTGACTGTGAATCCTAGAAAACCCTCTGTCAAGGTGCAAGTTTTTGTGATCATCAGAGTCCCTTGGACTACAAGGAGATCAAACCAGTCAGTCCTGAAGGAAATTAACCCTGAATATTCACTGGAAGGACTGATGCTCAAGATAGAGTTCCAATAATTTGGCCACCTGATGCGAAGGGCCGACTCATTGGAAAAGACCCTGATGCTGGGAAAGATTGAGAGCAGGAAGAGAAGGGGGTGACAGAGGATGAGATGGTTGGATGACATCACCGACTTGATGGACATGAGTTTGAGTGAGCTCCGGGAGATAGTGAAGGACAGGGAAGCCTGATTGTGCTGCAGTTCATGGGGTCGCAAAGAGTCGGACAAGACAGGGACTGAACAACATATACTTCCTATAAGTTTCTTCTTCCAAATGAGTAGGAGAAACAGGGGCTGCTGTATAGCTAGAGGTGATCTCAGCTTTCCATCCTTCCCAGCCAAAGGGACCTACTGGCTCGGTGGAACTTGACTGGCCCTGCGTGGGGCTGACTCACAGTACTTCAGTGGCCCACTGGGTCCATGCAGGGGGTTCATCCCACCGCCCAGAAGACAACTGCTTCTGTGAAGTCAATGCCAGTGATAATGAAATGTCAGGTGAGCTTTGCAGGCTTTCAAACTCTGATTGCGTGCCGTTTGGTCACCTCTTCTTCTGGTGGTAAAGTACATTGCAGATGGACTTTGAAAGCTCATTAAATATAAACAGTCCCCCGATATTATTGTGATCGTACAAGATGTTCCCAATTTGAAATTGTGCTTTAATCAGAAAACAGTGACTCTTGCATAGTTTTAATAGAAACAGAAACAGAAAATCAAGCAATTCTTTCAGACTTCTGAGCAAAGTCACACCAAACTCTTGTTAGTCCCAGCATAGGTGGCATCAAATTCTAGTCTGGTCTCCAAGAGCCTGTCTCAGGCGATGGCTCCATGTGGGTCTAGGAGGTGCTGGTCATCTCTGAAAAGCCTTTCACCCTGGGTCTCCCTTGGTTCCAGGGTCCTTGGGGTGATGATTTGATTCTAGAGCAGGTTGCTCCAAGTGTGTCAAAGCTTCCTGAAAATGCCAGATTCCAATGAAGACACAGCATCATGCCATCGGAACAAATGTGAAATCACCTCACAGAACAGACTATAAGAACTGGGTGTAAAGATTTTTCCTCCTCCACTGATGTTTTTCTTCTTAAGAATACCAGGAAACTTCCCTGGTGATCCAGAGGTTAAGACTTTGCCTTCCATTGCAGGGGGTGTGGGTTTGATCCCTGGTTGGGGAACTAAGAATCCATGTGCCTAGGGGGCCAAAATACCAAGACATAAAACAGAAGCAATATTGTAACAAATTCAGTAAAGACTTAAAAATGTGCTGTTGTTCAGTGTACGCCTTTTTGTGACCCCATGGATTGCAGCACACTAGTCTTTCCTATCTTTCACTGGTTCCTGGAGTTTGCTCAAATTCATGTCTGTTAAGTCAGTGATGCTATCAAACCATCTCATCCTCTGCTGTCCCTTTCTCCCTTTGCCTTCAATCTTACCCAGCATCAGGGACTTTTCCAATGAGTCAGCTCATCCCATCAAGTGGCCAAATTATTGGAGCTTTAGCTTTACCATCAGTCCTTCCAATGAGTATTCAGGGATTATTTTCTTTAGGATTGACTGGTGTGATCGCCTTGAATAAGTAAATAAAAAAAAAAAAAAAGATTCTCTATGCTATGCTATGCTAAGTCCCTTCAGTCGTGTCCGACTCTGTGTGACCCCATAGACGGCAGCCCACCAGGTTTCCCTGTACCTGGGATTCTCCAGGCAAGAACACTGGAGTGGGTTGCCATTTCCTTCTCCAATTCATGAAAGTGAAAAGAGAAAGTGAAGTCGCTCAGTCACGTCTGACTCTCAGCGATCCCATGGACTGCAGCCCACCAGGCTCCTCCATCTATGGGATTTTCCAGGCGAGAGTACTGGAGTGGGGTGCCATTGCCTTCTCCATAGCTAAGCCTTTCTTTATTAACCTGTTCTTGAAAAGTCATGTCAGTTAAATTTTGATATATTGAATCCTTGCTTCTCTGGTCGAATACTCCAGCATCAGTTTTATAAATCCTCCTACCTGACTGCTTTTCTATAATGACTCCCAATAGTTATGCTTCTTGCCCTACTCCCTCTTTTGTCATAAAGATTATAAATAACCCTTTGCAAGTTTTGGATACATATGGGGTGGCGGTGGGATGCTGCTTTTTGAAAGCATCTTGCTAATTATGAGTTTGGGTTTTCAAAGTCAAGTTTCCTTAAAACGAGGCATGCCTGTACCATTCATTCCAATCTGATCTACGGTGTGAACCGTAGTTCCCACATCACACAGAACTGGTGAACAGCACTGCATTTATTAAGTCCATCAAATTAATACCTAATTTTCTGTGGCAATTGTTGACTTAGCATATGATCTAAATTCAAGGCCTGAGCCTACATTTTAAGACTCCTGGGGAAAATAAAAGACTCCTGGGACTTCCTCAGTGGTCCAGTGGTTAAGACACTGTGCTCACTTCAGGGGGCATAGGGTCAATCCCTGGTCAGGGAACAAAGGTTCCACAAGTCTCACCGTGCAGCAAAAAATAAAAGAGATTCTGGCTGCCAGGATACATCACTTATAGGAATGATATTGCAGCAAATTCTCTCTCAAGGCCAGGTATTCTCCACGTATCACAGCCTTCCTTGCTTCGGGGCTCCATGAGGCTTCAGAATCTTTCTCAACACAGCAGTTCAGGCACCCATTAATCAGTATTCAGAATTAGTGAGACGAAACGTATTTGCCTGCTCTGAAATCTATCATTTATGGATGAATTCTCCTTCTATGACTCTTAGACTGACAAGAAATCTCATTAGCTTAGACTGCTTTGTCTGAGCCCTGGCCAGGGCCCTCTTATAGAAGAGAGAATCGTGTATTCTTTAGTCAAGTGGTGGTCACAGCCCCTATCCCTTTGCTCTTGCCATATCAGAGAGCCACCAGAGCATGAGAAAATCAGATGGACCTAAATTCAAATCCTAGTCGTGCAGCTTTCTTACTGTATCACCCTGAACAAATGACTTAACTTCTCTGAGCTTCAGTTTCTACAGCTGCAAAATGGGATAATAAAATCTGTACAGAGGGTTGTTTCAAGGTTCTATCAGGAAATATTAGTATAAATCTTAGCACTTTGTAAGTACTCGATACATGGTGATCATTATATTATTTTCAACTGCTGTGACTAGTTGTAGGTCTGAGGTTCTTCTGTGATGGAATTTAAATAAAGATGTGCATTAGTCATTGGAAACGTAAGCCCAGTCCTCTGGTTCAGACCTAGGAGGAGGTTGTCCACTGTAGAGACAACGAATGCAACCTCAGCTGGGTGATTCTCTCCAAAGCATGGCTATTTGGGCGGGATCCAAAATTAAGCCATTAATGAAATTAAATGATGCTTGCTACTTGGAAGAATAACTATGACACACCAAGACAGTGTATTAAAAAAAAAGACATCACTTTGTGGACAAAGATCCATATAGTCAAAGCTATGGTTTCTCCAATAGTCATGTATGGATATGAGAGTTGGATCATAAAGAAGGCTGAGCACCAAAGAATTGATGCTTTTAAACTGTGGTGTTGGAGAAGACTCTTGAGAGTCCCTTGGACTGCAAGCAGATCCAACCAGTCCATCCTAAAGGAGATCAGCCCTGGGTGTTCATTGGAAGGACTGACGCTGAAGCTGAAACTCCAATAATTTGGCCACCTCATGGGAAAAGCTGGCGGTGGGAAAGATTGAGGGTGGGAGGAGAAGGGGGTGACAGAGGATGAGATGGTTGGATGGCATCATTGACTCAATGGACGTGAGATGAACAAACTCTGGGAAATAGTGAAGGACAGGGAAGCCTGGTGGGCTGCAATCCATGGGGTCGCAAAGAGTCGGACACAACTGAGTGACTGAACAACAGCAGGAGGCAAGGGAGTAAGCAGACAGCTGTCGCTGCAAAGCTGCATTAACCCTCAGCCACATCCCTGGGACATGAATCAGAGAAGCAGATAACATGTGAGACACTGCATATCTGGCAGCAGAAGAAGCCCTTTGACCAGGGAAATCCTGGATATGGCTCATGCCATGGGCAGAGCCTCTGCCCGCACAACTGTGCCCAAGCCTCCTAAATCTGATAGGATGGCTCATTTGTATAATTACTTTATCAGCTAAGGATGATGCTGTGAGGAATAAAGAAGGGAACTTGCTAAAGGAAACAAGTTTTTATCCTTGTACTTAGGAAGCCTTGGTTCTAAGTGAGCCATGTGGCTCTAGCTATTAATACCTATTGGATGGCATCTTCCACAGTTATTTAGGGTTTCCAGAATGCCTTTTGGCAAGCTTAGGTGGGCCATGAAGTCTGGACTATAGCTGTGTCCTAAGAGCATGAAGACATTCTGATCAAAGATCATCAGCAAGAGCGGGTAGAGATAAGTTTAATTTGAGTCCTTTCCATTGAGTTCATTCTAGAAGCCAATGGAAACAACTTTAAATCACCACCATGTTGGGCTGAGAGCGTCCAATATTGTTGGATATCCTGCTGCTGCTGCTGCTAAGTCACTTCAGTCGTGTCCGACTCCGTGTGACCCCATAGACGTCAGCCCACCAGGCTCTCCTGCCCCTGGGATTCTCCAGGCAAGAAAACTGGAGTGGGTTGTCATTTCCTTCTCCAATGCATGAAAGCGAAAAAGTGAAAGTGAAGTCGCTCAGTCGTGTCCGACTCTTAGCGACCCCATGGACTGCAGCCCACCAGGCTCCTCCATCCATGGGATTTTCCAGGCAAGAGTACTGGAGTGGGGTGCCATTGCCTTCTCCGGTTGGATATCCTAAGAGAGTAATATGGCTGAATCTCACAGAAATAGACACTGAGGCTGCCACAGAATTGGGCATTTGGTGCAAGTAAAAGCTTCTGGAAAATCCTGCCCATGGAGTAAGGGGCTGCCTCACTTGCTGGACTTCCCTAGAACATTGAACGCCTTCCACATACTGTTCTTGGTTCTTTCACTCGAAAGTAAAAGGCATTTCGGGCAGATTCTTTACCAGCTGAGCTGCAAGGGAAGCACTGCCAGTAATTCCTCCTCACTCCCCTATAACACAGTCATACGTGAGTCCAGTGGTCTTCAAACTCTAGGAGCCACAGGAACCAGATAAAGGGCTTGTTAAAGCACAGACTGGGACTTCCCTAGCAGTCCAGTGATCAAGACTTCGCACTTTCAAAGCAGGGGGCACGTGTTTGATCCCTGGTTAGGGAACTAAGATCCAATATGCCGAATGGCATTGCCAAAAAAAAGATTAAAATTACAGAAAGAAAGAAAATTTCCCCGTAGACTTCTGGCTCCCACCTCTGGAGACTATGATTCGGTACTTTGGTGGATGATCTAAGAACTTGCATTTCTAACAAATTCTCGTGTAATGCTGCTATTTCTGGGCCCACACCCCCAGAAGCACTGTTTTAAGGATGTGTGCACAGAGCTGGTGTTAGTGGCTGGTTGTGTGAATGAATGAGTGATGAATGAATGAATGAAAATCCTCCTTAGCCACCTCTTTAATATCCTCACGGTTAATATTTTTTTTCCTATAGGAATATTCTCTGCAAAGCTTACTTCCCACAGTAGAGGAAGGCTTTTTTTTTTTTTTTTTTTCCTATTTAAGACAGTCTTTTTCATCCTACCAGGCCAAATATCCCGTGATAAGTAGTTTAGTCTCTCTTGCTAATTCCAGGGCACACAGAGTCCTCAACTGTGAAGGTGCCAGAAGTTCTCTGAATTCAAAGTGTTTCTATCCAGATGGACAGATTGGGGAGCCAGGCTCTTCATTGCTTTCTCTGCTCTAAAAATTCTCAGTGCTTCATTTGAACACATCAAAGCAGCCTGGGATGAAAGACTAAAGGAGTGTGACACTACAAAAATGGTGCCCTTTTGGGCACCATGACACTTGAGCATGGCAAGGGCTGGTCTCGGGCCATTGGCCGGGGGCGGAGAGGCTTCATCTGGCGAGCCTGCTGCTGCTGGTCTGCCTTTTGGTTTTGGTGTGAGCATTTTTCACCCAAATTGGGCCACTCTTCACCCTTGGTAACAGGGTAACAGCAGGTTCTGTCAACCGTGATTGTTTCCCAGCTGTCTGTAGACATGTTCCATGGCACCAGGCTTCCTCTTTGATCATTTCAAGAGTTAATTTTGTTACTTTTTGCCATTGTAATAGAATGATGTATTTCTATTGAAGAGTAGAAAAAAAGGATCAATCCCTTCACTTCTTAACGCCATTAAAAACAAGCCTGTTGACATTGACATTTTGTATATTTCTTTTCAGTTCACTTTCTGTACTCAAGATTATTCATTTTTATTATATATGTGATGAGTCTGTATCTGTATCTTCTGCCAAACACACTTTCTACAGAAAAGGAAGGCCTTTGTTTTTAAAGAGTATGTTTTTTTATTCTGCCTTGTCAACTGACCTATAACAGGTAGGTTAGTCTCTCGTTAATTCAGGATGGATAAAGTTCTCAACTGCAAAGCTGCCAGAAGTTCTCTCTTGCTAGCTTAAAAAATGATTTTATAAATGAGATTTTCAATTTTCCCACTTCAAAAAGCTGATTCTTAAAATGTGATTGCTTAGAATCATAAGCTGATTTTGTGTTCTACTTTTTCCACTTAAAGGAACATGATATATATTTCCCAGTGATCATATAAACTCTTGTAAAATTGCTTTAAAAGTCTCCTTTGGACTCTCCTTACTCAGATCAGTTACAGCCAGAAAACACAAAACTAAACTGAAAACCAAAACCAAAACATTGGTGAGATAGCAAGTGTGAAAGGCAGAACTGAATTCTGTTCAGTGTACAATGCCGAGGCCGTTCCAATGAGCCGATGAAAAACAGCCTCGTGACCATGACAAGCAGGCTAATTGGTTAAAAATTAATCCTGAAGCTTGAACATTAAACCTAAAATAAAATCAACTTTGAGGCTCAAGTTATCACGTTCAGTGAGTCTTTATGAAAGTCATCAAATGCCTACTTCCTTTTGGGTAGCAGAAACCAAGCTGGCGAGATGAATTCTCTGGTTCAGGATGTGTGATCTCCAATAGGTCTGAATTTAAGTCTCAGTTCTCACGTGTAGGGGATGATTCCTCTTCCTCAAGTTGCCTCCAGGTAGCATGGTGCCTCATTGGCACAGAAAGTGAAAGTGTTAACTCACTCAGTTGTATCCAACTCTTTGCGGCCTCATGGTCCGTAGCCCACCAGGCTCCTCTGTCCCTGGGGACTCTCCAGGCAAGAACACTGGAGTGGGTAGCCATTTCCTTCTCCAGGTGATCTTCCCAACCCAGGGATCAAACCTGGGCCTCACACATTGCAGGCAGATTCTTTACCATCTGAGCCACCAGGGAAGTTGCCAGAGGACAATTTTCTTCTCCATCAAGGGCTGGTAATCACACATTTACAATAGCACAGGATACCTGCTGGGGATTGGGTGTCACTCAAGAGGAGACACTAATATTGCCCCAGAGCTGTTAAAATGATAAAAATGTAAACAAGGGTCACCTTTTTGTGGAAATTTTTGAATTATTTAAGTCAATTCTGAAAATAAAACAAAACCGAACAATTTTTAAAAAATGAAATACAACTTAGTAGATGGACATAGATATGCATGCACATGTGTGATTAATTTTTTTAGAACATGGAATGAATATACATCCCCAAGACAATTTTGAAGACTGCAGTCCTATCAAAATAAAGTTGCCATTACTGAGACCAAAAAAATGTTCCCTTGGCCGTAAAGGACCTAATAAAGTTTGTTCCAGTTATGCTGGCCTGGCGTGAGCTGACTGCTGTGTTAGCTTGCTAGGGCTCCAGAACAGACGGCAGTGTACTTAACAGAAATGTATTCTCTCACAGTCTTGGAGGCCAGAAGTCTGAAAGTCTGGTTGCTGCCCCCAAACACATTTCACTCACATTCCAACTTCCTTGGGCAGTGGCACCACCTAAATCAAATTATGTGATGAATATAAAAGGAAATTTCTGCAGCGGTCCAAGTGGGATGGATTTTCATTCTTCCTACATGTGACTTTGCTTTAGACCAATAGCCGAAGGGCTTGAGAGGCTTGTATTCAATGAATCTACCTTACCTCTGGATTTCTGAATATGTTATGATACTTCACTGATTCATTCTTGGTGTGTAGAAGGAGGAGTGTGTCCCAAATGGCATATCTCTCTGTTGAGATATATGTTGTCTGTCTGATATGAGTGTGCCTTAGAGGTGATGCTGGGTGCTAGTTATTAGCTTCTGACCAAGATTTATCTGGAGAATAGTAGTTATTATCCTTTAAAAATGCTCCCTGCGAAAGGAAGGCTTTCTGTAGGCTGAGACTGAATCACCCGTGTTCTGTACTAACCCTCCAAGGTACCTTCTTCCATGCTCATGTCAACTTAAAAATTGTACACCATGAGTGTTCCAAGTTAAGTTTTATTTGGGGGCAAAGTGAGGACTATAGCCAAGGAGGCAACACTTCAGATTGCTATGAGAAACTGCTCCAAAGAGGCTAGGGGGTGGGGAGGTCAGAAGTACATGCAATCAAGCACATAATTTTTTTTTTTTTGCAAAAAGCTTCTGCCAGTCACAAGAAGCAGGTGTCACCATGAAGAATTTTAGTACTTTTCTTGATATGAGGAGATATGAGAATTGGGCTTGTAAAGTCGACCTCTGAAAATATCTAACTATCTGAAGACCTGTTCTGCCAGGTTCCCCCCTATACTGCCCACCACCAGCACAGAGGGCCTCATTCCTGATTGCCACCCAGAACTCCTTTCACGGGGTGTTGAATATCAGCAACACATGATTTAATCCTTGTAGAGGTAGGTGGCAAGTGCCAATTTATAGTTGATGTCCAGGTACAGTGGGCAAGGACAGCCCTTCAAGTTTCCATCTCTTGCTTCCAGAGGTGTGGTCAGAGGCTATGGGAAGATCACCTTCAGTATTGTGACCAACTGGCTGAGGACAGAAGTGTAAAAAGTGGAGGGAAATATCCTAGAGCCAAGGTAATAATAATAAACACACTGAACCAGCAGAGTAAAAGCAAACCAACCAAACAAAAATGGCTTTGGGGGAAAAAGAAAAATTCTCAAAATCTGCAAATGTCTAAAGGCTGCAAGCTCAATACACATCATCAGAAGAAAATTTCCCCAGGGAAATAATATCCTATTGGTACTACCTCTGAGCCAGTCAGAGCTGTTCAATGTGAAAAAATCTGCCACCTTATCCAAATGCTTCCCTGCTCCTGGGATGTGGGTGATTGAATTACGCAGAGAGCCTCTCAATCACATGTTTATTCAGCGTCTGAGGACCAAGTCGGAGTTTGGGGTAAATCAACGCGACATCATGACTGCCAGGGTTTTATGATGGAGACGATTGAGTGAGCCAGTCCTGAGGGGGTTTTTCTGAGTCTCTGCATGAGATGGAGTCTCCTGTTTTACATTCAGAGTCACAAGTGCCCCCACAGAGCCATGCTGGGAACATACAGACATTTAAATGGCTGGCCTGGTACATGGAAGTGAAGCGGCTGGAAGCATAAAGCCCAGACTTAGCAGCAGGGAGTAGAGTGAAAGTGTTCACTCGGCCGGGCGTTGAGATGTGCACCCAGAGGAGAGGTGAGTGGACAGATGGGAGTGATGCAGTGACTTTTGACAAGAAGCCATACCGAGCAGGGCCCAGTCGGACTCCTGGGCACAGAGTCTTTCTCTGTCCCCATTTCCTTGATTACAGTAAACAGCCTTGATTCAGCCTCCATGACCTCCCCTGAGTTCCACAGGGCAGATTCAAGCAGTGGAAGCACGGAGTCTCAACCAGGTAGTCCTAAGAGCATGCTGCTGCTGCTGCTGCTAAGTCACTTCAGTCGTGTCCGACTCCGCGTGACCCCATAGACGTCAGCCCACCAGGCTCTCCTGCCCCTGGGATTCTCCAGGCAAGAAAACTGGAGTGGGTTGCCATTTCCTTCTCCAATGCATGAAAGCGAAAAAGTGGAAGTGAAGTCGCTCAGTCGTGTCCGACTCTTAGCATGCTTATCCTTAATGCCCTGGGTTTTTTTGGTCCTCCTCCTCTGTCTTTGTGAGCCCCAGTAGGTACAGTGATCGCCCTTGGGTACCCCTGGTTCTCTCCACACAGCAGCACAAGCCCTGTAGTATTCCACCTTCCAGACTCCTCCTGATTTCCAGGCCCTATTACAACACGCTGCCTCTGCTGTCTGGCAGGGCTGATCTGTGCCACCCCCACCCCATAACAAGGGCAAGCTTTGGATGTGGGCAGAGAGAGCAAAAAGAATTACGCCTTCTATGTGCCTTGCGACACCTCATTGAGTACTTTTGACCATACTGGGAGAATGGGGATATCAGCCCCATATTCCAGAAGAAGCTCAGAGAGGTCAAGAGATTTGCTGAAAGTCTCACAGCCAGTCCAATAGGAACCAGCATTCTAGCTTGGTTGGTTCAAAAGAACGCCGTACTTTTTTCCCACTGCACACTGGTGCTGGTGGGGTCATGGCTGGCAGCCCCCTGCGTCACACCACAGATGCCTGCTGATCTGGTGCAATGGTTCCAGGCCCCTGGAGAGGCAGCAAAGCCTTCAGACCCGTTCTTTCCCATGTCCTGCAGCTCCAGTTATTGCTTCCTCTCCATCTGGAGAGTCTTCAGATATCACAATTGCAGGATTTGTGAGGCTGGCTCATGCCTGTAGGATCAATAGAGTCATTCTAATGGGTATTAATGCATTGCCGTGAAATGCATCTACAAACGGCGTGGTTCTGGGAAGACTGAGTCCAGTGGCCTCATCACCAGAAAGACCAGGTTCCATCCTGCCACCGTGGTGCACGTATGAGCTGTGCCTCTGACCTGCATAGCTGGGGCCAAGTGTCTGCACGAGTTCAGGGGGCGATTAGCTTCCTCATTCCTGCAGCCTAACCAAAGCTGAGAGTTAGAAGAGAAAGTGAAAGCACATCTGTTAGCTAGATGATGCAAGGGACACAGTTTTAAAAATGTCACTTCAAATCTGCAAAGCCTGAAAATTATTCTTATTCTTCTGACCCAGGATAGGGATTAAGAAAAAATTTTTTTTTACTTCTACAGGAAAACAAATTAGTGATTTTTAAAGCCAATTCTCAATGAATGCAAGAGTAAGACCTAGATTTAGCACCCATGCCATATTCTCCAAATGTCACTTCAACCATAAGGTCCTACCCTCACGCCCATTAATTAATTTAACCAGTTACCAGAAGCATAAGTGATGGATTATTTTCTTTCCGTCTCTATCCAAGAAAAAGATCTAGAGGCAGCAAGCATTCTAAACTGAGGGCTGAGAAGGAGGTGGTGAGTGTCGATCATCTAGACTATTGATCGTGATTTATTGATCCCAGTTATTGAACAGATTTTTATTTGGCATCTATCACGTGGTCCTGACTCTGTCACAGTTTCTCTTTTCCTCAGGGCTGTGCTGCAAGATGGCCTGAAGACCTGGTGATGCCCTTGGTCCTCCAGGAGCCCCCCAGGGAGGGGCTCATGAAAGATGGAACAAAGCCTGGAAGGAAGGAGAGGCGGGAACCTCTTACGGAGGCCACTCACAGTTAGTAGCTTGAGATGTGGAACAAAGACTTCCCCAGGCTTTTCTGGGAAATGTAAAGAGAAAACCACAGTGGAAAAGAGTCCACTCAAATGGCTGTTTCCCCAGTGTTAGAGCAATCGAAGGATCCCCTGAATGTGTGTGCCTGGGGTGGGTTCAGGGGAGGAATGGGAATCCGGACCATGTTGCTGTTTGGTCGCTCAGTCATGTCCAACTTTTTATGACCATGGACCGTAGCTTCTAGGCTCCTTTGTGAACTGGGTTCTCCCAGTAAGTAAACTGGACTGGGTTGCCATTTCTTTCTCCAGGGGATCTTCCTGATCCAGGGATTGAATCCGTGTCTCTTGTACTAGCAGATGGATTCTTTATTATTGAGCCACCAGGGAAGCCCAGGGAGTGTGTAGAGAGGATAAAATTTAGGTGGTTTTTGAGGACTCCATTCCCCCCAACATCCTGCCCACCCCCGTCCCCCAGCCAGGCTCACTGCCCCCTGGAGGAGTGTGGTTTGGAGCCCTCCGGGCTGCTCCTTGGCTGGCCGACCTGGAGTCCCAGACATGTCGCACCAGGAAGTGTCCCAGGGAGGGACCAGACCGTCCCTTCTGGATCCTCTGCTGGCGGGTGTGGCCCCCTCCCCCCAGCTCCGAGCTGGCTCAGGGGTGACCAGTGCTGACCAGGCCTCACCATCAGTCATCTGGAAGGAAGGGCTAGACAAACTTTACCTCTTGAGGTTTCTGGTCATGACTGTCTTGCTACAGCTGCTTCTGCTCCTTCTTGGAGCCTCCCGTGTATCCCCAAGCCAAGGACATCACACTGGGATTATTTCTAATAGAAACAGGATGCAGCATCCTGCTTTTATCCCATCATTCCACCCACAGGCACAGGGTACTACCATGGACCTCACACCACGCTTAGTGCTGGAAAAGATGGCTAAGACCGGTCCCAAATATACAACAAGGCACAGGTTTATAAATGAAAGGATAATCACAACAGACCATGATGCATACTGGATGATCTCATTTATGTGACATTCTGGAAAAGGCCAAACTAAAGAGATGGGAAACAGAAAAGTGGCCGTCAGGGGCTGGTGGTGGCGGGGGGGTGGTGTGGGCAGAGGTTGGGACTCTGTCAGTGTCGGTTATATTTAAATACAAACTGTATTTATTAAACATGCAGAAAAGTTCACTAAAAAGGATCAATTTTACTTCTCAGGTGGCTCAGTGGTAAAGAATCCGCCTGCCAGTGCAGGAGAGGTGGGTTCGTTCCCTGGGTTGGGAAGATCCCTTGGAGAAGGAAATGACAACCCACTCTAGTATTCTTGCCTGGGAAATCCCATGGACAGAGGAGCCTGGCGGGCTACAGTCCACAGGGTCACAAAGGCGTTGGAGACGACTTAGCAACTAAACAACAACTGTAATAGTATTTTTAATAAGGAAACAAATCAAAGTAGAAGGTGGTAAGTGCTGCAGTAAATAGGATGATGTGTCAGAAAGTGCAAAGGAGGAAGAAACCAGGTCTTCCTGGGAGGGCAGGGGAGGTGGGCAGATAAGCCTGGACTGAGAATGGGGCAATGCACTTGAGGTTTCTAAAGACGACACAAGTTTCCAGAGGGACGGGGGTTGGGGCAGAAGGGCCGGCAGCGGGCGTTCCAGGTTGGGGAACAGCATATGCGAAGGTCCAGAGGCTGGACAGCAAGCACCCCGTGTCCTGTGAACTGCTGGTCACGTGATGTCCCTGATGCATGGACAGAAGTCCAAGCCTGCTGATCTAAATGTAATGCTGAGGATTCGGGACAAGGACTTTGTCTTTTGCCTTTCAACATATTAAAAATTATGATGAAACGTATTACCGTGTAATTGCCACTTTCATCATTTTTGAGTGTACAGTTCACCGATACTTACCTCCACAACGCTACGCTGTTACTCTCAGCCCCATCTATTTTCCAAACCTTTCATCACATGACCCCAGACAGCATCTCTGCTCCCATTAAACAATAAGACTTTTCTCCTTCCTCCCCACCTCAGGCCCCGGGAACCTCTGATCTGCTTTGTGTCTCTAGCAATTTGCCTATTCTAGATGTTTCATTTCAGTGGAATCATATCATACTTGCCCTTTTGTGTCTGGCTTATTTCACTCTGTATATTTTTGTTTTGTTGTTCATGAAGACTTTGGATTTTAAAAGTGGTGGTAGTTAAAAAGTGAACCCCGACAAAATGCTCCTGAGATAGCGGAGAGGGGAGAAGGAAGCCCCCTCTTCCCACCTCTGAAAGGACGGGACTCAGGACCGGGCTGCGGTTCCTTTCCACCTGGGGTCCTGCACGTTCTAGAGATCCCTTGTCAATTCAAGGTCAGACATGGTCAGGGACACCCTTGCATGCCTGCAGCTCCCCGGAACCTCCACTCAGCCGCAGTGTCTGTCGAGAGCCCCCTCCCCACTGATCTATGGCCCCCAGCCTTCTCACCCTGTACCGTACCGCAAAAGGAATTTTTTAAAAGACTTAGGAAAATAAGTGGCCGAGAATCGCAAATGAGGCAACCCAAGAAGCAGAGTTTGAGTTAATTAGCTCTTGGACTGTCAAACTCAATGGCTTCCAGTGAGCTCTGGCATTTCTTAGAATAATTAAGGGCTTGCTTGGCTGTCACATTTCACAAAGGCCCAACCACATGGCAAGCAAGTTCTACCTGCTGTCCAAGCACGATGTTGGATGTCCAGAGACACACTGAGGAGAATTAAACCCGGCTCACATTGCAGGTTCTTGGGCGAAACTGTCATGTTTTCAGAGCACTTTTCATATTTTTGCAGTGAAATTTAATGATCACCATTTAAGGGCTAGATGTGAATGGCAGAAGCAGTGGTACTTTAAAAACATATGAAATCACTGGTGATAATAATAGCTAACATTTACCAAGTGCTACATTCCAGGTGCCACCAGAGCCTGGGAGTTGGTGACAGATATATTATCTTCAGTTCACAGGTGAGGAAGCTGACGCCCAGAGAGGTTATGCAAGCTTTTCAGAGTCACAGGGTCAAGATCAAACCCAGGCAGTCTAGAACCGGAGCTGGCTCTCTCAACAATGGGACTCCCTTCTGTCTCCAAGACATCCTGAGTTTTGCTGCCAGGTGACCCGCCAGCCTTCCTGGCATCATTAGTCTTGTCAGCATATATTGATTATAAATTGGCACATAATTCTGCTTCCTTGCCTTCTAAGCACTATTTTTCAGTAAGACATAATTCATCAATAATCTATTTAACTCATCTCACACTCAGATGATGACTGCTTTATCGTCATCTCTCATGGTGTCCATTTACTCATTAGCTATTTTTTGAGCACCTACTATGTATCACCTACTATGTATGTGAGAGAGACAAAGTTATAGCATCTATCCAGGAGAGGCTTACACTCTAGGTGAGGATAAAACACATATAATACCTATAGTAAAGGGTAGTATAGTACAAAATAAAATATAATAAAAGGTAATATATGGTGCAAGGTATAAAGTGATCAGATCCACAAGAAAAAGCATGTGTTATTATGGTTGTTTGAAGGAAAAAAATGATCTCTTGGATGTGTGTGCATGTGTTGTGCAAGGTGGGAAAAAATTGATGGAGAAAACATGGAAGGAGGAAGAGGGGATGAGAATGGGACTCAGACAAAATTTTAGAAGAGAGTAACGAGCTAGGCCTTTGATATGGGCTGAATTGTATTTCCCCAAATCTGTGTTCAAGCCCTAAGCTCCAGTACCTTAGGGTTGGGCTGTGTTTGGAGATGGGGGCTTTAAAGAGGGGATTAAGTTAAAATGAGGCTGGGGGGGTTGTGTCCTAAGTTAATACAACTGGTGAACTTATATGTTGAGCAAATACGGACACAGACAAACACAGAGAGAAGACTGCTGTCTACAAGCCAAGGAGGGAACCTGGCAGAAACCAGCCCTGCTGACACCGTGACACCTGACTTTCAGCCTCAGCACTGGGAGAAAGCGTATTTCTGTTGTTAGACACCCATTCTCTGGTGCTTTGAAATGGCAGCTGGAACAAATGAATGCAAGCTTGAAAAAGAGGATTTAGACATGGAACTGATGGAAAGGAATGGAGTGGGGTGGGGGGAGTGTTGGAAACAAGTGGCGTTTATTCAGTGGATATGAAGAGCCAGGGCAGGTTTCTGAGCAGACTGGAAATCAAGTGGAATCATTCAGCAAACACTGACCAAGGACCTGCCCTATGTCAGGTCTGGCCAAGAGCAACCTGAAAGCTGCGGCTGTGATAAGATGCTTTGGCTCTTCATAGGCTGGCCTGGCTGGGTGGGACCAGGTAGAAAATGGGTTAGACTGGGGACAACATGGGGTGAGGAGACTACTTAGAAGTTTTTTTTTCCCCCGGTAATGGATTTTTTAAATTAATTTTTATTGGAGTATTGTTGCTTTACAACACTGCGTTAATTGCTGCTATAGAGCAAAGTGAATCAGCTATACGTATACACGTATCTCTTTTTAGATTTCCTTCCCATTTAGGTCACCACAGAGCACTGCGTAGAGTTCCCTGTGCTAGACAGTTGGTTCTCATTAGTTAACTATTTTATATATAGTATCAATAGTGTACATATGTCAATCTCAATCTCCCAATTCATCCTACCCTGCCCTTACTCCACTTGATGTCCATAAATTTGTTCTGTACATCTGTGTCTTTATTTCTGCTTTGCAGAAAAGTTCATCTGTACCCTCTTTCTAGATTCCACATATATGTGTTAATATACGGTATTTGTTTTTCTCATTCTGACTTATTTCACTCTGTATAACAGTCTCTAGATCCATCCACATCTCTGCAAATAGCACTATTTTGTTCTTTTTTATGGCTGAGTAATATTAGAAGTCTTTTATCATGGCCTGATTCAGTGCCATTCGGTCTTATTTCAAAAGAGTCTAATAGACCCTCCCAGGGAAGTGTTCCCCCCACCCACCCCAGCCTATTTCCAAACGTAGGTAACAGTATCAGCATGTCTGCACAGCTCCCCTGGCCAAGAAATGAGGCTGACCTCTACTTTCTGCATCATGGGAATGTGACTTTTTACAATTTCTTTCAAATATAAATAAAAAATTAGAAGTTTTTCAAAACTCTATGTTCCACTGGGAGATACAACCTTCCCCGTGGCTCCACTTGTATCTCTGCACCCACATCACAGAGAACGCTCTTCTGAGGTCGAACATCTTCTCCATTGGATGTTTATTGGAAACCCAGGAATTCAGATGCAATCTCAAAATAAGTCTGTGGTTTGTCTCTGGGGGCAAACCTTTGCTCAATGTGGCAGGCAGAAGGATTGCCTCCCCCAGGAGGTCTGGTCCCAACCCCTAGAACCTGTGAATGGATATACTCTATATTGCAGATGTGATCAAGTTCACAGCCTTGAGATGGTGAGGTTAGCCTGGATTATTCAGGTGAACTTCATCTAATCATGTCGGTTTTTAAAAAGAAAGACCCCTTTCCCAGCTATGGAGAGCAAACCATGGAAGTATGGTCAGAGATGCAAGGTTGCTGACTTTAGAAAGAACAAAGTTATTTATTCATTTGACTGCACAGGGTCCTAGTTGCAGCACGTGGGATCGTTTAGTGGTGCCATGTGGGATCTCTGAAGATGTGAGGAGGTGGGTGTAAGCCAAGGAAGGTAGGCAGCTTCTGGAAGCTGTAAAGGGCGAGGAAATGGAGTTTCTTCTAGATCCTCCAAAAGAGAAACACAGCAGGGTCAAACCCTGATTTTTGCCTACTGAGACCCATATTGGAATTCTAACCTATAGAGCTGTAGGAAAGTAAACGTGTTTTGTTCTATGCCACTGATGATGCGGTAATTTGTTGTAACAGCAGTAGGAAATGAATGCCCTCCCTTTCCTAGCACTCAAGGCAGACCTGCTTATTTAAACACTGTGTCTACTCAGGGTTGACCTTGTAGTACCTTCCAATTCACCGATGCCCTTACCTAGCTGGTTTCATTTTCCCCACCAGATTCAAAACTCCCTAAGGGCAAGGACCAAGTTAATCATTCTGGCATCTCTAGGGCCAGCATAGTAGATGCCACATAGGAGATTTCAATAACTATGAATTCAGTGATTGTATGAAAGCCCAAGGCAGTCTAGGGCTCCACAATGCCCCCATGGGACCTCCAAAGTGAAGCATGAGTACTTCTTTTCAGACATAAAGGGGTCAAAGCTGATGTCACCGTTGATGTATATGTATGTCATGGTGGTGAAATGAATTCCTGTTGGCTGTAACCAAGACAACAAGAAATCCCATTCACATGAAGAGACTGGGGAGTCATTCAGACAAGTGTCAGTGGAGGCCTGGCTTCCCAGGACAATCTCTGTACAATGTTACTCCAGGCCCCTTTTCATGAAGAGCATTTATCAACAGGGCCCTATGTGATTCATTTCCCTGGTTCCTCCAACAAAGGCATGGGACTCAGAAACAAAGCTCTGTTGGTTTGGACACACCCCTCATGAAATCACATTTATTTTTGGAAAGAAATGACCATTCACAACTTTTCGCTGTTGGGTAGAAAGCTCTGTAGTCGCTTTCTAGAAAAGTTGACTGTGGGCTATTACAGTAGAAATAATGCAACTTTCTCCCCATCATATTTTTGGTAATTATTTTCAACTGTCATGATCAGAAACTGGGAATCAGTAGAGGAGGGGGTCCAGAAAAAGCCCTGCTGTTCAGACCCTGATCTGTTGCGGCTCTGTCCACTACGGCACCAACTCAATGGACATGAGTTTGAGTAACTCCAGGAGTTGGTGATGGACAGGGAGGCCTGGCATGCTGCAGTCCATGGGGGTCACAAAGAGTCAGACATGACTGAGTGACTGAACTGAACTGAACTGAAACTCATTGGCAACCAGAGTTTTCCTCCTGTTTTAAGCTTCTCTCCTCAACCATTCAACACGCATCCCTGATGTCGGGTCCAACTATGGCTTCAGTGGCTCCTGAAGTGGTCCCCTGACAGTGTGACAGTTTATTCCAGCAGATGAAAACCCTCTTCAGTGACATTCCCTTTGCTGTCAACTTTAGGGTCGAGAGACCACTCAAGTTTACGTTTGCAACCTGGGTGTGCCTTCTCCTTCTCCCAGCCTCTTGCCAGCCCCTCGGGAAAGGACATAACTCTGGCAAGTGATGGTCCTAAATTTGTTCCCAGGTTCTGAACAGAATGACTCTCCTGGCCACATCAACCCAGTCCTCCAGCATAGTTTTGGTGACTCTCAAGTGCCCGGGGCACAAGTGCAGACAGGTTCTTCAAGTGACAAGCTGTAAACAGGAAGTGGATGGTAGGATATTAAGCCTTGGGCACTTGACACACAATTTATTCTGCTTGGCTCATGTTTGCAGCTGTCTGTAACTACAGTTCTGTGATAGAAGCATATCAGAATCAAGAAGTATTTAAAGAGTGACTAATGCATTTTATCTGCTGTAATGCAGCTTGGCCGGGAAAGCAAGAGGATGGGCTGACATTTGAACAAGGGTACTTAGAAGGAACCCTTACCTAAAATCATTCCAAAGCCTAAACTTTTACCAACCATGGTGGTTCCACACTCTCTGGTCACTGGGAGGGCTGTGTGGGGATCGAGCAGGTGCCCCAGAGCAGGCTACAGGGCTGGAAGAGTCTAGAGGCGGAAAGCCTCATGATCACTCAGGTAAGGTGAGCTCTGCCAAACACAACCTTGCCATGGAGAGATCAGCCAGCTGCCAGGACTGGGGCGCACAAAGCCCTCATTCAGCCCAAGTGAGCAAAAGGGTCAGGACTTTAGGGAGACACCTGACATGAATACTCCACCAAAGAGGCAGCGTCTCAGAGAAAACCAGGACGTGACTGATGGCATGAGAAGACAGAATCTCTTTACTCCTTCCTTGTTGCTCAGTTGCCAAGTTGTGTCTAATTCTTTGTGACCCCATGGACTGCAGCACACCAGGCTCCCCTGTTCTTCACCGCTTCACGGAGCTTGTTTCAAACTCAAGTCCATTGAGTCGATGATGCCATCCAACTTTCATCTTCTGTCATCCCCTTCTCCTCCTGCCCTCAATCTTTCCCAGCATCAGGGTCTTTTCCAATGAGTCAGTTCTTCGCATCAGGTGGCCAAAGTATTGGGGCTTCAGCTTCAGCATCAGTCCTTTCAATGAATATTCAGGGCTGACTTCCCTTAGGATTGACTGATTTGATCTCCTTGCAGTCTAAGGGACTCTCGAGAGTCTTCTCCAGCACCATAGTTTGAAAGCATCAATTCTGTGACACTCAGCCTTCGTTATGGTCCAACTCACATCCATACATGACTAATGGAAAACTATAGCTTTGACTATACGGACCTTTGTTGGCAAAGTGAATGAGCCATAGAACCCCCAAGAGAAGGAAAACAATAGAAATGCTCACCTGAAAAGTATATGTTAGAGATCAGAAACTCTTGATCTTGAAGATTCAAGAGGAAGCCAGGACTTTGGGAAGGAGAGAAGCAATTTGGAGTCTTGTGGAGCAAGAGTGTAACTGTGTTTGAGGTTTTTCACAAAGATAATCAATCAAGGATGACTTCCTGCTGTCCAGCTGGACCAGTCACTTGACCAAGGTCTCCTCTCCTCCCCTACACTCCTCTTCCCTCCTCAGGTCCCGCATGGAGGGTTTCACACTATGGAGAAGTTGGCAATTAGACTCTGATAGACAGAGTGCCTGATGATCTATGGAATGAGGTTCGTGACATTGTACAGGAGACAGGGATCAAGACCATCCCCATGGAAAAGAAATGCAAAAAAGCAAAATGGCTGTCTGGGGAGGCCTTACAAATAGCTGTGAAAAGAAGAGAAGCGAAAAGCAAAGGAGAAAAGGAAAGATATAAACATCTGAATGCAGAGTTCCAAAGAATAGCAAGAAGAAATAAGAAAGCCTTCCTCAGCAATCAATGCAAAGAAATAGAGGAAAACAACAGAATGGGAAAGACTAGAGATATCTTCAAGAAAATTAGAGATATCAAGGGAACATTTCATGCAAAGATGGGCTCGATAAAAGACAGAAATGGTGTGGACCTAACAGAAGCAGAAGATATTAAGAAGAAGTGGCAAGAATACACAGAAGACTGTACAAAAAAGATCTTCATGACCCAGATAATCACGATGGTGTGATCACTGACCTAGAGCCAGACATCCTGGAATGTGAAGTCAAGCGGGCCTTGGGAAGCATCACTACGAACAAAGCTAGTGGAGGTGATGGAATTCCAGTTGAGCTATTTCAAATCATGAAAGATGATGCTGTGAAAGTGCTGCACTCAATATGCCAGCAAATTTGGAAAACTCAGCAGTGGCCACAGGACTGGAAAAGGTCAGTTTTCATCCCAATCCCAAAGAAAGGCAATGCCAAAGAATGCTCAAACTATTGCACAATTGCACTCAGGCACCCCACCCCAGTACTTTTGCCTGGAAAATCCCATGGACGGAGGAGCCTGGTAGGCTCCAGTCCATGGGGTCGCTAAGAGTCGGACACGACTGAGCGACTTCACTTTCACTTTTCACTTTCATGCATTGGAGAAGGAAATGGCAACCCACTCCAGTGTTCTTGCCTGGAGAATCCCAGGGACGGGGGAGCCTTGTGGGCTGCCGTCTATGGGGTCGCACAGAGTCGGACACGACTGAAGCGACTTAGCAGCAGCAGCAGCACACGCTAGTAAAGTAATGCTCAAAATTCTCCAAGCCAGGCTTCAGCAGTACGTGAACCGTGAACTTCCTGATGTTCAAGCTGGTTTTAGAAAAGGCAGAGGAACCAGAGATCAAATTGCCAACATCCGCTGGATCATGGAAAAAGCAAGAGAGTTCCAGAAAAACATCTATTTCTGCTTTATTGACTATGCCAAAGCCTTTGACTGTGTGGGTCACAATAAACTGTGGAAAATTCTGAGAGAGATGGGAATACCAGACCACCTGACCTGCCTCTTGAGAAATCTGTATGCAGGTCAGGAAGCAACAGTTAGAACTGGACATGGAACAACAGACTGGTTCCAAATAGGAAAAGGAGTACGTCAAGGCTGTATATTGTCACCCTGCTTATTTAACTTATATGCAGAGTACATCATGAGAAACGCTGGACTGGAAGAAACACAAGCTGGAATCAAGATTGCCGGGAGAAATATCAATAACCTCAGATATGCAGATGACACCACCCTTATGGCAGAAAGTGAAGAGGAACTAAAAAGCCTCTTGATGAAAGTGAAAGTGGAGAGTGAAAAAGTTGGCTTAAAGCTCAACATTCAGAAAACGAAGATCATGGCATTCAGTCCCATCACTGCATGGGAAATAGATGGGGAAACAGTGGAAACAGTGTCAGACTTTATTTCTCTGGGCTCCAAAATCACTGCAGATGGTGACTGCAGCCATGAAATCAAAAAGATGCTTACTCCTTGGAAGGAAAGTTATGACCAACTTAGATAGCATATTGAAAAGCAGAGACATTACTTTGCCAACAAAGGTCTATCTAGTCAAGGCTATGGTTTTTCCTGTGATAATGTATGGATGTGAGAGTTGGACTGTGAAGAGGGCTGAGTGCTGAAGAATCGATGCTTTTGAACTATGGTGTTGGAGAAGACTCTTGAGAGTCCTTTGGACTGCAAGGAGATCCAACCAGTCCATTCTGAAGGAGATCAGCCCTGGGATTTCTTTGGAAGGAATGATGCTAAAGCTGAAACTCCAGTACTTTGGCCACCTCATATGAAGAGTTGACTCATTGGAAAAGACTCTGATGCTGAGAGGGATTGGGGGCAAGAGGAGAAGGGGACGACAGAGGATGAGATGGCTGGATGGCATCACTGACTTGATGGACGTGAGTCTGAGTGAACTCCGGGAGCTGGTGATGGACAGGGAGGCCTGGAGTGCTGCGATTCATGGGGTCGCAAAGAGTCAGACACAACTGAGCGACTTAACTGAACTGAATAGAGATCAATCTCTATGGAGTTGGTTGTAAACAAAAGGATCTTGAATTGAAGAGCAAATTCCTATAGGTCATATATTAAAATTTGCCAATTTTAATTTCAACTGTTAAACTGTTTTTAACTGTTAAAACGCCAAAGAAAGAAAAAAAAAAAGAGGTATTAGCTGTTTTCTTTTATTGTAATGAAATAGATAGCTTAAATGTGTCCTTTCAAGTGACTCGGGTTCAAATCAATAATCAGATCCTAGACAGAATAATCACAATGGGGTCTTGTCAAAGGAGGTGCATAATGGTAAATCGGTGGTTCGCAAAGTCATGGGACAAACCTGGGACATCATAGCAGGAAGGGCTGGATATATTATGGGAATGCAAAAATCGCAGAAGATTTTAAGATAAAAGACAATAGTGCGATTAAATGCAGGCTTCTCCTTGGCCACACTGGCCACACCCCAGAACCCTGAGTGCCAGTAGACGCTCTCCAGTGGAAAGTTTTGAAAGCTCTGCTCTCTGGAAACATAAGGAGGTCACACCCAGCCCAGCCTTCTGGGTCCTCATTTTCCTTACTTCTCTCAGTGGGAAAGTCTGATACTCTGTGTCTTCACAGACATTGAGAAAACACTATTTCCAAGTAAATACATGAGCCACAATGCAAAGTATGCAGGTAAGACACCAGACTCCCTTTCTTTCACATGAAACATCTAGAACAACAACCACAGCTAACAAAGAGTAATTGATACGTGGGTACCCTGGTTTGGTGCGGCCGACCCAGTCAGGGGTGCGGCTACTGCCAGTAGGTAGGTTTTTGTGGAAGAGAACAGAGCAGCTCAATGCCAGCGAGATAAAATGTTAGGACTGTCTCCTAAACATCTTCCCAGCTGTCTTTGGAATTTTTTTTTCTTTCTTCTTGGATCCATAGATTGCCCAGTGTTCCGGACCCACTTTCTTCCCTGTGGAGAACCTTGCCAAGGCTCCCATCTGCGGGGTGCCCTGTTGCCTCTGAAGTCTTACTTAAGATCCCACAGTTTTGGGCAACTTATCTTCTTATCTTTCCGGAGCTTCCCAGGTGGTGCTAGTGGTAAAGAATCTGCCTGCCAATGCAAGTGACATAAGAGATGCAGGTTCAAACTCTGTGAAGGGAAGATCCCCTGGAGGAGGAAATGGCAACCCACTCCAGTATTGCCTGGAGCATCCCATGGACAGAGAAGCCTGGTAGGCTACGGTCCATAGGGTTGCACAGAGTTGGACACGGCTAAAGTGACTTAGCATGCACACGTCTTCTAGTGCTTCTTTTTTTAACCTTAATCAGACCAGGCTCTGTGCCAGCTCTTCACTGCTTTCTCAGATTTCTGTGCACTGTGCTTTCTCCCTGGGATCTCCCCTTGCTTCTACAAACCCCAGCCAGCATGTCCTTCAGCATCTGGGGCTCATTCTTCAAAGCTCAGTGTATCTCCTCACAGAAGCCTATAGGAATCCTCCCTTTGCTCCATCACGCTCTGTAGCTCTAAGACAGCTGTCACCATTTGTGTACATGTCTTTGCTCCTCTAAAATGGTCTCTTTTCGGTGTCTGGAATATCTCCCATCTTCCTTATTTAATAAAGAAAAAAGTGCTTACTAGGTTTTGGGGTTCTCACCCCGGCTGTGTATCAGCATCACCTGGGGAGCCTTTAGAAAGTACTAATGCCTGGCTTCTACCTTCCAGAAACTCTCCTTCAGTGGGTGTGTCCAACATCAGTCATTTTTTATTCCCCGAGTGTTTCTCAAGTAGGGCCGAGATAGTGAACCCCTGAAAATCATTAGAGAGGTTACCATTTCTGTCACAGGTCCTTTCAGCTCTGTGTCTAGAGCAAAGAGCTGGAGTCTGGGGGCACCAATCTCCAGACAACTGCATGGTTGACACCAAGGATGTATGTTTCTCTTCATTCTAGAAATCTTCCACTGTTTGATTCTCTAAAAGCTCCCATGATGACTCAGCATTTTAATACTCCTTGGTGCTCCTGTTCCATTCCCATATGAGTCAAGTGCTGGCTCAGGATAACTTAGTGCATAAAATGCTAGGTGATAATAACACAAGGTAGTAAGACATAGGGGCTTCCCTGAAGGGCTCAGGGGTAAAGAATCCGCCTGCAATGCAGGAGATACAGAAGACCTGGGTTTGATCCCAGGGTCAGGAAGATCTCCTGGAGGAGGAAATGGCAACCCACTCCAGTATTCTTGCCTGGAGAATCCCATGGACAGAGGAGCCTGGAGGGTTACAGTCCACAGTGTCCCATGGACAGAGGAGGCTGGTGGGCTATAGTCCATGGGGTCCCAAAGAGTCAGACACGACTGAGCATGCACCCACACACAAACACACAGCACACAGTTATACATGAGAGAGGAGGAGGGAAACACAAAATCCTTCCAACCCTCCAGCTCCCATTTTCCCTCTTGAGCTTGCTATGAGTGATGGGCTCAGTCCCAGCAGCCAGGAGTGGGCAGGGCCTCAGAGAGGGCACAGGAGGCCACGGTCTGCCCCCTTGTGCCCTGTGAGCAGACGCTGCTGGACAATTGGGCTATTATAGCAATAAGCAGAGAGTAATTACTGATAGAGTGATGCAGATTCCTGTTTCTCGCCCTCTAGCCTTTTAAAAACCCCTTGTTCAGTAATTAAATGTATAAACCTTGTAGTTCTCACTGGGCGTTGAATTTCAACAGGAATTTGGCCAAAATTAGGACTGGAGAATCGGCCCCGCCATGACCAATCTGGAATGCTTAGTCAGCCTGGTCCTGCTGACTCAATCCTCTCTTTGAACTGCAGGACTTATGTAACTTTAGTCTAAGAGTCCAGCCCAGGAGTTCTATTGCCAAGACTGAGAGAGGGAAAAAAAAAAAAAAAAGTTGATTAAATTCAAGACATGGCAGATAATGCCAAAAGACAGAGGAAATATGATCTCCGAGGAGAGAGAAACGTGTGTGTTTTGGAGATAGGAGTGTCGGGGAAATGCACGCTGAAGGTCAGATGACTTCTGCAAAGCAACTGCTCTGAGGAATTTATACTGGTCCCCTGGTACCACTAGGGGTAGTTCTGGATGGTACCTGGTGGTTGCTGATGTTTTCCCAATGGACCCAGAATGTGACTTGAAAACCTGTGTAAGACCCATGAAATGTTCAGGTGCTTCTGAAGACAGGCCCCATTCTGGGGCTTAGGTAGAGAACACAGCACCCCACCTCCACCCCTAAGAAGACCCACACACCAGATCACACATGGAGCTGATACCACAAGCCTCAAATGCCCTGGGCCTTAGTCCAGACATCTTGAAGTTGGATGGGACCTTGTACATAATTTTTTACAGGTCGGTAAAGTAACACCTGCAGAGGTGAAGTAAATTACCCAGATCACATATCTACTTGTGGCAGAGACGGGAACACAGCCTGAAATTGCCAGCAACCCTGAACCTGCTCACTCTGGTGCCGAACTGGGTGATAGGCACAGGGGGCTAGAGAAAGAGACAGTTCCTGGGCCAGGCACCCCCTCCCTGGCTCTTGTATTCTGAGAGGACGCTTTTGAAAATTCCGTCTGGGTTCTAACTGCACAAACAAAACAGAAGAGCAAGTGGAGGAGACGCAGGGAACCAGCCAGGAAGGACATGCTTAAAGTATGAAGTCACCAGCTCCGAGGGCAAACCACCCATGGAAAGAAGGTTCTTGTGCTGAGCGCCTCCGACAAGGCTCTCCGAGGCTTCGAGGGGCAGCCGAGAAAATGCGAAGAATCTACAAAATGTTCTGCAGCTCTGCTCAGCTTTTGAAACTTAAATATTTGTTTTCTATCAGGAAGTGGCTCAGAGCACAGGCACAGTCTCACGAAGTGCATGATCCGGGCACCAGCCAAGCGCCTCAGCGGGATTCAGGATGTGTTAGCCACGCCTCCAGTCAACACCTTTCAACAACAACAGCACCTGAGTCAGAGCTAAAGCCCTTCCTGGGCTTAGCCCGACCCTGCTGTTCACTCCCTTTGCCTCCAGAGCCCAGAGCGGTCCAGCGCCCCCTGCTGGTGACCTATCTTGCGGCTGGGTTTAGGAGCTAGACTCCCTTTCCCAGTAGTGAGTCCAAGACTTTCTGTTCCCTATTTTATAAGACGCTTCTCTCTGCTTAAAATGCCCAGTGCCTGGTGACGCCGTGTCTTTTGTGCTTAAAGGGAGAAAGAAATTAATTTGGGAGTAGTTGGGGGTGGATGCCCACATCCTTCCCTTGCATCCTGGATGTCACTGGGAAGGATGAATTCCTGGCTGTAGGCAAGTGAGCTCCACGCCATCACCTCTGAGCACATTAGAGCCTTGAGCCAGTATGCTCCGCATGCAGCTGAGATTTGGGCAGGTTTGCCAGCTGTCTCATCAGATGGAATGCCGACAAACAGAGAAGGCTGAGCCTGGCTTGCTCCTGACGCTCCCTCTCGGCTGTTCCAGGGGAGAACTCAGGGCGGGTGAGGGCTGCCCTCCACCCAGCAGGGCTCCCTGATGATGCCTGTCTTCAGGGAAGAAGAACCTCGAGGCCCCTAAACTCCGCCCAGGCCACTCCTTTAAGCCTACAATTCCTGCTGTGCTGTGCATGCGTGTGTCCTCAGTCGTGTCCAACTCTTTGTGACCCCATGGGCTGTAGCCCGCCAGGCTCCTCTGTCCATGCGATTTCCCAGACAAGAATACCGGGGTGGCTTGCCATTTCCTCCTCCAGGGGATCTTCCTGACCCAGGGACTGAACCCGAATCTCCTGCGTCTCCTGCTTGGCAGGCAGATTCTTTACCACTGAGCCACCTGGAAAGCTGGAACTCCTGCTGCAGGAGGGAAAAAAATGAAAAAAAGAAAAAAAAAAAAAAAAAGGCTTTAACTTCACAATTGAAAAATAAGACTTAAAGGTCCATACCCCTTTGATGAAAAAACTCTCAAGCCCATCCAAATTGGAAGTCACTGATTTAAAATAACTTTTTTTTTTTTTACTCAGATTGATAAGAAAAAAAGAAGTATATAAGAGCTGGACATAAAGTCTGGCTATGTCATAATTTTGCCCAGGGCTTACCCTTTTTGCCTTAAAAAAAATCTATTCACCACATGGATGGGGGCAGAGGGGTGGGTATAGATTTTCCTCTCTTCTTTCTGGATTGTCTGTCATCGTCCTCAGCTATGCCACGTGACTTTCTCAAAACTACCACTGAATTGTCTATGAGCTCAGCTTTGCAGTGGGCACTTCTTATACTGAGCAAATACTGATGAGCTTTAAGGCAGCCCCTCATCTGTGAGCCAGTGGAGATCTAGCAGTCAAGTCCAACGTTCTTTTACAGACAAAGAAGTCAGTGCTGCTGGGGTGAGAGGCTGGCAGGACTCAGACCACAGTCGGTTTTGCTTGGGGATTTCATCCGGGTTTCACAACTCCTTTTCTGATTCTCCAGGAGCCAGTGACAAGACAGCACCTCCAAACTCTGCTTTGTCTCAGGATTCTTAGACAGGACTAGTCAACAGGCTTCCTTTCAACCTTTCTGTGCAATGGAAACCCTGCTTGACTAATTCAAAACCACTTCTCTGGAAATCTTTAATCTTTGGCACTAATTCAACATAGAGAATTATGTTGAATAATTATTATTATTTTCCCCTCCATAAAGCAGGAAAACTGAAGTGATATAGGTGAGTCACACACTGATACTCAATGAAGGCAACCTTCTATCACGATCGGAGAATGAAGACCCGGCACGGCAGGTTTACATTAATAACTAATTCCTGTCCTTGGGTTCTGCCTGCAGAGAGCGGCCTTGGCACAAGGCATTGTTTATGCTCTAGCTTCGTGTACGGGGTAGGATGGGGAGGAGGGACATGGGTTCTGTTTTAGAAAGTGTGTGTTAGGTTGGCAGATGATCTGGAGGAGGGGACTAGAGGGAAAAAGTGTGTACACACGCACACACATGCACGCACGCCTGTGGTTGCCACGGGCCTGGTGTTTGTTCCCACTGGCTGGCTCAGCAGAAAATTTGGCTGAGTTGCAAGACTTACATTTTGAAGGCGGGAGTCATAAAAAGCAAATACATTTTTCAGGTTTGGAAACACACCAGCCTGGAAAAGCCAAGGGAAGAGGGAGAAAAGATTTCTTTTTTTTTTTTCCTCCAGTAATAACTTTTAAAGTCAGAGTTGAAGCTCACCTGAGAACCCTGGTGACACTGACTTAACCTGCTGGCTCTCAACGCCCAGTGGCCAAAATTTAAATTCAGGGCTGAAGCTCACCTGTGAACCCTGGTGATGCTGTCTTACCCTGATGGTTCTCAATGCCCAGTGGCCAAGATAGAGGTGGCTCCAGCCCTGGAAACACACCCTCAGCTGGAAGCTGTGATGTCGCTTTTTGTTTTCAACACATGCTCCGAATACCCGGGGACTGACCAAGCAGGATTGGGTTGAGAGCAAAAATCTCTAATCTGACTGTCGCCGTGATATCAGGAACATTTAGAAAAACCACAGCTAAGAACTAGTTTGTGACTTGATGGAATAATTGTGCTTGCTTCAGATGATAAGTAATCGGTAGGTGGCAGCTATGGGTGAGGGGAATAATTCAGGAGCTAACCAGGGATCCTCAGATCTGGAAAAAGGAAGAAGCAAAGTCAAGGTTTTCTTCAATGTTTTCACAGTTTCTTTAGATTTTAATGCAGCTTAAATCCCCAAAGTGTAACCAAGGACGCTGCCATGGGAAATAAATTAATTTGATATTGGCCAATTTAAACAGAATGACAGAATGGATTCACAAGCTGCAGAACCACAGATGGAATCAGATTTGATTATTTCTGACTAAAGAAAAGAAGTTTTGAGAGAAGAATAATATGGTCTGATTGTGAAATTAGAGCTGTATCAATCAGATAGGTACTGAGACTTGGAGAAGGTAGCGCTTTTTAGAAACAGACTTCTAGGATCCCCAGGCCATATTTTAAAGCCCCCGGGCTTGGTTCAGTGTTGCCAATGGGTTTAAAGAACTTCTTTTTAAAAATTCTTGAAATAACATTAAATCTTTTGACCTTTTTTTGGTAAGACGCCATGGTAACTTGGTAGGAAAAAGAGAAGGGGTGATCACAACATCAGACCAAATCGTCACTGTTGAGTTGAATTTTGAACTTCCAGCTCAGAACAGGTCTGAATTTGCTTGTACCTCCCCAGGCTCCAAACAGGGGGGACTCCTCCTTGGGGGTGGGGTCACAGAGATTAGAGATATTTGTTACCTCAAGTCCCTTCAGGTTGCGCTACTCTTTAGAAAAGGTCTCATTTAGTGTAATCCCTATAAAATAACCACCATTTGGTTATTAAACTCATTTTCTTTTGGCCAGATGCCCCCCAAATGCTTCAACATCACAAGTAGATTGAAAAATGAGAATGTGGAGAAGGAATCAGCGCCTAATATTTCTACACTTTTACGGATTTTTCTCCTTCAACAATTGGACTTCCTTGGGAGTCCGGTGGTGAAGACCCCACACTTTCATTGCAGGAGACATAAGTTCAGTTCCTGGTCAGGGAACTAAAATCCCCAGTGGTGGTCAAAAGAAACCCAAAAAGATTCTGATTCATACCAATAGGTCATTCTCTGGGATTACATTACATCTAAAATAATAAACAATGTTTATTTTGTAAAAAGAATTAAGAATATTGTCTACCTGCCTGGGAAGTGGGGTTGTGTTGAGAATCAGCTCATAGTGAAAAGTGGTAACATTGTCATCCACCCTGTGTCACGGGTGCAGAAGCCCAGACCTGACCACAGGAACTCAAATAAAGAGCCTGGCAAACAATGGACCCTGAATGCATGAGGTGGGCAAGGAAATAAGAATCAGATGTTTAGGAAAACTGTCTAGATTTTATCCTTATTTTTTTTAGGTATTCAATCCAGTCTATCAAAAAGGAGCCATGCAAATAAATTTTTTTCCATAAAGAATTTGATTAGAGATGCGTGTTAGTAGCTCGGTCATGTCAACTCTTTGCGACACCATGGACTATAGCCCGCCAGGCTCCTCTGCCCCTGGGATTCTCCAGGCAAGAATATTGGAGTGGGTTGCCATTTCCTTCTTCAGGGAATCTTCCTGACCCAGGGGTTGAACGTAGGTCTCCTGATTGGCAGGCGGATTCTTTACCACTGAGCCACCTGGAAAGCCCTGATTGAGATAATCATTTTTTAATTTCCAAAGCTATTTTTCTAAGCTGATATAACTAGAAACCTTTTAAAATTGAAGATGTTGAGTTTGTTGGGGATGACAAGGTTGGAAAGCATTAGGTAAAGCATCCCATCGCACCTGCCAAGGGACTCATTTCTGTTCTGTAATGATAGTTTCACATTCCTAGGATGGATGCACTCGGTCCAGCTGGCTGAGATGAAGTGGGGAAGAGAAGGGGAAAGTCCGGATGGAGAGGAGAGACCTGTAGGTACGCTAGCTCTGTCTTAGCCTGACTTCTCTAGAAAGCAGAGCCTGGTGTAAAAGCACATACTCAACTACTCCACTGGGAAGCACCATCCCAAGGAGAGAAGAGTCAGTTATCAGTTATAGGGGGAGTGTGTATATTGGCATCTCCAGAAACACAAAGCTTCCATCTTCAGTTACAGAACCATGCAACAACCACATGGGACACTACATACCCCAAACCCATTCTGGTTCGCATTGCTTTCTGCCATTTCTGCCTTCACTAAACTGCAAGAACTCTTGCCACATCCTCGACATCTTTTGCAAAGGAGGTTGATTATCAGTGATAACAGAGTGCAAAGAAAACCACTGATCTTGAGCTTCCAACGTACAATGCGGTTTGTTCTTTCTAAGAAGATGGATCCTACTTGGCCCTGGAGGTCCCCTGCCTCCACAGCCTTGTCTCCCTCACCTCAGGGCTGGTTCTGTCCAGCTGCCTCCCTGAACCTGAGCATCTGATTGGCCACTGCGTGTTATAAAAAGAGATGCAGTTCTGTCACACTTTCAGCCTGAGGCAGCCATGGTATGGGTTTGGGTGGAAGTGTTTCTCCCAGCACCAAGGGACCATAATGACTCAAAGGTGGCCACAGTGCAGATTGGACGTCTGGGTTTCTTTGGAGCTGAATGTGAGTTTTAAAGCCAGGTTTCCAATGTGTCCCAGCACAGGAATGACTGTGTGAGCAGAGGAATGTTCCTGAACCAGGGGGAGAGGGTGGGTCTGGGAACTGCAGGTTCTGATGGTTCAGGAAGGGGCGAGTCTGATGAGAACCTCAGGGGAGCAGCATGGTCCTTTTCAGCCCCTTGACTCCCTGGGAACCTTGGCCTTGCCCACTGGGAGGCTGCAGTCTCTCCAGCCCAGAGCCTGAGATGATAACACTTGGCAGGCTCCTTCCACCCCCAGGGTGCTGTGTCGGGAATGTTTGCAGAGTACACAGGGGTTCCTCTGATGAAAGGTGCACCCCGAGTACAAAGTGTTATTGTTCCATCTTACACAACACGGCTGAAAATAAGAGCATGCCATTCTGCTGCAGGGCGGGATGTCTCTGCAGCATTTGCCTGGGAGGAACGTGTGCCCAGTGACCCGAGGGGACGCAGTGGCCGGCATCCAGCAGGGTGGCCTGAGAACAGGTGAGGAGAGAGAGGCATAGGGGGGCTCCAGGTGGGGCTCCCCCAGGTGACGGGGTGAGACGTGAGGCTTGAGCCACAGCCAGGGAGCCCTGCTGCGAAGCTCATGTACCCCCAGGTGCCACCAGCCTGGCCAGGGATGGGGCAGGGATCAAATACTGCAGACTACAGGGCACCTGCTGAGCTCACTGCAAAGCATGGGGAGGCAGAGCCAGGATCTGAGGGTGCCCCAGTTTGGAGGTGCCACTCAACGTCAGCAGGCGGGAATCTCCTCTGGGGTTTATTTCCCAAAGCCCCAGGACGGGTGGTGGTGCTCTACCCGAACAGCTGTGCCCTGGCTATTCTTCACCAAGCGGGAGATCGAGCACTGAGAGCAGAGCATGCCAACTGGGGTCCCGTGGTCCCCAAACCACCCGCCCTGAGCCTCCGCGTGCGGCCCCGCCCCTGCCGCTCTCCGGGCTCCCTCTTCGGACCTGCAGCTGATGGTCTAGGTGTTCGGCGGTGTCAGCTCTGATGTGTTAAAAATAAAACCAAGAAGCACCAGGGTTTCTAATTATTGTGCTGACAAACGAGTCTCGCAGCAGTTTCCCAACGATCAGCTAATGAGCTCTCATTGGAGCATTTGGGCCAGATCTCAGTGCGGCAGAGACACACAGCAGGTGCCTCCTCCGAGCAGCCTGTTTAGGGATCTGATCACATTTTCACTCTGGTGCAGCGTCCCTGCCTAGGGAAGCCTCGGCACAGTGGGTTGGGGGGCACCTCCAGGCCAAGAGCTATGCCGTTCGGTGGGCGGTAGGCACCGGGAGGCTGGCAGGGGCCAGCCTGAGAGCACCAGCTGCGTCAAGATCAAGGTTGGAGGTGGGGCCTTGGGACCTTCCTACATTGGCTTCTGGCTCCCCTGAGGCGTTAGGCTCAAGGTGCCTTGCATACTGGCTCTGCCTTCTCTAACACTGTGCTGGTGACATCAGAGGTTGTTCAGGGCTGGAAGCAAACTTGCCAGGTTTGGCCAGTTTTTTATGGCCAGGTTGAGTGCTGGCTTCCGTGAACCTTTAAAAAGGAAGGGAGGGGAACAGCTCAGTTTCTCAGTAGAATAAGATGACATCGGTGGCTGATAACCACACTCCTTACCCCTAACTGCCTGGTCCACTCGTGGCCTCCCAGATAAAACGATCAAGAAGAAATGACCAGAAGTAGTATCAGGGTCTGAGTTGGGGAACTGGGATCCTCCAAACCCAGCCAAGAAGCTCAAAGGAGCATTCATGAAGTCCTGCTCCTCCCTCCTCACCAGCCCCCTCTCGGAAACCCCAGTGTCATGAGGGCAAAGATGCTGGATCCAGGGCCTAGGATGAAGCCCAAGCACAGAAGAGCTCCACTGATATTAACTGGAAGAATGACTAAGTCAGGCATTCTTCTCTTAGTTTCTTTCACTTTCATGGGCCCTCGAGGCCTCCCAGTCTACTCCAGCTCCTCCCCTGCTCACCATGGTTCTCTCCTCTTAGCATTCTTGCTCCTTTTCTGTCCAGATTTTAATTAATTATTGGTCTCCAGCCAACAGGATTAGCCCTTTCCTACCATGCTCAAGGCAAATCCACTAACAAGGTCAAACTTTGCTCAAATAGAGACGTGTAGCTTTTCTTCTCTTTTCTCTGCCCTCCCCACCATTTAAAAACTATTATCTGGGAAATTTTCAAATAAACAGGAAACTAGAAAGACTAGAGTAAGGACACCCCCCTGCCCAACCCCCACCATCCTTAACATTCATCATCATTTTGCCAATCTTGTTTCACCTCTCCTCTGCCCTTTTGGTTTGGGGAAATATTTAATCCTCTTTTTTTTTTAATGTCTTCTTCCTGGAAAATGTTTTATTTTATTTTTATCTGCATTTCTAGTTTTTTTTTTTTTTTTTCTTTTTGTCCACACCACCAAGCTTGTGGGATCTTAGTTCCTGGACCAGGGATCCAATGTGTTGCCCCCTGCAGTGGAAGTGCAGGATCTTAACCACTGGACCACCAGGAAAGTCTCATGCCTCTAACTCTCTGAGCACATTTGGAGAGGTTCCCTTACCTTCACGCCCACTGTTAACAAGTCAGCTCCGTCACGATGGGGCACATACTTGCTCCATTATGTTCGTGTCACATATCACTCAGTCCTATTTCTGTGTTGAGAGCTGTTTGAATTATGCAGCATTTACAGCATTAAGTGCTGTTATTTAGAATCCAATTTGGCTCACTTTAGATGAGCAATAGGGTCTATATTTTTTCTCCTTTCCCGTTTTCCTTCTTAAGCTGAAAATTAGATTTGCCCAACACCACCCCCCACCCCATCCCATAGGGCGTTGCTTTTTCTTCCATTCTTTTTGTCTAACTGTATCCTGAAGCATTTTACCAGCACGCTTTATTATTTAACCACACGTCACTTGCCCAGGAGACATTCTGAATATTGACAGCGGTAATGAAAAAGCCCAGATCCTGACCAGCCCTTTTCTGTGGGATGTTCATGTGCTGAGACAGACCTACTAGGCTCTGTCAGCAGCGTTCTCTGTCTCCTTCATGGCCGGAGGGGCAGAGGCAGATGGAAAGACAGCTGGGGATAAAGGACACCCTGGCAACATCTAGGTTTGACTATACTCGGACTTGACAATTATTCCTGTTATACACACACACACACATACACACACACATATATACACACACGTATATACATAGATACAGTATATACACATACACAGATGCATTCTATCTATCTATGAATTTGTTGGTGTTGCTGCTAAGTCGCTTCAGTCATGTCTGACTTTGTGACCCCGTGGACTGTAGCCCACCAGGCTCCTTTGTCCATGGACTGTTCCAGGTAAGAATGCTGGAGTGGGTTGCCATTTCCTCCCCCGGGAATCTTCCCGACCCAGGGATCAATCCTGTGGCTCCTGCATTGCAGGCAGATTCTTTTACTGCCAAGCCACCGGGGAAGCCCATGATTCTAGCTACATTTTATTTCTAACATTGTATATAAGCTCAGTCCTGGGACTTTTTTTTCCAAATGTACTGTTATTTATTTTATTACTCTTGTTATTTTTGGAGTATAGCTGATTGACAGTGTTGTGTCTGGGATGCCTTCGTTGGCCTTTTGCTCATAGGCAGAGAGCAGCGTTGATCCCCTCCTCACCGGCCCATAGCAAGTGCATGTGGCATTATCTGTGGGTTACACGTGCACTTTTCCCCACAGCTCACCAGATCCAAGAGCAGACGGGGTGGGGGGGTGGCGCCCAGGGGGTCCTCCTCCTTCTTAATCAGAACCGCATCACCCTGTCAGTCCTCAGCCCAGATGCCTTGTGTTCCATGAATTCAGATCAGCACAAAAACCACATCAGCAGGCGGGTTCCAGCATCCGTTTTCCCTCTAATTAGCCAGCCCAGCGCAGCGAGGGAATGTTTCCCAACTTCCTCCTGGCTATGCCCAGACTGTGCCCAGCGCAGCCAGGGAATGTTTCCCGACTTCCTCCTGGCTATGCCCAGACCTTTGCCACCGTCCCGAATCCCTGTAAATGTGGATAATGCTAGGATCAGTAGCTAGTTGTCAGGGCCAGTGGACACAAAGGCACCAAGGGGCCGAGCCGGGCCTGTCCTCCCCTGGCTCCTCTCTTCGATGGCCCTACTTCCTTGCGTTCCCCTTCCCTCTAGCTGGTGGAGCTTTGTGGAGACACCCTAGTTGGGCCCAGACCTCAGCCCACCCACCCCCTGCCCCTGTCTCAGCTCCTCCCCGGGGCCTCCTCACCTGTGCTAGGTCGTAAACACAGGGCTATGCTGATGCAGTGGTTTCTATGACAACACAAGCTGACATTCATCGGTCCACTCTACCCAGGTATCCTGCTTTTCCTCATCATAATAGCTGACATTTTTTTTTTTTTGCATGCTTGTGTGCGTGCATGCTCAGCCACCCAGTCATGTCCAATGCTTTGAATGAACTCGAGTCTCCTGCATCTCTTGCTTTGGCAGGCAGATTCTTTACCACTGAGCCACCTGGGAAGCCCCGTGTCAGGTACTTTATCTGTATTAACTCACAACTCTATGAGGTAGGTACTACTGTTGTCCCCATTTTACAGATGAGGAAACTGAGGCATAAAGAGGTTCAGCCATTCGCCCAAAGGCATACAGCTAATAATTGACAGAAGTGAAGTCGTTCAGTCATGTCCACCTCTTTGCGACCCCATGGACTGTAGCCTATCAGGCTCCTCCATCCCTGGGATTTTCCAGGCAAAAGTACTGGAGTGGGTTTCCATTTGCTTCTCCGGGAGATCTTCCCAACCCAGGGATTGAAGCTGGGTCTCCCATGTTGCAGGCAGATGCTTTACCGTCTGAGCCACCAGGGAAGCCTCTTATAATTGGCTTAATAATTGACAGAGAGGGGATTCAAATCTGAGATTCAAGTCTGACTCAAGAGCACAAATTTGCTTAAGAGTAAACCTGAGACTAAGTAGAATTATATATGACATGGAAATAATTGAATAAGGTTCTTGGCTCAGGAGATGGCATGTTGATGTTTTCCTTCTCCCCCTTTTCTTTTTCTGTTTCTTTTTTTTTTTTTTTTTTTACAGGATTGTTCACACCGTGACCATGTCGAGAGTAAATAGATGGTGAATCTTCAGATAACATGGAAATGGAGGTGACAGCTTGGTTAGGCTTGTTTGCTGTGACCTACTTATGTCAGGGATGCAGGCATAGGTTGATAATCTTGCTGTAAATAAAGACCAGAACTGCTGAAATCATCCAGCGTTTTTGTAACTGTTGTAGAAATAATATGTGTTAGGTTTCCAGAAAGAGAGGACCTATCTTTAGGGATTTGACGATCAACTAAAATCATCAGGGAAAGTAACTAAGAGGGAAGTAGATCTGTGACTATGAGTTGAGTGGACAAAAAAAAGAAAATATCTGCAAACCCCCCACAACGGAGGAGACATTGTGAGTGGAAAGGGGCCTCCTTCCTACCTTTACAAGTAGCTGAGAGGATGTTGCATTGCAGGAGTAAGTCATTAAAGACGAAATTGCAGAGGGATGTCTGATACAGAGCCTTGTGCTCTGGGAGTTTTCAGGGAGTGTCCAGTAAATCAGTAAATCAGGATGAGGCAGAGATGAAGGCGGGGGCTTTGAGGGAGGATCGGAATGGGAGAGCTAGGTCACTGGGTGAGACTTCACCCAGACACACATGGCCACCGCCTCCGCTGTTCTTCCAAGATGCTCTGGGTGTAAAATGAGGCCAGAGACCATGTCCACCCGCTTTGGTACTGTCTAGCTACAGTACCTAGCGCATAGGTGGTGCTCAATGAATAAATAATGAAGATGGTGACTGAATTCTCTGGTCAGGTCAGTCGGGTATAGGAAACTTGAAGAGCCACCTACCCCTCTCCCATCTAATTCCCCTAAATGTCTGGCCAACATCTCCATCTTCCTTCATTGCATTACTCAGGTCTCCCGGCATGGCCTTCTTCATGGTGTCACCAACAGAGACACCCTTCAGGCATCACCCACAGAGTTATTCAGTGTGTAGCCAGCTGCCTCGGCAGGAGAGAAGACATACCTCCAAAGAGTGGGTTCCCTCACTTGTAAGCATCGCAGTGTCTCTGCTGCATTCTCTTGAGGCCTGTGGGCTCCGTCCGGATCCTCCTGAGAAAACCTTTGGTGGGGGTGGGGGAGGTGGGACAGTTTGGATCATGGCATTGAGCCCAGGTGGTGCTGGCAAGAAGATGGGCACAGGGGCTTCCCTGGCAGTCCAGTGGTTCAGACTCCAAGCTTCCAGAGCAGGGGGCGCAGGTTCAATCCCTGGTCAGGGAACGAAGATCCCACTTGGTGGGGGATGGGGGGCACAGCATGGCCAAAAATTTAAAAATAAATAAATAAACCAAATAAAAGGAATAGGAGTCGAGGGTGCCAGACAGTGAGCCCCCAAGAAGGGTAAAAAGAAGAAGGTGGGCAGAGTCGTTTCTGGTTCTGCTGTTACCTCACTCTGGGCTCTGGGACAAGCTCCCTCGGTCCTGTCTGCAACAGGCCCTGCACCACAGGACAGGGGTGGCCGCACCAGGCCACTTGCCAGGTCCCCATGGGAGAGACAGAAGGAGAAGCTCTTTGAAAAGTTTAGTGTTCTCCTTAAAAGTGCTCTCTAGCCAGTTAAATTTTCCTAGAGACAAGTCTCATAGTTTTCCTGTAACTCTGTCCTTCTTAAAGCATTTATTACTTTTTTTAATGTGAGGGGGAAAAAAAAAACTGTGTACTATTTCCACCTCCACCATTTCCTAGTTAGGATTTATTTTTAAAGCAGCATTTTCCTCCGAATTTCTCAGCAACTGTACTTTACCCTGTAGGTTGTTCTCAATTCAGAGGTAAAATTCGTAAGCAAATTGATTTTTCTGAACCTCATGGCTGCTTACACATTCAAAAAAGCTCCTTGTGTCTGTCTTCTGTGTCTGTCTTCAAAAAAGCTCCTTCTGTCTTGTCACTGTTAACTCTCTGCTTCCTTTGTTTGCTCATCAATCTCTGAACAAATCTCTCAGCAACTCCTCCCCACAATGAGCGCTTCCAAATCAATGTGAAACTCTTAATTTAATTAACACCATCACAGTTTCCCAACAAGGGTAAATGAGATCAACTACACTTACTCCAGGAAGGAAGGAAATTAATTTTCCTCCATTGGAGAAAAAAAAAAGAGAGAGAGAGAAGGCTTTGCAAACTCAGCAAATTCACCGTTGTTTTAGTGGGGATCACAGAAGATCCTGAATCCAGGGGTCAGGAGGTCACACATCCTGGGTGGGTTTCAAAATAACTCCACAAATACTGACAGCAACAATTGAAAAGAGACCCCAGGGGTAAGATATTCCTTAAGTAAGGAAAAAGGATGGGGTTGTGAAAAGAGGGAATTAACATCCTTATCAGAAATGAGGTTTCATGCTGTAATTCGCATGTAAATAAAGCATACATACTCAGAGCTCCTCTCTCACCAGTTCAAAGACCTCTGGTCAATGTGTTGTTTAAATCATGATCAGAAGGAGATACCCATCATTTTCTATCTTTTTTCTATTTTCTAGAACCAGATTTTTAGGGGGTAGAAGGGAAGGGATCCAGCACTTAGGAGAGGTTTAATGTAAAATATAAAATAAGGTGATTAAAACAAAATGGATCATGTCTAGTAACCCTCAGGGTGCTCTAGGACCAAAATGGGCCAATTCATATGAAGGCTGGCTGGAGATGAGCAGGTAAAAAATCTGGGTGAAAGAGGCGTAGGATCCATCCCTGACCCAAGCTGGGAAATATGCCAACTGCATCGTGTTTCTGTGGGAGAAACACCCTGCTGTGATGCTAGAATGCGGTAGGAAACAGCTGTGTTTGAGAGGAGAAACAGTCATCTTGTTATGCTTCCCTGTTAGACTCTCAGGCAGCCACATGCCATCTCGTTTACTGCGCTTTTCAAAAGATACGGAAAAGCTTGAGACAATCCAGGAAGAGTGACCCAGGGGAAGAGACAGAACGTGTGATGGAAAAGAGGTCCCAGAAGGCAAGGTGAAAGGATCAGAGCCATCAACCTAAAGAGGAAGTGGTGAAGAACCACTGTTTTCAAACATGACAGATGTTTGGCAGAAGGATACTGATCCTATGTTACCTGAGTATGTGGAGGCCAGGACCAAAAAATGCAGATGGAAATCAGAGCAGCAGATAAATCGCCCGATGGCTTTCTGGCTTCTGCAGACCACGGCCAAGCTCCCTCACAGTGATGCAGCATCCCATCTGGTGTCCCTGCTGCCAGTCACTGCAAACCCACGCTGGACGCAGCGTCTGGTCCTGCTTTGAACGTCTTTCACACGTTTTCACTAGGAGTGGCAACTGGCAATCTCTTCTAGGTGGTACTCTCTCCTCTATCTGGCTCCCAGGAGCTCTCAGCACAGCATTGGACCAGAGTTTGAACACAATTCAGATCAGATCAGATCAGTCGCTCAGTCGTGTCCGACTCTTTGCGACCCCATGAACCGCAGCATGCCAGGCCTCCCTGTCCATCACCAGCTCCCGGAGGTCACCCAGACTCACACCCATCAAGTTAGTGACGCCATCCAGCCATCTCATCCTCTGTCGTCCCCTTCTCCTCCTGCCCTCAATCCCTCCCAGCATCAGAGTCTTCTCCAATGAGTCAACTCTTCGCATGAGGTGGCCAGAATACTGGAGTTTCAGCTTTAGCATCATTCCTTCTAAAGAAATTCCAGGATTGATCTCCTTCAGAATGGACTGGTTGGATCTTCTTGCAGTCCAAGGGACTCTCAAGAGTCTTTTCCAACACCACAGTTCAAAACCATCAATTCTTCGGCACTCAGCCTTCTTCACAGTCCAGCTCTCACATCCATACATGACCACAGGAAAGACCATAGCCTTGACTAGGCGAACCTTCGTTGGTAAAGTAATGTCTCTGCTTTTGAATATGCTATCTAGGTTGGTCATAACTTTCCTTCCAAGGAGTAAGCGTCTTTTAATTTCATGGCTGCAGTCACCATCTGCAGTGATTTTGGAGCCCAGAAAAACAAAGTCTGACACTGTTTCCACTGAACACAATTAAAGGTTGTTAAATCAATGAAGAATTGAAGGACAGAATTCTTAATACCAAGGACAAAAACTAGGAGAGAGATGTCTAATAAGGAATTTTTTTTTTATTGTGGACCATTTCTTTAAGTCTCTATCAAAGTCATTACTCTATTGTTTTATGTTTGTTGTTGTTGTTTTTTTTTTTTTTTTTTTTGCCACAAGGCATGTGAGATCTTAGTTCCCTAACCAGGAATCGAACCCATACTCCCTTGCATTAGAAGGTGATGCCCTAACCACTGGGCAATCAGGGAAGGCCCTAAGAAGGAATTCTAAAGTGAGATGCTGTCTGTTGTGTTCTAGAAATTCCCCTTCATCCCCTGGAACACAGTCTTACGTAAAATCTACAGTACTCAGTACTACTTTGTCAAGTGGGTTTTCATTTTGGCGACACAGTTCAGGGCCTAATCCTGCTTCAAGGTGGATGGAGAGTCAGAACGTCTAGAAATTCAGCGTCTGGGTAACACTGGAAAACCCATTACGCCTTTTCTGAGGAAATCTTGTTGTTTATGTCTAGATTCTAACCCACAACAGGAAATTTTGAATCTCATGTTCCTGCTGATACAAAAAAGGGTTCAGCAGAAAATTAAATTCTACCTAGTATAGCTCTTTTGCTGTAGTAGGTTTACAATGTATTCTTGAGATCTTATGGTAATTAAACAGCATGCCTATTCTAGGGCAGTAGGAACTTAATCGGCTTCCCATGTGGCTCAGTGGTGAAGAATCTACCTGTCAATGAGGAGACACAGGAGACTTGGGCTCCATCCCTGGGTGGGAAGATCCCCTGGAAGAGGAAATGGCAACCCACTCCAGTATTTTTTCCCAGGAAATTCTATGGACAGAGGAGCCTGGTGGGCTATATCACAAAGAGTTAGACATGACTAAATGACTGAGTGTTCATGCAAGAAGTCAGTTACATTGAGCCTTTCGTATCTTTAGATTCCACATGCATAAATTCAAGCACCAGCAGATAGAAAATATTTTTTAAAATTCCAGAAAGCTCCAAGAAACAAAGTTTGAATTTGCTGTGCGCTGGCAACTATTTATACAGCATCTACAATGCATGAGGTATTGCAAGTCACCTAGGGATAACTTAAAGTCTGTAGAAGGACACAGATACTATGTCATTTTACGTAAAGGTCTTGAGCATCCGTGGATTTGGGTATCCCCAGGGGTCCTGGAACCAATCCCCTGAGGAACCAGAGGGACAACTGCATTCTGTTACACTGACCACCCATGTGTTGGCCCACCTCCAGTCACCTGTCTGGACTTTTTATGTAGAATATATTGTCCTGGGGGGCATACAGCTTCCTTGGAAGGGGAGGATGGAGCATCTCCTAGAGCTATTCAGCACCTCCACTTGAACTTCACAAAGACCTGCAGGGAAGACAATGCCAGCAACTGGCCCCTCTGCCACTGGCCAACTCTTTCTGGTCAATTCCATTATTTTCTGGAACTATGATATATTCTGTGAGGCTGGGAAGGATTGTGAGAATTCACCCAGTTCGTGCTTCTCCGTCTGGGCAGAATGGAACTCAGCCTTTGCAAACAGCTGGGCAGTTCTCTGTAAATCTCCACCTGCTCCTTCTACATCTTACCTTTTTGTTTCCAAACCATGTTCCTATCCAAAGCAAGCTTTCACTGTGTTTACTTGAAGACACATTAGAGCACATGGTTTCCCATAGTGCCTCTTACCACTGTACCAAAATTATGCAAATTAAGAATAACTCCAATCTGGTTGGAGTTGCTTGGGATTGAGAAGTAATTAGATTGTAATGTGCTAATCTGTATGCTAATATTTGTCCCCAAAGATAAAGAGACCTGAAAATGCTAATGTGAGATCCTTTCAGGAAAAGAAGATTAAAAGCTGGGAGGTCAGAGGTCAGGGGAGGAGAAGTGTGGAGGGGAGCCCAAAGGGCCAGGGAAACCATTTGAGGGTTTGGGTTTGTTTTCTTCTTTTTTAAAAAAATTTATTTTTGTTTAAATTGAAGTCTAGTTAATTTACAATATTATGTTAGTTTCAAGTGTACAGCAAAATGATTCGGGTTATATATATTCTCTCTCTATATATGTATACACATCTATATATACATCTTCAGATTCTTTTCCATTAGTTTATTACAAGATATTGAGTAGAATTCCCTGTGCTATACAGTAAGTCCTTGTTGCTTACTTATTTTATATATATGGTAGTGTGTATGCTAATCCCAGACTCCCAATTTATCTTTGTTGCTTCTTTATGTTTTATTTTCCAAATCATGATGACTACGTGTTACAGTTATGAGCAGAAAAAATTAAGAGGATGGTGGAAAGAAACGTGATGAGGGACTGAGAGAGCAGATATGGGAAAGGTGGAGAGGGCCCCAAGAACCTGCCTGCCAATTCAGGAGACGCAAGAGATTCGTGTTCAAGCCCTGGGTCAGGAAGATGCCCTGGAGGAGGAAATGGCAACCCACTCCAGTATTCTTGCCTGGAAAATTCCAAGGACACAGGAGCCTGGCAGGCTATAGTCCATGGGATCACAGAGTCGGACATGACTGAAGTGACTTAGTGTTCACACACAAACACACGTTAGTATTAGTCACCCAGTCGTGTCTGACTCTTTGTGAGTCCATGGACTGTAGCCCGCCAGACTCCTCTGTCCATGGGATTCTCCAGGCAAGAATACTGGAATGAGTTGCCATGCCCTTCTCCAGGAGATCTTCCCAACCCAGGGATTGAACCCAGGTCTCCCACATTGCAGGCAGATTTTTCACCATTTGAGCTAATGGGGAAGCCCAGAAGTACATTAAGTCTGGTGCATTTAATTGCACTGATGTAGACTTCCCTGGTGGCTCAGACGGTAAAGCGTCTGTCTACGATGCGGGAGACCCGGGTTCGATCCCTGGGTTGGGAAGATCCCTTGGAGAAGGAAATGGCAATCCACTCCAGTACTATTGCCTGGAAAATCCCATGGACAGAGGAGCCTGGTAGGCTACAGTCCATGGGGTCGCAAAGAGTCGGACACGACTGAGCGACTTCACATTCACATTCACATTGAAAAGGAGGCAGAAATGTTGGAAAACCTCTGAAGTCCTGCTAATTGGATTGCAACTAGCACCCTGCTTCCTCCTCTGAAATTGGGTCTAAAACCAGTAAAGTAAAATTGCCAGCAATCACAGATAATATGCCACGTGGGTGCCCGTGATCAATGCTCAGCGTCCTCCCCTGGGGCGAGGTTTCCAGATGCCTTTCAACAAAGGGAACCGGCTGTTCCCAGGTTGTCGGTCACAGGTCTTTTTAATCAGCTGTGGACACAGATGTTTCCCCAGTTTTGTTCTGACATGAACTTACTTCTCTAATCAGAGGTGCTCAGCATATGAATTCAGGAGACAGATTTCCTCCCAGTAGTGCTTTCCCCCTACTTTCTGTATCATCGGTTCAGTGTGAATCACCCTGAAAAAGACCACTTCCAAAGCTCTGAACGGTCTCCTTAAATCATTTCACCCTGACAGTTTCTATTGATTGCAAACAAACACGATCCCCAGTGAGGTGCTATTGGTGGGTGAAACACTGCAGGTGTTAAGCCAGCCCTGCGTTAGTGCATGTCCATCCTGTTCAAACCAGGGTTAGCATAGCCCCATGCTACTCTCTGTCAGCAGTAAGCCATCTGTCCTCAAGAAACCCGTTGCCCTTCCCTGGCTTCAGCTGGCTTGTCATGAAAGGATGGCTGAGCTCAGTGTGTTCTGAGGTCCCCTCTGGTTTGAGCTCCCAGGTTGAAGATGTGTACTTGGCATCTGGGAAGTAACAGAAAGGCCGCCCCTTTCCTGCCTGAAAACCCCACAGGGTTCTCTTGGCTTCAGAGTTTGTTGTTTCTCTCTCCTCTCCTCTTCTTTTCCTTTCTTTTGGCTTCGCTGGGTCTTCATTGCAGCTCATGGGCTCCACTAGTTGCAGTGCATGGGCTTAGTTGCCCTCTGGCATGTGGGATCTTAGTTCCCCAACCAGGGATCCAACCTGCGTCCCCTGCATTAGAAGGCAGGTTCTTAATCACTGGACCACCAGGGAAGTCCCTCTCCTCTCTTTTCTTCCTGGTAAAACCCCACTCCTGCTTCAAGGTCCAGCAAGTCACAGGAAGCTGCTGAGGGAAAGTGACCTTCCTGTTCTTACTTTCCAGTTCTCCATTAGGAGGACAGCTCAGAGGGGTGCTGCACACACAGGCAGGAGACAGAAACACAGACGTGTGAGGCACAGAAATTCCCAACAGCTCCAGGGACTGGTATGAGAGCTAAGGAAAGTCTAGAGGCTGGGAGTAAATGACGGCTGCTATTTCCTGCTGCTGGGTTAAGTGTCTAGTGTTCTCTGCTCGGTTGTCACCCTGAGCTCTGTAGTTACAGCCTTTCTCTCGCGATGCTGTCTCTGCCCGCCTGATCATGTGCAGGAGCCCTTGACTTTGAACACCCCAAATAGTCCTGTGGATTTCTCCATGTGATGATACACGCGGGATTGGCCATTGGCACGTGTCCATCCCACCTGGTCCTACAAGCCTCAGGACTGGTGGTTTATGACCAAGGAGATGGGGGTGTTTATAATGCAAGATCAACCTATTTCAGTGGATCCTAGATCTGGAGAAATAGGCTCTAACTATTAAATAAAGAGAGATGCTGGATCCCACACCCCCGCTCTCCCCCTGTTCCTATAATTCCTTTGATCTGTGTCCTAAAGGGAGCAGACATGGGTTCCTGGGAGGGAAAACTTTCTCTCTGTGTCTCTGTCTTTCTTTCTTTCTTCCCCTCTTATACTCTATGGATGCACCTCTTCACTCCTCCCTAAATAATCCAGTCTCATGCGTAATATTTTTTTTTTTCAGTTCCTCTTAAAGATGTACTCAGTGACTGAAAATAAACACCTACAATTTGCTGCAAGTTTTCAGACTTCTTTACCTCTCAGGCAGACACGAGAGCCCTTGGGAATCTGCATGTGGCCACCCTGCTGATTCTCACAGCCTCACTCTCTCCACCTGCCACCCCCAGAGGTGAACACTCCGCGGTGTGTGAAATACTTGGGTCTCTCCTTCCCCTGTTACACACTGCTGCCCTGCAGTGCGTCATCTAGCTGGGCGGCTTAGTATCTATCTGCCCAGAAAGTGGACAAGATCAAGGAGAAAAGGGAGCCCTCAAGGCCAGGGCCTTCCTACCCCAACTCATAAAAATGCGTCCCTGCTAGAGGACTTTGAAAGTAATAACATAAATATGATACTGTGGGCTCTTTTTTTAAATTTCAATAACCTGTATAAGAGTGTTTCATGGTAGTCCAGAAAAAGAGCATCTGTTCATATGTTCTATTTCCTAATGAAAAGAGCCTTGTGAATAAAGAAAACCAGGGGAACTCTGTTGATGTGAGAATGCCTCCTCCCTTTGTATATGGCATGATGCTCAGTGCAGGGTTGAGCACAGAGCAGCAGCTCACTAAACACCTCCTGTGTTTTGGGGAAGAGTGTCTGTCTCATCAAAAGTATATTTTTATCTCATCACTTATATGTGGAATCTAAAATATGATACAAATGAACTTATTTACAAAACAGAAACAGACTCCCAGACATAGAAAACAAACTTATGGTTATCAAAGGGGGAGGTGGATGTCGTGCCCGACTCACTGCTATCCTATGGCTCCTCTGTCCAAGGGATTCTCCCGGCAAGGATACTGGAGTGGGTTGCCATTTCCTTCTCCAGAGAGGGGATGGAGGAGGGATAAATTAATAATCTGGGATTAGCAGATAAAAACTACTATATATAAAACAGATAAACAACACTATCCTTTTGTATTGCACAGGGAAATACATTCAACATCCTATAATAAACCATAATGGAAAAAGAAAAAAAAAAGGATATGGCATAGAAAATGCATAGAATTTGGCCAAAACTATAATGAAAAGAATATTCTTGGCCCTAGTTTTTCTTATTAAATGGAAAAATGAAAATAAAATAATAATTAACTTTTTGAAAACTGTATTTTATCTCAGCTCCTACTCTGATAATGACAGCTCTTTTCTTCTATTTTTTAAAAAGCACTTTAAACATGCTTTTTAATATACCTGTGTGTCAAACTCTGTAGTAAGCACAGAACAGGCAAGAATTGGTTTATTTTTCACAGCAGACTTGGAGACATCACCATTTTACAGGAAGAAAAACCAAGGCCCAGAGGGCATGAGTGGGTGATCGCCACATCATAGCTAGTAAGTGGCTCGGCTGGGATTCGAACCCAAGTCTAATTGACTGGAAGTGTGTACCTTTAACCACTAAACACTGTCTTGCCAAAGCATGAGATGCCTGGGGTTAACAGAGTGGGCGATGAGCTGTTTTGAAACACACAGGAGTCCAAACACCCTTTCTTGGCTTGTCTTCCTGGCATCTTTGGTCAGCATGTCTTAATCATTCCCACGGCATCTCAGGGGCACTGAAGGGGAGGAGGCTGTGTTACTTTTTTATTAAACTCATTGCTTTCTTGTTAGTAAGAGATACTGAGCCACACCCAGAGTGAGCCTTGCTCCAAGTTCATGATTCACTGTTTCCTGATCTCGCAACTGTCTTCTGGACTCTCAGGTTCAGGAAAATTTCATAGAAGAGGAAATTAAGCTCACTTCGTCCATCCCAAGTGGTCAAGATGTCTAGAATTCCCATTCCAGGGTTTGGAAGCGCCTGGACAGCTACAGCAAGATGAAAACTCATTTCCTGTTTGCCATTTTGGTTTCTTCTGAAAGCTAAACATATCCATTTTCTTACTCTCTGGAAGTTTCCTCTCCTGTTTATTTAGGAGACTACCCCATTGCCTTTTCACTACCAAGTGAGGCAGAGCCCTTGCAGATTTCTAAAGACAAGTGGCTTCACTGTCCCGACTATCGTGTTAGTTTTCGATACTTAAAGGAAATGACTTGGGCAGCCCAGTACGACCCTCCGGCCAAGGGACCAAATTAGCACAAACATCACCCCAATCTAGTAATTACCAGCCCTTCCCTGAATATTTTTTGGGTTCAGAGTCACCAGAGGCTGGAATAGACTCCAGGACTCGCTAAAATATCAGTACTACCAGCTCACTCAATGGTGTGTTGGTTGGTGTTAGAAACTGCATGACCTTCAAAAAAGAAGTGCTTTAACAATTACTGATATAGCAATGGACAATAAAATCTGTTCACCTTCCCGCTCTCAGAGCAAATATTTGCTGGTTTAGATAACTTGCAAGTATTTTTCCCAAAGCCTGGTTTGTCTTAGGCAGGATAGACACATCCCTGGAAATGACTCTCTCCATCACCCATTCCCATTGCTGGTGCCACAGGCTACCATTAAGTTCAGTGGGCTTCTCTCTACATCTGTTTTTTGGGTCAATATATTGGAATGATAATATTCTCACCCTGGGGCTTAGAGAGTAGTGCTATGTACCAGATTACAATAATAAGCATGGTCTCCTGTCCCTTTCTTTAAAGAGAAGGGGGGGGGGGGGGGGGGAATAGATACACGTATATGTATTGCTGAGTCCCTTCGCTGTTCACCTGAAATGACCACAACATTGTTAATTAGCTATATCCCAATGCAAAATGTTTTTGGTGTTAAAAAATAATAATAATTTTTTAAAAGTAGAAAATTGCTCACAGTCCTCTGGGAAGTGTAGGCGTTTTCCATGGCTGGAACGAATTCATGGTCACCTAAAGAAATAGGAAATAAAATGTCTGAGGAGTTTACTCATCAACTGACAAGCTTGACCTGTCCTGGGAAGAAATTCACATAATGCATTTGTTCTGCCATTCACCAGACATGAACTTGACTTCTCCCACAGTCTGTGTTTGGTACTTGGTAGAATTTTAAAGACCAGAGATGTCTCAGCCCAGGTGGGACCACTGAGGCTTGAAACCTCACATTTCAGGTGACAGGTAGGTAGGGGGAGAGTGGAGGGGCTGATGTTAGAGGAAGAAACCAGAAGGAACTTGGGACACATTTGAAGAAAACCACTCCTTTACATGGATGTAGCTGGTGCTATGGTCCAGAAATAAACACCATATTAGCATAATGAGGAGACTTGGTTTAATTGCAATTCTTTAAAAAAAAAAAAAAATAACTGGGAGTTTTCCTTTGTTTAAAAGCTTGATGGGATACAGTGGAGTGACGTGGTGGCTTTAAAAAGCTAAAATAATTGTAGGCTCCATTAAATAGAAAAACAGTGTCCAGATCAGATCAGATCAGATCAGTCGCTCAGTCGTGTTGAACCCCATGAACAGTGTCCAGATAATAAGTAATAATAACAATATATGTGGGTCAAATAACAATTGAAAGGTACTTTCCACTCAAGGCATGGCAAGTTAACATAAATCATCGGGTATAATTGTGTATCTAGAGAAGAAAGGTATAGATGCCGGGCTCTGGAAATGGCAGGCATAAAGTCAGGGGAGGCTCTGAGTGTTTAGTTAGGATGGGAGAAAATCAAGAAACAACGTTGTTCAGCCGCCAAGCTATGTCCAGCTGTTTGTGATCCCATGGACTGCAACACGCCAGGCTCCACTGTCCTCTGCTATCTCCCGGAGTTTGCTCAAATTCACGTCCATTGAGTCGGTGATGCTATCCAACCATCTCATCCTCTAACTGTCTCCAAATATTGGAGGGGTTGCTGTGAGGAAGAAGCAGTGGGTTTTATTTTGGTAAAAGACAGAATTGGAGCAAAGAGTGAGTCAATGTCATGGGAAGGGCTGAGGAAGTCATTGTGGAAGGAAGTGGCCAGGAGGTGATTTTAGCTCAGTATAAGAAATCCACTTTCTAAAAAAGAAAAAAATTCTCCCAAACCAAAGTTTTGGGTGGAGAAACATCATTTTCAAGGGGTAGAGAGCTCTTTGTTGTCCACCAGAACATAAGCTAGATGGCTGTCAGGATTCGATGAGAGAGTTCCAGGATCAAGTAAGCTGTTAGCTGTCCAAGGTCTTATTCATCTCCAGGATGCTAGGTTTCCACGATGGGCCAGACCTGAAGTGGTTCTGCTAAGAGCCACTGGAAACCAGGGGCAAGGGGGAGTTCAAGTCCATGAGCTCATGGACCAATGTGCTTTTAAGCAGATGGATCACTCTAGATGCATTAAGGCTCCAGCCTGTTTCTCAGAGAAGGTTCTAGAGACGGGTCCTTTCTCTAAAGTAACAACAGGAGAGTAAGACTAGCAAGTTCTTCATGAGATGCCTGCTCCTTCTGTGACAAATATGAATGAGAAGTGTTGCTAGGTTACCAGTGACAGCTCCCATCAACGATTCTAGGTGCAGCTGAGGAGAAATGATGCTGATCTATGCAAAGGATGAAGAGAGAACAAAGGGAAGAAGGAAATATGGACTCCATCCAAATAGAGGGTTTCCTTGGGGTGCTGTCTATGAAAATAAGCTGTCGTTCCTGTGCTAATCCAATGCAAAGATTGAGAAGACAGACATACACAGGATGGTAATTCAAACAGACTAGTTCATCAGATTTTGTATAAATATAAAATGTTGATTCATTTCAGTACAAATTTTAATGTGGGAATATAACATTTTAAAAACCCGATTTATTGTCTTGTTCTACCAAGAACACTTTGAGGCTAGGATCCATGTCCTATTTATTTTGGTGCACTTGGAGTTTAGCACAACGTCTGGCACAGAGTGGAAGATACTATAAATGTTTATGTACTACACAGAAATGTGTGTTTTTTCTTTTTCTGGATAGTAGATAAGTTTTTGTGTCTGGACAAGATCACCATGATTTCTGCTTTCTTTGGTCTTCTCCTGTTGCCCTAGCCAATGCTTCTTCTGCTCTAAGTGGAGAATTGGGCTCTAAAGCACTTGATTCCAGCCTCTTCCATGGCAACCTCAGTTGACGTGTTCACTAATTCACTCATCAAATGTTTATCACATTCCTACTTTGTGTGAGTCATCGTGCTGGGGCTGGGGTACAGACAAGGCCAGGAAGACCCTTTTAAAAGAGCTTTGTTCAAAACCTCCTGTGATTTGTTTTTCCTTTGATTCAAAATTATGTTGACAAGTTTGGGTTGACCCCTGAACAACATGGGGGTAATCCATGTATAATTTACAGTCAGCCCTATCTACGGTTCCTTCTGCAGCCGAAGATTCAACCAACCATGGACCGTGTAACCAGCCGTGGACCATGTAACCAACTATAGACTGTGCAACCAACCATGGACCATGGATTGCCATAGCATTTACTATTGTAAACAATCCATGTAGAAGTGGACCCTTGCAGTTCAAACCTGTATTGTTCAAGGGTCATCTGTATAAACATAAAAAACACCCTGCCCAGGAAAATTACCCACCCTGAGTAAATCTGAGAAGATTCGACCCAAGCTTTAGACACTTTTTCATGTCAAAAAAGTAAAAATGATTACAATCAAATACTATTCATACTCGACTTCACCGAATCCATTGTTGTATAAAGAGAAATGGTTCTGACTATCAGACATCCAGAGGTGGACTCATACTCTCTGTACCTGCCACCTGCTCTCTTGTCAGCAGTTTTGAACAGATCAGCAAATAAGGAGAGATTTGAAAGGATTGCTGCAGCCACGCTGTCAAAAATCTGAATGTAAATTGGGTCGTCGTCTTAAAGAATTCTGTTCTTCGCTCATATCCTTGGACAAGCATGGCAACGAGATGATTAGAGAGACAGAAAGGAGTTGAGAAGAAAGCGAAGAAAAGAGAAAATCCAGCAGAACTTGAAGGTCAATTAAAATAAGAAAAGGCTGGAAGAAAGGGCACCATGGATAAGAAAGGAGGGGAGGAAGTGAGAAACTAAAAAAAGAAAAAAAAAAAAAAAAAACAGGAACTAGAATTTTTCAGAATCACTAGACTCTGGCTCAAATCTGATGGAAATATAGGCATTTCCTTGTTGCTGACCTGCAGGGACCCCTGGTGTTTGCGGCCAGTGATGGAGTGAATGGCACTAGCTGGATGCTGCCTGGCATCAAAGCTGGAGGAGTCTGATTGCAAAGGAGACCTAAATACAGGAACTGACGGCTGAAATGCATTTGGTGTCTATGACATAGTCAATCTCTCTGAGATGCAATCCCGGAAAATTTTATTTCCTCTTTCTGGGGTATAGCTAGGCATTTTAATATTACCTAATTATCCCCACCCTCACAATGTACTTTTTATAAAGGCAGCAACTGGGCAAGGGTTAGCCCAAGGGCCGCAGAGGCAGGAGGGTTCTTCGGCAGCCCACCACCCCTCTGCACGGGAGCTGGAGGAGTTCACAGAGAGGAGAGGTGCCAGAGCCCCCTCCCTGCCGTCCATAAACATTATAAAGATGGATAGGATCATGTTGGCAAACCATCCTGTGCTCCTGAGGGAGAGTTACAAGGGGAGTTACAAGGCTGTGATTTTATTATGCACAACACGCCATGTGCTTACTGCTGGAGAACTGAGATGCAAACTGTCTGCGGGTTGTAATTTCACTCTGCTCCTTCTGGGTTGGGGACCAGCAGCTTAAGTTTCCATATTGGAAAAGTCAGTTTCTTCATTGCTAACCACTCCAGTATATCACAGGAGAATGACAGAGTGGAGAAAGTTCGATAACAGTGGATCTATTGTCCTGGTGAGATTTGCCCAAAAGGGATGTTTCAGCCAGTGAGGAGCAAACCAGACAGATGAAGAACCTAGTCTTCACTGAGCTGAGATTCTCTATGAGCAAGACACCACTAAGCACAAAAAAGAAAAAAAAAATCAATAGCAAGAAAAGCAAGATCAAATCAGGCTCAGGTTTCAGCACCACGGGGAAATAACTGGGAGAAGGAAATTTTATTAAGATTGTTCCTCCAACCATGCCCATTCCTTTGAAGCATTTCTGCTTTAGCTATTCCAGTCCATTGTGGTGAGTGGAGGCCATCATGGGGCAGATTGATCTTGCACTAAACAGACATTTAGTTAGATATTAAATGTGTAACAACAGATGCATCTTCTTGGAGAAGTGTGTGAGAGGGTTACCCTCCACCCTCCAGACAGGTCCAAGAAGTACAGGGCTGCTTCCAAGAATTGAGTCTAGACTATTAGCCACGGCAGAAGAAGGACCCTCCAGAAGAAAGGAAGCACAGTCACAAGAGACTTGGAGCAATGATGCAAGATGGGGATTTTTTCCCAATAGATGGTGCTTAAGTCAACGACAAACCAATGACTGTAGCTACTCAGGGCTAATCCCAGAGCAAGAAAAAAAAAATGTTTTCTCGTCTTTCTCCTCTGTCCTACTCTTGGCAAGCCAAGGTAGTTATGAGTCCCTACCTCTTGCTCTGACACTTGACTGCAAAGCTCTACAAATGATCAGAGAGGCATCATATTCAAGGTGATGCAATCCAGCAAATTATTATTTTCTTATTTTATCGAGTGGCTGTTACAGGCCCAATGCTTTTCTGAGCACTGTAAGGTTAGAAAAGAAAAATGCTCTTTGCCCCTGTCCTGATGGAGGGCTTCAGACTCACCGACACGCCGGGAGGTAGTAGACACCACATCACAAGGTAGGTGTGACCCAGTGCCAAAAAGCATGGGACATAACATAGTCCTCATAAAATAGTTTCTCAGTCTTGAGAGATGACCCTGAGACTGACAAGGTTCCCCTGGTGCCTCCCCAACCTTTATCACATCCCAGGAACCCCACTGGGTGCATTGCTCACCCAGTTGAAGGGACGGTCCCACCTCCATCCTTAACACCAGGACTTGAGGCAGGGAGTATGTACACAGCCTGCTTTTGAGTGGAGCCTGATGGAGAGTGAAAAAGGTCATTTGGTAACCACAAAAGCCCCAAATCTGTTAAAAGTTTATTACCTTTGAAGGTCATTTTTAATTTTTTTACGTAAAGAGGCAGAAGCTCTTAAATGCTCTGCCTGTCTACCAGCTGTCCACGTCACCTGTAGAGAAACTGGGATCAGGGTACTTCCCTGGTGGTCCAGTGGTTAAAACTTTGGCTTCCAATGCAGTGGGTACAGGTTTGGTCCCTGGTCAGGAGCTAAGATCCACATGCCTCTTGGCAGAAAAAAACAAACAGGAGCAATACTGTAACAGATTTAATAAAGACTTTAAAAATGGCCCACATTAAAAAAAAAATCTTAAAAAGAAGAAACTGCAAACAAGGCTTAGCACTCACCTCCAGCAAAGTTGCACACGTGTGAGGAAGACTAAGATGGGCTGACCATTAAACCCTCACACAGGACTGGGTTAAACCCCCATCTAGAACTGTGGAGCAGTTACTGAGGACAGGGTACCATACTCCACCTCCTGCCATTCAGACCCTTTTATTCTTGCTCTGCTGAGTCCCCCCTGTGCCCCTCCACCTCTAGGAACCTACCTGCTCCAGGTTACAGAGCAGGATCATTCAGCCCTATAAAAATACGGCCTCTGAGCCCATGGAGGCACAAAAATCAAATCACAAAAATACGGCATTGAGAAGGTGAGAAGGACACAGTGCCAGAGAAGATCTGGCAGTTCTGAGTGGACCACACACAGCTCGGGCATCGGCTCAGCTGCGCCATGATTTTAAGAGGAGTTAATGAGCTCCAGGTAAGCTGCCTCTAAGGGCTTCTGTGGCCGCAAGGAAGATTCTGGTTAGGCATTCCCAGACCCTGCCCTTCTCACCTCACAGAGGCATGACCCTGCTCTCCAGGGACAGGTGATGGAAAGTGATGGACAGATGGGAGGAGGTTGCATTTCTGATAATTGAAAGTGGCAAGAGGGACCCGTTCACTGTCAACTAAAGCGTGCAGTTGGAGCTCGGGTTCCCCCAGGTCTTCTCAAGTCGCCACCTGAGCTCTGCCCCCAGCTCAAGATATGAGGTCCAGGAGAACAAAAGCCTGTCCCTTCAAGCCCTGTCCCCTCCCATCCCCCAGCCTGCAGGCCCCACCCCAGCAGCCTTCCAAGTGATAAGTAATCACCAAGCGCCCCCCTCCCCACCCACCCCCGCCCCCTGGTGACCTCTGATAAGGGCTTTCTAGCAAACGGGCCACTTCTGGTGAAAGCGGCCCAAACAGCTGAGTCATTGAAAGTGGCAGCAGTCACCAAGGATTTGTCAAGCCTGCAGGAAGTGGGAAGGAGATAAACATTCAGTAGCTGCACTGCCCACTGTCCATGCACCCCCATCTCTAAAGAGGATGCTTGCTGCTAAACAAGTCCTTCTGTCGACCAGCACCCAGCAGCCCTGAGCTGAAATGCTGGGCAGCTCCGATTAAGAAAGGTTCAAAGCAGCACTGAGCCCAAGAGCCTGGAGAGCGAGGGGCGGGCGCCTGGGAGCCCGGCGTCCTGCAGACTCACCTGGGACTATGAAAACTCCAGATCAATGAAACCAGAACTTCTTGGGTGGGGGCAGTGAAGCTGGGGATTTAGGATCAAGATTCTTTTAAACTTTTATTTGGAAATAATTTCAGACTTACTGAAAAGTTTCGAGACTGCTGCTGCTGCTGCTAAGTCACTTCAGTCGTGTCCGACTCTGCGATCCCATAGACGGCAGCCCACCAGGCTCCTCCGTCCCCGGGATTCTCCAGGCAAGAACACTGGAGTGGGTTGCCATTTCCTTCTCCAATGCATGAAAGTGAAAAGTGAAAGTGAAGTCACTCAGTCATGTCCGACTCTTAGCGACCCCATGGACTGGAGCCTATCAGGCTCTTCCGTCAATGGGATTTTCCAGGCAAGAGTACTGGGGTGGGGTGCTATTGCCTTCCCCCCACACGTACTAAAAAGAATCCCATGTGTCCTTTATACTTGTGAACACTTTAACCTTTTTGCTTTGTTATTTCTCTCCTCCCCCAACCCCGCTCTCTCCCCCGACCCACATACACATATAATATTAAGTTTTTTTTTTTCTAAACCATTTGAAAATGAGCTACATCCTGCCCCCTTTTCCCTAAACACCTCAGTGCATACTTCCTACAAATAGGGCCATTCTTCCATGTAACCACAGTACAGTTTCAACAGCAATAAATAGAACATTGACAGAATACTTTTGGAATCAGTCTGCTTTTTACTCTCAGGTGAGTTCCCTGTGCAGCCAAGTGAGACTCCCGGAGGCTGTTACAACTCACCCCAGGATCCTTGTTCCCGGAACAGGAAGCAGATGAGACGTTGATGGCCCAGATTAGGGTTTTCCACTCGATTGAATTTATTAATTTTTTACTTTTTGAAGGGCATTTAGTTAGCTGGGAAAGACTACAATGTAAATATTCCTCATTAGTTGGAAGGCTAAATAATTTACTTTTTTTCCTTTTCCTAGCCCCATCTTTATTCTCCCTCCAGACTCCCAAAGTTATTAACAAAGCAAACTGTTGTTATTGTTCAGTTGCAAAGTCGTATCTGACTCTTTGTAACCCCATGGACAGCAGCACACCAGGCTTTCCTGTCCTTTACCATCTCCGGGACCTTGCTCAAACTCACATCCATTGAGTCAGTGATGCCATCCAACCACCTCGTCTCTGTTGCCCCCTTCCCCTCCTGCCCTCAGTCTTTCCTAGCATCAGGGTCTGCACAACTGGGATTCAGAGGACACCTGGGTCTGGGGATTGCTCTGAAAATCTCTAACGATCCCTTTTTTTCTTTTGTGTCACCCGTCCCTCCATTTCCTCCTGGGGGACTTCTCTAGTGACCTGACTTGTTTCCTAACTAGCAGGGGATTTATTAACAGTCTGATATGGCACAGTGACCTCTTGAGAATGTACCCTGAACTTTGTTCAGACCGCTTCAGACTTGTACAGCTAAAGCGATCTCTCTCTTTTCTGGTAATTCACACAGGCAGCCTTTGAAGAGGCCTGTGGTGGTTGATTTTCTGTGTCTACTTGACTGGGTCCTGGGGTACCTAGGTGTTTGGTTAAATATTATTTGGGGTGTGTCTGTGAGGGAGTGTCTGGATGAAGTAAGTAAGTAAGTGAAAGTTGCTCAGTCATGTCCAGCTCTTTATGACCCCATGGAGTGTAGCTCTCCAGGCTTGTGTCTCCATGAGATTCTCTAGGCAAGAATACTGGAGTAGGTTTCCATTCCCTTCTCCAAGGGATGTTCCCAGAGATTCAACTCGAGTCTCCAGCATTGCAGGGGGATTCTTTACCATCTGAGCCACCAGGGAAGCCCAGGACATTTAAATCAATAGTCAGAGTAAGGCGGGGTCATCCACCCAGATCTGGCCTAAGCAAAACCAAAGGCTGGGCAAGGGAGAATTCATTCTCTCTGCTGCACTGCCCTTCAGCTGGGACAGTGGTCTTCTCCTGCCTTTGGACTTGGACTACAACTACACACGGGCTCTCCTGGGCCTCCAGCTGGCAGACCTTGGGGCTCAGCCTCTTCAGCCGCAGGAACCAGTTCCTTATAATAAATCAGATACATCAGTTTCTCTGCAGAAGGGAATGGAATGGGACAAAGGAAATTGAAGAGGGAATTTCCAACCTGGAAGGAGACAATTGGATATTCAGGGATGAGGGAAGGGGATGGTGGGCTTCAGATTCTCCAGGGGCCCGACCCCTCAAGGTATCCTTCTGAGGGGGGCACATCCTTAGGTGGGTCAGCTGTAAAAGATCCAGGTGAGGCTCCCCTAGGTCTGAGTCTGTTTCAGTGTGGGAGGAGCTGCCAGGCAGGCAGACAGCCTTTGAAGAATCTCTCTAACCAGACTGGATGCTGGGCAGGTGAGTACCCACCATTCCCCCACCTGAGGACCAGCTTCCAGGGCAGCCTAGGTGCCATCCAATAGACAGGACTAAGAACACCATGGAAACCCCAGGAATCCTATATGCCCTTGGGAAGGCCAGAGAATGACTGATGATAGGTTTCCTATCATCAGTCCTAAGAAACCCTCCTTCCTGTAAGTGTCTCAGGGCAATTAACACCTCTCATGGGTGCATGCCTGCGCGCACGCTCAGTCGTGTCCAACTCTTTGTGATCCCATGGACTGCAGCCCATGAGGCTCCTCTGTCAATGGGATTCTCCAGGCAAGAATACTGGCATGGGTGTTCCATTTCCTTCTCCAGGGATCTTTCTGACCCAGGGATTGAATCCCCATCTCCTGCATTGCAGGCAGATTCTTTACCTCTGTACCTCCTGGGAAGCCCAACTGATACCTGGAACATGATGTAAGGCCAAAATCCATCTCCTGTCCCAGTATTTCCCTTGGGGGAATCATATAGAAAGGTCCGTCTTCCTTACAACATGCCTTTAGCTATCTAATGATTAATAGAAGGGTTTCATGGATTGTTCCCTGGGGGAGGTGGGAGAGAGGCTCTAAATCCTCTAAAATTGTTTATATTCGCAAATCTGCATTTTTCTGGGGAGGGGAACCCATACACCTAATCAGATTCTCAAAAGGGGGTGGACCTAAAAAAAAAAATGCACACCACTGTTGTAGACTGAAAAGATCCTTTTGGTCAAATTGCCTGCTTCCTGGTCCACCTGCCCTAAACTGGTCGTTCGGTCATTCATAGTGAATGAGTATTTTTGGAAGCCCTCCCGTTCCTCAGGTCCTATGGCTCCAAGTGGAATAGCCTGCACAGAGCGGCTGGCTCTCATCTCCTGTCTTGGCTCCTCTGGTTGTGGGTTGGGCTGTACTTTTTAATCACAGTTCACTTCATTGCTCTCTTTCCACCTTAAAGCCTCAAATGGTTCTCATTGCCAACCCATCATCAGAGCAGTCAAGCAACACAGGCTCCGGGAAATTGAAATTTTCTGCTTTCTCTCATCCTGGCTCCACCTCCACCCTAAGAACGCCCTGAGGCCTCTTCTGGAAAACTTGTGGTCAGGTATTAGCAGAGTTCCCTCCTACAAGGACTGTTTGTAGTTTTATTGGAGTCTCGGGAAGAATGGAAAATCTTTACCAAAGGACAAATGCGTCTCTATTGGTGACACAGAAACCAGGGGAAATGGGACTGATCTGGGGTGGGATCAGGCCTCCCCAGGGGGCTTCCCAGGTGGCTCAGTGGTAAAGAATCTGTCTGCCAATGCAAGAGACATAGGTTCGATCCCAGGGCCGGGAAGATCTCCTGGAGGAGGAAATGGCAACCCGCTCCAGTAATCTTGCCTGGAGAGTCCCATGGACAGAGGAACCTAGCGGGCTACAGTCCACAGGGTCAGACACGACTGAGCGACTAAACACCACCACCAACAGGCCTCCCCGGAGCCTGGCGTCCTCATACCACCTGGGCAAGTTCCTTCTCAGTGGGTTGGCCCTGCCCACAGCGGCCCCTGCATCTCATTTGCCAGCTCAAGCAGCTGTTTCACAGCCCCATACCATACACCCACCACTCTTCTTCCTGGGCCTGTGTCCATGCTGTTAACCCTGCTGGGATGCCTTCCTTCCATTCTGAGCCCACACCAAGCTTCTCATCCTTTGTTCAAATCCTCACTCAATTTTCACCTCCTTTGGGGGTGGCACCCCACTCCAGTACTCTTGCCTGGAAAATCCCCACGGACGTAGGAACCTGGTGGGCTACAGTCCATGGGGTTGCTAAGAGTCAGACATGACTGAGCGACTTCACTTTCACTTTTCACTTTCATGCGTTGGAGAAGGAAATGGCAACCCACTCCAGTGTTCTTGCCTGGAGAATCCCAGGGATGGGGGAGCCTGGTGGGCTGCCGTCTATGGGGTCGCACAGAGTCAGACACGACTAAAGCGACTTAGCAGCAGCAGCAGCAGCATGAAGGTACAAGGCCTCTGGCCGCTTCCACAGCATCCTGTACTCTCTCGCTTTCATAGCATCTATTTTGTACTCAGTTACTCCTTTTTTTCTTGAATTCTCTAATTGCTTTAAGCAGGAAGGTCTTCCCTCCCCTAAAGAAATGATTCACTCTAGGGGCTACCGTTTTTCTTTCTTAATTGCAATTTCACTGTTTCCTGGTTTGCTGATCACTATAGAGATATTGTGAACAAAATACACATATTAATATGCAAATAGCTGACTCCCTGGAAAAGTTCCTGGTGCTGGGAAAGACTGAAGGCAGAAGGAAAAGAGGGCATCAGAGGTTGAGATGACTGGATGGCATCACCAATGCAATGGACATGAATTTGGTCATACTTCAGGAGATGGTTAGGGACAGGGAGGACTGGTGTGCTGCAGTCCATGGGGTTGCAAAGAGGTTGGACATGACTGGGTGACTGAACAGCAATAGAAGAGATACTGTGAACAAAACACGTATTAACAATTCATACTGCAAGTAATAAACCAAGAAGCCACATAGTTGTAATACTTTTCCAAATAATTGTCCCACTTTCTAGTTTAACTTTGAAGAACATTTTTCCTTAAAAAGAGCTATTAACCACCAGCATTTTCAAATGTTGACAAGTTGTTTGCCCTAAAGTCCCACTAATTCATGACTTAATGTCATGCGTATCACATACTGACAAGTCCCCAATTTGTCACAGAAACTAATACAGTTATTAGAGAGAAAATTAGGCTACCTCTACAAAAAGAGATTGCAGATGGCACCCCATTCTGAATGGGGGCAGTTTTCTTCAAAAAGCAATTGTACTAAAAAATAGCTTGGATGTAGACAATAAATAATTTAAAATGCTTGAGATGTAGTACATGCAAGAGTGGGATTCCTAATTATCATTCAGTTATGCCTCATATTATAGGCTTTACAAACGGCCATCACCCTGATGGTTTATGGAATGTTAGGCTGATATATGGGACTGTCAAAGCCTCCTGCAATTCAATAGCCTGCTACATTTCAGTTAATCAGAAAAACAACCACCCAGGATTCGACTTCACCTCTTAAAAAGCTTTCACACTTAGCTAAATAGGGAAAAAAAAAGAGACGAAGTATGTGACAGTTAGCTTTTTGTGTCAATTGGCTAGGCTGTGTGACAGGGACTCGCAAATATAGAGAGAAGGAATGTCAGAAAGAACCTTGGGATGTTGGATGGAAATTCAAGGTGTTGATATGAATGCATTTAAAATAGACATCTGTGGATGTGTGTGTATGTGTGTACACTTGTGTGTGTGTGTGTATTTTAATTTCGAACACTACGAGAGCCTGGGAGGAATGAGACTTTAGTCATGATGAGTGCAGTGAGCACCCAGAGGTCAGTTTCTTAATACTTCTCTCTGCTGAAAAGAACCCAAGATCCCTGGAGAAATGATTGATCCCAAGGTTGGAATTATTTCATGGTGAATTTAAAAACACCAGTGCCCAGGCCCTGTCTCAGACCAGTTTGTTCAAGATCTGCCAGGGCTTGACATTCTTTAATTTTTTAAGAAAAATAGTCATTTATTTATTTGGTCATGTCGCGTTTTAGTTGTGGTCTGTATGTGGCATCTCTGTTGTGGCACACGGATTCTCTAGTTTGGCAGACTTAGTAGCTCCGTGACATGTGGGATCTTAGTTCCCCGACCGGGGATCGAACTCATGTTCCCTGCATTGCAAGATGAATCCCTAATCACCGGACCCCCGGGGTCGGGGGGCCTTTCCCAGGTGGTTGTGAAGCAGAACCTCACCATCTCGGCCACCATCTGCACAGAGGTGATTTCTGCTCTCTATCCGCGGTCTCAGGCAGGCCTAGGCTCTACAGCCAATTCAGTCTGTGCCAGGAATGGTTTCAGGAGCTCCAGGCTCAGCGTGAGAGCAGCCCCACTCCTATCAGCCATGCTTGGCCCTTGTCCTTTGATTCTGGGCTCTGGCTTGGCCTTACCGTGTCCTCCCGCCATGTATCCCAGTGACCAGAGCTTTACTCTGGTTATCTCAGTCCCATTTCCCGATTCTCCAAGGGTCCCCCCTCTTGCTGTCACTGGAGGGAGCGGGGCTGTGTCACCAGCTGTCAAGATCCTTGGATGCCAGCTCTCTTCCGGCCTGTCCACTCCTGTGTGCAGCTGCCAGGCTCCCCAAGCAGTCCTCCACCCTATTTGGGACACCACATTACTCTCCCCTGCAGACCCTCTGCGTGCCACCTTTCTGTCTGGAACCCCCACCACCACCTGTCGCAGCTTTCCTAGACAGGTTCTCTGCCCACCCTGGTACTGAGATCCCCCCAGAACATCTGCCTTCCCTCCCATCCCCGCAGCATCTCGATGTCCATTGCCACACCTCACATGTTAGCCTTCAGTGGTCTGCTTTGTGTACTAGATTAGATTCCACGAGGATAAGAGCCATGTCCTGTTCATTGCCGGACGCCCAGTACCTATTAGCACAGAGTCCCAAGGCTGTAGTTGGTACCTGGCGTGCAACTGTGGAATGAATGAATGAATGCCCATATGCATGCAGGTTCTGCTTGGCCGTCCTTAGCAAGGTCAAATTCCATCACCAAGTAAATAGCATTATTTGCACAGGCCTGGACACAAAGCATGATGGGACTACAGCAAGGCCATCACTCTGGGGAGCCCAGTGTTCTATCCCCAAAAGACAAACAGCATACTGACTTCTCAGGCAGTCATGGTGGGCCTGTCTTTCAGGAAGAGCAGGGCAGGAGACTTTCAAAACTCTCTTCTTGAAATTGAGAAGAATAAACATCCAGAATAAATGTCTCTTGGGACTTCCCTGATGATCCAGTGGCTTAGACTCAGGGCTCCCAATACAACGGGCCCAGGTGTGATCCCTGGTCGGTGAACTAGGGCTCTCCTAGGTGGTGCTAGTTGTAAAAGAATCCTCCTGCCAATGCTAGAGACCCAGGAGACTTGGGATTGATCCCTAGAATGGGAAGATTCCCTGGAGTAGGAAATGGCAACCCACTCCAGTATTCTTGCCTGGAAAATCCCATATACAGAGGAGTCTGGCGGGCTACAGTCCATGGGGTTGCAAAGAGTCAGACACGACTGAGCGACTAACACACACACACAGTCAATTTCTAGGCTCATTAGTAAACCCTAGGTATAATGGCACCCCACCCCAGTACTTTTGCCTGGAAAATCCCATGGACGGAGGAGCCTGGTAGGCTCCAGTCCATGGGGTCGCTAAGAGTCGGACACGACTGAGCGACTTCACTTTGACTTTTCACTTTTATGCATTGGAGAAGGAAATGGCAACCCACTCCAGTATTCTTGCCTGGAGAATCCCAGGGACGGGGGAGCCTGGTGAGCTTCCGTCTGTGGGGTCGCACAGAGTCGGACACGACTGAAGCGACTTAGCAGCAGCAGCAGGTATTTTCTCTACCTTCAACTATGTGCTTGTGTATTCAGAACAGTCTCACAAAATAAAAGTTTTATGAGGTCAGAAGTGAGGCTGCCCCAGCCCAGGCTCAGAGCTGGCTTCATGGGGACTACAACTCCTCATCCAGCAGGGGTCCAGCATGGTCGAGCAGTGAGGTCCAGGGAGCCCTGCCTGAAACTTCCAGCCTGGCATACCTCAACTCTCACCCCACATTCTAAAACCCTGAAGCTGAAGACTGCTGATCCAAGGAGAGCAACCCTGATCCTCTGCAAGGACGATAACCGAATATCCTTGCGTAGGAAGGAGAGGGGTTCAATTCAAAGAAAGAAAAAGAAAAAGATGAAATACAAATGTAAAGGTTTTTAAAATGTTCCGCATAAGAGCCAAGCTAACCTATCTTTCATTTACCTAACTTAAAAACACGTGCTCTGAAAAGCACTCAAACAGGCTTCTGGCCAAGATGGAATAATGGAGACCAGATTTATTTTACCATCTGAAATAATGAAAACCATATGACAAAGTCATGGCACTCAATTTGCCCAAGAGAAATAAAATCACATCCATGCAATTCTGGAGCATGGATGTTTAGATTAGCTTTATGAGTAATAGCCAAAAAGCGGAATATTCACTGGAAGGACTGATGCTGAAGCTCCAATAATCTGGCCACCTGATGCAAAGAACTGATTCATTGAAAAAGACCCTGATGCTGAGAAAGATTGAAGGTGGGAGGAGAAGGGGACGACAGGGGATGAGATGATTGGATGGCATCACCGACTCCACAGACTTGAGTTTGAGCAAACTCTGGGGGATAGTGAAGGACAGAGAAGCCTGGCGTGTTGCAGTCTATGGGGTTGCACAGTTGGACACAACTTAACGACTGAACAACAATAAGAACAACACAGTGAAAATAGACCAAATGTCCATCAGGAGATGAGTGGATAAATAAACTGTGGAGCATCCATATGGTGGAAACCTCTGGAGGAAAAAAATGCTATTAAAATTTAATTAATGGGAAAGATAGGACATAAATAAAAAGAGATTCTGGAGAGAATTCAGTGCATGGGAATGATAGCCCCGTTCAATGTCACTTAATTTGATGGGCAAGACGGAGAATCGAGAAGAGTTCCCAGATCTCTCAGCTCCACGGCAGGAGCCTTTGCAAATCAAGAGCAGGGTTTCCTCTCTGGGTTGGAAGATGATGAATGGGCTTCCTCTGCTATCATCCTCCTGTCTGGATGCAGCCAGGGGACCAGGAGATGAACGTGTTTCTGTGTGTGTGGGGTTGGGGGGAATGCTTGGAGGGGAGTATTATATAAGACCAGGATTCAGGATATCTCTCTGCTTTCTGTCTGGAGGGAGGCAGAGTGGGTCTTGGGGACCAGCCCATAGACAGAGCATAGAACCTATCTGAGGGTTAGCAACAGTAGCATCAGCATCCTGGGTCAGCAAGCAGAGGCTAGAACAATTACAGAGGAGAACTGATAACTATGGAAGGAGATAAGAGGACCTAGCTCTTTCTGCCTGAACTTCCATTAGAACCTTGTTACCAGACAGTGAATCAAAAGCAGAGCTGTGGTCTGACTGCTAAAAAATAAAATAATATAAAATTAGAACAAAATACACAAATAAAATATAATAAAATACAAAAGAGCATAAAATAGCAACCTTTTCAAAAATTAGAATTTCTGCCCATGGCAAAATAGTAGCAAAGATGTGGGTCCACGGTATCTTCAATTTTTCTGGTAGGAATGTAAATTGTTAAAACATTTGGGGAGCAATCTGGCCTTCTCCTGTATTGTTGATCATCTGCCTTCCTTATATTTCAAGCTATCCACCCCAAGAATATACCCCTGAGAAACTCTTGCGTGTGTGCCTAAGAAATAATGTTTGATGTTCATAATAACACTGTTAGTAAGAGCAAAATAAAACTATAAACAAATAACCCAAATGCCACAAACTAATGAATAGATAAATAAAATATGGAATGTTTTTTGGCAATAAAATGAAACCCCGATACACACTACAAATGTGGATAAATCTTGAAAAGATTTTGCCAAATGAAGGAAGCTAGTCACAAATTATGACTCCATTTATTTGAAATGTTCAGACAGGCCAGTCTATAGAGACAAAGTAAGTCAGTGGTTGCCAGGGACTAGAAGAATTAGAGAAACTGGTGAGTGGCTGCTAATGGATATACAAGGCTTCTCCTTAGGGTGATGCAAATGTTCTAAAATTGGCTGTTGTGATGGTTATACAACTCTGTGAATAAACTACAAAGCCATTAAATTGTACCTTTTAGATAGATGACTTGTATGGTATGTGAATTCTATTTCAATTAAGCCATTAATTTTTTTTTAAAGCCCAGAATGCCCAAGAATAGGAAAATGAGTATATGTGCTGCTGCTGCTGAGTGGCTTCCATTGTGTTTGACTTTTGGATACTATGGACCATAGCCCACCAGGCTCCTCTGTCCATGGATTCTCCAGTGGGTTGCCATGCCCTCCTCATGAATATATATACACTGCTATATTTACATGACAGAGTACCATACAACAACGGAAAATGAATGAACCACAGTTACATGTGTCAACCTAGGTGAATGTTGGTAACATTGGTATAACATTGGTGGGTAACACTGACAAGAAGAGCAAGTCCCAGAAACCACCTAGAGGATGCTCTCCTCACAAACTTCAAAAACAAAGTCAAACTGAGCAATCTGTTGTTTAGGGGTGAAAGTATATGTGATAAAATAGCAACAATAGAAAAAAAGGGAAAGGATAAATACGATAGATAAACACGGGAGCTCTGAGTTGGGGAGGAAGGGGCAAGGGACAGAGAAGCACCAACGGTGACAGGATCTCATGAATTACAAATTTTGACTAATCCAGTCCTGTGCTCCTGAAAACCAAGCTGCTTCTTCCTTTCCTCCTCTCCCGTTTCTTCTTTTTCTCTTTTTCATCTTTTCCTTCTTCCTCTCCTCTTTATTCTTATTTTCATTAATAGTATTGTTCAGTTGCTAAATCATGTCCGACTCTTTGTGACCCCATGGACTGCAGCACGCCAGGCTTCCCTGTCCATCACCATCTCCCTGAGTTTACTCAAACTCATGTCCACTGAGTCAGTGATTCCATCCAACCATCTCATCCTCTATGTCCCCTTCTCCTCCTGCCTTCAATCTTTCCCAGCATCAGGGTCTTTTCCAATGAGTTGGCTCTTCTCATCAGGTGGCCAAAGTATTGGAGTTTTAGCATCAGTCCTTCCAGTGAATATTCAAGGTTGATTTCTTTTAGGATTGACTGGTTTGATCTCCTTGCAGTCCAAGGGACTCTCAGGAGTCTTCTCCAATACCACAGTTCAAAAAGCCTCAAATCTTTGGTGCTCAGCTTTCTTTATAGTCTAACTCTCACATCCATATTAGCATTACAATAAAGCCAGAACCAAGTTAATCACTATCTACATGGTTGGTAGTGTCTTTGATCTTCACCATGAAATAAGAAATATTGCATTTCCCACTTTATAGACAGGAAGCAGAGATTTAGAGGGGTCACACACTAGCAGGTAGTGGAGCCTAGATCTGACTTCATGACCATCAGACCCCTGAGCCCTTGTGGTTACTCTCCCCTACACTAACCACTCATCCCCCTCCCCAGTCCTCCCACAAGACAGCAGCTCAGACTGGTGGGCTCCATTAGGACCATGAGCAGATACCATCAGTGCGATCAGAGTTGGCTGTGGGCACAAGGCAATAAGGAATTCCTTGGAAGAGTGCTGCTTAGCATCAAAAGAATGGCTGCCATTAGGGGAAAGGAAATGACAATGAATTATCAGCTAACTCAGGGACATTACATTACAAGCTGATGCTGGGACAGAGCAACCTTCTAGGAAACAGGAAAGGAGGTGAGCTGATGGTAACACCTCTCTACCCAGTGTGCAGGCGTGGGGCCAGGACTGACCACCGTGAGCCACCTTTCAAAGGCATTTCCACTGGCTCCTGTTTTATTCAGCTGGAACTTGCCTTATTCTATTCTAAATGAAGAGTTAAGCGGCAGCTGTCTTCTGCATTGCATCCCCTACACCAGGGCATCCTCTCCTCGTTGGTCTTCATTGCCGGAGAAGGTCCGCGTTTCTCATCCACAATGGCAAGGCTTCTTTGAAGAAGCTTTAGTGAGCATTCCAGTCTTTCTGAGCCACAGTCTGGGGCTTCATCAAAGAAAACACTCGGATCAGATTAGAACATCAGTTAGGGAAGAGTAAGGGGTGCTGGGTTAAGTAGTCTTTCCAGACACTTGTCCTCTGTCAATCCTCTTTGGATAAGTTCAGTGTTCACACTAATTCTCAACCCACAAACCTCTTAATATACTGTAATTTCTGTTTTTGGATGGAGAGCAGGAGGAATTCTGGTACAGCACTTCAAAAAAATCAGGCATTAATATACCGGGAGGGCACAGTCCTCCCGGTGCCCACTTAGCAGTTTCCCGGTATGTCCCGGAAGCAGTCTACATCCCCTGAGAGCAGAGGATGCTCTGTGGGTGGAGATGGTGAGTCTTCAAGGACACTGGAACACCAGGATAGCAGTCCCAGAAGGGAAGAAGCGGACCCTGAGTCGGAACCATAGCTCACCAAGTACATGAACCAATCCATTTCCTGTATGAAATGGTCCTTATGAGCAAAATAAAGGACCCAGTTCTTATGCTCCAGAAACCTGTACTGCAGCTGGTGACCTGATACCCTGATTTGAGGCTTGCTCCACATTGCCACTCAGGATCACTCAAGGACTCCGCCACTTCTCTGAAAGCAGACACTCCAGCTTCAGAGTTCAGGAAATGTTTCTTCCTTGATACCATCCCACTCTGTTCCATTTTCACTACTGCTTCTGTCTTTGGCATACGAGTTTCAGAAGACACAGGTCACTTGACGACATCATACTAAGTGACATGAGGACACAAAAGGACAAGTATTGTATGATTGTACTTATATGAGGGGCCTGGAATAGTCAAATTCATTGAGGCAGGAAGTAGAATAATGGTTTTCAGTGGCTGGGATGGGGGCAAATGGGGAGTTAGTGTTTAATGTTATGTTGAGGATTCCCTGGTGGCTCAGATGGTAAAGAATCTGCCTGAAATGCAGGAGACCTAGGTTCGATCCTTGGATTGGGAAGATCCCCTGGAGGAGGGCATGCTAACCCACTCCAGTATTCTTTCCTGGAGAATCCCATGGACAGAGGAGCCTGGCGGGCTGCAGTCCACCGGGTCGCAAAGAGTCAGACATGACTCAGTGGCTGACACTTTCACAACGATGATGAATAAATTCTGGAGATGACGATGGTGATGGTTGCACAGCGATGAGAGGGTACTTAGGGCCACTGAACTGTACACTTAAAAACGGTTAAAATGCTAAATTTTATACTATGTATATTTTACTACAATATAAATCTCAGTTCTTAATGATAAAAAAAAAAAGAAGACGGAGTTCAGGTGGAGCTTGTTATAGGTCTTCACGGTTTAAAGAAGATTCACTCAACTGGACGTGCACTCATGAGCACCACGCCCAGTGATGTAGCAGTGGTGCCCACGGTCTTGTTAACTGGGCTGCGGTCAGCAGCAGCTACGGGCACTGGACGAAGGCCTGGGAGCTCTTCCCGCTGGTCTGGAATCTGGAGCGGGAACAGAGAGGCAGTGCGCCAAAGGCCAGCCAAGTCCTGCCCGCCAAAGCCAGATGGGTGTTGGGTGGCTCACATATGTGAAGGCTTTGAAATAAAGAGGGTCTGATCTCAGGGAAACAGATGCTGCCTGCTTGCCTAATTAGCCATTTTGGAAGAGAAGGTCGCATCTTTGGCCCTGGAAGCATTTCCAGGTTGAGGGAATTCTCCCCACCTCCCACCCCCACCCCCCAGCTCGAGCAGGCGCTGATCAGAACTGGGGCCCAGCAGTCTACCTGGCTGAATGGAGGACACTGAGGTGCTCTTAAGCCGTAAATCAGTGTCACAGTCACAGGTCTCCATGGCAACCTTTCACACTAAAAGAAGGACGTTTGTAAATATGCATGTTGCAAGCCTTCCCTTTTGATTCAAAATATCAGCCTTTTGAGAACAATTTGCTTTGCCAGCTGTGCCCTGCTGCGGGAAGAGTGAGGGCCTTCTGGCTCGCCCACCCTGCTTCCTGGCGGCCCTTCACTCCTGAGCTCAATGGAATCAAGTGGTAGATGTGCACTGCGCTTCCTTTCCGGGCCCAGCACCCTGCGAGGAGCTGGAGATGCAGAAGGAGGGGGCGTGCACCCCGCCCAGGGGTCCCTCGGCACCCTGCATCTCCTCCGCCTGGTCCCAGGCCCTCAGGGGACCTAAGCACTGGGTGTGAGTCGTGGGGCAAACTGTCTTGCCTGTTTCCCTACAGGAGTTTCTCTAAGGTGTGCATAAGACTCACCTGCGGAGCTTTAAAATTTATGGACAGCTGATCCAGCGCAGAAGTCTCTTGGTATTTACACTGGTTTGATTCCTGGGTCAGGAAGATCCCCTGGAGGAAGAAACAGCAACCCACTGCAGTATTCTTGCCTGGAGAATCCCATGGACAGAGGAGCCTGGTGGGCTACAGTCCAAATGGTTGCAAAAGAGTCAGCCACGACCGAGCGACTAAGCACACAGGCACACTTAATCCGGCATGCTGCTCTTTTGGTATTTACACAGAGGAGTTAAAAACTCATGTGCACACAAGTGCCTGCCCATGTACATTTATAGCAGCTTTATTAATAATTGCCAAAACTTGGAAGCAACCCAGACATCCGTCAGTAGGGGAATGGATAAATAAACTGTGGGACAGTCAGACAATGGGATATTATTCAGTAATAAAAAGAAATGAGCTATCAAACCACAGAAAGACATGGAGGAAACTTAAACGCATGTTGTTAAGTGGAAGAAGCCAGTTTGGAAAGGCTGCATACTGTATGGTTCCAACTGTTTGATATTCAGGAAATGGCTAAACTACAGAGACTGTAAAAAGGTCAGTGGTTGCTGGGGTCTGTCAGGGGCTGGGGATGGAGGTGGCAAGGGATGAAAAGTCAGAGCAGAGAATTTTTTGGGCAGTGGCAATACTCTGTATGATACCATAATGGTAGATGCATGTCATTATTATATATAACAACAGAGTATATAACACCAAGGGTGAACCCCAAGTATAAACTATGGTCTATGGTTGATTGTGATGTGTCAATCCAGGTTCATCACTTGTAACAAATGCACCCCGCTGGTGGGGTTGCAAAGAATCAGACACAACTGAGCAATTAACACACTTTTATATAATCAACAAGGACCTACTATAGAGCACAGGGAACTCTGCACAGTGTTATGTGGCAGCCTGGATGGGAGGGGTGTCTGGGGGAGAATGAATACATGTGTATGTATGGCTGAATCCCTTTGCTGTCCACCTGAAACCATCACAGCATTGTTAATCAGCTATGCTGATTATCCATATCAGCATATGGATATGGAGCATATCAGCTCCATATCTCCAATATGGAGAAGGCAATGGCACCCCACTCCAGTACTCTTGCCTGGAAAATCCCATGGATGGAGGAGCCTGGTGGGCTGCAGTCCACGGGGTCGCTAAGAGTCGGACACGACTGAGCGACTTCACTTTCACTTTTTCGCTTTCATGCATTGGAGAAGGAAATGGCAACCCACTCCAGTGTTCTTGCCTGGAGAATACCAGGGGCAGGAGAGCCTGGTGGGCTGACGTCTATGGGGTCACGCAGAGTCGGACACGACTGAAGTGACTTAGCAGCAGCAGCTTAGCAGCATACTCCAATATGTGTGTTAATCACGCAGTCGTGTCCTATTCTTTGCTACCCTATGGACTGCAGCCTGCCAGGCTCCTCTGTCCATGGGATTCTCCAGGCAAGAATACTGGAATGGGTTGCCATGCCCTCCTCCAGGGGATCTTCCTGACCCAGGGATTGAACTCCTGTCTCTTACGTCTCCTGCATTGGCAGGCAGGTTCTTTACCACTAGCGCCACCTGGGAAGCCCAGACCTCCATCATAGGATGTATTATTAATAAAGTCAGAGTGGATCTTTAGTGGCCACAATGAGCATGCCCCTGCCCTAGGATCTAGCGGAGCGTCTAGGACCTGGTGGACACTCAGCAAAAATGAATACAATATGGAGCTATTTTTGGAATCTCTCTCTCCCACTGTCTCTGACCCTTTCTGTCTTTCTCTGCCTCTCTCTCTCCTCTGGCATCCTTCGTGTCTGGAGTCAAAGAGGTGTCCTTTGTGCTTCTGGTCTGGGAGGCAGTGTCAGGGGACAGAGGACACTCTGATGACCACAGCCGGGCTCCAGGGCAAAGCTCTGGTCCACGTGGCCGCGCCAACCCTTTCTGGGCACCGCCTCTGGATACAGTCACTTCTTTGTTGCTACTGTCTGAAACTTCACAAAATTACTCCCTTGGATTCACCAAAATACTATTTCTCATCCCAAAATAGCTTCTTAACAGCCATGCCAGCATTTTTGACCCCCTGGGCTGTAAATTTCTCCCAAAGTCACAGCATCATGAGAATGAGGGCATTCTTAGATCTCGTGGAGGCCGGGTCCCGTGTGCCAAGATGCCTCAGGAGCCAGAGACGAGAGCCACATCCTCAGGTCACACCGAGGCGACTCACGATCAAAGCCAAGTTCAGGGCGTGGGGGGAGAGGCCCAGCCGAAGATGGGCGGGGCCCATCACGGCTGTGGGATCTCCTTCCTCCCTGTTGCCACCTCTGTCCCACCTGAGACATCAGTCTTCCTGATGCTTTCCCAGCCTCAGAGTAAAGCATGGCTCTTCCTCAGAAGAGGAGGTCAGGGAAGGGAAAAGAGGTGAGGTCAGGTTTCAGTTGAGAGGCTCAGGGAGGGAGGGTGAATCACACGGGGGCTTTTAACAGGGTTTCCAATGTCTTATCCACGTGCCTGCAGTGTGGAGTGAGCCTGGCAGCCACACCCAGGCACCGAGTCCAGCCACCACCTCCTGCAGCTATTTTTACTGTGGGAGCTTTCCTGTGAACACAGTCAGAGGCCTTTGAACACAGTTGTGTGTCCAGTGCTGCCTCAGCGCTGGGGGTCAAGGGGTAGGGTCGGGGGGTAGGAGTGGAGGGCAGGGGGTGAGGTGGGGGCGGAGAAAAGCCAGGGAAGCCAGGGTGGGCCTGGGACCCAGGGACAGCTGGGATTTGCTCGGGGAGAAGCCCCCTCGGTGGGTGTGAAGCGCTGCCTCCTATGCTTTATTTCAGCATCTCCCCTCCCAAGGTCCTTGCTCTGGGGGTTAAGAAGCACAAGATCAGATAGAACACAGGTGAGAAAACTGGGGACCAGAGGGGTTCTCTGTACTTAGTGAAAGTGTTAGTTGCTTAGTCGTATTCTACTCTTTTGCAGCTCCATGGACTGTAGCCCACTAGGCTCCTCTGTCCTGATTTTCTCAGCAAGAATACTGGAGTGGGTTGCCATTTACTCTTCCAGGGGAATCTTCCCGACCCAGGGGTCGAACCTATGTCCCCCTGTGGCTCCTGTGTTGGCAGGGGGATTCTTTACCACCGAGCAATCTGGGAAGCCCAGAGGGGTTATGTCCAAACCAAAGTCAAGTCTGAGCCTTCTGAGCAGTGTGGTTCCATGTGGATGGATCCAGCACCATCTCATCACCCCCGCCCCCTACCCCGGGATGCAGTCCAGTCTGACTCTGGGCCTGAGAAAGGCTCTGGGAGAGCTTAATGTATCAGGAACCAGGCTTAGTTGAAAGTCACAGACTTAAAGTTCTCCACGGGCCCTTTTGTTATGTCTCCAACATGGACTGCTGTTGTGTCTCAACAGACACATCATACATACTTGGCTTTGACAGGAAAAGGACTGTTTAACATAGAACATAAAAGCATAAGAAACAACATTCTATTCTGGGGGGAGAGAGAGGCCCCTGTGTGGTGGGGAAGGGGTCCCGTCTCTACCTGGTGGTTTGATAAGCTCCTCGCTCCAAGGTGGGGAGAAGCTCGCGCTGGTCCAGAAAGTGTCAGTCCCTTGCGCAGGCTCCAGACAAATCCGAGTTACATTGAAACAGTTACTAGCCCAGCGTCCACTGCCCCTCTTTCCTCCTGTTTTGATCAGAGGATTTCAGATCCATCCCTGTTTGTGGGAGAATATTTTTAGTTCTTTCTCTGTCTCAACCGTGCCTGCAAGTGATCCCATCAGTTTAATGAAGGAGAAAAACACCAGTAATGATGATGCACAGCAAAACCCTTAGTACAACCCTGCCCCCCAGGGAAAGAGTGGATTTGGATTTTTATTTTAAACAGTTTATCCAGAGGTTGCTCTAGAATCACCTGGGAAATTTAAAATAATCCCTGTACTCTGGACATTGGGCTCAGGGTTTTGTTTTGTTTTGTTTTGTTTTTAACTCTTCAGATGATCTCAAAGCGCCACTGAGTAGAGGACCCGTGACGTGAACCAGTGTTTTTGCAGGTTTCTGTGTATGTGAGTCATCCTGGAGCGCTTCCCTAGTGGCCCAGACTGTAAAGAATCCACCTGTAATGCAGAAGACCTGGGTTCAGTCTCTAGGTTGGAAAGATCTCCTGGAGAAGGGAATGCAACCCACTCCAGTATTCTTGCTAGGAGAATTCCTTGGACAGAGGAACCTGGTGGGCTACGGCCCTTGAGGCCCCAAAGAGCTGTAAATGACTGAGCAGCTAACACACCTTCACTTTTTTCTGGGCTTCCAAAACCTAGGATGTTCTAGAACAAGGGCACCTGGTGGAGCACAGGGTCCGGGGATTCCCGATCCTAACTAATCATCAGAATAACCCAGGAGCTTTCTAAAAATTCATGTATTCCAGGGCTTCACCTAAATAGCCTGTCATTCAGCATATTTTAAAATAGTCGATTTGAGTTCTGGCGGACTCGGGAATCTAGTCCACCCTTAGCCTCACCTCCTGTCCCCTCACACAGACGTTTTATGGAAGAAGAACCCTAGGCATGGGATACTCTCTGATGAATCGACATTTTCCTGCTGTGAGAATTGACTGAGTCAGAAAAATAAAAGCTTGAGTGAGCGATAGGCAGACCTCCTTCCAGGTCACGGCGTTTGGGGAGCCAGGTTCTGGCTGATAAATTCAGGTGCGGTGTCTGCCTTGGCTTTGTTGGCTGACAGGCTAATTTTATGAGACAGTAGGACAATGGTCAGGTACACAGATAGCTAATAAATAAGGAGGCTTGGTCCAGCTGGAAGAGAAGATCTTGTGCTTGAGCAGGGCGCCATGCCCACGCACGGGAAAGGGCAGTGATGCCCCTCCCGGCCGCCCACCCCTCCAAGGGAGCTGGATGCAGCCCTGTCACGGTATTCTCTCCTCTTCTGATTCTCCAGGAATCCTCACATCCTTTCAAAGACAGATGGTGACGATTTTTAAACAAATCCCAGCCAAGATCCTCACCAATGAGTAGAAACACTTCTGCTTATCCCCCAGCGACTTCGGGCAGCAGCTCCACCACAGCCCCTCGTCTGGTCAGGAGGCTCCTGGTCCATCCGCCTGTGTAGATCCAGCTCTGCTCACAACGTGCGAGGGAGGTGGGCTACTCTCAGGCCTGCCCGATGTTTCATACCCAGACCTGGGGCCTGTGCGCCCCCAACCCTGCCCGAGATCCACTGAAAACACCCCCGAGTAGATCTTGGAGATACGTTCATAGTTTGTTTGTTTGTTTTTTTCTGTAAAATTTATTTATTTATTTAGTTTTGGTAGCTCTGGGTCTTCACTGAGCAGGCTTTCTCTAGCTGCAGTGAGCGGGGACTACTCTCTATTTGCACTGCACAGACTTCTCATTGCAATGGCCTTTCTTGTTGCAGAGCACCAACTCTAGGAGCATAGACTCAGTAATCGCAGCTCCTGGGCTCTAGATCACAGGCTTAAGAGTTATAACGCATGGGCCTACTTGCCTGTGTCATATGGAATCTTCCCGGATCAGGGATGGAACCCGTGTCCCCTGCATTGGCAGGATTCTTATCCACTGTACCACCAGGGGGATCTACTCGTAATTATTAAAGTGATTTTTTTTTTAACCACTAGACTCTTCCCTGTAAGAATGCTTGATTTTTTTTGTTGTTAAATTAAGCACATATATTCCATTTTAAGTACTAACCCATATTTAATCGTCCATCAATATATTTCCTGAGCACATACAATGCATCAGTAAACACCATATTTGTATAGTTTAATGCCACAGTCCTGCTGGGTAGATATGATGGCTGCATTTTACATAGAAAGAATCTGACGTTCAGAGATCAGATTCGTTGAGATCACACAGCCAGAAAGCCATTTAACTATGGCTTGCAGCCAAATCTCTCTGGCTCCAAAACACCTTCTCCTTCCCTGAAATATGCCTTCACAATGACAGGCCTTTCTCTTTTCAGAGATGTAGGAAGGCTGCTAATTGTAATTTTTTAAATGAAAGATATTTTCATTTAAAGAAAAACGAGAAAAGACAGGAGAAAGTCAAGAGACAAGCACCAACAGAAAGTGGTTTCAACACATAACAACTTAATATTTATAATTGACCAGCAGACCATAAATCAGTAAGCTAAAAACTCATCCATCTTAATTCCTCTGAGATGTCTTGTGTGACTCTCCAGTCTAAGAGGGAGCGTGTCCTAACCTTTCACAGACACCGAGGGTCTCCTCTTCTGCACACACCAGCACCCCTGGCTGAGTGCCAGGGGCTCCTCCTGTTCTCGCCACCCATTTCTGGGTGAACAGTCGGGCAGGACAACCGAATGATCTGTGTCACATTCCTTTCAGAAGGACTTGTACTTCCAGGTGGGCATCCCAGGTGGCGCTAGTGGTAAAGAGCCCACCTGCCGATGCAGGAAACAACAGACGTGGGTTTGATTCCTGGGTTGGGAAGATCCCCTGGGGAAGGACATGGCAACTCAGTCCAGTATTCTTACCTGGAGAATCCCATGGACAGAGGAGCCTGGCGGCTACAGTCCATGGGGTCACAAAGAGGTAGACGTGACTGAGGGGCTTGGCACGCATGCACACATCCTTCCAGGTGGTGGCTTATTTCTCTAAAATAAGCCTTGTATTTTACAGAGAAGCGGCATTCTCATCCGGTCTCCCTTCATGTTAGCATCTGCATTATGGCTAATTATAGTGTGCAGTCATTTTTATTGATTGATTTTTGGCTGTGCTGGGTCTCCACTTCTGCATGGGGTTTTCTCTAGTTGCAGCAAGTGAGGGTTACTCTTTGTTGCTACGCACGCTTCTCATTCTTGTGGCTTTTCTTGTTGCAGAGCAAGGGCTTCAGTAGTTGTGACTCTGGGCTCTGGAGCACAGGCTCAGTAGCTGTAGTGCACGGGCTTCACTGTTCTGTCGCACCTGAGATCTTCCCAGATCAGGGATTGAACCCACGTCCCCTGCATTGGCAGGAAGCCCTCTCTGGTAATTTTTAAAGTGATTCTTTTCTCTTTCCCCGTGGAGTGTTGTCATGCAGTCACAAGGCGTCTTGGGAGCACCAGCCTTGGTTGCCTTGATTCCTCTGGATCTGAATTTTCAGGGCACCGGGGAACATAATAGGGTGGGTTGGTGGGGGTTTCCTGGGAGGGTTAAATGGGGCCATCCCAGTGAAAATCGCCAAGATGAAGCCTTGCATGCTTGTTGAGTATGAGCCTTGTACTCTGCCTTGAAGCAGCAGTGTGCATCATCCCCCTGCACAGCTGAGCCACACCCTAACATGTGTTTATTTAATATACTCTGAGTATATGTTTTCTTCCTGCTGCCTTCCCTCGTCCTTTCCCCATAAATCCTGTTTGACAAATTCAGGCCAAGGGCAGTTGTTCTCAACAGAGATGGCTTCCTCTTTAGGACTGCATCTTTCAGAGTCGTCAGACAAGCCAGGTGGGCCTGGCCAAGCTGAGGAGTGGCCCCCATGCACAGCTCATGCCTCCTGAATTCACAAGCAGCAGCGGCGAAGCTCGGAACTTGAAGAGATTGCCAAGGTGGCACAGAATAGAAAACATTTCCGCATGGGTCGTGTTACTTGCAGCAGCGAGAGGAAGTGGTGGTTGGGCGGGGGGCAGTTGGGGGGCAGGGGGGCGGGGCTGCAGCAGGGGTTGGTGAGGGGCTAGAAGGAGAGAAAACAGACATAATTAGAAAGTGTGTGCTCCAGACATTTCCCTCCCCTTCCTGATTTATTTTATGTCCCTTGAGCTGGATGCCAAGTCGGATGCCAAGCTGGCACACAGGTTTTCAGAAATGAATGGGGTGCTTGAGGCCTCCAGAATGAAAATGACAGTCTTCAAGTGCACACTCGGTGATGGGGGCAGGGGGTGTCTCCTCACACATAGATGCCCTGTGAACAAGAAGCCTCCTCTGTGCTCTCCTCACCTCGCCCACGATGTCCTGGAAGCCAGCAGCTGCCTGAGGGGAACCCGCTTGGGGCTGTGTCTGAGTAATGAGCCTTCTTTTTAAGACCTTCTCTCTTGTTTATCCCAGTCCATTCGGAGGATTCCACTCAATGTGAGTAGCTGCTCAAGCCTTGTTAAAAACAACTGTCCTTATTCCTTAATTAGCACAAGAGAACTTGAGATAAAAAAATATTTACATGTGTTGTTTTTTCCTTTCTCTTACTTTTTTTTTTGATAAATAGCAAACAGGATTATCCTTTGATGCTCGTCTTTCCCTGCATGCCCAGTGTTTTAATTGGACCACTCCCTGCATTTCGGATCTTTGGCAGCAGGACTGTGTGGGTAGAAGAGGTCTGGGCTGTCTCCTCCTTAGCCAGGCGGAGCAGACGGCCAAGGGAAGCCAGGGAGAGGTCTTTCTGAAGTGGGAGAAACAAGAAACAGAAGAACTGTCACACTCCCACTGGCAACTGACTTTCGAGTCGGATATGAAAGGGATCAGGGCTTCCCCAGGGGCTCAGTGGTAAAGAATCTACCTGCAACGCAGGGGTTACAGGTAACAGGAATTCAATCCCTGGGTCAGGAAGATCCCCTGGAGGAAGGCATGGCAACCCACTCTAGTACTCTTGCCTGGAGAATCCCATGGACAGAGGAGCCTGGCGGGCTAAGTCCATGGGGTCACAAAGAGTCAGACACAACGGAAGCAACTTAGCACACACAGGAAACCAAAGGTGGTTGTTGTTGCTCAGTTGCTAAGTTGTGTCTGACTGTTTCCGACCCCATGGACTGCAGTATACCAGGCTCCCCTGTCCTTCACTATCTCCTGAAATTTGCTCAGATTCATGTCTATTGAGTCGGGGATGCCATCCAGCCATCTCATCCTCTGTCGCCCCCTTCTCCTCCTGCCTTCAATTTTTTCCAGCATCCAGGTCTTTTCCAGTGAATCAAGGGTTACACATCAAGATTTTGAAGGGAATTATGGCTATCTTGAAAATGATCATGGATAGAAGGTTCTAGAAATCTAGGTCTCCCCCTCTCCCAACACACTTTGAATATAGCTTGAACAAAGTCATTGTTTATCATGACCAAAATGTTTCTATCTGCAATCTGTTGAAATGAGAATTGACCAAAAATCCATAGTGAGATATAGAAGGCAGACATATTTCTTAGCATGTACAACCATGGGTATGTGGGAAAGGGCCCTGACTTTCACCTGTAAGTTGCAAAACACTGATTTGGGTGCCTGCTTCTTCATTCCTTCCCGGCAGATGCGAATTCTGGCAGACTCTTTCGCCCTTTCTTCTCTGAGAGGTGCAGAGTTCTAAAGAGGAGGGTGGAAAAGGAGGAAGGTCAAGGATCAAGGTTCAAAGGAAGGACACTGGCAAGAAAAAGACAGAGTTGGTAAGAACAGCTTCAGCCCAGGAGTCAAGAAATCTGAGTCTGAGTCTGTCATCTGACACTAAACAGCAATAGTAATTTAAACAATACTAGCACTTACAGATGCCGAGCAGGGCCCTGGGGGCTCCCAGGCACAGAGGCCTTTTGTCCCCCCACTTCTTACAGGCAAGACTCCAGCCTCCGAGAACTTCTCTGAGTCCCAACAGTCCAGTCAGTTGCTGCTCGTTCCTCCTTCTCACACTTTCAGTAACGTTACTGCGTATCAAGTACCTAATACTCTCGGTATTACCTGGACTTGGAACTTCACCAGCCCAACGGAATGAGGGAGAGGGGCACACTCTTGGGCCCACACTGAGGATGAGGAGGCAGTTCTGGATCTCTGAGAGACCACCCACGGTCACACTGATCCCAGAGGCCGATCTGGCATTTGTAATCGTGATGCTGCCTTGCCTCCCTGGTGCATGGGGACCATTAATGTCCGTTCCCTCAGCCTCTGCAAATGAGCCGGCCTCAGCAGATGTTTTCAAAGCTCCTTCCAGGGCTTCCTTCAATCAGTGTCCACCCTACCTTCTCCTCTTACTCGCCCTTTCCTTAAGACGTAATACAAGAAGGTAGCATTCTTGGCTCCCTGAGGCTGCCGGAGAGAAAGGGGAGGTGAGCGTGTAACACCCGACATTGTCTCTTCACATCACTTCCTGGGTCCTTTGAGAGGAGCCTTCATATTTCAAGTGAAATATTTGGGTTCATCAGGCCCCGAGCAGAAGACCTCATTGGACATCTCTGTAGGTGAGCACTGAGGTTTAACAGTGTGGGAGCAACACCGAGATGCCCGGAGAATAAAGCAGCCATGGATGAACCTTGAAGACGTTACGATAAGTGAAATAAACCAGACACAATGGCAAACACTGCATGATTCCACTCATAAGAGGTGCCTGCTGCTGTTAAGTCGCTTCAGTCGTGTCCGACTCTTAGCGACCCCATGGACTGCAGCCTACCAGCTTCCTCTGTCCATGGGATTTTCCAGGCAAGAGTCCTGGAGTGGGGTGCCATTACCTTCTCCCAAGAGGTGCCTAGAGAAGCCGAATTCACAGAGACACAGAGGAGGATGGTGGTTACCAAGCCCTGGGGGAGGAGGAAGCAGAGGCTCATGTTTAAAGAACACAGAGTTCCAGTTTGGGAGGATGAGAAAGTTCTGGAGTGGTGATGGTTGAACCCTGTGAATGTACTTAATACCACTGAACTCCCAGCTTAAAAATGGTTAATGTCATTCTGTGTGCATCTTCCCACAATAAGAAAGAAAATGAACACATCAAAAAGTATCTTATTGTTTGTGATTATATAATATGCATTTGTTAAAAGAGAAGTATAAAAATCAAGACAAAGCAATTTGCACCAACTAGATTTAACTCTCATGGTGACTTCTATCCAGTCCTCCCTTTGCATCTCTCTATCCATCTAATATGTATACAGAAACTCACATATATGAGTTCATAATGTACAAGCAGTTACTTTCCCGTAACGCTATATTCTGAGCATTTGTCAAGCAATTAAGATTTACTTGTAAACGTGATGGTGATGCCTGCATCCTAGTTCAGGCATGCTATAACTTCTGGAGCCCTCTCTCTGTTTTGGACATTAGGTTTTCTGATTCTTTTACTTTGTAAATAGTGTTACTGCAGTCATCCTGGTACACTCATCTTTGCCTGCTTCTGGTTATTTCCTCCTAGAAGCAGAGTTACTGGGTCAAAGCACAGGTTATATACTTGAAAAACGGTTTCACTCTTTCTGTGCGCGTGCTTGTGAACTAGTTTCAGAAGCCCTTTCCCTGTCCTTTGTTGGTCTGGGGACTGTTTGAAGCCTCTGGAGTCTCATGCTCTTTTGGTCCGTGCTGGCTGAGTGGTCCTCACGTTTCTGCCTCCCGAAAGGCGCCTTTTAGGGGAGATGTGTTTGAATGTTGATCAGACCCTAGACCAAACTTAGAGATCTGAGCAAAGGAGGCCATCTGGGCAAAATCGAAAGAGACAGGGTCTGAGGTTTTGTTTGCGCAAATGTGGCTCATTTCTCACTGGAAGGTGTGAAGTTAGGGTGAAGCGCAGCTGCCCCAGGTCCATCCTGTCCTGGCCATTCACTAATGCATTCGGTGCACTTCCTGCTCTGAAGGAGCAAGGAAAGTGAAATCTTGCTGAAACTCTTCTGGCTGCTGGTCCACAGAGGGTTAAAAACAGCCTGAACCACATTGTCCTTTGGGCTCCCCCTGCATTCTGTCACTTTCTCACTCTCAAGTGCACACACAGACCCACCCCAGTAGAGGACACAGCACATCTCTGATCCCCAGGCGATTTTTGGCTTCAGAAGCCCTTCTTGCATCCTTTCCTCTCGGTCGGCTGACTCTTTTTCTGTCACTGTTTACTGACTTCTCTGTACCTCCCTCCCACTCTTCGCAGCTCAGCTCAAATGTGATTTTCACATGGAAGCTTTTGCGACCGTTTCAGACTAGATCAACACTCCTAACGCTTTTTTCATAGAGCTTTTCACAATTTGTAATTATCCTAATTTGGGTAATTGTCTGGCTGATGTATCACTTAATGTTTTCATTCAACAAATATTTTTTAAGTGCCTCTGTGGTGTGCCAGGAACTGTACTGTTTGCTGGGGTTACAGGGATGAGCAAAATAGATTTGGTTTCTTTTCTTGTGGAGCTGACAGTCCAGTGGGAAATGTACAAATAAAAATCTGACTGCAATTTTCAATAAGGGCTATAAAGAGAATTGAAGCTGGTAAAATGACAGAGATTGATGGAGGGACCCCAGCCGTGGAGTGTCCTGAAGGCCATCCTGAAGATGGAAGAGTGGGAGGAGATAGCTGGGAAGAGTCAGGAAGGAGATGCAAGCAGAAAAGTGTCCACTGGAATTGGTAACCTGTAGGATGCTGGTGACCCTGACCGTGTTTCTCAGGGGGCAGTTGGTTGAGGAGTGAATGGATGGTGAGGGTTTAAGAAGTTCGTACACAGGAAGAGCAGTTTGGACCGCACAGGGAGATAGAAAAATCAGGTAGATGGAGAGAGATAAGAAGGGCCAAGGGAGGAATTAAAGTTGATTTTCCATATTTTCTTTCTTTCTTTTTTTTTTAAAATGGTAGATAGTAGAAGGTGTTTGTAAGCTGTGGGTTGGCTCAGGGGGAGGGAGAGACTTAACTATGCTCAGAGAGGCAATAAACAGAGAGCTAAGTCCTTGAGAAGATGAGATGGGATAGTATCCAGAACAGAGATGGATAGATAAGACTTTTATAGGAGGAGAGCCACCTCATCAATTTTTAACACTTTATTATAGAAAATTTCGAACGTATTAAAGCAGAGAGAAGAGTATAATGAAACCCCATAGAGCCATCACCCCAGCTTCAACACCCAGCCAATCACAAGTCATCTGGATTCAGCCAATTTAGCACCTCTTTCCCAAATTATTTTGAAACAAGTCCAAGACACTAACTTTTCATTGGTAGGGACCTTAGTGGTATCCCTGAAAATAAGGACTTAAAAATTACAACACTATTGTCACACTTAAAAAATTAATGATTTGGGGCTTTCCCGGTGGTCTAGTGGTTGAGAGTCCATCGGTCAATGTGGGGGACATGGGTTCGATCCTTGGTCTGGGAGGATCCCACGTGTCACAAAACAATTAGGCCCGTGAGCCACAACTACCGAGCCCACGTGCCCAGAGAGTGTGCTCCAAAGTGAGAGGGGCCACCACAATGAGAGGCGCTCACACCACAACTAGAGAGGGCCTGTGAGCAGCAACAAAGACCCAGTGCAGCCAAGAATGAATAAATATATCTTTCCAAAAAATTCATGATTTTTTTTAACATTGCCAAATACCCAGTGTTCAAATTTCCCTCTTATATGTTTTTTGGTATTTTATGGATGACTTGTTCAAATCCAGACCACACAAGATGCACGCACGGAGTTCAGCTGATACACTTTTTTAAGTCTCTTTGGACCTCTAGGTCCCCACTTCCTCTTTTTTTCCCTCTAACATCTGTTAAGAAACCAGGGATTTTGTCCTACAGAATTTCTCACATTCTGAATTTTGCTGATCGCATCCCTAAGGCGTGATTCTTCTCACTTGTAAATCCTCTGAATGGTTGGTTTACATTTCCATCAAAGGCTTGATCAGATTAAGGTCCTACATTTTTGCTTTTGGAGGGGAGAGAGGGCAAGAACACAGGGAAGGCGCTGCTGTGTGCTTCGTCTTCCATCACTGTGTGTCTTGTATCTGGTGATGTTAAGATCGGCCAGTGGGTTTGTTATTATTGGCCTGCTCCACTCACTCTAAAGTTTCTCATCAGCTTTCCACTGAGTGGTTTTAGCAGTTACTGATGGCCTTTGCCTAGATTCACTATTTCGTGAGGCTTTACATGATGCTATTCCATCACTCTGTTAGGGGATAAACTATGCCTCCCCAAATTCATGTGTTGAAATCCTAACCCCCCTCCATATCTCAGAATGGGACTTTTTTGGAAATAGAGTCCACGGGGTAGGACAGAGTCGGACACCACTGAGCAACTAACACTTTCACTACACTTGCCTCTCATTCTGAATCAGGCTGACTGTGGCTCAGAAGAGAAGATGAGGACAAGGGGCAGGGCTGTGGGCAGGTCTGAGCATTGCCAGTTTGGAGAGGGCCCTGCACCCAGCTGTGAGTGGACAAGACCCCTGATCAGCCTCTCAGCCGTGGCCTTCCAGCATCATGGGTGTGTGGTGAGCGGATATGGACCTGACTGCTCCAGGTGCACGAAAAGTGGGGCTGTCGTCCAAGAAAAGGAAAAAAAAATTCTATCTGATTGTACAACAAAAAAGGAAAGCTTCTTTGACTTTCAAGGGCTGTTCTCACTCTGGCCCCACCAGATACTCAGTCTCCTTAGTAACTTGAAAGGGCTGGAGCACGTGGTCACCAAGCGACTCCAGCCCCAACATGCTGTGACACTGATTCTAAAACCATTGGAAAATACACGCATACGTATGTACGTATGTACAGATATAGTTTTTCTTTGTAAAGTAGGCCAATTAGTGCCTTTCAAACTCATAGAAAAAGTACAAAAACAAAAATGTTTTAAGTGGCCAGATGGCTCTTGTCTTAGCACACTGCGGGGATGCCCCATGGCCTGGCGGAAAGAGCCACGAGCAAGAATGCACATATCTGGGTTCTAGCACCATCTCTGAGACCAAGCAATTCCGGGTTATTAAGCATGTGACTTGACATGCCTGACTCTCATATTCCTCACCTACAAATTTTTTAAAAGTTGGATTACAAGAGCTCTGAGGTGAGTCACTCGTGGTTTTATCCGTAAGTAGGACCTGCTGCAACCTTCTCCATCACCCTTCCTGCAAGGTTAGAGAGTGATGGGTAACCCACCATCCGAGCACCTGAGTTCTGCAGGTGTGGGTGGGCATGAGCCAGGACCCACAGGTGGTGCAGAAGGAGAGGTCCCTACCCACCTTCAGGAGCTTTTATGTTGATGTTATTGATTTGATTTTATTTAATTCATGTAGGAGCCAGTGCCTGCCTCAAAGTCAAGTGTCACAGAAGAAGGAAATCATGCCACGGGGGCAAAGAACTGGAGAGACCCAGCATCTCTTGACTCCCAGTGCCTCCTGCCCCAGCTGGACAAGTCCCTGAGAGTCTGCTTTCTCGGATGGAGCTGAAATTCTTTTAAAAATGCCCCGCTCCAAGGAGGGAGACGATGCTGCTGATAGTGAAACATACACAAGTCTAGAAACGAGAATTTAGAGAAAAGATTTGGAATTCTCAAGTAAAATGTAGAAAAGAATAAACAGGACAAATAAGAGGGGAGAAGGAGGGAGCTGAGATCCCAGAAAGCAACAGGAGGAGGCAGGGAGAGAGGTTCTGAGAACGGGGAGCAGCTCCAGGGGGGCTGAGCCTAGAGCAGCCAGCCTGGCCTTGTCTGCCTGCGCCCAGTGAAAGGCCCTAAGCAAGTGGACTGTCTTGAAACCACACAAGCAGGTGACGGGAGAAGGGAGTGGGACTTGGGCTCACTCCCCAGACCCCACTGCTGACGGAAACCAGGGTGGAGGAGATGCTTGGAGCAGGGGCTGGGGGAAACCTCAGCCTTTCCCAGCTCAGTCACTCTTTTGTCCCACCCAGAGAAATAGCTCCCTTGTCATCAGCTCTGATGTGCATTATTTAAAAAAAAAAAAAAAAAAAAGACTTTAAAATACTATTTTTACCCGCAGCACATTTTTTTTTCTTCCAAAGGAACAAAAGGATCACAACCCACACGCTCCTCAAACTGGCAGCCCTGAGCCAAGGCAGGGCTGGGATTTGCATAGGGAGGGAGCTCCAGCCTCCCAATTCCTGCCCCTCCTCATTCCCACAGAAAGGAAACCTAGAGGAACACCATGGGCTTGCTCTCGACGCCTCCTGAAACACACGAGCAGGAATAGGAGGAAATGATAAATGAGAGGACTTCACAGCCAGTGTGATCGTCAGATCACTTTTGGCCATTAATAGTTAGTGTTATAGTTCTGAGAAAGAAAGGGGTCCCTCTCTGTCTCTCCTCTCTCTCCCTCCTCTCTGTCTTTCTTATACACAGTTGCACACACAGACACAGCCTGGTAGCCAGGTTTTTCTACCACAAAGAAATTTTGTTCTTTCACATTTTGTATTTCCAACGTTTCTTAACATTTCAGCTAATTAAGTATTTCTGGGTCCTTTGATAGTTCAGAAAAAGCTGAAACATACACTCACTGTTTGCATTTTTCTCTTCCTCCAAACAGCTAACACTTAGGGGTCCTGTTCAGTAACATCCATTTGGGGTTCTCCTTGTTTGCCCATGTGACAGGACAGGTCAGAGCTGGGCCATGAAGGACTTACCTCTGATGTGTACATGTAAAACAGAGTTGTTTACATATATATAGATGGGAAGCCGTTTAAGGAAAAAAATCTGGCAACAAGAACCCCCAGTCTATCTAAACTTTCTGAATTTCTCTTAAAATGGAAAATATGAAGAGTATTACGCATACGACTCTTTATAGAAGTGGAAGACAAAGGGGAAGTAGATGATTCATTGCAACACCAGAGACAAAGCACGAACCAGAGCTAGAATGACTTTTCCGCTCAGGCCTTTGAGCTTTGGGTGAAGGACTTAGTGTCCCCATGTGGGACCTGCACAGGCCTCTCAGTGACCCCCTCACTGCTCTCCCGTTCCCACCCCTCCCCGAGCCCTACTGACCTGGATTGCCTCGGAAGGTGCCTGCCTGGGACCTGCCACATGACCAATAGGGCGTCTTGGCTCTGTGTGGGGTGGGTGTTCCTGACACATTGAGCATGTATACTCAGTGGCTCAGTCGACTCTTTGTGACCCCATGGACCCTAGCCCACCAGACTCCTCTGTCTATGGGATTTCCCAGGCAAGAATACTAGAGCACGTTGCCATTTCCTCCTCCAGGGGAGTCTACCCACCCAGGGATCGAACCTGCATCTCTTACATCTCCTGCATTGGCAGGTGGCTTCTTTACCACTGCACCACCTGGGGAGTCCACTGGGAGGTCCTCTCAAAGATCACAGGAACAGGGGTTGTCACCTGCTCAAGGTCATGCTCTCCATTACCACTTTCCTCCAGGCATCACCATGGTCTTGCCCATCAGAGGCCTTGAGGCCATGTGGACAGGGCCTGGGTGAGTTCCTGAAACATCCTGGCCCTCAAATCCACACAGTACTTACGCACAGAGAAACAAGAGAGGCACTGAAAATTCATGACCAAAAGGAGTACAGATACGGCTTAAGGAAAACCCATTATTGGATATTTGCTGCAGAGGAAACAATAAATCAAAGTAATGATCCTTAGAGCAGGCACCCGATAACATTTTTTTGTAAAGATAAGCCAGTCTATCTTAAAGAAGGATATTAAACAGATCCGTCAACCCTGGGCAAACTAGGTTTGCTAAATAAACTGACAATTAATAGATAGCCTGGAAGATAAACATCATTCAGGGAAGAGTTGCTAAAAGGCTGGTGTTTTTTAAGGCGGTGTTTACTTTAGGAAAGAGAAAATGAAGTTGAAAGATCAAGTACCAGATAGAAAACACATCTCCCACACTCCGGCCCCAAGTGTCAGATTCTGAACTGATGCCCTGCCTTTTAGAGCTGAAATCCTGCTTTGTCAATCACTTTACCGGAAAAATCACCTCTCTGTGAGAGTCTGGGTTTTGGCCCTCCTTAACAGTCTAGTAGTCAACACTGTGTTTCCAACACAAGGGGTGTGAGTTCGATCCCTGGTTGGAAGACTAATATCCCATGGCCCAGCCAAAAAAATAAAAAATACAAATAAAAAAGCAATCTCTCTTAAAAAGATGTATTGTCCAGAGCACTGGCTGTGTATTTATATATCTGGTGTTGAGAGGGTTAACCCATTTTTCAGTGTTTTTATTTTAAATGCAGCAAGGTCCTTTTTTTAAGTTGAGATAACTTTCCAAACACATAATAGACACCTGGAAAGATGGTACATTACTACAAAATAACGTGATTTAAAGCAGTCTCCTAGGAACACACCCGTACATCTGAAGATTTGTTTATTGCTATTTGTTCACAGCCAAAGACAGGGCAGAAGCTTGAGGTCAAACTCAGATTCATCAGCACACTTACTAACTGTGGTTTTGGTTTGTAAATCTGTTCCCGATGCTAACTGTTGAAATAGGAGCTTCTTGTTTTGCCGATTTCTGATCAGGAACTGCTAAGTTTCACAGCGATGTTCTGATTTCTGTGTCTCTTTTCCTCGTGTTCTGGGGCGAAGCCGTGGGTAGGGGCGCCCCTCTCCCCCACAAGCAGGTGGAGTGCACTCTGACACAACAGGGTGATCGCCCCATCGCTCCACTGGCCGAAACTTCCCATCACCACAGCTCGGCCTCACGTTCCTAGAAGGGCTCTTGACATGAAATTGCTTCTCATCACTGTGGTCTCCATGCCAACTCGGGCTCTGCAGGCCCCCGAGGGCCACGAGAATGCTGCAGAGGGTAGGAGGTCTCCATCCAGTCCTCCCAAGCACTCAAGTGGTGTCTGCTCTCCTCTGCTCCTCTGCTGCTGCTGCTGCTAAGTCGCTTCAGTCGTGTCCGACTCTGTGTCTGCTCCTCTAGCATCTTCTTTTCCGGCAGAATTAGATGGCAGGAGTTGGTAAAGAAAGGGTCTCTCTCCCCTTCTCAGTTTCTTTCCAAGTCTCCGAGACCTACCTATGAACACCTGAGGCCAAGTCAGGAAAGGGGTCCCTATTTCTTCCACTTTTGTACCATTGCCCAGGAGCGGCTCCCTGTGATATTCCAGACAAGCGGTGCTCCCTTGCTACTCCCTGCTTTGGCCTTTACTCTGTCTTTGCAGTCTGGGTGGCTGTCCTTGCCTGTTGTCTCGATCCTGGGTGGCCATACTCTCTGCCTGACTTCCGCCCAGAGGTGGTGCCCTCTGGGGTGGTTGCTTTTCTAACCCCTTCCCTATGGGCACCTTTGCAAATTGTCCCCGTCCTGACACACGGGTCTTGAACTCGCCTTGGGGTCCTTGCTGCTGTGCTCATCCCTTGGAGGGGACTCTGTGTCATTTTTCTGGAATTTATCCAGAAGTTTAATATGTCAGCACTACTCAGGGGATGTGACCTTCCCTGCCAGCTCTCTGGTACCAGCTGTTTCTCTGAAGCTGGGTGGGTTCTCTTGACTCAGCCTGATCGGTGGGTGGTCTTGCTCGCCCCCTGTCTGCTCTGTGGAGTGGCGAGTCATGGGGCTGGAGCTGTGGCAACCCCTGGCCTTCAGGGAGGACACCCTATCTAAGGACACATCAGTGCAGCCTGGGACAGGGCAGTAAAGGCCCAGTCATCTGGCCATTTGAGAGGTCGAGCTCCTGGCTGTATGCGTGTGTGCATGCTAAGTCGTTTCAGTTGTGTCCTACTCTTTGCAACTCAGTGGACTGTAGCCTGCCAGGCTCCTCTGTCTGTGGGATTTTCCATGGTGGGTTGCCATGCCGTCCTCCGGAGGATCTTCCCCACCCAGGGATTGAACCTAGGTCTCCTGCATTGCAGGCAGATTCTTTACCGTCTGAGCCACCAGGGAAGCCCTCCTGGCTGTATGAACCCCTCCCAATGTCTGAATAGCCACACATGGGGATGCTCTGAGACCCACCGACAAGGGGCTGCAGGTGTGGGCACCTGGCCAGCCCAGTCCACTTGCCAAGCTCCTCCAAAAGCACTTCCTCTCATAGGTTAGCATTCAGGCTTGGTCCTTGGGGTGTCCTGATGCTGCCGAGCCTTTTCGTACCCTCTCCTCATTAGAACATGCTCTTTCTCTCTATTGTGTGAGAGAGAATATAGCAGTGTTCTGAATAATAGCGGGACAGTCACTGTTGTCCTTGGCAACAGAGCTGTGCTAGGATGCGCCGTTTGGTAAACAAAGTGTGTCTGACTCCTGTGGGTGTGGGCGCCTGGCGCCTGGGGCAGGGGTGGCCAGGGTGGGGGTACAGCCACTTGTGGAATCTTTGCTAGATTCCCCTCTCCCAGTCAGGGAAGGCAATGGCACCCCACCCCAGTACTTTTGCTTGGAAAATCCCATGGACGGAGGATCCTGGTAGGCTCTAGTCCATGGGATCGCTAAGAGTCGGACACGACTGAGCGACTTCACTTTCACTTTTCACTTTCATGCATTGGAGAAGGAGATGGCAACCCACTCCGGTATTCTTGCCTGGAGAATCCCAGGGACGGGGGAGCCTGGTGAGCTTCCGTCTGTGGGGTCGCACAGAGTCGGACACGACTGAAGCGACTTAGCAGCAGCAGCAGCCTCTTCCAGTAGACCTGAATCTCTGCATGGGAACTTGACCTGCATTCATAGAGGAAGAACCCTGAGTAGATGCCGGGAGAGCACTCACCACCGTGGAAGAGAAGGGAAGGAACTGGCTAAAGGCCCAGTTCAGACCTTACGTGCATCCTCTGTGTTACCATGCCGTCCTCCCAACAGCCCTGGTTGTGGATGAGCTTAGCCCACCTCACAGAGGAGGAGCCCGAGGCTCAGGGAGAATCCAGCTGAGGGTCCAAGGGTTCGGGGCCTGGCTCTGCACCTCGCAGTTGTGTGACCTGGCACAGCCCCATGGGGGGAGAGCCCAGAGGGGATTAGAGGCGGCCCGTTGACTCCATTGACATCCCATTACGTCCTAAACTGAGATGCTTCCAGGGCCTCTTCTGTGCTTCCTCCTCCTGCAGGGACTAAGGCTCCAAACAGAGGAGGGGTCTCCAAGGGCTCCTGGCTTCAGGTCCAGTTCTTCTCAGGGATGGGAAGATACTTGGCTCGGCATGTTGCTTGCTGACACTGAAACTTACAACAGGAGGTGGGGAGTATCTATGAGTGAGGATTTTGTAAAAATGGAATTTGATTTTTAACAGGGACTTCTAATCCTAGGTGTGGCCAAGGGGAGATTTAAAGAGGAAGGTGGACCCGGCCATGGACACTGTGAACCTGGCGGGACGTGCAGGGCACTGGAGTCACGTTACAGCCCTGAGTGTGTCTGTGAAATGTGCAGACATCCCAGGTCGCGTGGGAAAGTGTCCCCCACCAGGGCCTGGGCACCCCGGCTCAGGACAAAAGCAGTCCAGCCAGAAGTGGCAGGACCCAGAGCAGGAAAAGGCAGAGATTTCATCCTGCCCTCAAAATTCTACTTTGTCTGTTTTCTGGCAGAGTGACTATATGCACATTTTACCCCAGGAAGGAAGGGAAGGGGCCCATCGCACAGACTCAGCAGCAGAGCCTCTGCCAGGGTTTCTCAGCACCAAGAGCCCAGTGCATACTCTCAAAGGAGTCCGAGTGGTGGGGGGCCCACAGTGGGCTTCTCTGCATGTTTGGAATCCCCTCTCAGTTCCTACCACACTGAGGGTCACAGGTAGAGGGCCTCCTGGAGCAGCCGCAAGCAGGTGGGCTTTGAAGGTCGCGGCAGTGGCTTAATCCAAGCTTACAGCCACCAGTGGGGTTTGGTGGTGGTTTAGTCACTAAGTTGTGCCTGATCCTTTGACCCCATGGACTTCCCCCTGCCAAGCTCTTCTGTCAGTGGAATTCTCTAGGCTTTGGTTTCCTCAAGTGCAAAAAGGGGAGCAATGGAACCAGGGGGCCCCACGTGAGTGGGATGGAAAAGTTTAATCAGATTCTTTTGCCAAGATGTGGGTAGGGTGGTGGGGCATTCAGTTCAGGGCCCGGGGATCCAAGGAAGCCAAGGTTAGCAGTGTGGGCACCTGGAGAGAGAGTTGGGAGGGGACACACCCCCTGCCCCTCCCAGCCCCGGAGACAGAGGACCACACACCCTGGCCCCGCCTCCCACCCACCTGGCCTTATCCACTCTTCCCAGGGGCCAAAGGAGTGGCTGGGGCTAGCATATCTGTCCCAGAAAGGACTTCCCTTGTGGCGCAGTGTTAAAGAATCCTCCTGCAATGAAGGAGATGTGGGTTCAATCCCTGGATTGGGAAGATCCCCTGGAGTAGAAAATGGCAACCCCCCTGCAGTATTCTTGCCTGAAAAATCCCAAGGACAGAGGAGCCTGGTGGGCTACAGTCCATGAGATCGCCAAAGAGTTGGACACAACTGAGCGGTTAAGCAACAAAGTGCCAGGAACTGTACTCCTCAGGGAGGCTACCACCGAATGGACCCACAGGTGCGGGAGTGGGAGGGGCAGGTGCAGAGGGAGGGCAGGGAAGAAAAAGGAGGGAGTGTTTACCCATTGTCTTTGCTGGTCTATTGATTCAAACCTCAAAAAGGAAAGAGGAAAAACACCTGAGGCAATAATAGCCCAGAGCAATATCTGTATTGATGTCAGTTTTATTTTTAAATAGGCGTAAATAGAATCAAGGATGCTTGTTTCTGGAATTTTCTATGTGAGCCTGTCAGAGATGATAGCAACTAGGGTGTCGGTTGATACCCAGCAAGCCTTAGATGAGATTCAGTGCTGAAAACATTTTCTGCCTTTAGCACATGCTGATAATTGGGATACGTTTGCTGTAGCTAGAATTCCTCTCCCCGCCCCATTTCTTTTATACTGATTTTTAAAATTTGACTTCAGAACTAGACAGAAAATGCATCTCAACCAATGTGGTGCATTTGAAAACAATGGCAAACCACTCGACAGGGAGATGTATAATTCAGGCCACTACTGAATTATATGCCTAGAAGCCAACAAAGTAAGTACTTTGTTGCTAAGGGGATTAATTAGTTAATTTTTATAAAGGGCTTTAAAGGTGAGAAATGCTCTATAAATGTAAAGTATTATTAATATCACCAGTAGTTCTACTGCTTTTATATTATGTAGGAAGACTTGTTCCCTAGCTGGGTTGTGGATTCTTATGGTGAAAATGAAAAGGAGGAAAAAGAACAGCAAGAACGTGCACAAGAAGGCGACCCACTGGTTTTTGTTTATTTTACAGTAATTTCCACAACTGAAGGAGGCTTTCCTGACACCTCTTCCAAACCACAATCGTGTGTCTCACAATTCTGTTTAGTTTGTACGTTGGCATCACATTCCCCTGCCCACTTCATCGGTCCCGCTTTCTTGGGCAAGTGGGTGGAGTTTGGGAAAACTGGGTCTTGCAGAAGGAGAGGCAGCTGTGGTCTCCTTCTGAGTGTCAGGCTGAGAGGACAGGACGTACGAAGTGTCCAGCTTGGGGGTAAGGGGTAGAGGGGTGGGTTTTTGTCCTCACCCAAAAGTCTGGTTGGTGTGCCACTGGGGTCTTGGGGGCTGGCTAGTTGGGTGGTTTGCTCACTGTGATATATAATGCATCGAGGGGGTCTGGTGATGGCATCACCAGGTATGACCCAGATAATTCTAAAGTGCTTTAGAACATGAATCATTTTTTATTGACATAGTAGCTAAGGTGGGTGCACTAGAGGCGGGTGGCCTTCCCTGGGAGCCTTTGCCAGTTTAAACACTAAAGTGTTGAGTCAAGGGGTCTGGGGACCTGAGGTGGCACTGATGGGGAGAAGGCAGAGCCCTGGAAGGTTCTCAGGAAGATGTATGTTCAGCAGTAAGTGCTGACCACCTGTAATTCTGGACGATGCCCCTGGAGTGGAGACCGCTACCACTGGATTCCTTTGCCATGAGTCCAGGCACTTCTTCATCGAGCATGTATGATGGACCTCTTCAGGTGTGGATCTCCAAGCTACATACTTTGTGAGACTCAGAGGGAATTGGGAGAAAGGCAAGCGTGAAAATAATAAGGTCAGGAATAAGCAAGATGAGCCGCTGATGGGAAGCAGAGACAGGACAGAGGATGGGATGGGTCCAGTGTGGAGCTAACTTCTCCAGTCTCTAAGAGACGTCTCAGCTGATATAGACCTGCGCACAAGACTCACACATCAGGGACTGGGCATCCGTTTTGGCAGCTGGAAAACAGACCACATAAGAAGTCATGTGACCAAGCATCAGCAATTTATTCCACATTTTGTGAATTCAGCTGCACTTCTCTTTAGTCCTGCTCTTCTGGGTTTTACATGGACCCAGTGAAAGGTGTTTCCTGGTGGCTCAGATGATAAAGAAATCTGCCTGCAATGCAGGAGACCCAGGTTCAATCCCTGGGTCAGGAAGATCCCTTGAAGAAGGGAAAGGTTACCCACTCCAGTATTCTTGCCTGGAGAATCCCATGGACAGAGGAGCCTGGCGGGCTATGGATACGAATAAATGGCTAATACTTGCACTTTTCACACGATGAAAGGTGCTGTTTCAGGAAATGTGGAGGATTCAGCATCTTCACAAATAAAGCCATTTTCAAATACTGGGATTATTCCCCTAGTCTAACCGCTGCGAGACAGCCGCACCAAGCACGGAGTCCTCACAGAAGGCAGAGCCATCCCGCTGTCTCTGGTTCTGGGCTGAGCACTGAAGCTGCTCCTGTGAATGTTTCCCATCCTTTCATTCTCCAAGGCTCTGCATTTCTGGAACAGATGGAAAGACCCACACAATGGCACCTGCATTCCCCTTGTCTTAAGATATTTAGCCATCATGTGTGAAGTGCAGTATCTGTCATTGTTAACATCAGCTTCATGGCAGGAATATTGGAATCTGGGAGAAGCCCAGGTACCAAGTTGCTGACGTGAATGTCAGGAGGAGATGGGAAGGGATTGCCAGAGGTGAATACCTCCCAGAAAAAACAAAGTGGTGGCAAACCCACCATTCCCTCCCATGTTGATGAGACTCTGCACTCTTCCATCATGGGAAGATGGTCCCGAGGGTGCCACGAAGGCAGAAACCAGGAGATCATTAAACGGGAAGCGTATCAGCCACCTTCAGGTTGTCCGTTTTGGAGCTAGGCTGGAATCATCTACACTCTAGTCCCCTGATTCCTAAGGTGTCAGCTGCACATCATACCGTCAGGAAAGCTATCATGAATCCAGCAAGGCAGACAGGCCTTCATTTTCTTCTGAGATAACCCAGAACCCAAAGGGGACATGGCTGCTGAAAAAGGAGCCCCAGCAGCAATGTCCATCTGTCAGTCCTCCTCACTTCTGCCTCTCTCCCTCCTGTTTCCTGGTCTGCATTTCAGCAAGCAAACAAGACTGCCAGGAGTGACCATGTAGCAGTGGAAACAGATTTTGCATTGTGCATACCTGTGTGCTTGTGCATCTGCATGCATGCCTGTGCAGCGCATGTGCCTCTGAGTGTGCACATGCATGATCACCCCCGCACCAAGGGCTGCAGGCACCCGGGTACCCGCCCCACCTGCCGGCCCGGCTGCGTTTGCCACTAGCAACCTGCTTGCCGCTGGGTCTCCGCCTTGATGGCTTTTTATTTCCACTGCCTTCGTTGTCATTGTTTCATATTTTTCTGCCTAGGTTTGCTCCCCATGGTGAGCTTATACATGGCTCGAAAACAAAGGCCATGTCGTATTTCGTACGTGATTTTGAAGCAGCACCTCGGGATCTTTGTTCAGACTCCCCCCACCGCTGGGTGACTGCAGCTCCACCGCCTTTTCGTGGCTCCTGGAGTGATAACTGGGCCTGTCCGTGGTCCATCTCGGAGGGTCCAGACCCCAGCAGCCAGCCATCTGTAAGGGGGCAATTTTTGGCAGTGATGTCCCCCAGATGGAACGCACCAAGCCCTCCTCCTCCCACCCTGTCCTCAGGGCACAGGGGCTGGAACTTCAGTCTGAGCACGTTGGATGCACCCCCACATCCCCCCAGGCGACACACAGGGGCCACTGTGCTGCCCCTTCTCCCTATCCCAGCTCCATTTTTCACCTCTCCCTGCTGCTCCATGCCTGGATGCCATCCCTAAAGTCTGCACCCTGTGGGCACTCTGGTCCTCTGGATGCCAAGTGAGTTCAGGCCTGGGAGACAGAGTGGGAGGAGAGAGGAGGTCAAGGCATTTGCCAAAAGCACCCCCTCACTCCCAACTAATATTCTGCCCCACCTGAGGAGAATCTGGCAGAGGCTGGACTCTCTTCAGGGTCCACCTCCTGTAGGGTGACCCTCCCAGCAGAATGGTCCTGTGGGCTGCAGTCCTCCCTTGCCCCTTGGGCTGGGGTGGTCATGGCTTCTCCTGTTACTACTGCCCAGGGGGTCTAAACATTCCTGTCTGGTCCCTGTAAGCCTGCTCACCCTTAGTGAAGAGTCCTCCCCTTAAACTTTTTAAAGCACCCTCTCCTCCCCTGGACGGCAAGGAGATCAAACCAGTCCATCCTAAAGACAATCAACCCTGAATATTCATGGGAAGGACTGATGCTGAAGCTGAAACTCCAATCCTTTGCCCACCTGATGCAAAGAGCCAACTCACTGGAAGAGATCCTGATGCTGGGACAGATTGAAGGAGGGAGGAGAAGGGGACGATAGACAATGGTTGGATGTCATCACCGACTCAATGGACATGAGTCTGAGCAAGCTCCAGGTGATTGTGAAGGACAGGGAAGCCTGGCGTGCTGCAGACCATGGGGTTGCAAAGAGTCGGACCCCAACTGAGCAACTGAAGGACAACAGCTCTTCTCCGCACCCACCCTCCAAGTTAATAATCAAGCCACACAAACTGTGTGTATGTGGGGTGGGGGCAGGGCTCTACCTGATTCCTTGCTGATCCCTGGGTTTAGCAGGTAGGTTACCAAGGGTAACCTGGTGCTAAACAAACAATGGATGCAGAGTGGGTAAATCGCATGTATGAAGGTTTGGTAACCATGAGGAGTCAGTGATGTCTGAGAGCAAAATATTAATAATAGAAGCCCAGAGGTGATGAGAAGGGCTGTCGAGAGGAAGGGCAGTGGACACTTGTCCATGATGGAGTACCACTCAGCCAAACCACGTGATAGGACGCTGCAGTCAGCCTGCAGCTGGAGTTCCCCACCCCAGCCTCAGGAATGGCCACACGGCTGTTAGAAGCATCCTCAGGCTTCCTGTCTAGTAGGGGCCACATGCTGTTTCTCTGGAATGCTGATAATGGCCTTAAAAGGCACCTAGCAAGGGGGTCACTTCCCTCCTAAAGCTGGATCTGGATCAGTTCAGTCGCTCAGTCGCTCACTCATGTCCTACTGTTTGTGATCCCATGGACTGCAGCAAGCCAGGCTTCCCTGTCCATCACCGACTCCCAGAGCTTACTCAAACTCATGTCCATTGCATTGGTGATAGCATCCAACCCTCTCATCCTCTGTCGTCCCCTTCTCCTCCTGCTTTCAATCTTTCCCAGCATCAAGGTCTTTTCCAATGAGTCAGTTCTTTGCATCATGGATCTGGATAGGAAGAGGGAAAGGGACAGCAGCCAGTGGACCATGAGGGCAGAGGGGGGAAGAGGCTGTCTGAGCCGGATAGACATTTCTCTGGCCTCCCTGGGAGCTATGTAGCCCACTGGAGAGAGGGCAGATTTCGAGAAGGAATGAACTCCATTTGTGATGGGAAACTTTTCATGAGCCTGCTTCGAGCTTCCTGTCGAAGAGTAGAAATGCTTTTACAGGGTGGATCCCTTTGGGTAATTCCTTTTGCATTGCCTCCTAGGAAAGAATTGCACACGGAGAGGCAGTGATTAAACACATTCTATCATTGAAGGTTTCAGGGCAGGTGGAGGTAGGGATGCTATCTGACAGTCATCTTGAGGTAAGGTACCAGACTCTCACTTGCTACCAAGGGAAGTGAACGCACAGGATACATTGGGTCAGATCTCTCCAATGCCCCAGGTGCTAGTAAAGCCACACTGCTGCAACCAGACAGTGTCTCCATCACAGAGGGGTGGTGTGTGTCACATGTTAAGAGAGCCCCATGAATAGCAAAGACAATGGATGTCAATCACAATGGACAAGGCTCTGTCGAGGATCTCTTTTGCCTGGATGATTTAAAAGCTTTATCCTAGTCAGAGGGCATCCTCAGCTCCACTCAAGTCTCAGGGCCTCATGGATTCACAATAGTGGTGCATGTGGCCATATTTATGACCCGTGCATTTATCCTTTAGGGAACCCTTTTGCAGCCTCTGTGGATGTTACGATGTTGTCTCCTCTCAATTCAGTTCAGTCACTCAACCGTGTTCAACTCTTTGCGACCCCATGAACTGCAGCGTGCCAGGCTTCCCTGTCCATCACCAACTCCTGGAGCTTGCTCAAACTCAGGTCCATCGAGTCAGTGGTGCCATCCAACCATCTCATCCTCTGTTGTCCCCTTCTCCTCCTGCCTTCAATCTTTCCCAGCATCAGGGTCTTTTCAAATGAGTCAGTTCTTTGCATCAGGTGGCCAAAAGATTGGAATTTCAGCATCAGTCCTTCCAGTGAATGTTCAGAACTGATTTCCTTTAGGATGGACTGGTTGGATCTCCTTGCAGTCCAAGGGACTCTCAAGAATCTTCTTCAAAACCACAGTTCAAAAGCATCAATTCTTTGGTACTTAGCTTTCTTTATAGTCCAACTGTCACATCCATACATAACTACTGGAAAAACCATAGCTTTGACTAGACGGACCTTTGTTGACAAAGTAATGTCTCTGTTTTTTAATACGATTTCTAGGTTGGTCATAACTTTTCTTCCAAGAAGCAAGCATCTTTTAATTTCATGGCTGCAGTCACCATCTGCAGTGATTTTGGAGCTCCCCAAAATAAAGTCTCTCACTATTTCCATTGTTTCCCCATCTATTTGCCATGAAGTGATGGGACCAGATGCCATGATCTTAATTTTCTGAATGTTGAGTTTTAAGCCAACTTTTTTCACTCTCCTCTTTCACTTTCATCAAGAGGCTCTTTAGTTCTTCACTTTCTGCCATACGGGTGGTGTCATCTGCATATCTGAGGTTATTGATATTTTCCCCAACAATCTTGATTCCAGCTTCTGCTTTATCCAGCCCGGCATCTCTCATGATGTATTCTGTATATAAGTTAAATAAGCAGGATGACAATATACAGCCTTGATGCACTCCTTTCCTGATTTGGAACCAGTCTGTTGTATAATGTCCAGTTCTAACTGTTGCTTGTTGACTTGCATACAGATTTCTCAGGAGGCACTTAAAAGGTGGTCTGATATTCCCATCTCTTTAAGAATTTTCCAGTTTGTTGTGATCCACACAAAGGCTTTGGCATAGTTAATAAAGCCTTTAAATAAAGATAATAAAGTTGTCTCCTCTAGAAGAATCTCATCTCTCTTAAGCTAGACATCTATAATACGAACCAATCCTATTATAGATATACTTAAGGAAGGACTTCCCTGGTGGCTCAGATGGTAAAGCGTCTGCCTGCAATATGGGAGACCCAGGTTCGATCCCTGGGTTGGGAAGATCTCTTGGAGAAGGAAATGGCAACCCACTTCAGTATTCCTGCCTGGAGAATCCCAGGGATGGAGGAGCCTGGTAGGCTACAGTCCATGGGGTCACAAAGAGTCGGACACGACTGAGCGACTTCACTTCACTTCTAAGGAAGATAATCTCATTATCTCTCTGAATAACACACATCATGTGAAAGATCTTTCTCTGTTATAGCATCTGTCTCATTCTTAACCTACTGATCAATCTAGATCAGTTCACCAGGCACTGTTTTAACTCGTTAAATCCTTTACAGGCATGATTTGGTTACAGTGGTCATCTACATTTTCAGACTAAAACTATCTGAGGCTCTGATTAACTGAGTAACTTGTCCCAGGTCAGGTAGCCAGTAAGTATCAGAAATGGTGTTCATTCTCAGGTTTCACAGACAATAATCATCTACAACATTCCCTGAGTTTTTGAAAACAGAACTTTGATATGTGTGTGCTCAGTCATATCTGATTCTTTGCAGCTGCATGGACTGTAGCCCGCCAGGTTCCTCTGTCCATGGGTTTCTTCTCCAGGCAAAAATACTGGAGTGGATTGCCATTTTCTTCTCCAGGGGACGTTCCTGAACCCGGGGATCAAACCTGCATCTCCTTTATCTCCTGCATTCCAGGTGGATTCTTTACCCTCTGAGCCATCGGGGAAGACGTAAAACCTCCCCAGTTTCCAGTACTTTTGAGTGTATATGGTTTCCATGGCGTTTAAACAAATGAAGAGAAGCACAAACTGTCAATGATTTACCTATGCATTGCTCACAAGGGCTCCCTCTGGGTCAGTGTAAAGATAAGCCATCTCCACTATTTATGAAGATCCTATGCTGAAGCTTTGGGGTATTTTTTTTTCTTATATTATCTGTGGGACTAGAAATCTTATATGGGCAATAAAAGTTCTAAACAGTTTCCTTGCCATGTAGTGAGCTGTATATATCAAATTGAGTTTAAAATGTATCCAAGTGAGATAAATTGGGTTAAGATGAATCTGTTTAGAAGCTTTATTTCATTTGAATTCAGACTCACTTTGAAGTCAAAACATCGCTGGTTTGATCTATTTTGGCTTCTAAGACAACATCCCTAAGTCCCTCAAGATCTCAACACCATGGCTCCGGGCTCTGTAAGGACCATCTCCCCTCCCCCACCCCCATAGTCCCCTGAAGTCTGTGGCAAATGACATCGACAGTTCTTTCAACTCAGTTTACCCAATATTTATGGAGCATCAGGCTGTGTGCTTGGTGGGTTTGGGGAGATTTTCAATGGTATATAGTGAGAGACCTGTCTTGTAGAACTTGGAATTAATACACTCCGTGTGCTTTATTGATTGTCTAATGTCATGAATAATTGATTGTTTACAAAGCAGTTCACCTGTCATTGTCCCATCAAATCTGGCTTTCCAGGTGTATTGCCCTTATCTCATTATACAGAGTGGAAACGGAAGCTGGAGAGGTTGAGGAACTCACCTTGAGACGCCATACAGGTACCAACGTCAACAGCGGAGGCTATGGTGACACGAACCCGTCTTCTTTTGCAGTCTCCTCCCCACATCACCCTCTGCAGTTCCTGCTCGTCCCCTACCTGGCTTTCTTTCAGGACCTCAGACTCTCACCCGCTTTCCATCACCCGCAGACACTTGTCTTTGCTCTTCATTCTGCCTGGAACTGCCCTCCTTCCCTGCCCCCACTTCACAGAGCTGGTTCCTGCCTCTTCCCTGAGCTGTGTCTCTCCTGCTTCCCACCCCCTCACCCCCCTCACCCCTTACCCCTCCGCCACCCTCATCCCCCCAACCCCTCACCCCCTCATCTCCCCACTCCTCGACCCCCACCCCCCCACCCCCCCACCTCTCACCCCTGCCCCTCTACCGCACCTCCTATCCCTCCCCAACTCAGGCATGCACACTGCCACCACCAATGATTTGTTGACACTAAACTTCCTCCAGGGCCAGGCGCGTGCCTGGTTCTCCTGCACTCTCTCTATCTGATGCTGCAGCTGGCATAATACATGCTTGGTAAGTATTTGCTGACTAAATCCATGAAGAGGTGGATGAGGGGGAGGTGGGCTGAGAGGAGGATTTTTACGTTGTTTCCTTGTCCATTGAAGGGAGGAGATATCTCACAGCCTGCCACAGATGGGAGAAGGAATATCCTCTCTTCAATGCCAGCCACCCCCATATAGTGCCCAGAATGAGTGCAGGCACCATGGATTCAATGACGATGCAGGATGCTGTCTGTGTGTCATGATCAAGGAAGTAGAGTACAAGGTGACTTATAAAAAGAAGTCAAAAGGGATGAAATGGGTTCCAATGGCCTTACAAATAGGACTCAATCTGTGTTACAGAACCAATGAGACAAAAAACCATGGCTCATGAAAATGATGGAGGAACAATCTCTCTTGTCCAGGATAGCATACACCGCCCTCCCCCCATCACCCCTGAAGCTTAGTCTTCTTCCTGCCCAGTTGCTAGCTTCAGCTGACCCTGTTTTTCTCAGGATACCTACGGCCATGTGAAGTCACTAGATATAAAGCTGGAAACCAGAGGCAACACCAAACCCTGAGAGGCGTCTCACAAGTGATGGGTCTAGAATACCTCTGTTTTCAATACTGTCAAGCAATCACATATGACTAGAACCTTCTTGGAAAATGCCAGTGAATGCCTTGTTCACAGACTTATCAAAGGACCGAACGGACAATATAGCATTAGGGATCAAGATGAGAAGTTTTCCATGTTGGAACTCTCTTTCTGGTCTGGGTGACAAGCCACGGTACCTTTGACCTTGTGGACAAAATGTTATATGCCCCTAAAAGTTTGGTTTTCTTTTTTTGGTTTTACATCATCATCAGAGTTACTTTCCTAAAGGTTAGCTCATGTTTAGCTCATTCCCTCCTTTCAAAACCTCACTGTCATCCGTGGGGTAAAGAGCAAACTCTTGGGAGAGGCCTTCAAGTCTGTGAGTTCCAACTCTTTACTCTCCCAGAGCTGTACTTTGCTTCCAGTAAGAGCCCAGACAAACCCACACAGCCACACGATTGTGTCTCCGCTAATACTCTTTCTTCCACCTTGGACCCTTTCCCCCTTTTCCAGTTATCAAAATCTCACTCCTCTTTAAAAAGTAATCCCAGTTACTGCCTTCTCCAGAAGCAGTTATCCACTGCTGAGCCATCCCAAATTATTTCTTCTTCCAAATTCCCTCCACCCTTTGCTGCAACTTCTAACTTCTTTCCTATTTCACTTGGCCTTAGATTCCCATGAACACCCTCTGTCTCCCATTAGATGTCAGTTTTTTGAAGTTGGAGTCCCTACGCCCATTTTCAGCCTTTCCTGCTCTAAATCTTCACAGGGCTTTCCACATAGAGGCTGCCCAGTGCATATTCTTTGGATGAACTCTTGTTGAATTTTCGCACACTCAGCGTAGAATGGGAATGGCAGTTCCCACTGGGCTAGGTCACTAGGGATGCCTTCAGATTCCTGCATTCTTAGGGCCTCTATACCTGCAATGCGAGAGACCCAGGTTTGATCCCTGGGTCAGGAAGATCTCCTGCAGAAGGGAATGGCTACCCACTCCAGTATTTTTGCCTGGGAATTCCCATGGACAGAGGAGCCTGGTTGGCTACAGTCCATGGAATCGCAAAGACTTGGAGACGACTAAGTGACTGACACTTTCGCTTTCTTCAGTGCATATTTATTGGATGGACTTTGCTGAGGTTTCACACACTCACTCAGCCCAGAATGGAAAAGATAGTTCTCACTGAGCTAGGTCACCAGGGATGTCTTCAGACTCACAGGATGGGAAAGACTGCTGAGAGGTTACCTCATCTGCCTCTAGGCAAGCTCAGCAAAGCCCGACAAGAAAGATGAGCCTCGTTCTGCTTGCTAAGGAAGGAGAGAGAGTCCAAGGTGAATCTGTAACGCTCCTTGTCAAGAAATCCCCCTCACCATCCATCTTAAAGCCTGCTCGTTGGTCATTATGGTAACAGCAGCATTTTAGCTGCTGGGTTTTATTATTATGGGATTAACTGAGATTGCTGTGCATCCCCCAGAGGCTTTTTAAAGCCACTGTTTTAAAAATTGAAAGCACCATCAGAGAGTAGAGCTAATAAAATGTGCTTGGTAGGGGCATTCTATTTAGCAAAATTTCATACCTCCAGCCCCCAGGACTGGTGAAGATTAAAGATTTCTCTATACTTCAGCATTAGGGAAAAAACAAAAAACAAAAAAAAAAAAAACTAGCTGTGACTTCATCTGCCATGCTGGTTTGGACTCACCTTGTCATTGTGAAAGGGGGGCGGGGAAGCAACGCTATACTTCTTTCCCATTTTCTTTTGCCTCGTTAATGGAGCCATTTCTTGTAAAACGGCTTTTTTTTTTTTTTTTTTTTTTTCAGCACCAACTCCGAAGCACTGGATCTTTACTGAGATATCTGAGTGTTCATGGCTGGATTCATTTAGCGAATCTTTATACCATTAATTTAAATCATTGCTAAGCTAAATCCAGTGAGTTTGTGATACAGGGGATATGGACCACCCAGAGGGGAATTCTGAAGGGTGGTCTGGCCCCGGGCTCCCAACTGGCAGGAAACATTCCGATCTCCATGTCCAGCTGCCATCCCACTACTCACCCCCTTTTCTTGAACCCCAAAGACCCTTCCTACCAAACAAGCTTCTTCTCTGCCCCCAGGGCATTTGACATGGACTTGCCAGGTAGAAAACACCTGACTACTAACCCTAGCCCTAGCCCTGACCTTGTCTAATCCCATAAAACAGTCATGATACTCATGGCACACACTGGCGAAATATCAGTCTAGACAGAACAGCCTGAAGAACGTTGGCTCTGGTATCAGAAAGTCCAGGGTTTGAATCCCACTCAGTAAACTTATTAACTTTGTGACCCTGGGTAGGTTACTTACCCCTGAGCCTCTGTTTCCTCATCTGCACAATGGGGATAAAAATAATGACTTCAGTGGTCATCTCAAAGAGTGGGGTGAAGGGAGGGAGGTCTAAGACGGAGGGGATAGATGTCTAAGCATAGCTGATTCACTTCGTTGTACCGCAGAAGCTAATGCATCATTGTAAAGCAACTATACCCCAATCAAAAAATAATAATGACCACGTGAGATTACTGGGCTGATGGAAGGAGCCCTTTGTGTGTACAAAGATGGAATGTGGTACCTGGGGCTCTGAGGGGCCCTGTGAACGACCCCCACCCTCTCTTCAGGTCCAAGTGCAGGTCTGAGCGTGGGTGCCACAGGCAATGCTGGGATCCCAAAGGGTGCGAGGTGATTGGTTCAGGTTCCTGGGAGGTTGCCAGTGATACCCTCTGTCTCAGGGCCTCGAACCAGGGGTCCCTCTGCCCACATGCTCTGCCCCTGAAACATACAGCTTGTCCCTCTTCCTCTTGGATTCCGATACCCACTATTTCAAACAGCAATTTACTCCTCCTTTGCTTTATTTTGGGGTTTCCCTGGTGGCTCAAGTAGTAAAGAATCTGCCTGCAATTCAGGAGACCTGGGTTCGATCCCTGGGTTGGGTAAGTCCCCTGGAGGAGGGCATGGCAACCCACTCCAGTATTCTTGCCTGGACAATCCTCCTGGACAGAGGAGTCTGGCAGGCTACAGTCCATGAGGCCTCAAAGAGTTGGACATGACCGAACGATGAAGCATATACTGCTTTATTTTTCTCCATCACCTGTCTCCCCATCTCCCGCTCAGGACATTCTAAGTTCACATTCCAACCATAGGGTCCCTCTGGTTTTTAATTCCCTAACTTGGAAGAGTATGCACATCTCTCAAAACAGTATTTTCTTCAGCTGATGCCTATATAAGAAAAATGTATACTTCCATCCCACTGGCTCAGCGTGACATCTTTCATAAGATGATGCACAGTAGAATCTCGAGTTGCAGTCCAGACCAGTTGGTAGAGTGTTGGAAGCATGCGTAGGTGTCTTGAAAGGCTTTCCAGGCAACAGCAAAGTGCTGTGCCTTGACGTTTCTCCACCCCTCCAGCCTCAAAATTCTTCACTTGACGAAAAACCGTTCATTTCAGGAAACTGATTTGTATTTTTTACTGGAAAAGTAATGAACTGTAAATGTTACCTGTGTCTTTATCTACAAATGATTAATTGACTGAGAGTTGCCTTCTTTAATTGCCATGACTCACCTTAAAGGTCATGCTTGTGACACGGCATGCAAACCACATGTATCTCGGGCACGCAAGTGACTGTCAGCAATCTTATTAGCTGGTTAGGGACCAAGAGGTGATGATTTAAAGCATTCATAAGTATGCAATCTGTGGGTGTTGGCTGAGTTGAATTAGATGTTAGAAAACTGACTGGAGATTTAGTTTAGTTTTGTTTTTTGGTTTTTTTTGCCAAACCACTAGGCATGTGGAACTTCCCAGCCCATAGTTTGTACCCGTGTCCCCTGCATTGGAAGCATGGAATCTTAACCACTGGACCACCAGGGAAGTCCTGGAGTTTTTAAAATATAATCTATTATCTCTTACTTTTGCAGGATGTGGAAGATCTAGTGTCTCGATTTTGAGAAATAGAATACAGCAGAAGTGATGGGGTGTCCCTTCCAAGATTAAGTGGCAAGAAACTGACTTCCTTCATTCTCTGATTCTGCTCCCTGATGAAGCAAGCTCCTGAGTTGTGAGCTGCTCTATGGACACACCACATGGCAAGGAACTGAGAGAGGCTCCCACCCAGCAGAGTGTGAGGACTTGGGGCCTCCAGCCCACAGCCTGCAGGGAACCGAAGCCTGCCAACAGCTTGCTCACTTCTGACTCCTTCAACCAAGCCTTGAGATGACTACAGCCCGGATGACCTGGATCGTCCTCTTATGAGACCCTGAGTTAGAGGACCCAGCTGAGCAGATCTGCAGAACTGTGACATAACACATGTTATTGCTGTAGGTTAGTAAATTTTGGTGGAGAAGGCAATGGCACCCCACTCCAGTACTCTTGCCTGGAAAATCCCATGGATGGAGGAGCCTGGTGGGCTGCAGTCCATGGGGTCGCTAAGAGTCGGGCACGACTGAGAGACTTCACTTTCACTTTTTCACTTTCATGCATTAGAGAAGGAAATGGCAACCCACTCCAGTGTTCTTGCCTGGAGAATCCCAGGGATGGGGGAGCCCGGTGGGCTGCTGTCTATGGGGTTGCACAGAGTCGGACACAACTGAAGTGACTTAGCAGCAGCAGCAGCAGCAGTAAGTTTTGGGGTAATTTGTTACACAGCAGCAATTGATCACTAATACACATTATTTCATTTACTCTTTACTACAGCTCACTGTGGGCTTCCCTGGTGGAAGAATGAATGGTAAAGAATCCCCTGCCAATGCAGGAAACACAGGTTCAGTCCCTGGGTCAGGAAGTTCCCCTGGAGAAGGAAATGACTACTCGCGCCAGCATTCTTGCCTGAAAAATTCCATGGACAGAAGTGGTGGACTACTTCCATGGTGGACTATAGCCCATGGGGTTACAAAGATTTGGACAAGACAGTGATGAAACAGTGACGACAGCTCATTTTACAACTCAGGACACAGAGGCTCAGAGAAATAAGGCAAATTGACAAAGGCCGTCACTACCATTGCCACACCGGAAACCAGACCACAGATTGTCTGTGTCCTGCCCTCCTGTGCCTTCTTACAATCAGGTTCTTCCTCTGGAGGTCCACCACGGATCTGCCCAGAGTCCAGCCTCTGGGGCAACTGTGTTTTCCCAGCAGTCATCATCACAGATTTCTAATCATCCGTCTCACTGCAGTATGCAACATAAAGCCACATGTGCGTCTCTAGAGAGGCTCCTTCAAACCCTGGATTCAGCTACTTCCCCTTAAACAGGCTGCGAAACTTCAGGGGATAAAATCTATTTTTACTTTCAGGAAGCCATCTGCCTCCCATCTAGTTTAGAAATGTGACCAGAGTTGGAAAATAATAAACAGATATTTGAGGACGATGTGCAGTCAGGCTAAGTTCTCTCACATCTCTGTAATCTCTTATTTTGTCAAAGGGCGGGGACCAAGGATAAAGGAGGATTAAGGGATCAGCGCATTACTTATTATCAATACCTGCAGTGTGGGCTAAATGAACAGACCTGAATGTGGGCTGCATGCCTTTCAAAAAACAATTAGACAAATTGAAGTAGAAGAGAGCTGACTGAACCTTCCTAAGTTCTCTGCCTTTTTTCCCTTTCCCGTACTTTTCAGGGTGCCTATTCCTTAGGACGTTGCTAAGGAGCCCCCCTTCCAGGGAATGTACCCTACTCAGCATCCTCTAATTAGAGAGCAGTAGTCACGTATGGATGCAAGAGTTGGACCATAAAGAAGGTTGAACACCGAAGAACTGATGCTTTCAAACTGTGGTGCTGGAGAAGACTCTTGAGAGTCCCTTGGACTGCAAGGAGATCAAACCAGTCAATCCTAAAGGTAATCTTCCCTGAATATGCATTGGAAGGACTGATGCTGAAGCTGAAGCTCCAATACTTTGGCCACCTGATGGGAAGAGCTGAATCATTGGAAAAGACCCTGATGCTGTGAAAGATTGAAGGCGGGAGGAGAAGGGGACAACAGAGGATGAGATGGTTGAATGGCATCACTGACTCAATGGACTTGAGTTTGGGCAAATCCGCGAGGTGATGAAGGACAGGGAAGCCTGACGTGCTGTAGTCCCTGGGGTCACAAAGAGTTGGACACGACTGAGAGACTGAACAAGTAATCAGAAGGCAAGCTCTTCAGGGATGACTTTGTGATGAAGTGGCTTCCATCTGTGCTCATCGGAGGCTGTGTCTGATGGCTGGTTCCTCATCCAAGAATAAAATATCGAGCCATGTGGCTTTTATTGTTTCTTCAGGGAAAATCTTCACTAACCAATGAAATTAAGTAATTCAATTCAACTGACTAGTATCAGTCATAATATAGACTCAACAAGGATTTCTTCCCATAATAGTTGAAGTGTGGACCAGAATCACCCAGAAAATACACCCCCTCTGTGTTTTGCTTGTAGGGTGGTGGGGTGGTGGAGGGGCATGGGTGGGGGAGGTGGGGGAGGGGCATGGAGGAGGGGAGGTGGGGGAGGGGCTTGGGGGGAGGGGCATGGGTGGAGGAGGTGGGGGAGGGGCATGGGTGGGGGGAATGGGTGGAGGGGAGGGGAGGGGGAGGGGGAGGGGGAGAGCGCTTCCTGTTCTACTTTCACTTCTGCACATCCATTCTGGTTGTCAAGAAGGAGAAAACCTCTTCCCTCTGACTCACTCTCAGGGTCATGAATTCTCTCTGGAAAGTTCCCCAGCAGAACACAGATGTGTTAGTTCAGAACAGCATTACCTGGTTGGTTTTAGTTCTGCATGAATAAATATGGTTAATCAATATCTATCCAGAAAACAAGCAGTTGCATAAGGTAGAGATTAGGGCTGTACATAGAGAAAAATTAACACTAATCTAACAAGATTCATATGCAGTTTTACTTAAGGACAAATTTTTATTGCACTATTTTATTACATGCGATAATTAGGCAGAAATTAATTTATAAATGTAATGGGTGTGCTAACAAATATGGGATTGATTTGCTTTGAGACAATTTTCTTATGTATTTGTAATCAAGCACTGTGGTCCCCATTCTCTACTGTAAGATGTACTCTCTGAATTCAACAAAAGACAAAGGTAGGGATGAACACTGGACCTAGGTACTGTGTCCCCATTCTGTTTCTGTGGTCCAGTCTGCTGGGAGCAGAGACCTTACTTCATCCAAAGAGCATATCTTCAGGTTCTGTGCTGGGAAAGAGATTCTGGTCTGAGGGGAGTGGTGATGTCATGATCGGGGACCATGGGGATGATACAGAGTGTAGGGGGTAGTTTGGACTGATCAGGAGCGTAGAGAGGCAGGCCAGGACGAGAGCAAATGGACAGATGTTGAGCACAGGTGCAAGAGTCTTGGAGGCGGGACTTGGGCAGTTTAGAAGGAAAGGTCCAGCTGGAAGAATAAACACCAGGACAAGGGCAAGTCAGGACCCGACCTGGGTGATCAGCAGCGGCCAGAGCAGAGGGTGTCCCCAAAGTACATCACGCAGGGAAGGAGCGGGAAGGAACAGCCAGAGTGAGTGTCTCAGAGAGGCATCTCAGGTCCAAAAATGTTTCCAAAATTTCAGCAACCCAAGCAGTGGAACGACTGAAACGCAGTATGGCAGTGATCCCAAGCCTGGGCTTGCCATGAGCCAAACACTGGTTAGCTAACTAGCTCAGTGACCTTAATTAACCTTGAACTAGTCCAGCTCCCTTGCCCTCCACTTCCTCGGCTGTAAAAATAGTAGCTAACTTACTGGTTGGTTGTGAGGATAAAGAAGATAAAGCATTCATGAATGTGCTTAGCACAGCTCCTAGTGCCAAGTTGGTGCTTGATAAATGGAAACAATGTTTGCTGTTACTGTTAACAATAAGCCTGAGTGTGGCTTCCAGTGCTGGTCCAACTTAAGGGATGAGAGGAAGCCCAGTCAGACAGCTGTTGCCAGGTGCCAGGGGATGCCTTTAAGATGCTGTAAGAGGGAATCTTTTACAAACAACTCTGAGTCTTCCCGCACAGCAGAATTAATGAGATTTTCCCAGCCACGTGTCCACCAGCCTGCAGTTTCAGAGTCTGAAAGTCCAGTTCCCTCTCTGAAGTGAAGCTTCCAGAAGTTCCAGATAACTATGAAAATGAATACTCTCTGCATTCTACAGAGGAGGTAACCAAGACAAAAGAGGTTAAGTAAATAACGCAGGGTTCACAGTGAATGACATGATGGAGCTGAGACAAAGATCAATCCAGATTCGTCTCTAGGACTCTCATCTGATACCCAGCATGGCCCTGCCCACCCCCCGCTGCACAGGACTGAATCTGATGGGGAGAAGGCTGGAGCTGGCCTGGATGCTGAGTGTCTGAAGGGAGATGGAACAGAGCAGGAAAGTCCTACTGTCCAAGATAAAGTCTGCAATTTTCCCCATTGCCCATACCTCTGGTGTGTCTCCAGCTAGGCATGTCCTGGCAGAGAAAGCACCCAGACGTGGTTTGTGCTGGGGGCGACCAGACACCTGTACACCAGGCCAGGGTCCACACTCGGGCCAACACTTACACCCAGGGCCAGCAACTGAACTCGATTATACCTGCAAAGGCTCCCTTTCCAAATCAGGTCCCGTTCACAAGTACCAGGGACTGCATGGAGGAACTGCATACACGTTGTACCTATATAAGGACTTGAGCATACTTTATGAGGGAGACAAGTCAACTTATTACAGCGTTCTTCTTTCAGCGCCAACCTTGGTGCTTGACACCCAAGGGATGCTCAAGTTACATGTGTTTGATCACATCTGTGGCTACCCTATCATTTCAGAAGAGGAGAGACGAGGGTCTTTTCTGAAATAGACTGTGATTTACATCTGATATGAGTCCTAAGGTCAATTCAAGGAAAAGATCTTCAGCCCAGAATCATCAGCATTTCTTTGATGAATCTCTCTCAATTAGTAAGCGAATCTTACAGTACCTTGTGGCCAGTTATAGGGTCCATTGAAGCCTTTCTCCTTCCAGAGGAAAAAAGCCAACTATTTCACCAAGAAAAATTCTAAAATGGAGTTCAGCTTTTGATCATGCATACCCTAAAGACATAATAATGAATTACTTCTCCCCAGCACATTGGGAATTCTCCAAGAATTGTTACAACTTTATGGAGCTATATCAGGATATATCAGCAATATTGATCAAAGCTAAGGTATGTGACCTGGGTGTTCTTTGGAAGGAATGATACTAAAGCTGAAACTCCAGTACTTTGGCCATCTGATGCGAAGAGTTGACTCATTGGAAAAGACTCTGATGTTGGAGGGATTGAGGGCAGGAGGAGAAGGGGACGACAGAGGATGAGATGGCTGGACGGGCATCACCGACTTGACGGACGTGAGTTTGAGTGAACTCCGGAAGTTGGTGATGGACAGGGAGGCCTGGCTTGCTGCGATTCATGGGGTCGCAAAGAGTTGGACACGACTGAGGAACTGAACTGAACTGAAGAAGGTATGTACCCTTTGACCCAATGATTCTAGTTCTAGGAATTTATTCTATAAATATACTCTCAGATCAGATCAGATCAGATCAGTCGCTCAGTCGTGTCCAGCTCTTTGCGACCCCATGAACTGCAGCACGCCAGGCCTCCCTGTCCATCACCAACTCCCAGAGTTCACTCAGACTCACATCCATCGAGTCAGTGATGCCATCCAGCCATCTCATCCTCTGTTGTCCCCTTCTCCTCCTGTCCCCAATCCCTCCCAGCATCAGAGTCTTCTCCAATGAGTCAACTCTTCGCATGAGGTGGCCAAAATACTGGAGTTTCAGCTTTAGCATCATTCCTTCCAAAGAAATCCCAGGGCTGATCTCCTTCAGAATGGACTGGTTGGATCTCCTTGCAGTCCAAGGGACTCTCAAGAGTCTTCTCCAACACCACAGTTCAAAAGCATCAATTCTTCGGCGTTCAGCCTTCTTCACAGTCCAGCTCTCACATCCATACATGACCACAGCAAAGACCATAGCCTTGACTAGGCGAACCTTTGTTGGCAAAGTGATGTCTCTGCTTTTGAATATGCTGTCTAGGTTGGTCATAACTTTCCTTCCAAGGAGTAAGCGTCTTTTAATTTCATGGCTGCAGTCACCATCTGCAGTGATTTTGGAGCCCAGAAAAATAAAGTCTGACACTGTTTCCACTGTTTCTCCATCTATTTCCCATGTAGTGATGGGACCAGATGCCATGATCTTTGTTTTCTGAATGTTGAGCTTTAAGCCAACCTTTTCACTCTCCACTTTCACTTTCATCAACAGGCTTTTGAGTTCCTCTTCACTTTCTGCCATAAGAGTGGTGTCATCATGGATGGAAAACTACAGTTTTTTTTTTTTTTTTTTTTTTTTTTTATTTATCTCTTTTTGGCTACCCTGGGTCTTCATTGCTGCTTGGGCTTTTTCCTAGTTGTGGCGAGTGGGAGCCACTCTCTTCTTGCTGTGTGTGGGCTTCTCGTTGCAGTGGCTTCTCTTGTTTCAGGGCATAGGCTCTAGGGCTCACGGGGGGCCTCAGACATGGGCTTGGTTGCTCTGCGGCATGTGGAATCTTTCTGGATCAGGGATTGAACTCGTGTCCCCCAGTGAAGTCCTTATTTTATTTATTTGTTTGAACCTGCCAAGAAGTTTGTGGTTCTTAGCCCCCCCATCCAGGAACTGAACACAGGCCATTGGCAATGAGAGCTCAGAGTCCTAACCACTGGACTGCCAAGGAACTCCCCCAATTTTCCTTTTTTAAACCACAGTGTTTTTCATCTAAAGAAAACTAGTTAAATACATAATAATATAGCCAGACAATAAAATAGTGTCACATCATTTAGGATTGGATTCTACTGCACGTAACAGGAATGGGACAACTCTGGGTTTAACAATTTAGACGTTTCGTCTCCTGGATAAGAAGTCCAGAGGTTGGTGGCCCAGAGCAGATACGATGGCACCATCCTATCCCTTAGGTCAGGATGGCATATAAGTCTCTGCTGCCTGACTTGCCCTGGGGCCTCATCTCCTTATATGGCTCCTGTGGGTGTTCGGTTACTGAGTCGTGTCTAACTCTTTGCAACTCCATGGGCTGTAGCCGGCCAGGCTCCTCTGTCCCTGGGATCTCCCAGGCAAGAATACTGGAGTGGGTCGCCATTCCCTTCTCCAGGGTTTCTTCCTGACCCAGAGATTGAACCTGTGTTTCTTGCATTTGCAGATGCTGAGCCACCAGGGAAGCCACAGGGCTCCTGTATGTATATAATTAAATTTGTTTTTGTCTTGTTAATCTGTCTGATGTTAATTTGATTATTAGTCCAGTCAAAGAACCAAGAAGGACAGAGGAAAAGCTGATCCTCCTCTGCAGCATATATACTTGGTATTTCTAATATTATTTACATCATGTATATGAGAAGTAGTTATATTGGAGCAGCTAACATGTTAGCCTGTGATTCCAGTTTGATATGTAATTGAGTGAATGCTTTAAATTTTAAGATTTCTAAGCTGAAAAATGCAAGAGAATAAAACTAGTGAACAATATTGAAATGCCTAAGAGGATTTGAGTCACCAGACTTGTAAGTTTAACTTATATTTATAAAAATTACCTAACTTTAAGGAAAGTTCTGGTAGTCTGCTAAGTAGACTGGTACCAAGAAAAAACCCAGAATTATTAATATTTATGCATGTTTAAATTTTAATATTTATACATGCCTGGAGAATCCCAAGAACAGAGGAGCCTGACAGGCTATATAGTCCATGGGGTCACAAAGAATCAGATATGACTGAGCAACTACCATACATATTTAAGGAAATTTAATTAACTAAATGGTAAAAGGCTTTTGAAAGCAATTGTTAAATTGTACTAATTTTTAAATTTTTACTTTATTTTTTTATTTGACAGCACCAGTCTCAGTTGCGGCGTGTAGGATCTAGCTTTCGGACCAGGAGTTGAACCTGGGCCCCTGCACTGGCAGAACAGTCTTAGCCACCGGACCACCAGGGGAAGTCCCTGAATTCTACTGATTTTTAAAACAGAATTATAAGACATGATTTCAAAGCCCAAGTAAAGAGGTTTTGTTGTTTTTTTTTTTTAATTTATGACTTTAAAAAATAAATATTAGATGAACTAACAAAATAACCATAAACTACTTTTTTTTTCCATTTCCCGAAGTTGTTTTCAAGGGTCTAGGAAATTCTCCAGAGAAGGCAATGGCACCCCACTCCAGTACTCTTGCCTGGAAAATCCCATGGATGGAGGAGCCTGGTGGGCTGCAGTCCATGGGGTCGCTAAGAGTCGGACACGACTGAGCGACTTCACTTTCACTTTTTCGCTTTCATGCATTGGAGAAGGAAATGGCAACCCACTCCAGTTTTCTTGCCTGGAGAATCCCAGGGGCAGGAGAGCCTGGTGGGCTGACGTCTATGGGGTCAGGCGGAGTCGGACACGACTGAAGTGACTTAGTAGCAGCAGCAGCAGGAAATTCTCATTGGCATCTTTGAGGCCTGAATAGCAGAAAAACCTCTCAAATTCCTTCTGTCACTGGTCTTGCTGGGTTTCCAGCAGGGAGGCTTTCCCTGACACCTTCAGGTACCCCACCTGTAGACCCAATACCCTGCTGTGCCTGTTCCTTTCCATAGCACTAATCAGTTTTAAGGGCTTCCCTGGTGGCTCAGATGGTAAAGAATATGCCTACAGTGCAGGACACCCAGGTTCGATCCCTGGGTCATGAATATCCCCTGGAGGAGGGCATGGCAACCCACTCCAGTATTCTTGCCTGGAGAATTCCATGGACAGAGGAGCCTGGCAGACTACAGTCCACGATGACTGAAGCAACTTAGCACACACACATGCAATCAGCTTCAAACATACTTTATAAATTACTTTTTAAAAGCTATTTATTTGAGGGATTTGGAGTGATAAACTACAGAACTTTTTAACCAGATGTAAGGGCACAATTCGACATCAGCATACCTGATGGGACCATCAGGATGTCTTTGTACTGTGCTTACTCTGTGACCTTCCCCTCAAGAATGCGGAGGGCAGGAATCCGGGTCTGCCCTCTGATGTCTCCCAGCACCTGCCAGGCGTGCTCACCACCCGTGTGGGATTTGACCATCTCCCCTGTGCTCCATTGCTGCTGTGCTGCAGGAGAGAGGGGAGTGGGTGAGAAATGCAGATTGCTGGTGTTTTCTGTAAACCACAGCTGACAGCAGCTCCCCGGCCTGTGAACCTGTACTCTTCCTATAAAGGCCCCAGTGTCCTCATTTTTCTATCCTTCATGCCCACTCATCTCCTGTTAAAAATGGAAGGACTATTGAGCACCCTCCTGTTAACTACCCACCTTGGCTTGCAGCATCAGTATTGAGTATTCACCTCTTATTAATTCTGAAGCTTAGTTGCCCCAAGGGAACTGATTAAGGCAGAGCAACTCAAAGTGTGGTCTGCGGGTCTGTAGCTGTCTGCGAGCTGTTACCAGCCCGTGACAAGAGATTGAGAGCAATCAGTAGAAACTTTCCTAGCAATTAGACAGAATCTTTTAATGTTGTTGAATTAATAAGAAAAATTCGCACTTATATTTTGTATGTTTGGGGGGCATTTGCTGTTTTGTTTTTATACTGATTTTTCTAGTAATTCACGTGTATCATGTTTTCCGAAAGTACCAGTCTGTGATGGATTGGAAATTCTCAAATGAGCTGAATGACATGGGGAAGCTCTGAGACTCTCCCAAAGGCTGCTGAATCAAGCTACCAGCCAGGAGGACAACTGGAAACACAGCAGGAATCTCAGGAACCCAGGCCCCAACTCTCTGTCATGGACACCTCGTTGTGTTAATCACCAACTAGCATCACCTCCTGACCCCCCTCCACCGTCCACTTCTCAAGAGAGGCTGGTGGAGCAAGCTCACTGCTGAGAAACCAAGCGACAATTTCTTAAAAACGATTTGAATCAGTAGGAGAGTTTGGTAAGTTTTAGACACAAAAGGAAAGTGGAACAAACAAAGACCAACCCCCCCAACCACTAACATATTAATAAGAGAGTTTTGGTATTAGCAAGAGAGTTTATATATATAATAGCTTTTCTCTTTACAGTAATAAGCACTTAAAATAGAAACATGGAGCTCCATTCATAATAGCAAAACCTGTATAATGTCTTCCCGAATAGCCAAGTTCTGAATACAGGAAAAATGCACTATGTATTCAGATAGACAGGCCAAACACAAACATAAAAAGTCTCCAAAAAGAATTAGCACATGTATCTATTGAAATTCAAATTAGAAGTAACAAATGTCTGAGTGTTTTATTTGAAGTAAGTAGTTTTGACTTTATTTGGAAGAATAAATGCCAGAGAATAGCCCAGGAAAGTTTTTTGTTTTCAACCAGACATTAGAACATGCTAGACAATCAGTGTAGTCAAATATTGTTAATATTGTACAGCATATAGAAAACAACAGTTTAGTAGACCAAAGTTTCCAGAAATAGATCCTAATAGATAAGGAATTTAATATAAAGCAAAGGTGATATTTAATCCAGTAGGAAATTTTAACACATGATGCTGTCACAACTGACTAGTATTGAAGAGAAAACTGCTGCTGCTGCTGCTGCTAAGTCACTTCAGTCGTGTCCGACTCTGTGCAACCCCATAGACGGCAGCCCACCAGGCTCCTATGTCCCTGGGATTCTCCAGGCAAGAACTCTGGAGTGGGTTGCCATTGCCTTCTCCAATGCATGCATGCATGCTAAGTCACTTCAGTCGTGTCCGACTCTGTGTGACCCTATGGACAGCAGCCCACCAGGCTCCTCTATCCACGGGATTCTCTAGGCAAGAATACTCCAATTTTAGACCATAAACAAAAATAAACTTGCTTGAACTGATGTCCTGAATGTGAAAAATAAATGAAAGTGTCTTTAAAGGAAATCTAGAAGACTTAGTAAAAATCCAGGAGAATTGCCCCTTTCAGCTAAGTTGCAAAACCCAGGAAAAAATACAGAAAAAATAGACATGTTTGACTACATTTAAAAAAAGAAATTTTCTTAAATGGCAAAAGTAATTATAAAGGAGGTCAGTAGAGAAACAATTGATTTTAAAAAATATCTTCAATGCAAATAACAAAGGACCAGTATCTATTAACACATAAAGTGAAGTCGCCCAGTCGTGTCCAACTCTTTGCAACCCCGTGGACTGTAGCCCACCAGGCTCCTCCATCCATGGGATTCTCCAGAAAAGAATACTGGAGTGGGTTGCCATTTCCTTCTCCAGGGGATCTTCCCGACCCAGGGATCAGAACCCAGGTCTCCTGCACTGTGGGCAGACGCTTTAACCTCTGAGCCACCAGGGAAGCCCAGACAGTAACACATAAAAGACACTTACAAATCCACAAGGCAAACAAGCTGTTGTAAAACTATCCAAGGATATATCATTGCAGTTGATAGAATACAATAACTAACATTGGTCTAGTATTTCTGCCTACAAGGCACTTCCCTGCAGGCTTTCAGATCAGATCAGATCAGTCGCTCAGTCGTGTCCGACTCTTTGCGACCCCATGAACCGCAGCACGCCAGGCCTCCCTGTCCATCACCAGCTCCCGGAGGTCACTCAGACTCGCATCCATCGAGTCAGTGATGCCATCCAGCCATCTCATCCTTTGTCGTCCCCTTCTCCTCCTGCCCTCAATCCCTCCCAGCATTAGAGTCTTCTCCAATGAGTCAACTCTTCGCATGAGGTGGCCAAAATACTGGAGTTTCAGCTTTAGCATCATTCCTTCTAAAGAAATTCCAGGATTGATCTCCTTCAGAATGGACTGGTTGGATCTTCTTGCAGTCCAAGGGACTCTCAAGAGTCTTCTCCAACACCACAGTTCAAAAGCATCAATTCTTCGGCGTTCAGCCTTCCTCACAGTCCAGCTCTCACATCCATACATGACCATAGGAAAGACCATAGCCTTGACTAGGCGAACCTTTGTTGGTAAAGTAATGTCTCTGCTTTTGAATATGCTATCTAGGTTGGTCATATCTTTCCTTCCAAGGAGTAAGCGTCTTTTAATTTCATGGCTGCTTTACATACATTAATTCATTTAATTTTCATAATAGTCCTGTTGTGAAATAAGTCTTATTTCTGTCTTTATTTTACATATGAGAGACTGAGGCAAGTTACTGAGATTAAGGAACTTGCTAGAGGTCACACAGCTACTGAGCGGCAGAGCTATGATTTTAACACATCTTGGATCCAGAACATGTGCTAAATTGCCAATCCAGATGACCAAAAAACTTGAAATAATGTTCAAATCTGATTGAGTGTTAAGTCCAAATTAAAGTAACAATAAACAATGAGTTACTACTTTAAATCTACCAAACTGAAATATATATATATATATATATATATATATAAATTTGACTGTGGCTCAGATCATGAACTCCTTATTGCAAAATTCAGACTTAAATTGAAGAAAGTAGGGAAAACCACTAGAGCATTTAGGTATGGCCAAAATCAAATCCATTACAGTGCAAGTGACAAATAGATTCAAAGGATTAGATCTGATAGACAAAGTGCCTAAAAAAACTGTGGACGGAGGTTCATGACATTGTACAGGAGGCAGTAATCAAGACCATCCCCAAGAAAAAGAAATGCAAAAAGGTTGTCTGAGGAGGCCTTACAAATAGCTGAGAAAAGAGGAGAAGCTAAAGGCAAAGGAGAAAAGCAAAGATATACCCATTTGAATGCAGAGTTCCAAAGAACAGCAATAGAGAAGAAAGTCTTCCTCAGTTATCAATGCAAAGAAATAGAGGAAAACAGTAGAATGGGAAAGACTAGAGATCTCTTCGGAGAAGGCAATGGCACCCCACTCCAGTCCTCTAGCCTGGAAAATCCCATGGACAGAGGAGCCTGGTGGGCTGCAGTCCATGGGGTTGCTAAGAGTCGGACAGGACTGAGCGACTTCCCTTTCACTTTTCACTTTCCTGCACTGGAGAAGGAAATGGCAACCCACTCCAGTGTTCTTGCCTGGAGAATCCCAGGGACGGAGGAGCCTGGTAGGAGGCCGTCTATGGGGTCACACAGAGTCGGACACGACTGAAGCGACTTAGCAGCAGCAGCAGCAGCAGAGATCTCTTCAAGAAAATTAGAGATACCAAGGGAATATTTCATGCAAAGATGGACACAATAAAGGACAGATATGGTATGGACTAACAGAAGCAGAAGATATTAAGAAGAGGTGGCAAGAATACACAGATCAGATCAGATCAGATCAGTCGCTCAGTCGTGTCCGACTCTTTGCAACCCCATGAATCGCAGCACGCCAGGCCTCCCTGTCCATCACCAACTCCCGGAGGTCAACCAGACTCACATCCATCGAGTCAGTGATGCCATCTAGCCATCTCATCCTCTGTCATCCCCTTCTCCTCCTGCCCCCAATCCCTCCCAGCATCAGAGTCTTCTCCAATGAGTCAACTCTTAGCATGAGGTGACCAAAATACTGGAGTTTCAGCTTTAGCATCATTCCTTCCAAAGAAATCCCAGGGCTGATCTCCTTCAGAATGGACTGGTTGGATCTTCTTGCAGTCCAAGGGACTCTCAAGAGTCTTCTCCAGCACCACGGTTCCCTTATGATTATACAGTGGAAGTGAGAAATAGATTTAAGGGCCTAGATCTGATAGATAGAGTGCCTGATGAACTATGGAATGAGGTTCATGACGTTGTACAGGAGACAGGGATCAAGACCATCCCCATGGAAAAGAAATGCAAAAAAGCAAAATGGCTGTCTGGGGAGGCCTTACAAATAGCTGTGAAAAGAAGAGAAGCGAAAAGCAAAGGAGAAAAGGAAAGATATAAGCATCTGAATGCAGAGTTCCAAAGAATAACAAGAAGAGATAAGAAAGCCTTCTTCAGTGATCAATGCAAAGAAATAGAGGAAAACAACAGAATGGGAAAGACTAGGGATCTCTTCAAGAAAATCAGAGATATCAAAGGAACATTTCATGCAAAGATGGGCACGATAAAGGACAGAGATGGTCTGGACCTAACAGAAGCAGAAGATATTAAGAAGAGGTGGCAAGAATACACAGAAGAACTGTACAAAAAAGAGCTTCACGACCCAGATAATCATGATGGTGTGATCACTGACCTAGAGCCAGACATCCTGGAATGTGAAGTCAAGTGGGCCTTAGAAAGCATCACTACGAACAAAGCTAGTGGAGGTGATGGAATTCCAGTGGAGCTATTCCAAATCCTGAAAGATGATGCTGTGAAAGTGCTGCACTCAATATGCCAGCAAATTTGGAAAACTCAGCAGTGGCCACAAGATTGGAAAAGGTCAGTTTTCATCCCAATCCCAAAGAAAGGCAATGCCAAAGAGTGCTCAAACTACTGCACAATTGCACTCATCTCACACGCTAGTAAAGTAATGCTCAAAATTCTCCAAGCCAGGCTTTAGCAATATGTGAACTGTGAACTTTCTGATGTTCAAGCTGGTTTTAGAAAAGGCAGAGGAACCAGAGATCAAATTGCCAACCTCCGCTGGATCATGGAAAAAGCAAGAGAGTTCCAGAAAAACATCTATTTCTGCTTTATTGACTATGCCAAAGCCTTTTACTGTGTAGATCACAATAAACTGTGGAAAATTCTGAAAGAGATGGGAATACCAGACCACCTGATCTGCCTCTTGAGAAATCTATATGCAGGTCAGGAAGCAACAGTTAGAACTGGTCATGGAACAACAGACTGGTTCCAAATAGGAAAAGGAGTACATCAAGGCTGTATATTGTCACCATGTTTATTTAACTTATATGCAGAGTACATCATGAGAAATGCTGGACTGGAAGAAACACAAGTTGGAATCAAGAATACACAGAACTATACAAAAAAAGATCTTCATGACCCAGATAACCACGATGGTGTGATCACTCAGCAGGAGCCAGACATCCTAGAATGCGAAGTCAAGTGGGCCTTAGGAAGCATCGCTATATACAAAGCCAGTGGAGGTGATGGAATTCCAGTTGAGCTGTTTCAAATCCTGAAAGATTTGAAAGTGCTATGAAAGTGCTGCACACAATATGCCAGCAAATTTGGAAAACTCAGAAGTGGCCACAGGACTGAAACAGGTCAGTTTTCATCCCAATCCCAAAGAAAGGCAATGCCAAAGAATGTTCAGACTACTGCATAATTGCACTCATCTCACATGCTGGCAAAGTAATGCTCAAAATTCTCCAGGCCAGGCTTCAACAGTACATAGCCATGAACTTCCAGATGTTCAAGCTAGATTTAGAAATGGCAGAGGAACCAGAGAACCAGGAACCAGAGATCAAATTGCCAATATTCATGGACTTACTGAAAAAACAAAAGAGTTCCAGAAAAACATCTGCTTTTGCTTTATTGACTATGCCAAAGCCTTTGACTGTATGGATCACAACAAACTGTGGAAAACTCTTCAAGAAATGGGAACTCCAGACCACCTTACCTGCCTCTTGAGAAATCTGTACGCAGGTCAAGAAGCAACAGTTAGAACCAGACATGGAACAATCAGCTGGATCCAAAATGGGAAAGGAGTATATGTCAAGGCTGTATATTGTCACCCTGCTTATTTAACTTCTATGCAGAGTACATCATGTGAAACACTGGGCTGGATGAAGCACAAGCTGGAATCAAGATTGCTGGGAGAAATATCAATAACCTCAGATATGCAGATGACACCACCCTTACGGCAGAAAGTGAAAAACTAAAGAGCATCTTGATAAAAGGGAAAAGAGAAGAGTGAAAAACTTGGCTTAAATCTCAACATTCAAAAAACCAAGATGATGGTATCCAGTCCCATCACTTTGTGGCAAATATATGAGGAAACAATGGAAACAGTGAGAGACTTTATTTTGGGGGCGGGGTGGGGGGCTCCAAAACCACTCTAGATGGTGACTGAAGCCATGAAATTGAAAGACGCTCAGTCTTTGGAAGAAAATCTATGACCAACCTAGACAGCATATTAAAAAGCAGAAACATGACTTTGCCAACAAAGTCCATCTAGTTAAAGCTATGGTTTTTCGAGTGGTCATGTATGGATATAAGAGTTGGACTATAAAGAAAGCTAGTACCACAGAATTGATGCTTCTGAACTGTGGTGTTGGAGAAGACTCTTGAGAGTCCCTTGGACTGCAAGGAGATCCAACCAGTCCGTCCTAAAGGAGATCAGTCCTGAATATTCATTGGAAGGACTGATGCTGAAGCTGAAACTCCAATACTTTGACTGCCTGATGTGAAGAACTAACTCGCATCAGGGTTAGTTCTGATGCTGGGAAAGACTGAAGACAGGAAGAGCAGGGGGCGACAGAGGATGAGATGGTTGGATGGCATCACCAACTCAATGGACATGAGTTTGAGCAAGCTCGGGAAGTTGGTGATGGACAGGGAAGCCTGATGTGCTGCAGTCCATGGCGTCATAAAGAGTAGGACACGACTGAGCGACTTAACTGAACTGACATATATATATGTGTGTGTATATATATATATATATATATATATATATATATATATATATAAACATTAATACCCATTGCTGAGATGCTGGGGAAAAAGAGTACTCTCTTATAGTACTTGTAGAAACATGAATTGTAAACACCTTTTTTAAAAAGTTGGAAAAACAGTTTGGCAGTATATAGTAAAATTTTAAGAAATCCATACTCATTTTTTAGAGCAATCTCACTCGGGGATCTAGCGCAGAGAAGCCCATAAGAGAATCAGTTTGAAGAATGTAGTTATAAATTTGGGTTAATGAGTCACTGTTGGTAGTGGGGGTGGGGGAACCAGGAAACAAACTGCTCATCATCAGTGGAGAGGAATTGGATTCACTGCGGAACCTTCTCCAGTAGTTTGCTGGAATCAAGCCCCAACACAGTGCGCACACATCTTCCCAGCCCCGTTTTGTCCCACCAGCACATCACCCAGGTTTGAAATGAACCAGGCAGGGTGGGGATATTTAGTGCACAGATAGTGAAAACACTGCCAACCAGGGTTTTCCCTGAGAAAGCTAGGTGTTGAACATTTACCAGCATAAAGTTATTTACCAGCATAAAATGATACATAGCCATTAAAAATGGTGTGCGAAATCAGTTGATACTATAGGTACTTTTACGAGGTTTTTTTGGGGGGGTAGAATAAGAGAAGTGTGCGTACAATCCAGTTTTGATACAAATAATGAAAAAAACCCTTACAAAAACACATGTGTGTATTAAGAGTTTATGTGATTATATCAACATGGAGGAAAATATGGTAGTTATACAGGGAAGAGGCAATGTCATTAGGGGTAGTGGGAGAGGGGAAAAGTTAAAAAAAAAAAAAAGATTCCATACACAACTCACATGCGCATGTATTTGTAAGTGTGTGTTCATAAAGAAATTAAGGAACAAATACCAAGTAAGTTCATATCTACAGACTCGTAGGGGTGTCTATGATACCATGAAATGAAAAAGCAAGATGCAGAGCCATTGCTTGGTGATTCCATTCACTAAAAAGAAATTAGCCCAAACCCCAATATATGTGTGTGTAGTTGCCTAGATGAGCAACATAAAAGCTTGTAAGTACATGGACTCTGGATATCTCAGGAGAGCAGGACTGGAAGTTAGTAACGGTGAGCTTTCCTTCAGCTATCTTAAAACTGTTTCACCTGTTACAACCAACAGGCTATATCCTCATAATTCGAAAATATTTTCAAATCCAAAAAAATTCCAGAAAAAATCGTTCTTTCTAATAGCCCGTGCTCTTTCACACACGGTGCCACCTTTGCACCTCCTAAACACTGCTGTCGTCATTTTACTGATAAGGAAGCAGAGCTCAGAGATGCAAACCACCTTGCCCGCGACCACACAACTGTCCGTGGTGGGACCCGTCTCCCACCCAGGTCTCTGAGCCACAGTCCAGGGGTCTGAGCAGATCCCCCGTGGATATCGGCAAAGCAGTAACAACACCAGAAAGGGACCAAAGTGTCTTTCCAGGCCAGGACAATCACACAGGCAGGAATGAAGGCTGCTGTGACATAAAGCATTCCTGAATAGGTACGTATCAATGTTTACCTTTAGGACTAAGAAGGCTCTTTGTCTGACCTTGCTTGAAACGGTCAGCATTTGCTAGTAGTCCAATGGCCTCATCTGGAGCCCCCAGTGCTAATTTCACAGGGCTGCACGGGGTCACGTGGCCCAGAGGATGTTCATAAATATCCCGTACCGGGGGAGGGGCGGTGGCGATGGGCCCCTCCCCAGGATCGGGGAGCTGCCTTCCAATAAGGCAGCCCCGGCTGCCAGCTCCACATCAGGGGGGTCCAGTTGGAAACTGGGCTGGTCTTCACTGGCTGGCAGCCTCCTCAGGGCATGGATCTGTGTACTGTTGCTCCTTTGCATATCAGCATCTTCAACAACACACCTGTGCTTGCTTAAGAGCTCTCCAAGTCCCTGAAAACTGACACATTTGTGCTGTATCGTGGCCAGATGAATCACTGTGGGAGCCCCGGGTGGAACCCAGCTAACTAAGACCCATCTCATCATCCTCGACAGCAGTGAGCATGTTCTTGTCTCTATGCGCAATGCTTGTCTTTTGAAAATTGAATGCGAGTTATGTTTAGAGATTCAGAAATGCTCTTTCCGCATCTCCATGGCTTGGGGTTTGTTTGACCAAGACCAGTGAGTTTTGGTGGATCTGATCGTAATGTGTTGATGCCAGAAAACCAAGGGACCTACAGGCAGGCAAGTCAGAACCTCTCTGTGTATCAGTGTTCTCATCTCTCACATAAGGATTGTAAAATCTGCTTCTCCTCTCTCGTGGACCATTGTGAAAATCAAATGAGGAAATGTGTGAGAAGATGCTTTACAGGTCGTAAAGCACTTTATTGCTTTGCTGTATCATAAGAAATAAGAAGCTTCTCCATGGGGTCCTTATTCTTAGGCACATATTTTTAAAAATACGTTTCTGTATATCTACACAAGGGCTTCCCAGGCGGCACAGGTAAAGAATCTGTCTGCCGATGCAGGAGACACAAGAGACTTGGGTTCGATCCCTGGATTGAGAAGATCCCCCGGAGAAGGAAATGGCAACCCACTCCAGTATTCTTGCTTGGAAAAAACAGAGGAGCCTGGTGGGCTATAGTCCCTGGGGCCTCAAAGAGTCAGACGTGACTAAGCAACTGAACACACCCACACATATATATCTATACTTGTCTATCTATCTATCTATATTCAATTTGAAGTTATTCTTGGCTAACCCAAGTTCCCTGGTAAATCATTTTGTAATGTTAAATGAAATTTCCTCAAGAGATTCTGTTGATATAAGTGCAAGGGCAAAAAAAAAAAAAAAGAGTAATGTTTGCCATCAACAAATGGGAATTTTTAAAAGATGCTTTTTCCTTGGCTGTAGTGATTTCTGCTTGGCACTATGCGAATGCCTTTATTTCATCAATGTTTTCTCCTTGTTTCTGAAATGGGAGGTTTGAGAACCGGCTTCGTGCAATGTGTTACTTGAGATTTTAAAATGCAAATAAGTCTTTCAATTCAAAGTTCTGAGTATTCTTCTAAATTTAAATGATATCCACTTTAAATCTTTGGAAGGCAATTTGGCAGAGATCATTAAAATTAAAAATAATAATCTCTCTGAATATAAATGACTGAGCACATTGTGAAGCCCACATCCATTGACTGTTTCCTGCGTGCCAGGCGCAAGGCTAAGTGTTGGGTTCGTGTGGTCTTATTTACTCTTCGCAACTCAGTGAGGAGGTGTGTTTTTATTCCCCATTTTATTCCCCATTAGTGGAGGAAAGACTCCACTCCCCGCTTCCCCTCTCCCCTTTTATGTGAAGCATGGACACATCACTGCTAAAGTGGGTATCAGTTACATTTAGAACATCTCTAAGCCCTGACAGGTGGCCCAAGAGCACAGGGAAAGGCACCCATTCCACGCCAGCCACATGCCAGCCCCTTGTCTCCAAGCGTCTTCTGCAACCCCCTGCCCACCACTATTCCCAGGGAAGTAAATGAGGTTCAGAAAAGGTGTACACTCATATGTGCTGAGGTTGTTCTTGCCTGCCTGCTTTATCCTAGACATCCCACAGTTTTCTCAATTAAACACAGGAGGAAACGAAGAATACACTTTTAATAAGCAAGATAGGGGGAAATGGTCAACATCTCTGATGGCACATAGCTGCAACTTCAAACATCAGTGAGCTACCAACGACATTCATCACGTTAGCCAAAGTTAACTGCCAATGGCAGTGCCTGCTGATTTGTGTGTATGTTGCTGGCGGCGCTTTTATGACCAAATATGGAATGAAGGAACAGATGACAAGTGTGGGTGTGTTTTCTCCAGGGGAACCCACATCCGTGAAGGGGACTCGGCAAAAGGAAAACAGCTGTCGTGTTAGAGGGGAATGAAACGTTTCATCTCTTAAATTGTCTTTACTACTCTCTAATATTGTTTTTCGGAGAAGGCAATGGCACTCCACTCCAGTTCTCCTGTCTGGAAAATCCCATGGATGGAGGAACCTGGTGGGCTGCAGTCCATGGGGTCACTAGGAGTCGGACACGACTGAGCGACTTCACTTTCCCTTTTCACTTTCATGCACTGGAGAAGGAAATGGCAACCCACTCCAGTGTTCTTGCCTGGAGAATCCCAGGGACGGGGGAGCCTGGTGGGCTGCTGCCTGTGGGGTCACACAGAGTCGGACACGACTGAAGCGACTTAGCAGCAGCAGCAGCAATATTGTTTTTACAATAAAGAAAACTGCGAGGGAAAGATTTTACAGGGCACCATTTTACAGGTGAGGGTTGCATTTTTGACTTAAATAAATCAGGGGGCTCACCCATAAATGATGTGAAAGCCAAGATTCAGTACTTTTAAACTTTTTGCCTTCTTCACCTGATATTGAAAGTAGACTCTAAACTATAGAATTTTATGATCGCTATTCAACCCCTTCATTTTCTCGATGAGGAAATGGAATTCCCAGTCAAAGTTGTGCAATTGACCATAAAGCTGAGGCAGCGCCTGTTGTTTCATTTTACAAAAGTTCTATGAAATGAAAATGCATATACTATTTATATGAAAGCACCTTGAGGTATTTTACAACCAGTGTTTCTGACACCACTTGTGTGGCGCCTTCCCCAACACCTACAAAATTCTCCAATCCTCTGGACACCAGCTGAAGGTCCAATAATTTAGTTCTGACATCAACTCCATAGAATTGGTACAGACCCCACAAGTGAAGGGCTCAGCTCCCCAAGACTGTGCCCACTTCAGATGGCCAGGTTGTCACCAACTGACTATATACCTGAAGTTCCTACAAGGCCCTCCTCAGCTTCAGAACTTTGTTAGGATTTGTTTGTGAGGTCCGGAAGGTCCCAAGTGTGGAGCTTCCGTCCTCATGGAGTTTGAAGTGAGCACCCTCCCGGCACATGGAGGCCTTCACCAACCTGAAGCTCTCGGAACCTCACCATTTACAGGAGGTGTCCCCAACCTCCAGGATTCAATGCCTGATGACCTGAGGTGGAGCCACTGTAACAGTGATAGAAATAAAGTGCACAATAAATGTATCGTGCTTGAATCATCCTGAAGCTATCTCCCCTTCTAGTCCGTGGAAACACTGTCATCCGGTCCCTGGTGCCAAAAAGCTTGAGGACCACTGGTTTCAGGGTTTCTGCAGATTTCATTAGTGAAATCATTGGCCACCAGTGGTTGAACTCACCTTCCAGCTGCTCTTCATCCCTGGAGGTTGGGGTGGGGCCAAATGTCCCAGCTCTCTAATCCTGCCTTACTCTTTCTGGCTGTCAGTCCCATTGTGAAGCCATGCAGGAGCCCCCAGGCCCCTGTCATCTTGTGCAAAAGACACTCATATGAAACCAAATATATATGTATTTCTTACCATATCACACACACCAAAAATTCATCATTGAAGAAAATAGGTAGACCTCAGGATCCAAACTCATGTCCCTGGGGCTCATTCTAGAACTTGTGGGTGGGTATGTCGGCCACCAGGCTTACCAGGTAGACCCTAATGGTAAAGAACCCACCTGCCAATGCAAGAGACATAAGAGACTCATTATCGATCCCTGGGTAGGGAAGATCCCCTGGAGGAGGGCATGGCAACCCACTCCAGTATTCTTGCCTGGAGAATCCCACGGACAGAGGAGCCTACAGTCCATAGGGTCACAAAGAGTCAGACATGACTGAAATGACTTAGCACGCAGGGATGCTGGCCACCAGTCCGGAGGTCTGGGGTCGCCCTAGGGCAGTGGTCGCAGTGTGTGGTCCCTGGACCAGCTGCATACATCACCTGGGGACTGGGGTTTGAAATGCACATGCTCAGGCCCCATCCACGACGCAGTGAATCAGGAACTCTGAGAGCAGAACCCAGCATCTGTCTTGTCCTGAGACCCCCAGGTGCTTCTGAGGCTCAGACAGGCTGAAAACCAACCTGGCTCTCGGGCAAGTGCTTCTCCAAGCTCTATGTGCATCGGGTCCCCTGAGGGTCTAGTTAAAATGCAGGTTCTGATGCAATAAGCCGGCCAGGATGGGGGTTCAGAGAGAAAGCCTTCCTAACAAGCTCGGGATCTGTCAGTGTTGCTTCTGTGGGGACCACACCTGGAGGAGCAAGATCCTACTGCAGCTGTGTGCCCACCGGCGAGCTGTGCGCGGGTCCCAGGTTCTCAGACCCCCAACGTCTGCACTCCTCTCCTCGGGACTCAGGGCATCCCCTGAGGAAGGTTAAAAAGGCTGGATCTCAGCACCTCGCAGGACTCACCACATCGAATCTGAATTTAAATAAGATCTTTAGACTCGTTTGTAACATGAAGGTTTGAGAAGTCCTTCTGGAGGTGGCAAAAATTAGCCAAAATCAGCACTGAAAATTGCTAGCTAGATGGAAAGAATCAGGTATATTTCTAGCACACCTCATAACACAACTTGTACAATTACATCCCATAATCGGTGTCTTCTGATATTAATGACTCACCACAAAAAACAAAATTGTTTCAACATTCTTAAAGTAGTTATGAAATGCATCTTTTAAAATGCAGTGTTTCTGATCCTTTAGATTTAAAGGTCCTATGCTATGCTATGCTAAGTCACTTCGGTCGTGTCCGACTCTGTGTGACCCCATAGACGGCAGCCCACCAGGCTTCCCTGTCCCTGGGATTCTCCAGGCCAAAATTCATAAAATGTTAATTCCCCCCCCCCCCCTTTTTAAAGTCTTACCTCACCAACTGATTAGGGCAAAAATGTGTTACAGATGTGACAAAGTATTGCTTCCCTTCAGTCCTGTGGGTGGCAAGAGAAGTTTGGTTAGCATGAGGCCTGGGGCCACTGAGTCCTGTAGCTGGTAACTCCTTCCAAAAGAACTCTGACCTCTTTCCCCAGTATTCCCTACAAATTCTATCATTTTCTGGCATGATGTGATAAAAGTTTGAAAACACTGCCCTAGGGGCAAGTTTTACCTATTGTCAATAATTGAAGTTAGGGATAGGAGAATGGTTGGAAAGAAATCTAATTCCAGTATTTTAAGACTCATAGGAGTCCATACAATGAAGGGTGATGTGCTGGAAGATAATCGAGGCATTTCTGGAATGGATTATCAAAGGGTTATTAAGTACAGAGAAATGAAATAGTTATAATTTGGGGTCAATTCTAAGAGCAGGTTCCATCTCCTTCTTACAATTACTGCTTTAAGAAAACTTGATTTCACTAAGACATTTGGTAGAATTCTTATGATTTCCCTGTTGATTGTAGAAATACAGTTTAGATTCTAGTATAGTTGAGATAGAATTTCTCTCTGGTTAAATAAACATGCAGAGGGTGCCGATTAGTGAATGTCAGCCTGGAGGCAGATTTCTTTTGGCATACAACAGAACTTTGCCTCCTTTTCCTTTTACCGATGTCTTATTAGATGACTGTGTATGAGGAGTGCTTAACAACATTTGTGAATGACTAGATTCCCTCGTGGCTCAGATGGTAAAGTGTCTGGCTACAATGTGGGAGACCCGGGTTCAATCCTTGAGTCAGGAAGATCCCCTGGAGAAGGAAATGGCAACCCACTCCAGTACTCTTGCCTGGAAAATCCCATGGACAGAGGAGCCTGGTAGGCTATAGTCCATAGGGTCGCAAAGAGTCGGGCACGACTGAGCGACTTGTTAGTGTTAGTGTCTGGAGGTGGCAGGAGGCCAGAGATGCTAAACCAGCTTCCTCCACCCCAGGCAATCTCAGACTCTACCCCACGTGATTTATGAATCTCCCACTTTTGAAAAAGGCTGGTGGCTCAGGTATAAGAGGTAAAAAGCTAGGGTTTCACCAGATGCGAAAGCCAAAGTGGGGGTGGGGGGTGGAAGAATGGGGGACAGTCGCCGTGCAGAACTATTTTTAAATGTGAAAGCTTTACAAAGAACGACTCTGCCCCATTCCCACCAAAAAATTAATGTTGATAGTTTTCCCAAGCAGTACGGCTTCATCCCAGATGGGTGGGCGGTTGGAAAACACTGAGGTTACTTTGTGTGTGCTGAGTTGCTTCAGTCGTGTTCAGCTCTTTGCAGCTCCACAGACTGTAGCCCGCCAGGCTCGTCTGTCCATGGGATTCTCCAGGCAAGAATACTGGAGCAGGTGGCCATGTCCTCCTCCAGGGGATCTTCCTGACCCAGGGGTCAAACCCATCTCAAGTCTCCTGCGTTGGCAGGCGGGCTCTTTATCACTAGTGCCACCTTGGAAGCCTGAGGCACCTTTGCTGCTGCTGCTGCTAAGTCGCTTCGGTCGTGTCTGACTCTGTGCGACCCCATAGACGGCAGCCCACTAGGCTCCGCCCCTGAGATTCTCCAGGCAAGAACACTGGAGTGGGTTGCCATTTCCTTCTCCAATGCATGAAAGTGGAAAGTGAAAGTGAAGTCGCTCAGTCGTGTCCGACTCTTAGCGACCCCATGGACTGCAGCCTACCAAGCTCCTCTGTCCATGGGATTTTCCAGGCAAGAGTACTGCGGTGGGGTGCCATTGCCTTCCCCCACCTTTACCTCCTCTTGAAACTTCCCTCTCATCCCCTGACTCTACTTCTGACCCTTTCCAGAAACAAGGGAAGCAGGAAAGAAATGCATGGTGGAATAAAGGGATCCTTTTAGAAGCTGCTGCTGCTAAGTCTGCCTATAGTATTAGTTTCCTGTTGTTGCTGTAATAAATTATTATTCTGACCACCCCACCTACTTTTTAAAGTTCCTCTGGGGCTTTTCTGGTGGTTCAGTGGTAAAAAAATCCACCTGCCAATGCAGGGGACAAGCATTCAATCCCTGGTCTGGGAAGATTCCACGTGCCTTGGGGTGACTGAGCCCACGTGCCACAACAACTGAGCTGAAGCTCTGGAGCCTGGGGGGCAGCAACTACCGAAGCCCAAGTGCCCTAGAGCCTGTGCTCCACAACAAGAGAAGACTGCAATGAGACGCCCCCACAGCTAGAGAGTAGCCCCAACTCCCTGCAACCAGAGAAAAGCCTATACAGCATCAAAGACCCAGAGCAGCCAAATATACATATATATACATATACATGTAAGATAAAAACAACACAGCTCCTCTGATGTGTCCGGCGGTAAAGGATGCCACCTGGCCGGGGTCATGCTAGGCTCCGGTGGGCTTGTCTTGGAATCGGTGTTCTGGGCACGTTGCTGCCTTATTCGGACAGGGAACAGGGCAGTGGTTCGGTGTCAGGCTTCCCACTGTCAGCAGGACTCAGCTTAAGTTATTTATAGTGTCAGTGGCTTGCCTTTTGCATTAATGTGACTGTTCACACTAAATGAATTTGTAAGGCAGGAGCTGCTCAGCAGCACGCTGGAGAGTCTTTTCCATTCAGTGGGGCTCACAGTGAGCCCAGAATGAGGCCGAATGGGTATTCTTATTTATCAGGCCCAGCTGTCCACACGCCAACCCCAATTACATCTGAAATACACTTCTTTCTTGGTAAGAGCCATGGAGGGCCAGCTCTTCTTTCTTGTTCTAAATGACCAGATCCAGGGACAGACATCCTGCAGAGGCCGGTCATCAAGGCCGCTTAGAGGGCCATGACCTTGAGCAGGAAGCTTGCGAATTTGGGGGCCCCCTCAGCCCCTGGCTGTTCTGAATTTATGCTCACAGAGTCCCTTCTGTGGAACCAGAAGTAAGGATGGAGGTGCTGCCTACAGCTGGGGCTAGGAAAGACTGTATCCCTCCAGCCACCCTGAGCATCTGGACAGTAGGACTCTGGGGACATGACGGGAAAAGGCCCAGGTCCACCCCAAGAGAGCTTGCTTGGAGTGAGGAGAAGAGGGTAACTGTGCAGGGTGGCAGGTGTCACACTGATATTAAGTAAGAGGCATCGTGGGGACAGAGGAGGAGCCCCCACCCCGCCTGGGGACAAGGATGCGGGCTTGGAGAGTGACCTGGGTGCTCAGTCATCTCCGACTCTTTGCAAACTCATGCACTATAGCCCTCCAGACTCCTCTGTCCATGGGATTCTCCAAGCAGGAATACCAGAGTAGGGTGCCATTTCCTTCTCTAGGAAAGTGAAAGGGAAGTTGTTCAATCGTGTCCAACTCTTTGCAACCCCATGGACTGTAGCCCACCAGCCACTTCTATCCATGGAATTTTCCAGGCAAGAGTCCTGGAGTGGAGTGCCATTGCCTTCTCCAGGGGGATCTTCCTGACCCAGGGATTGAACCCGGGTCTCCCGCATTGTAGGCAGCTGATTTTACCATCTGAGCCACCAGAGAAGCCCAAAGGAAAGGAAATTGAAGTCGCTCAGTCATCTCCAACTCTTTGAGACCCCATGGACTGTAGCCTACCAGGCTCCTCTGTCCACGGGATTTTCCATGCAATAGTACTGGAGTGGATTGCCATTTCCTACTCCAGGGGATCTTCCTGACCCAGGGATCGAACCCAGGTCTCCCGCATTATAGACAGATGCTGTACTGTCTGAGCCACCAGGGAAGTCCATTCTTCTCCAGGGGATCTTCCCAATCCAGGGATCAAACCCAGGTCTCCTGCATTGCAGGCAGATTCTTTAACTGTCTGAGCCACCAGAGACACCTGGGAACTTGGAGAGTGAGGAGTTAATAAGTGAAGAGGGAAGGGCACGAGAAGCAGCATGCGTGTGAGCTGTTAGCGTTCACGCTGTTAGTATTACTATTAACTTACTCTTGCACTCAGGCTACATACACAGGGCGCTGTGATCATAATAACACCTGACACTTAACCCAGCACTTACCATACACGATGTACCAAGGGTTTGCATCCACTGAGTTTTGTAATGCTCGCAACCACCTTTGGAAGGCGTGGTTGCCATAATACTGGAGGGAAACTGAGGCAAGGCGCAGGGAGCTGAGAACAGGGATGACATGCCCAGAAGGCTTGCCCTTCCTCAGAGTCTGACTCCAGAGCCCAGGCTCTGGCATGCGCAGTGCTGCGAATTCCAAGTACCAGGTACCGTGGTGGCAGACACAGGCCAGGTGGGGTGAGTTGCAGAACGGTACTGGATAAAGGATTCTAGAACCTTCCCCTCGAGAGCTGTGCCTTGGAGAAGTTGAACAGGGCCCAGTCTCCGTTTGCCGAGTGTGGAATCTGTGAGGGAAAGGAGGAGATGGGGTCCAGAGAGATAAACAGGTCTTCCAGGGACAGAGCAGGGGGATCCCCTCATTCGCTGCCCCTCACTGCAGTTAGTGAATGGCTCCTGGGCCCCCAGCAAAGACCACGGCCCTTCACATTGGCTTTCAAACCTTTGAACCCAGGAGGACGTGGCCCTTCGCAAGGCCACCCCCGTGTCACACAGCAGGCTCTCGGCCACTGGGGAAAATCAGGGGACGTCCCTGGGCTCCACAGCCGATGAGCCCATGCCAGGTGGCCCGGGGTGGCCTGGGTGGTGAGACAGACCAGCCCCGGGGCCTGGGTCCCAGGCAACATCCCTGGATGCACACAGAACACATCCCCCTCAGTTCCCACCCCACCCCTTCATCTCCCGCCCTCCCACCGCCACCCCTGTCACAGCCCCTCCTTCACTCCTGGCAGGAATGGGCTCCTCTCAACTTGGCAACAACTCTTTTCTTCTGAAGACCCACCCGAGGCCCCCAGAATTCTGCCTCATCCCTGAAGCCTTGTCCCTGGGCGGTGATGAGCCTTGTTTTGGGGCAGGCTTCCCGGGCACACATACTTGGTTCAGTCAAGCTTGTCAGCAGGTGATTTTAGGAGATGCTGGCTCTGACGCCCTGGGAGGAGTGAGGAGCAGAGCCGCTGGGAGGCAGGGGCAGCCTGGAGAGGGAACCGGGAGAGCCTCAGGCCATTTTGAGAAATCTCCCGTCATTACGTTCTTCTTAAATGCCCTATAAAAGAAGGAGTCTAGATTATCTGAGGGAAAATTGGGTGCCTCCGGCAAATTATTCCAAGTGCCCTGCCAAGTATTACTGGCTTTTATTTTGTTCCCTCAGCCCTTTCTCAGTTGTCCCGATTATACTTGAAGGGCAGAGAGTTTTGAGTTAGTCGGATTCCTCTGTTGTTAACTGCCTCCAGCAGTGTGGTGAAGAGCCGGCAGGTTCAAATGCTGAGGCCAGTGCTTAGGGGCCAGGTGGCTGGGGCAGTGGGCTCCATCTCTGTAACTAGGGATGAGAAAGGACAGCTGTGGGCAGAGCCTGTCATGAGGTTAAAATGACTAAGTGCACCTAACACCCTGAGAACTGAAGCTGCGCGCAGTGGGTGCTGTGAACGTGTGTCCCGTGTTATCGTCTATCTAACTTTTCTCCTTCCCAGGTCTCTGCTTACCTTTCTCTCTCCAGGAAACCAGTCTAAAGTGTCTGATATATGACCTGTTTATCCTCACAGACAGGCTTTCCAAAGTTGGAATTAATTCCAGGCCACAAGTCACAGCTAACAGCCCGTGAGGCTGTGTTAAGAATTCCCACAAGTGCCATGTGAATTATGACCAGCTACGGTGATCACCATACTCTGGCCTAACAACGCCATTTACTCATAAAATAAATTCTTTATAGGCAGATAACTTTTCCTGACAGTGTATACATCTGGGTTCTTAGTTGCAAGCAACAGAAATAGACCCTGGATGAGAACCTCTCAGAATGAGCAGCAGGTGATGGGAGTGTGAGCAGTGGTCCTTTAATCTTGCCATTTTTATAGGGAGATGGCCTTCAAAAAAAGGCTCTGACATTTTCAACATCAGGCTTCTAAGGGTGCCCTGGGGATCAACATCCAGAAAATGGGAAAGTGATAAAAGAGGGTCTTGTGCAGGGTAGGTCTCGTTGGCTAGGCCTGGAAGTTGTTGCTATTGTTCAGTTGCTCAGTCGTATCCAACTCTTTGCAGCACCATGGCCTGCAGCACATCAGGCTTCCCTGTCCTCCACTGTCTCCTGGAGTTTGCTCAGATTCATGTCCATTGAGTCCGTGATGCTATCTAACCATCTCATCCTCTGTAGCCCTCTTCTCCTTTTGCTTCAGTCTTTCCCAGCATCAGGATCTTTTCCAGTGAGTGGAAAAGTAGCTCCACGCCATTGGCTGGAATTCAGTCACATGGTCTAACCACAAGGGAAGCTGGGAATATCTTCTTGCCATGTGCTTCAGGGAGAAAGGGAAGCAGTCTCTCCAACAGTAAGCAAGCACCAGTTACCACACCTCCCTGAAGAATCCACTACATAGGTTGTTCCAGGGACTCTGACTCCCCAGGAAAGGAGATTGTGATACGTTGCCCTGTTATTTCACTTTTTAAAATGCCTTTCTTTTCTTAGACAAGGACAAGTCCCATTTGATAGATAAATCACCTAACTCTTCCTTTCATTTTACAATCTGGTCCAAAGAGCTGAGGCATGGCCAGATTCTAACACGGGTGGAAGCTCGGGGGTGGCAGGGCTGGGGTGGGTGGGCAGGCTGTGTGTCCTGCACAGGACAGCCAAGCCCTGAGGCTGCAGGCCACAATGGGGTTCCCAGAGAGACCTTGCCTCCCCACACAGAGGTCCTGGTATTCCATAGCTACAGACAAGGATCCAGTTGCCCCAGAGCACCTGACCTTGCACGGTGGACATGTATCTACTTGTGGAAAGACAAAGGATGATGGACAAGTGTGGGTTAGGCTACAGAGCAGAGGACAGACCTGGTCTGAGAGTCATGAGCTCCAGGTTTTGATTCAGATTTTGTCACTGACCAACTGGATCCCTTTGGGAGGGTGCCACAACATCACTGAAGCCCCTCCCTTGCCTGTACAATAGGAACCTGAGTGAGCCAGCCACTTGTAGCCTGTGGAATTGAAAATGAACTCCACCACTTGTTAATTATATAGCTTCGAGCTAGTTATATGTTTGACCTCCCAAAGTTCCAATTTTTATCTTTATCATCATGTGTGCGTATGTGTGTCTGTGTGTGTGCTCAGTAGCTCAGTTGTGTTTTACTCTTTGTGACCCCATGGACTGTAGCCCGCCAGGCTCCTCTGTCCATGGAATTCTCCAGGCAAGAATACTGGAGTGGGTTGCTATTTCCTTCTCCAGAGGATCTTCCCAACCCAGGGATCAAACTTTCATCTCCTGCTTTGCAGACAGATGTTTTACCACTGAGCTATGGGGGAAGTATATCAAGAGTATATCTGGGATTGTAAGTATGTCCAGGGTCCTCAGCCTGAGTGGGTGTTGACTAGCAGCCCAATCTCAGAATTGGGAAAAATCCTCCTTCCTTCCCCCACTCACCGCCTCACCAGTAAAACCCCCTTTATGCCCAGTGACCCCCTCTCATGAGGAACGCCCATGCTCTGCCCAGCCAGCCATGCTGGGACCAGCTTTGTCAAGATTTCCAGCATCTCAATAGCAAAGCATCTTCTGCTTTTCTATTCTGGAAACCAAGCCCCTCTGACACGACATAGAGCTTTTTAATCTTCTCACTCCTTCCTCCTACACAGCTACTTTGAAAACAAACAAATGTTCACAGACTGTTCTCATAGCCTAAATTAAGCCCCCGTGGGATTAAAAACAAAGTTGTCAGAAGCCCAAATATCAGAGCCTTTGGAATCCCTGATACTAAACTCACACACAGGCCAACCCAGCAACTCATGGACATGTGACCACTCAACATGGCCTACGTACCATCCAAGAGCCTCCAAATATGCATGCTGCTGCTGCTGCTAAGTCGCTTCAGTCGTGTCCGACTCTGTGTGACCCCATAGACGGCAGCCCACCAGGCTCCCCCGTCCCTGGGATTCTCCAGGCAAGGACACTGGAGTGGGTTGCCATTTCCTTCTCCAATGCATGAAAGTGAAAAGGGAAAGTGAAGTCTCTCAGTCGTGTCCGACTCTTTGTGACCCCATGGGCAGCAGCCTACCAGGCTCCTCCATCCACGGGATTTTCCAGGCAAGAGTACTGGAGTGGGTTCCCATTGCCATCTCCAAATATGCATGAGTCTTTTTTTATTTGTTTTTTTGCATCCTGGTTCAATTCTGGTTTTCAGTTGGCCAGTGGTTTCAGTTCACTTATCTCCATATCTGTGCTGCAAAGGAGGAACAAGAGCGTTGTTTCAAAGGGAGATTTCAAATCCAAACTATGAAAACTCTGAATTTTTTCAAGGCTACTTTTAATATCTATTTTTATCTATTTATTAATTGGCTGTGCTGGGTCTTAGTTAGCAGGCATATTGGACCTAGTTTCCTGACCAGGGGCAGAACCCAGGCCCCCTGCATTGGGAGCATGGGGTCTTAGACACTGGTCCATCAGGAAAGTCCCCAGGCTACTTCTAAACAGATTTTCATTATGAAAATCCTTGCATGCACAGGGATGCCTTGCTGTCCAGTTGCTTTTCACCAAAACCATGGCAGCGATGACACCCATTTGCATTCCTCTGCATCTTGTAGTTTAGCCCTTCCCCCCCACATCCCTCCCCCCACCCCCCACCCCCGGGCCTGGTTGGGTTGGTGTCATGTGACCAGTGCTCGCCAATGAAATGTGAGCAGAAGCCACCCCTTTCATTCCAGGCTGACATGGTTAGAACTGGTGTGATCCTCCGCTTCCTCTTTTCCAGCCCCTGAGGCCTCCATCTCCCTCATCTTCTGCAGATAGTGTAACTGCAAGATGGAGAAGAGCCACCTGACCCACATCAGACCCCACGAGTGGGATTCAGGCCTGAAGCAGAGGGATGCAGCTACTGTGGCCATGTCAGTAACCTGAACTAATGTAGGATCAGTTTTCAGATGGGTTTCACCTTGGTTCGAAGTGGATCATTCACTTTCAGCCCATCTCATGTTCTTGGAAGTGGGCCATTGGTGCAATTCATTATCCCAAGCTCGTTTCTCAAGCGTGTATGGCGCCTCTACCATGGGCCAGGCACTTCTGGACCTGGGGCTAGGGAGCTGAATAAATCAGTCCTCATATCTTCCCTAAAGGAGACTGTTCAGACAAGACAGACACACAGCCGTTGAGCACTCCTGAACATATCGGTCTAGATGGCATGAGCAAAATAATTCTCTCTAGGGAAATGTCTCAGCTCTGTCATAGGTGCTGACAGTAGATACAGGAATCAAAGCATATGCTTCCTTTGATCAGACTTAACTGGACAAACGTTCCATGGGGTGACATTCAACTATGCTGTTGATTCTTTAATTCCTCATCTATTAAGTACATAGTGACCCAGACCCATGTCATATGTGAGAAAAACTCCTACCCCAGGAAACAGCTGGAAATATGACAAATGAACTCACAGCAAACTCACAATTCATTATCTGAAGTTACAAAAAATTTAAAGCATATGAAGACTCATTTTGTATCCAGTGTGTGTGTGTGTGTCTGTGTGTGTTAGTTGCTCAGTCGTGTCTGACTCTTTGTGACCCTATGGACTGTAGCCCACCAGGCTCCTCTGTCCAAGGAATTCTCCAGGCAAGAATACTGGAGTGGGTTGCCATTTCCTTCTCCAGGGGATCTTCCCAACCCAGGGACTGAACCTGAGTCTCCCACACTGCAGGCAGATTCTTTACCATCTGAGCCGCCAGGGAAGCCCTTTGTACCCACTAGGGTGTAAAAAGGAAAAAGAAAAGCTTTTATATAAAACATCTTATATTAGTTTGCTTGAAGTCCTGTAACGAAGTGCCACAAACTGAGTGACTGAATAGAAACTGATGGTCTCACAGTTTTGGAGGCCAGAAGGTGAAGGTCAAGGTGTCAGCAGCGTTGGAACCCTCGGAGGATTGAGAGGGAGAATCTGTTCAGGCCACTCTCCCAACTTCTGGTGACTTGCTGAGGCCTTTGCTGGTCTCTGGACTCTCCACCTCGATCTCTGCCTCCAGCTTCATGTGACATTCCCCCCATGTGTGGGCCTGTCTACACATCTCTCCTTTTTATAAGAACACCAGTCAGACTGGATTAGGAGCCACCATAATAACCTCATGTTAACTTGATCATCTACAACAACCCTATTTTCAAATAAGGTCACATTCACAGGTCCTGGGGTGTTAAGACTTCAGCATCTTTTAGGGGACACGATTCAACCCAGAACAATATCCAGCAAGGGTGGGCTAAACTGGTCTGCTTATACAGTGATGTTTCTTGTGTTAACAGTGGCTATAAAATGTGAGGGAAGTAACAGCATGTGCTAAGTCCCTTCAATGGTCTCCAACTCTTTGCAACCCTATGGACTGTATAGCCCACCAGGCTCCACTGTCCATGGGATTCTCCAGGCAAGAATACTGGAGTGGATTGCCATGCCCTCCTCCAGGGGACCTCTCCCCCTCTAGGAGATCCAAGGGATCTTCCTGACCCAGGGACAGAACCCGTGTCTCTTGCATCTCCTGCATCGGCAGGCAGATTCTTTACCACTAGTACCACCTGGGAAGCCCTGCTATGTGAGCCAAACCTGAGTGTTACCTCTTCCAGGGCCAAAGAGAGATGAACAGAAAGGATTCTAAGCAATAGTTTGCAAAGCTTTTTCTATATCCAAGTAATTTTAATTAGATTTAAATATATGTATATATTATACTCACAAAGGTTCATTTTCTACTGCTACTAGAACTTTGATGGGAAAGCCTGAAAAGATCTGTCTTCAGGAAATAACCTAACAGAAGCTGAAGCCACTTGATACAAAGATGATTGCAGAGGCGTAATTGCTATTCCCAAACTGGAAACAAAGAGACATTATTTATTCAGCTAATATTTACTGAGTACCTTCTATCTGTAGGGCATTCCGCTAGAGGCTGGAGATGCAGTGGTAAAAAATTATTCTAGTTCTTATTTGCAAAGAGCCTATGGTCCCAATTGGTGAATGTCTTCAGGAATTGTATTCTTAACATGTTACTACAACATGCAAGCATTAAATGATAGTTAAGAAAGATGCAAATACCATTTGAAATCCACAAAGATTAATTTAGAATGGCATCTACACAGTACTAGAACTATTTGAAGTAGGCATGCTTGTTGACTTTTGTCTGATTTGTTCACTTCTGTATGCCTGGCACATAATATATGCTCCACAAGAACTCAAAATGAATGATGAGTGTATTGAGGACTGGAACCATTATATGCAGAGTCAAAAAATAAAGAACAAACAAACAAAAACAAGAAAGACGTACAATCGTACATGGGCAATGGGATCGTGAATATGATTTCTTCCTGTTTTCCAAAAATCTCTTCGATACAATGTTACTAGAGTTTGTTGAAAATAAGTTGATAATTTAAAAAGAGAGAAGGCAATGGCAACCCACTCCAGTACTCTTGCCTGGCAAATCCCATGGATGGAGGAGCCTGGTGGGCTGCAGTCCATGGGGTCACTAGGAGTTGGACACAACTGAGAAACTTCACTTTCACTTTTCACTTTCATGCACTGGAGAAGGAAATGGCAACGCACCCCAGTATTCTTGCCTGGAGAATCCCAGGGATAGGGGAGCTTGGTGGGCTGCCGTCTATGGGGTCGCACAGAGTCAGACACGACTGAAGCGAGTTAGCAGCAGCAGCAGCAGCTGCTGCTTCTAGAACTCATGTGTCAAGGGAATGAAAATCGTAAAGAAATTAAAAATAAAAGAACTCTGGGATGTCCCCAGGGCTTGTGGCACTAGACAAGCGTGAGGCTATTGCAAAGGTCCAAGTGGGGACACGATGAGGAAACTAAGAAAGAGGCAGGGCAGCGAGGAGGACCCGACTGGAGAGGATTTCTTATCTTCTCCACTCCAATGCTTTAATGCTGCTCTGGCTCTGTTCCCCTTTCTCTCTGTGCTTTTCTAGAAAGACTGAGACTGGTTATCCACATTTGTGTGACTTCAAGCTACATTTAGAAAAGCTTAATTGGGCAAAGTTCTAGTGTGGTCAACCAGTTGAGACATGAATACAAAATTTCTGCCTGTTTTGACAAAAACGCTATTACTGTGCTTTGTCGCCCAGTCGTGTCCGACTCTTCATGATCCCATGGACTGTAGCCCGCCGTCAGGCTCCTCTGTCCATGGGGATTCTCTAGGCAAGAATACTGGAGTGGGTTGCCATGCCCTCCTCCAGGGGATCTTCCCAACCCAGGGATCAAATCCAGGTCTCCTGCACTGCAGACAGATTCTTTACCGTCTGAGTCACCAGGGAAGACCAAGAATACGTGCATACAAATCAAACCCTGAATAACCTCTCAGTATCCAATGGGCGCTTGTGAGTCCCTTGACTGATGTGACTTGACAGCCCCCTCCCTTTCACACCTCCCAAGATATGCAGAAGCAATCCACCCCTAAACCTTATATGCTGCTAAGTCGCTTCAGTCGTGTCGGACTCTGTGCGACCCCATAGACGGCAGCCCACCAGGCTCCCCCGTCCCTGGGATTCTCCAGGCAAGAACACTGGAGTGGGTTGCCATTTCCTTCTCCAATGCATGAAAGTGAAAAGTGAAATTGTCTCCCTAAAAACATCTCAACGCCTTCCAATTCTCTCCACCCCATGGCCACCACACCATCTAAATCTAAGAGCCCAGGAACTTTTCGCTGGATTCCTGCAATGCCCCCTGCTGGTCTCAGAGCTTCTACCATTGGCTTCCCTGGTCCATTCTCTGCACAGGAGCCAGAGAGATGTTTTTATAATAAAAAAAAAAAACACAACTAATGGCACCCCACTCCAGTACTCTTGCCTGGAAAATCCCATGGTTGGAGGAGCCTGGTGGGCTGCAGTCCATGGGGTCGCTAAGAGTTGGATACTACTGAGCGACTTCACTTTCATTTTTCACTTTCATGCATTGGAGAAGGAAGTGGCAACCCACTCCAGTGTTCTTGCTAGGAGAATCCCAGGGACGGTGGAGCCTGGTGGGCTGCCGTCTATGGGGTCGCACAGAGTCGAACACGACTGAAGTGACTTAGCAGCATAGGACTTCCCTGGACTTCCTCCCCTCACGGAGTCCAGTGGTTAAGACTCCGTGTTTCCAAAGCAGGGGACGCAGGTTCAAACCCTGGTCTAAGAACTAAGGTCTCACAGGGCCCATGCTGCGGTAAAAATAAATACGTGAATGAAAATAAAATTAAAAAAGAAAACCACAACTCGGAGCATGTCACTTCCACTTCAAGTCACCTCAGTGGCGCCCATTTCACTCAGGCTCTGATCCTTAACGCAGACTTGGGGCTCGCCACGTGCCCCTCTGGCCACTCTCCCGCCCTTCTCCTTGCTGAACCCTCACTCGCTTACTGGCCACACTGGCCTCTCTCAAGCTCCCAAATGAGTCAAGCTCTTTCCTGCCCTGGGGCCTCTGCACATGCTTCTTTCCCGCCCGGAATGTCCTCTCTGCTCTGTGCCTAGTGAACAGATATTCAGTTTTCAGCTCTCAGGTTAAAGTCCTCTCCTTTAAAGGGTCTTTGCTAACTTCTCCATATAGGTTAGAAACTTCTGCTATTACTTAGTACTTAACTTTCGTGTTGTCACTGTTGTTCAGTCACAGCAATAGTCGTGTCTGGCTCTTTGCGGACCCTGGGGCTGTAGACTGCCAGGCTCTTCTGTTCATGGGTTTTCCCACAGCAATGCTTTGGTGGGTTGCCATTTCCTTCTCCAGCGGATCTTCCTGACCCAGGGATCAAACTTGCATCTCTTTTGTCTCCTGTACTGGCAGGTAGATTCTTTACCACTGAGCCACAAAGGAAGCCCACTTAACTTTCATACAATTATCTAAATGCCCTGTTTAAATGCCCTGGTTATGTGATTATGATTTAATGTCTGCCTCTCCCAGTAGCCTATAACTTCTATGAGGGCAAAGCCCATGTCTGCTTTGTTCCTCATTTTATACCCATCCAGGCCCAGCGAGCTACCTGATTCACGGTGAGCCCTCAGCATAGATTTACTGAATGAATGACCCAGTGAACCAACCCAGACATCAGTTCAATCACAAGAAAAATTTCCTGGTTGTGCCCTTCATCTGTTGAATCCAAACTTATTTAAGAGTTACACAATGAAGAGTAACTGAAACACCTGCTGACGCGGAGGATGTATTCCAAGGACGTACTTCTCGGTTTGACGGTTTATTTCTAGAGATAGAAGTGTAGCAGGCAATGAGGTGTAGCTCAGGGTGCCAGATAAAGGATTGCCTTGAAAACATCATTAGATACTTTATAAATTAGGCGATTTCAGGCTGTGAGGGATAAAGATATACTCAGTTTGTCTCAGTAAATGGAAGTCTATCAGTTAGACTCTTAATATTGTATGTGACAGAGGACCCATCTCAAACTGCCTTAAATAACAGACAGGATTTATTAGCTTCACAGTGAAAAAGTCTAGAGACAAGGTTGTCTTTCTTTGGGAAAGGCTTGATGCTGGGGCCTAATGATGTCACTAGGGCCAGTTCCTTTCTGCCCCTGACCTGCTCTCCACTCATGGTTTTGTCTTGAGGCAGCACATGGTCATCTAGGTTCTCATTTCATGAAAACAAAAGGGCTGCCGTGGTCCAGACCTCACGTCCTCACACCCCACCGCCCCCTGAGCTAGAGATGGAGCACCTGTTCAAGGGCGCTGCTCTGAATGGCCAGATGTGTGTGTGGGGTGGTGATGGCATGAACACAGGCACAGAGGTGAGAACACAGCAACGACATTCACAGGACAGGGAGCACAGCCTATCTGTTGAAGCATTCTGTGAGGAAATACAGATGGAAAAGCAAGTGGAGGGTCTCAAATGCCAGGCTGGGCATCTCAACCTGTCCACAATATGGAGTCACTGATGCCTTAGTTTAGGTGAAGACGTGGCTCGAATCAGTATTTCAGGAAGACCTGCCTGATGATGTAAGTGGAACAGATTCCAAGTCAGGAAGAAACTCAGAAACATTCAGATTAAGAGAGGCTTAGTATCTGGGCTATGGTTGGGACTGTGAGGATGAAAAAGAAGGGGTGGATTCGAGAAACTTGGCCAAGGGAGAACTGCAGGGACCCGGTGGCTCATCTGAACCGGAAGGGAGCAGGCGGGGCGGGGAGAGGGGGTGGGCAGGCTGGAGGGTCCAGCTCCCTGCTCCCCCACCGCAGGTGGTCCTCTGTCTCCTCCAGTCCCTGAATCTGTCAGTTTTTTTCTCAACCCCACGCTAATCTCACACTTTGCCTTCTTGGCACATCTAGAATGTCAAAGGGAAAAGGGTCATGAAGACCCTCCAGGCCTGGGCCTGTGTTTGGGGATCAGGGAGGAGACAGGACCCCCTGGCCAGGAGGTCCCATTCTGGGGGAGCTGTGTTTCCACAAAAGCGCCCAGGGAGTGGCGGGTGGCGGGGGCGGGGGGGAGGGGGGGGCTGCCCATCAGGAAAGGCCTCGAATACCAGGCTGCATTGGGACCATTTTCTGCAGTAAATTCAGTTCAGTCACTCAGTTGTGTCTGACTCTTTGTGACTCCATGGACTGCAGCACACCAGGCCTCCCCGTCCATCACCAACTCCCGGAGTTTACCCAAACCCATGTCCATTGAGTCAGTGATGCCATCCAACCATATCATCCTCTGTCGTCCCCTTCTCCTCCCACCTTCAGTCTTTCCCAGCATCAGGGTCTTTTCCAATGAGTTAGCTCTTCGCCTCAGGTGGCCAAAGTATTGGAGTTTCAGCTTCAGCATCAGTCCTTCCAGTGAACACCCAGGACTGATCTCCTTTAGGATGGACTAGTTGGATCTTCTTGCAGCCCAAGGGACTCTCAAGAGTCTTATCCAACATCCCAGTGCAAAAGCATCAATACTTCAGTCCTCAGCTTTCTTTATAGTCCAACTCTCACATCCATACATGACCACTGGAAAAACCATAGCTTTGACTAGACAGACCTTTGTTGGCAAAGTAATGTCTCTGCTTTGTAATCTGCAGTAAATTAGGGGGAGCCTGGAGTGTTTCAGACAGAGGAAGGAAATTGGCCACCAGTGCTGGGCGTCACGGACTGATGCACGGAAGCCAGAGGCAGAGGCGCTTGTTGCAACCAGGGCGGGAACTGATGAGAACTGACATGAGGGCAGAGGCAGCAGGAAGAGGAGCCAGTAAGGGAAGGGCGACGGGACTAAGGCTGGACCCAAGGAGGATGCTTGGAGCCGGCCGGGGGGCTCCAGCGCTCCTCTGTCCGGTCACTGCCTGGTCCTCAGTGACCCCTGAGGGGCAGGGGTCCTCCCAGCCAGGCTCTGAAGGGAGTTGGGTAAACCGTGCTGTTGGCTGGCCCCTCTCCATCCCCTGTCCAATCACAGCTCAGGGACTGATGTGACAGTCTGGGGGGGTCTCTGTCCCAGGAACCTGGTCTCATTAGAAGGTGCAAAAGCCAAGTCCCAAGTGTTAGGAAAACCCAAGCAGGAGGCTACCGAGGGCTTGAATCCAAGCACCTGCTGCCAGGGGGAGCCCCTCACAAGGTTGGTGTCACTTCATGGGCAGCGGGTCCCTGAAGACCAGGAGGACTCTACTGGACTTGATCACTTTACTTACAGAGTCACCCGAGCCAATGGTTCCTCCAGGAGCCTCATTAAAAACAGAACAAAACAAAGTCCAAATTCTGACTGTCGGCTTTATATACACCTGAAAGGTGACTCTTTGGAATTCCATATCCTCAAGAAAATGAGCTCCTTATTACGAAGAAAGATCAACAGCTCTCCCAAGTTTACACTTGCGGAGAAGAAAAGTGGGTTTCACAGCACTAGCCTGCAACCAGAGTCTCTGCCCCTGACTAAGATGTCCATCTGCACTCAGATTTGCTCCAAGCTCTTTGATAGCTCAGTTGGGAAAGAATCCTCCTGCAATGCGGGAGACCTGGGTTCAATCCCTGGGTTGGGAAGATCCCCTGGAGAAGGGAAAGGCTACCCACTCCAGTATTCTGGCCTGGAGAATTCCAAGGACTGTATAGTCGATAGGGTCCCAAAGAGTTGGACATGACTGAGCGCCTTTTTGGAGAAGGCAATGGCACCTCACTCCAGTACTCTTGCCTGGAAAATCTCACGGACAGAGGAGCATGGTAGGCTGCAGTCCATGGGGTCGCTAGGAGTCGGACACGACTGAGAGACTTCACTTTGACTTTTCACTTTCATGCATTGGAGGAGGAAATGGCAACCCACTCCAGTGTTCTTGCCTGGAGAATCCCAGGGACAGGGGAGCCTGGTGGGCTGCCGTCTATGGGGTCGCACAGAGTCGGACACGACTGAAGTGACTTAGAAGTAGCAGCAGAGCACCTTTCGCTTCACATTTCCTGCTCTGGGCTTCCCAGGGGGCACTAGTGGTAAAATATCTGCCTGCCAGTGCAGGAGACAAAAGAGACGAGGGTTCAATCCCTGGGTCGGGAAGATCCCCTGGAGGAGGGCATGGCAACCCACCCCAGTATTCTTGCCTGGAGAATCCCATGGACAGAGGAGCCTGGCAGGCTACAATCCAGGGATCATAAAGAATCAAACACAGTTGAAGTGATTTAGCAGGCACGCATTTCCTTCTTTAATAAAAAATGGAGTAATATTCAATACCTCTCCCAAAATTAAGATATTTATACACTTATAAACCCAAAATATCATATGATTATGAAGTCTGTTAACAAAACACACCACTGAGGAAGACTCTAGTCTTCTTGAGCTTGGGGAACGCCTTTAAATTCCACCCCTAGCACCTGATGGCAGTGTTCCCACTGCAGAACTAAGGATACAATGGACGCATAAGAGTATGCCATACTTGAAACCAGTGAGGAAAATTACCGTACACTGTTTTAATCATGGCCACCCACACAATTTTGGTGTAGTTTTCTTCTTACTCATATTTTAATGCTGAAACAAATATGCAAATGTATGCTAATGGTATAGCTAAGCAAATTACCCATTGCATTTGAAGAAGCACCCAAGCAAATGATAAAATGGCATCATCATTCCGACACAGAGATCCAGAAACGGACTCGGGAACAGCGGACGACACGCACGGGGAGCTTGGCCCTGGAGACACAGCTCTTTGGGGAGCTTTTGTGAACATGCGTTGAGAGGTTCAGAGAGAAGAGGTTTCCTCCATCCCTCAGTTCCTCCTGAGACTTTCTGGATGCAGAGCCTGGATCTGCCCAGGATCCAAGAGGGGCTGCTAAAGCTTGCAAGGGTGTGGGTTTATCACGTGCTTCCTTACACAGTTATTTCCATGATCCCATCGAAGCCATAAGCCACATGGTCAGCTTCAGACCAGTGTTAAAATCAAGAAACACCATCCATGAACCCTAGAACCACTTCAAAATAGTCGATGTTCTTTCCGTGCATTTCCTAAACAGAGTCACAGACAAAAATCTCTCGCTTTTCCATCTGGTTCCCTCACATCTCTTTCCTCAAATCTACCTGAAAAATCCCTCCGCTGAGCAGGCAAAGCTGTCCTCTGACAACAGGAGACCCTTTCCAGTGAACAGGGCGGGGAAGGTGAGGGTCCTCAGATGCAAAGCCCTCCCGATGGGCAAGGCCTCCCTGGGACCCTCATGGTTGACTCATTTCAACCCACACTCCCTATTTCCTGTTGAGTATGTCAGAGCGCAAGCCTCTGCAGCAGGGGGACCATCGACTGCAGAGGAAAATCCAACCACAGATGAATAGCCTGGAGAGACCTGCGTTTCCTTGGATGCGCTACACAGGATGCTGGTGGAAGTTCCCTGGAAGCAGCTCCATTGAGGAAGCCTTGCTGTCACCACAGGCGTAAAGAATCATCAGATCTAAGTGAGCAACAAGGTTGTAAACACGAGCATCGCCAGCAGACAGCGTTCTAACAGATCTGGATTCCCCTCCTCCCTTTGCCTGGCTCGGGGTCCTAACTCAGCTTCCTTTAGCCAGTGGCTCCTTCCACCAGCCACCGCCCCTGCGCTGCCCTCTCCTACATGGTGCCTCCCTCCCTCCCCATCGTGCCTGGTGAAAAGGGTTTTCTATTGAGCCACCAAGGGAGGGAGGGCCCATATTAAACCTTCAAATCCATCTTTTAAATGCACGGGTTGCTGTAAACCCAGGCCTTGTCTCCTACTATTACTGTATCCCCTCTTCCTCCAACTGAGCAGTTCTTACCCTCCACCAGTATTTCCTGGGCCCATCTTAAGAGCTGGGTGCCCAGGAGGAAAGCTGCAAGGAGGTAGGAAGATAAAAGGGGCTGTGAAGAGAGCCTCCCTCCTTCACACCAGGGATTTGATCTTCCTGGCTAGTTTCTCCCTCCAAGATAAACTGCTCTGGCCCAGCTTCCCATATTGATCTAATCAAAAGTCCAAACACAATTTCAGGACTGTCAAAACAGAACCCGAAGACCTGACGCCGACAATTAACGTAAGTCAAGGCCACGCACCCGCCCCGTGGTGTCTCGTTGAGACGCCCTGCTCCAGGCGTGCAATCGCTGCCAGCGGGCGGTTGTGCTGGGGAGTCCTGATGTTGGGCTGGAAGCTATAATTACCCGGTGTATAATTTGGCTGCTAAATGGATTGTTTACAAAGGTGTGTGTGATGAAGTCACGGGCATGGCAGCGCATAGCAACAAGGCTGGTTGGGAGGGGCTGCTCCACCTGCCGCTGCGGCTGCTGCAGACTCTGACCGCCGGAGTCACCTGGACCTGGGGCCACGTGATGTGTGGAAATACCTGGCCTTCCATCCTCAGGTGTCATCAGTAATGAACCCTGGGTGGAAGGAGACTCCCCTTGGCACAGGACAGGAGATGGAGCTCTGCTGAGCCCCAGGCCTCCAGGGTCAGCTTGGAAGGAAAACAGGTCTGCCAGAAGCCCCAGTGGAAAGGTGAAGGGCACAGGGCTTTGTTCTGGGCAGGTTCTGGAGTTGGAGACGGTCCCGTTAAAGCTGCAGATGACTGCAGGCATCAACCTCTCGGCACCACGGCTGAGATGTCAGAAAGCCTTCCTGAGACCAGAGAAATGACTTGTCAAAAGCAAGATGATATCCCCAAGGACAAGGACAAAAAGGTCCCATTTGGGAACCTGGGGAAAAAAAAAAAAGCTGGAGACCCAAAATATGAATAATGGATTGAACACAAAAGGCCTGTGGTATCGGTATCATCTCACAGGTCAAACATGCTTTTGTAATGAAATGCTCTTTTAAAACATGAGAAAAGAAATAGATATAGATAATAAACTTATGGCTACCAAAGGGGAAAGGGGGCAGGGAAGAGATAAATTAGGAGTTTGGGATTAGCAGGTACAAACTACTATATGTAAAATACATAAACAACCAGGTCCTTCTGTATGGCACAGGGAACTCTATTCAATATCCTGTAATAAACCATAGTGGAAAAGAATATGAAAAATGTATATATATATATAACTGATTGACTTTGTTGTACACCAAAAACTAAGACAATATTGTAAATTAACTATATTCCAATAAAAGTAAATAATAAATAAAGAAAACCCCAACACAATCAATGGGCATTTACTTCAAAAGAACTTAAGAATTTAAAAGAAATGATCTTTCTAATCTTAAGAACTGAAATTTTGGAAAAGCAAGGGAAAATTAGAGGGGTTTGGTGAAGAGGAAATAAATAACAAGAAGGATGGAAAACTGAACCCAAGAAGAAAGGGTAAAGAATTCAACTATATTCACTCCACACAGAAGCAGGTAAGCGGGGGCTAGACCCTCACAGCACTCAGTATTCTCAAAATGTCTAGGCACAGTGGTACTGAATTCCACCCAGCGTGGGTCTTCCTGGGCCATGTCCCAGGAACCTGGGTTAATACAGCATGCTAAGTTGCTTCAGTCAGGTCCGACTCTGTGAGACCCCACGCACTATAGTCCCCTGTCCACGGGATTCTCCAGGCAAGAATACTGGAGTGGGTAGCCATGCCCTCCTCCAGGGGATCTTCCCAATCCAGGGACCCAATCCCAGTCTCCTGCATTGCAGGCAGATTCTTTACCATTCTAGCCACCAGGGAAGCCCCATGGATGATCAAATCCATGTAAAATTCCAACCAAAGTTAGGGACTTAAAGAATGAAGAGGACAACTTTACGTCTTGGCGGGGGGACAAAATCTGACCCCAGGACTTTTCCATCTCAAGCAGCCAATGGAGGAGCCTGGGATTGTCCAGCAGCTCTCTCTGCTCAGCCACCTGCCCCTCCTTTTCTCAGGCTGAACAGTGTTTCCAGGCAGCAGACAGGAGTGATGGCTGTCTAGTCCTGAGATCTGTCTGTCCTGTCTGACTTGGGTCCTGGCTCTGAGCCTGAGGTCTAGAACCTTTCACCAGCCTGCTTTGTGATGAGGTGGACAGTTTGGGTCTTGTCTAGCCCCTGACAGGAGCCAGGGTGCCCCAAGGGACCCCAGCAGGGAAGGAGCAGAGCAACAGACATGCCCTGACTCGTGACTCTTCTCTCCTCCAGCCAACAGCTAAGCCCAGCTGGAAGGGAGAGGGCAGGAGAGCCAAGGGACACAGGCCACAAAGAACAGCCTCTGGGATGCTGAGCAGAGTAGAGACAGGTGGACAATGAATGAGGACTTGGGGGACAACTGGAGACCAGTGCAGATGGTAAAGCGTGGAGCCAGGATTGGGAATGACCACCCAGTGGAGGAGAAGGCAGAGCAACTGAGAGAGAACATTTAGCCCCAGCAGGACTTTAGCCCCAGCACCCTGCAGACAGTCCAGGAGAGCACTTTCAACACATAAACCATCTGTCATCTCGCCCTTGCCACTGTCCACCAGGACCCAAGGAGACAGGGCTGCAGTCTTGAGTCCCAGTAGTGGAGGAAGGCCAGTGGGTGAGCACGTGGGCAATCACTTCTGCACAGCACGTCCAGCCCAGCAGCACAGGGCCTGGAGGGAGGAGGGGCCATAATCAGAACTCCATGTCATAAACACCTTCTGGTCTTCTCTAAGGATGCTCCCTCTTCTACAGGCATTATGCTGTGACACTCAGTGGGTTCTGTCCTCTGCACTCAGACAAGCCAGCATCTTCAACAGATACAAGAGTCGGTGCTCAGCTACAGGGGAAGGAGAGAAGGTAGCCCCGGGGAGAGGTGGAGAAGAGCCACGTGGGAATGAGCGGAAGAAGGAAAGCTGGGAGATTTTGTACAATCCCAATGAGAATAGCCACCGAAGATGCCTGTGTACATATTTATGTGATAGTCACTTAGTCGTATCCGACTCTTTGCGACCCCCTGGATTGTAGCTGGCTAGGCTCCTCGATTTATGGGATTCTCCAGGCAAGAATACTAGAGTGGGTAGTCATTCCCTTCTCCAGGGGATCTTCCTGACCCAAGGATCAAACCCAGGTCTCTCACTTTGCAGGCAGATCTGAGCCACCAGGGAAGCCCAAATATGCCTAACATTTTAAAAATAATTAAAAAAAATTTTTTAATATCCTTATTGGGCCATACAGCATGTGGGATCTTAGTCCCCTGACCAGGGATCGAACTTGCACCCCTTGTATTGGAAGGGTAGAGTCTTAACCACTGGCCACCAGGGAAGTGCACCTAAACTTCTGATAGAGATAACAGCCACTGATAATGATAACCATTTCAGTTTTGCTCGACTCTGATCCCTAGATTACAACGTCTCATCACCACTCCCCTCCCCCCTTAAAAAACATCTGACTTTTCCAACAGAGTCAGAGCCCTTGGTTTCTTTTCGTTTGAAGAAAGTCAACTTCAAGAATGACTGCGTTCTCATTCAACACCAGTCTCAAGTCTGGGCAGGGCCTGCAGACATTTTGTCTCCTCTCTGCCTCTGCCCCGGGCTCCATCTAGCGGCCGCTAGCCAGTACTACACTCTTTATCCCACTTCTTGAAGATGTCTTTTTTTTTTTTCCATAATAAGCTGGTTTCATAGAAAGTCATGAGACTTGATAGGGGGAAAAAAATTGGCTTCTGTGACAGACATTTTTTAAAAGTGGTTGAGCAATAAAGACTTCCCATTTATTGGATTTCACACATGATTTTGCCTGAGCCAAACCAAAGACTCATGACTCTCAAAAACAATGAATAGGCAGAGTACAGAGGGTTTGGGCAGTTTTCTCAGGACTGTCTTGTTTTTGGGAAAGATGTCCGTGTGGACATAGGAAAAGATGACTGATTTGCACGTGGAATATGCACGGTTTTCAGGGTCAGTTCTCATACAGCTAAGACTTACTGGAGCCCTTGTTTGGTGCTGAACTGTGCCCCCACCTCAAATTCAAATAAATCCTAACCCCAAGTTCCCTGGGACAGAACCACACTGGAGATGAGACCGTTAAGTTAAATGGATGACTGGTGTCCTTATAAGGAGAGGAAATTTAAACACAGACTGTGTAGACATGGGGGGGACCAGGTGAGGCCACAGCAAGAAGATGGCTGCCCACCAGCCAAGGGGCTAGACCTCAGGAGATCCCAACTCCACTGGCACCTGATCTCGGACTCCCAGCCTCAGGAGCTACGAGACAATACATTTTTCTAGTTTAAGCCCTTCAGGCTGCAAGGTTTTGTTGTGGTGGCCCTAGCAAAACTAATACAGCCCCTAAATTTTTTTTTTTTTTTTTTTTTTTTGGCTGCACCAGGCCTTAGTTGCAGCACTCAGGGTCTTTAGCTGTGGCATGCAGGATCTAGTGCCCTGACCAGGGATGGAACCCCAGAGGACCCCCTCACTGGAAGTGTGGAGTCTTAGCCACTGGACCACCAGGGAAGTCCCTCACCCTAAACTTTCCCCGGCCCAAAAGCTGGGCAAATGCTGGGACACCAGAGGACATACTGGTCACATTAAGTTACGAGTGACCAGCGCATTTTGTGTCCCTATAGCTCATACACAGTGAGTCTGGACTCTGCAACGTTGGGCAATAGCTTTGGGAACCAACCGCCTTGCCCACTCTTCCCTCCCGTCAGTAAGGGCGCTAGTAAGACTTAAACCTATCCTGGGACTGGGTTCATGGGCGGAGGTTTGGGAGAATCAAGACCCTTCCCCGGGGGGCAGTTGGATGATAGACCTGCCTTGGACCACAACCAGGTGTGTAAGCTTGGCTAAGTACCGCGCCTCTCCCAGCCCTGGTTTTGTCCTCTGTAAAATGAGGGCGGCCGGGTTGCTAGGAAAATTAAAGGTGCTCATTTCACAGGGCCTCTGGCTCCTATCTGCTCAGGACACTTCCAACAGCCACACCTAAGCCGAGGGGTTAACACCAGGATCTTAAGGTGGGGAAGGGGGTGTGGAACCCGGACCGCCCTCCTCTCCAAAGAAGAGACGGAGAAGCTGGTTGTGAGCGTGTAGACCTTTAAACACTCTCGTGCTCCGCCCCTTGCAGTCCCCAGGGGACGCCCGGATAAAAGCCAACTTCGGAAAATTGCTTCCAGTGACCTTGGATTTCATGACCTCTCCAATCAGGATACAGGGGCCTTTGGCGAGAAATTCAGACTTGACAGAAGCCCGATGGCTGCAGCACCTGCACCAGGAAAGGGCATCTGGCGCGAGGAGCCAGACCTCCGGGGAACCGCAGCGCCGACTCAGCCATCTCCGAGTGAGATCGATCTCCATCCGGCAGGGCCGTTTCCTTCGCCCGGCCCCGCGCGGCCCATTAGGGGCTCTGGGACCCGACGGCGCAGCGCTCCGCCCGGCGCCGCGCCCTCCCCGCCCGGCCGCCCGCTCGCCCGCTCGCCCGCTCCGCTGGGGGTGAGGACAGCCCGCCGGGCCCCCGCAGCCCGCGTCCCCTCGCCACGCGGGCGGTGCGCACCGTGAGTCCCTGCGCGCGCGGCCGCACCCTTACGGCGCCGAGGCCCCGCGGCCCCCGCCTGGTCCCCGCGATGGGGTGGGGGGCGGCGCCCCCTGGCGGACATCGGCTCCCTCGAGCCGCTTCAGATGTTGAAGTTCCGTCGTCTGGGGGTGGTTTTCCAGCTAAAACATACACACACACTCACTCACACACACACACACACACACACAAGTTTTCCAGCTAAAACATACACACACACTCACACACACACACACACACACACAAGCACAAATAAAAGCCAGATGAGAGATTTCAGTTGGGTGCATCCGAGATCTCAGTGGCAAGATTCACATAGGCTGAGTCAAAGAACAGAAAAGCAATAAAAACGAAAAATGGGTTCGGCCAGAAAAGTGCCGAGAAGGCTCTGGAACTGAACGCTATGTACCCAGCAGCCATAGAACACTCGGTGTTCCGTCTGGACTTATCTGCCCTGGGAAATAGAGGCGTGTGGCATTTCTCTCCTGGAACCACTGTGTATTTGGCAAGGAAGGAATGCTTTCCAAATGCCACTTGCTTTTTTTTTTCTGAATGTATAATACTGACTCCGGAAGGCTGCTGTCCGAAAAGGGTATGTCTCCTTTAGGCTCAGTGAAGAAGAGAGCTAAAGCACCATAAACTTGAGGAGTTTCATTTATTGGTTTGATGGAAGTAGAAATGATAAGTAAACTGTGTTCATATGAACATCTGAAAAAGCTTGTAACGCTCAGTGGCAACTCTAATCCAGCCTTGTGTTTTATTTCCTTCATAAAACATTTAAATGTGGAAAATGTCTAGGAGTTTCAGCCATCTGCGGCAGGCAGGTAGCCCCGTGACGGGGGGCCCCTCTTCTGTCGCTCATTCTGTGCCTGGGTGGCGGTGTGGTCAGTCATGCAATGGGATCTCATATAAATCCCAGCAGAGGTAACAGGCTGACCCTTCTGCACAGAGCTGCAGTCGTTGGAGAAAGGAAAAAGAGGAGGAGACGAAGCAGAGAGGCAGAGAGAGAGAGTCTTGTTGACTTTGCAAACTAAATTAAAAGACATGTCCTTTTGGGGCCAAATCAAAAAGGTGGCACTGTGTCCCTCAGGGCCTGGGGTTCTCAACCCTGGGGAAACCAGAGGGGCAGAGGAGCTAAGAGGGGTGAAGGGTCTCCTGGACGGCCCAAGGCCCAGGCTGACTCAGAGGACATCTTGGCCCATGCTTGATCACGTGGAGGCCATCTTCGGTCATTCTTGAGATAAGTCAAAATGATGGTCCAGGCTTTGTATCCACCACTCGGCCTGTGTAAGTCAGGGCTGCACTTCCTGCTTGGAACAGCAGGAAGAGAAGCTGGTTACTCCACGTGGCTATTTAAACACCCCTGTTTGTCCAATTCTGCTCAATGTTATGTGGCAGCCTGGATGGGAGGGGAGTTTGGGGGAGACTGCATATACATATATGTACAGCTGAGTCCCTTTGCTATCCACCTGAAACTAACACAACATTGTTAATCCGCTATACTCCAATATAATATAAAAAGTTAATAAATAAACAATAAACACCCCTGTTCTCTGCCACTCAGCCCTGCTCTTAACCATTCAGGTGAAATGGAAGAGGCTGGGGCACTGGAGGTGGAAATGGACCTAGGGAGAAGAGACTTTTAGAAGTGGGGGGAGGGAGGGATCTTAAATTTACATAATTTGGAAAAAATGTTATAGGTTCTGCTTTAGCTTTTGTGTTAACCGATCAACTCATCATATGTTTACAAATACTTTTTAATTGCAGAGGACAGGAAAAGTTGGAAAACAAAGCAGTAAGGAATGAAGGCAACTTGATGTCTGTATACTGGTGAAAGAATAACTTTTCTTATCTAATCAAGACTAGTTAAGACCAAAGAGAGCCAGCATCACTCCATTATTATGGTAGCAGACACGTGACAGCTGTTGTGGCCAAACATGCTTGTGATGGAGGTCCTGACCTCTTTGCTTATCTGCAGATGTAATGGAGCTCTGCATACTTTACATTGTTGAGTCTCAAAAAGTGTCACCTTGGAACACATTCGAAATGCAGATTATCAGGTCTCCTGCTAGACCTCCTGAGTAAAAACCTCTGAAGGTAGACTCAGCAGTCTGCTTTAACAGGCCCTCCAGACTGCAATGCAGGGGACCCAGGTTTGATCCCTGGGTAGAGAAGATCCCCTGGAGAAGGGAATGGTTACCCACTCCAGTATTCTTGCCTGGAGAATGCCATGGACAGAGGAGCCTGGCAGGCTACAGTCCTTGGGGTTGCAAAGACTCAGACACGACTAAGCGACTAACACACACCAGGCAATTCTGATACTCTTAAGTTGAAGAACCTCTGCTCTGCATCGCATCTTCCTTGTGGTGTCAAGTATTTAACTTTGATCTGAAAGTAAGAGTAAATCCATGAGTGATGGGCTTAAAGTCAGGTTTGGAATATGGAAAATAAAGGGTTGATAAATATGAAATCATCATTCGCAACTCCTACTAAGTGTGCTGCTAAGGCGCTTCAGTCGTGTCTGACTCTGTGTGACCCCAAAGACGGCAGCCCACCAGGCTCCCCCGTCCCTGGGATTCTCCAGGCAAGAACACTGGAGTGGGTTGCCATTTCCTTCTCCAATGCATGAAAGTGAAAAGTGAAAAGTGAAGTCGCTCAGTCATGCCTGACTCTATACAACCCCATGGACTGTAGCCCACCAGGCTCCTCTGTCCATGGGGTTTTCCAGGCAAGAGTACCTGGAGTGGGGTGCCATTGCCTTCTCCAACCTACTAAGTGTAAGACACTGCATAAATCAGCAGCCTATGAGAAGAGTACTTTTGCCTGGAGAATCCCATGGACGGAGGATCCTGGTGGGCTCCAGTCCATGGGGTCGCTAGAGTCGGACACGACTGAGCGACTTCACTTTCACTTTTCTTTTCATGCATTGAGAGGAAATGGCCCCCTCCAGTATCCTGCCCGGAATCCCAGGGACGGGGGAGCCTGGTGGGCTTCCGTCTATGGGGTCGCACAGAGTCGGGCACGACTGCAGTGACTTAGCAGTACAGCATGAGAAGAGACAGATGAGATGAAAGGGGAGGGGAGCAGGCTTCATGGAAGCTGGAGGGAGATATATGGTGAAGAGCCACGGGCACTGCTGCCAGCCAGGCCCACTGACCATATCCATCACTGATAATAAGCCAGTGCTTACCAACTTCAACATTTGCAGATCTAACTAAGTTCATGGAAACCCCAAATTGATAGATCTGAGAGGATAGCAAACACAACTGGGATGATGGTTTAAAGCTAATAGTTTGTCATTTATTAGGGATAAAGTATTGTAGTCAGGGGGCTTCCCAGGTGGCTTAGCGGTAAAGAATCCACCTGCCAGTGCAGGAGACTCGGGTTCCATCCCTGGGCCATAAAGAACCCCTGGAGGAGGGCATGGCACCCCACTCCCGTATTCTTGCCTGCAAAATTCCATGGACAGAGGGGCCTTGTGGGCTACAGTCCATAGAATAGGGTCACAAAGAGTCGGACATGACTGAAGCAACTTAGCCACACACAGAGAAAATATACTCAGTGTAAAAGTCAATGGTATGATATGACCACCAGAAGACGTTAATGAGATGTTACGCTCTCTTAAAGAAAGCCTTGTCTTTTAAGGGGAGTATGGTAGAGTGGAAAAATTCCCTCCAAAGCTACCCACGTCCTTATGTCTGGAGCCTGTGAATGCTACCTTATAAGGGCTTTGCTTTGCAGATGTGATGAAGTTAGGGGTCTTGAGATGGAAAGATGGTCCAAAATTCTCCAGGTGAGCCCTAAGTGCAACCAGATGCGTTCCTCCTAAGAGGGCAGCAAAGGGAGCTGTTACTAAATACAAAAGCGACAGTCCTGTGAAGACAGATGGAGGGACTTGAAAGCGCTGGCCTTGAAGAGTGGAGCAACGCTGCCACAAAACCAAGGAAAGCCGCCTGCCACCAGGAGCCAGAAGAGACAGCAGAGTCTTAGGGCGGTGTAGAGGGTGGGGGACAGTCCTGCCAACACCTTGATTCTGGCCCAGGAATTCTGACTTTGGAATCCTGGCTTCCAGAAGTGTGAGACAATAAATCCCTGTTGTTTCAAGCCATCATATTTGTGGCTGCCTGTTACAGCGGCCACAGGAAATTAACCCAGGGAGAGAGAAGAGAGTTCCTTTCCATCTTTCCATCTTTCCCTTGGCAGGACTGTGTCTGGTCTGGGCACCACACTTGGGAGATCCATTTACTGAAAGAAGCTTTAAGAGTTGTTCCGAACCGTCCCAACAGGAAAAATGAAGACCAACAGTTGTAAGCTACCAGGTGCCAAATTTCAGCTTAAAATAAGGAACCGCACTCTGGTCAAAGAGGGAATGTGAAAAGTGTTAGTTGATCAGTCGTGTCTGACTCTAACCCCGTGGACTGTAGCCCTCCAGGTTCCTCTGTCCATGGGATTCTCCAGGCAAGAACACCAGAGTGCATAGCCATTTCCTTCTCCAGGGGACCTTCCTGACCCAAGGATTGAACGTGGGTCTCCTGCACTGCAGACAGATTCTTTACCATCTGAATCACCAGAGAAGCCCAAAGAGGAAACAGCAACTTCAAATGGTAGGGACGCCACCGTGACTGAAGGTATTCAAGCAGAGACTGAGCAGCATTTGTTAGGAATGTGAATACTGTAAAGGCAGTTCTAGCCCCAGAGGCAGGGTGGGTTGGAGACTGGATAAAATCCCTTTGAACCCAGGGATTCTAAGCCAGAGTGATTTTACAGCACTTCTCTGCTCTCACTGGAGCCCAGGCAGACAGGAAGAGGGTGCAAACAGTTGTAAAAGTCTGAGCATGCAATGATTAAACCCAGGCACGGATGTGGCTTTGGAGATGGAAAGGAAGGAATGCATTTTTAAAAACGTTTTGGAGGCTTAAGTAATCAGCCTTTGGCAGCAGCTTGAATCTGGAGAGAGGGGAGTATTTATTAGGTGCCTACTAAGAGCATTGACCCGGTAGCCATGGGCAAAATAAATAAAGGGATGGACGCCTATCTCCGGGAGAGAGGGGAGCCCACGGGAAATAATTAGGGCGCCGGGTGCGGTAATGAAGTCGCTGCAATGTGAGTGACAGTGGAGCACAGAAGGGGATTGAGAAGGCTAGATTCGTCGGAGTTTGGGGTTTGGTTTTTGAGGAAGTGGGCATTGAAAGCAGGAGGAGGGGGAGTGAGGCCGGGCTTGGAGCTGCAGTGCCAGCAATGACAAAGCCTATAAAGGTGCAAGATACCGAAGACGACATTCAGCTGTTGTCACGCTCAATTTGAATGTGGTTGCGGTGCCTCCAAGGAGAGGATCTTGGTGGCCCCAAAGTGGGAAAGCAGTTCTTAAACAAAACCTCAGAAGGGCAGAGCATGCGGCAAGTGCTTAATGGATTTGAATACATCACAGCAAAAGGATCTTAGGGGAAGGACAGGGTTATCAGACAGACTGGGAGAAGATACTAGCAATGTCAAAACTGACAAGGGACCAGGTCAACATATGCACGAGCCCTGCGACTCACCAGTGGGTGTCAAGGTCCCCTCTCTTCAATGAACAAAGGATCAAACGCACAGAAGAGGCAACTGTTCTGGATAACAGGCATTTGAAGAGATGCTCAAACTCATTAGTAATTAGAGAAATGCAAATGAAAGTAACAACGGGCTATCATTTACAGCCATTTGATTGGCCAGAATTGGGAAGCTGGGTGTTGGCAGGTAGCGGCCCAGGTGTGGGAACACTGGGATTCCTCGGTCCTGCGGGAGGTCTGCAGAACAGTGCAGCCTTTCTAGAGAGCAGCACGTAAGTCAAGGGCAACGTCTGGATCTGTAACCCAGCACCACCCACACACGCATCCTGGGGAAACCGCCTCCGTGTCCTAAGGGCCAGGGAGATGCTCAATGAAGTTCTGTTTGTGGCCGTGGGAGTCCATCTATGGGGGGTGAGTGGGAACAGTGGAAGAGGGGCTTTCTGAAATGCACTGCCAGAGCCAGAAGGAACAGAGTGAGCGAACAGAGCCTTGTAAACATACTGTGTGTCAGGAAGTGAGAGACCAAACGAGGGCTGCCAGACGTCTGTGTGGGTTTCACGGCACGTGCGTGTGAAACAGCACAGGTGCGACGAGCACATTCGGACGGATGCCTGGCTGTTGCCACTGCTCAGTTACTAAGTCATGTCCAGCTCTTAGTGACCCCGTGGACTGTAGCCTGCCAGGCTCCTGTGCCCTCCACTGTTCTCCCAGAGTTTGCTTAAACTCACACCCATTGAGTTGGTGATGCCATCCAGCCATCGCATCCTCTGCTGCTCCCTTCTCCTCCTACCCTCAATCTTTCCCAGCATCAAGGTCTTTTCCAGTGAATGGGCTCTTCGCATGAGGTGCCTAGAGGGGAAAGAAAAGGCAGTAGGGAGTGGAAGCCAAAGATGAACGCACGTGCACACACCTGGATACAGGAGGTGGGAGGCGGGCCTGTGCAGCAACCAGGGGTAAAGTACAGTATCACCAGAGGACCGTCCTCACCCCACCCTCAGCTCCTGAGAGCACAATGACAGATACTTCGAGGCATTCTACCAATTATTAGTGCGATTCCAGACCTGAAGAGTACGCAGATGGCCTCTGAGATTGAGTAAAGAAAGTGGTACCACGAGGGACCCATGATGGGCTATAAAGTTGGAGTCACTACAAACAATTTTTTTTTTTAATGTATAGAACTACCATGGCTCAAATGGTAAAGAATCTGCCTGCAATGTGGGAGACCTGGGTTCGATCCCTGGGTTGGGAAGATCCCCTGGAGGAGGACATGGCAACCCACTCCAGTATTATTGGCTGGAGAATCCCCATGGACAGAGGAGCCTGGCAGACTATAGTCCATGGGGTCGCAAAGGGTCAGACACAACTGACCGACTAAGCACACCAAACTAGCAGATCAAAGAATGCCATTAGATATGACACTGCATTTTCTGCAAAACGATGGGATGCTCTCTGTCAAAGTAGCAAAGAAAGGTGGCCAGGATGAGAAGTACTGAGTATGTTGTTAGTAGTTAGGCAACTAAATCCTGTCAAGCTTGGTTCAATTTAATTGAACAATCAATTTAATTCCATCTAGAGCTATGATTCTTTAGAGTTTTCAGGTTTGTTCCCTTTGAGACTCTTACAAAGTGTTGGCTCCTCTTCCCAGAAAAATATATACAGGCATATACAAAAGTGGGCTTCCCAGATGGTGCTAGTGGTAAAGAACTCACCTTCCAATGTAGGAGACAAAAGAGACCTGAGTTCGATCCCTGGGTCTAGAAGATCCCCTGGAGGAGGGCAATACAACCCACTCCAGTATTCTTGCCTTGAGAATCCCATGGACAGAGGAGTCTGGCAGGCTAGAGTCCATGGGATTGCAAAGAGTTGGAGATGACAAAGAGTTGGAGATGACTGAGCAACTAATCAGCAAGAAGACATTTGTCATTGAAGGAAGCTGGGGTGTGATGGGGGGCCGCTGGCAGATGCATAACTTCAGAGCCACGAAGGCTGACCTTGACCTACATCTGCTTCCTGAGCATCGTCACCTCATTTACAAAGACTCCTGTGGAACAGCCTCTGCTCTCAGTTGACACGACTGAAGAGACTTAGCACACACGCACACAAAAGTCTGTGTTCAATATTGGGGGCAGGGGCAGCGTGCACCCTTGGAGCCATGGCTCTCAGGATCTTCAGAAGCAGCAGGGATGCTCTGTTTTTTTCACTGTATCCTATCAGGTGGCACAAAACTGTGACTTGTTCCATTACTGATGATGTACACTTGGGTCACCCGACTAGGGGAATGCCAGCCAGTCTCCCCCTCTGTAAAAGCACTCATCTCTGCTTTGCTATTAATAACTATTTCGTGGGGAGGTATGTCTAAACTGTTTGAATACCATGTTCCTTATCAATTTAGCCTGTCATTTATGTACATATATTCTTTCACCTATTTTCTCTATTTATTCTTTCATTTATTTATATCTTATATACTTGTGGTCTCCTGTTTTATTCATCAGGTTATCTCTTCCTATAATTTTATATTTTGACGCTCATATTGTCTCTGGTTTGGCCATTGAAACCCCCATAAAGACATTTTCTGTTATTTAGAAACCCAGATCTGGGTGTTTTGTATGCTCATTGCAATTTGAGTGTCACTGCTCTTGGGGAAGGGATGTAAAATACAGAGACATAGATGGAGATGGAGATCTCAATACAGCTGGACACACACACAGACACAGCTATATTCATCTCTGTATCTTTCTTTTGAAAAAGAAGTTTGAACACCTCCAATTCCAATCTAACTAGGAATTCTCATTTTCTCCCTTTCCATATTTGTACCTTCTTTCTCTGACAGTGATGAACTTGCTCCCTGTCATCCTTAAGACATTCATTTCTCTAACCAATCCCCTGCAAGTGGCCCATCCCTTGTCCCCTCTCCTCCCCCTCCCTAGGGCTCTGACCTCCTCCTTTGCACTCTGCCCACCACCCCACCCCACCCCTGCCAAGGAGTTACCTAATTGTCTGCTCCTAAGCTAACAAGGCAATGGCAACCCCACTCCAGTACTCTTGCCTGGAAAATCCCATGGATGGAGGAGCCTGGTGGGCTACAGTCCATGGGGTCGCAAAGAGTCAGACAAGACTGAGCAACTTCACTGGTAATGAATCCACTGTATAGCGTGGGGATCCACTAAGTGCTCTGTAGTGACCTAAATGGAAAGGAAATCCAAAAAAGGGGGACATCTGTATACGTATAGCTGGTTCACGTTGCTGTACAGCAGAAACTAACACATCATGGTAAAGTCAGGTCTGACCTGGTGGTAGCCAGCCAGACTCCTCTACGTCCCAGGCAAGAATACTGGAGTGGGTTGCCATTCCCTTCTCCAGGGTATCTTCCCGACCCAGGGATTGAACCCAGGTCCCCTGCACTGCAGGCAGATTCTTTATCATCTGAACCACCAGGGAAGCCCGAAAGCAACTGTATGCCAACACAAATTTTAAAATTAAAAAATATTAATAAATGAATCACTCCCAGTGACTTCACCCAGGCCCAGTGCCACCTAGGGTCCTGCTGGGTGGGCATGGGGGGAGCCCCAGCCCCCTGAGGCTGCTCCGTAAGAGCACTGAGCTCCAGGCCTCATTCCCCCGACGCTGTGTGGGTAAGTGACCTGCCCAGGGCCCCACAATCCATCAGCCAGAATGGCAGGACCCCTGTCACTCAGCTTTCTGAGCCAGAAACTCGCCTGCTTCTCTAATCACTGACATGACGGTACCAGCCGTGCCCAGTGGCGGGGAACGCACACTTCATAAATATTCATTCTTTACTGCCTGTGCACTTTTCTGCAGTGCAGTGACTCAGTCCTGCAGAGAAACACTTTGCTGCCTTCTGTAAATTCACGCTGGTAGCCAAGGGCTTTATTTTGCTCCAAGGCTTGGGTTGGGTATGTTGACCTCCTAACAGCGCCCTGCCACCGTGGCTTCTCCCACCATAAAGCTGTAGTGTGCCCCCTGCACACAGCTTGGAAAAGGGCTATGAGCAGGCAGGGGTGGGGGGAGGGGCCAAGGTGTCAGAAATGACCTCCAAAAACAATATCACAACCTGAACTTTTTCCTGGTTTCGGCTCTGGATGAAATTTTTCTGAACCCTGGCAGAGGAGGAACCCCCTCGGCCCTGAGTTCTGATGCCACTTTCATGGGTATCATGGTCAGGCTCTTGGTGCTCCTGAAAGAGAGCTCCCTGGGGATTCCTTAGCCACCAACTAAGAATCCACCCAACACACAAAACCAGCAAAGGGCCACAAATCCTCCCAAGAGTATCTGTGCCACACTCAAGGCAAGAGCGCCTTGTCATGGTTTTGACCGTCTATGTCAGAGCGGAACATACCCACAAGGTGCTGAAGGCTTGCTGGCCTTCTCCAGGCAGCAGAGCAGAGGAGCCAGGGTTTACACAGGGGTGCAAGCCAGGTGTCAGGTGGTGGAGAAGCAAAGCCAGGCTCAAGGGCACAGAATTATGGAATTACAGGGAGGAGGAAGGTCATCAAGAAGAGCACATCTTAAAGAAGTCAGTGAGAGGTACCATTTGCTAATTACCTGGTGTCAGCCTCTTTGCAAAACATGGAGGTATGTTATCTCATTAAGCTGCAATTAACTTCCCTAAACATAATAAGGAAACGACTGACATTCTATTTTGTAGAGGAGGAAACAGAGGCATAAGGAGGTGGGATCTTTAGTAAAGGTCCTGTTTTAATAAACAGGATTCAAACCTAGATTCTCCAAATTGAGACTCGGAACCCTTCCTCCTCTGGCTCCTTTCTGGGCAGACTCTCCCTGAAGTGGGAGGAAGGTGCCTCTCCCTCCCTGCCCCCCGACCACAGCCAGGAAGTGCCCAAGTCCTCAAGTCCAGCTGTCTCCCACCCGCGGCCTAAGTGTCAGATGCTGCGGGCGTGCTAAGTCGCTTCAGTCACATCCGACTCTTTGCAACTCCATGGACTGCACCCCACCAGGCTCCTCTGTCCATGGGATTCTCCAGGCAAGAATACTGGAGTGGGTTGCCATGTCCTTCTCCAGGGTATCTTCCCAACCCAAGGACCGAACTCATGTCTTCTGTCTGCTGCACTGGCAGGTGGGTTCTTTTCCACTAGCACCACCTGGGAAGAGGCTGAAGGACTCAGTTTAAGGAACAAAATGCCAAGTCAAATGGCAGACATGACTCACTCCCTCTGTCAACCCTCCCCAGAGACCAAGTGGCCAGTCATTGGTCACAAAGCCACTTTCTCCAGTGGAGCGAGAGATCTGTGGAGCTTCTTACTCCAGTCACATCTGGAGCCTCTAGGCCCTTCAAGTGCCTCCAGTACAAAAGCTCCTGGAGGCTTCCTCCAGGCAATCCGCTGGATGGAGCACTAGCAATTATGGCGGGGCTGCCCAGGCTGAAATCCGACCAAACTTCCTGAACAGGGACAACCAGCAGCTGGGGCCCAAAGCCACACCCATCCATGCAGGGCCACAGCGATGGCCCCACCAGCCTGGGGGCAAGAATCTGCAGTCAGGAGCTGGCAGTGCAGGGGGAAGCCTGTTGTGACCCTGCTCACCATCTGCAGCATCACTCCTCCCGGCCAGCAGGCCAGGGTCTGAACACCCTGGCCTAGCACACACGGCACATGTGGTTCCTGGGAGACTACAGTCTCCTTTAGTAGCATCACTTGCATCTGACTCACACATTCGCCCTTCTCCCCTTTCACAGTGAGCTCTTCACGCCCTGTGCCTGCCAAGGTCTTCTTGATCCGAGCCTGAGCACAAGCTACACCATCTACTCGCAATGAACGCCTGCTGTTCTTTAAGACATAGCTCAAAGGTCCCGTCTTCTCCAGAACCTTCCCTGATCCCCAAATGAGATTTCCTCTTAGGTATCACATGGTAAGTTATTCAAACATCTATTATTCTAACGAATGTACTAGACTCTTATTACTTGTTTGTGTACATCTTCTCTTTCAGACCCCAAACTTCTCACAGTAGCCAATGTTATAGTGACAACCATTGTGGTGGTTGTTCAGTCACTCAGCTGTGCACAGCTCTTTCCTATCCCAGGGACTGCAGTACACAAGGCTTCCCTGTCCTTCACTATCTCCCAGAGTTTGCTGAAACTCCATGTCCATTGAGTCGGTGATGCCATCCAACCATCTCATCCTCTATCATCCCCTTCTCCTCCTGCCTTCAATCTTTCCCAGCCTCAGAGTCTTTTCCAATGAGTCAGTTCTTCGCATCAAGTAGCCAAAGTATTGGAGCTTCAGCTTCAGCATCAGTCCTTCCAATGAATATTCAGGGTTGATTTCCTTTACAATTGACTGGTTTGATCTCCTTGCAGTCCAAAGGACTCTTAAGAGTCTTCTCCAGCACCACAATTCAAAAGCATCAGTTCTTCGGTGCTCAGCCTACTTTATGACCCACATAAAGCTCTTGCATCCGTACATGGCTACTGGAAATACCATAGCTTTGACTATACAGATCTTTGTTGGCATTAGGAAACTATTCTAGATTTTTCAGCCAACAGCCCAGTCTTCTTGTGTGCTGGCATCTCCTACACAGCATGGATCATGATTGGCTGTTATTCAGAATATTGCACATCACCGACCAAGGTGAGCACTGCCTTTTGCAAAAGTTACACTGGATTCTCATCACCTCGATTTTACAGAAGAGGAAATGAGTTCAGATGGGCTGAAGAGGCAGCGCAGTTCCAGCTAGTAAGTAGCCAAGCCAAGATCCCCACCCAGGCCTGTCCAACTCCAGACCCCAGGCTCTCTCTGTCCACCCTAAGCCCCTGATGATTCCAGCACTGGCTGTGGAAGGCTCTCCCTCCCTGCAGGGCTAAGTTGCTCTGTTCACAGAAATTACTGTAGTTCCTCTACCTCAGCTCAGCACAGGTCTTGGCATCCTCTGTGGGGCAAGTCACTTAATATGATGGGGATAAAAGCCAAGCATTAGACATCTGAATCTGAGCTCCAGAACTGGGCATGAAGAATGACTCCAGGAAGCCCTCAGGTCGCGCCAGTCACCTGCGCCCCAGCCCAGAGCAGTCCCTTCCCAGAAGATGAAAGTTTAAACAAATACACCCACGCCTTCCTGTCACATACCAATGATTAATAAACACCTTCACTCATGTGCTCAAGAAGAAATATGCCCACCCCCTCCCGGGGTAATCATTGCTCTGTTACACTGAAGTACATGCTTAGTTCTACGAATTCACAACCCTGGTTGCTGACTTTGAGAGTTTCAGTTCAGTCAGTTCAGTTGCTCAGTCGTGTCCGACTCTTTGTGACCCCATGGACTGGACCCACACCAGGCCTCCCTGTCAATCACCAACTCCTGGAGTTTACTCAAACTCAAGTCCATCCCACAGTGATGCTATCCAACCATCTCATCCTCGACCGTATCCTTCTCCTCTCTCCTTCAATCTTTCCCAGCCTCAGGGTCTTTTCCAAGGAGTCAGTTCTTTGCATCCGGTGGCCAAAGTATTGGAGTTTCAGCTTCAGCATCAGTCCTTCCAATGAATATTCAGGACTGATTTCTTTTAGGATGGACTGGCTTGTTTAATGATTTGTTTAATGATTATTTTCCATTTCTTCTCCTGTAGCTATCAACCTTTTTCTTGTCTTCTGGGATGAAATTATATCCCTGTCCAGTTTCAACAGGCCTTCAGTGTCAACAGTTGAAATTGGCAGAAGCGGAGGAGGAACGACACAAGGAAAGAAAATGAGTCGAAGAGAAAAGAGGAGAGGGAAAACCTCAGCTTCTTGCTGCTGCTGCTAAGTCGCTTCAGTCGTGTCCGACTCTGTGCGACCCCATAGAAGGAAGCCCACCAGGCTCCCCCGTCCCTGGGATTCTCCAGGCAAGAACAGTGGAGTGGGTTGCCATTTCCTTCCCCAATGCATGAAAGTGAAAAATGAAAGTGAAGTCGCTCAGTCGTGTCCGACTCTTAGCGACCCCATGGACTGGAGCCTACCAGGATCCTCCGTCCATGGGATTTTCCAGGCAAAAGTACTGGGGTGGGGTGCCATCGCCTTCCCCGCTTCTTAAACCTTAAGAATTGTCTGTAGCTTCCCAGGCCAGCCTCTCCCTCTGCGGGGAGGAGTTGGGGGCGGGGGAACGCGGAAGGGGCGGGCCTGGTTCGCGCAGCCCGTGTGTAACATCACCGACTGCGACCGGCAGAGGGCGGCTTCCCCTTGTTTAAGGCAAATAACGGCACCCGGAGCTGCTATTCTCCCTGGGAATGCAGGTTTAAAGGCGCTTGCCTAAGCAGAGATCTTCTCAGCACGAACTGTAAATACATCTCATCTTAGCCTTTACCTCTCTCGAAAGGGCAAGAAGGTCTGGTGAAAAAACAAGCCGCTCGGCAAGGTCGTCAGAACACACGCACACATGTTCGTGCATCATCCAGGTCTGGAGGAATAAAGGTTTGGAGGAGGGGCTGGGCGTGAAGACTGGCCAGGAGGGGCGAGACCCACCCTGCTCCGGGAGCGCAGACTCTGGGAGGGGGCCAGAGGTCCATGGACCAGCCAGGGGAGCCCAGAGCCCCGGGAGGCGTTGGCACGCGTACCCACCTGCTCCTTGGGCGAGTCATGCTCAAGACCCGGGTGATCCCGCCTCCCAGGCCCGGGGAGAGCATCTCCTCCCGGTCCCATTCCCTATATTTCTGCTTTTCCTGAACCCCCACCCCCAAGTCCTAAAGCAGGTCCTGAAGGAAGATAGCAGACCCTAAGACATTGTGTAGTTCCCTGAAAGAAGCAGGGCTTGGACCCACATGCTCTCTGGGCACCTGCTCTGTGCCACACAAGACCAAGCTCTGACTCCGACGAACTTAGGTTTCAAAGGGTGGGCGGCAGGTTATCAGTTGGGGAATGAATGGGCAAGGTAAATCCAGGAAGTGAGAAAGGTTGTAACAACAGGATAATGTGACAGAGAACCCAGGGCAGATCGGGCAACAGGAGCACAGGCTTTCCAGGGACGTGCTTTGGAGCTGAATCTGAAATTCCTTGTTCAGAACACCGCTCAGAGGTCTTCCCTGGTGATCTAGTAGCTGAGGCTCTGAGCTCCCAACACAGGGGTTCCGTCCCTGGTTAGGGAACTAGATTCCACATTGCAGATCCCATGTGCCACAACTAAGAGTCCGGGCGGCCAAATAAATACATAAATAGATTTTTTTAAAAAGAAGAAGAACATCCCTCAGGTAGCATTAATTATTTACCTTCTGGGGTAGGTTCTTTCCAGCTAAGGGGCCAGCAAAGACCCCTCGCCTTCACACAGACTTGAAATTAGGGGGCAAAGTGATCTGATTTGTGTTTTTAGGATGCCGCTCTGGCTCCTGTCCAGAGCAGACGCAGGAAAGGACAGGAAATATCAATGGGCATCAGTGGGCCAGGCCGGAGACGACCACTTCCGGCCCCACAGCCCACATGGAGATCCACAAGCCCACCAGAAAGAAGGAATGGTGGCCCTCTCATAGCTCTGCTCTCCCCACTTCCCGGTGACCCGCTGGGAGCCCTTTGCCCTCGGAGACATTGTTCAGCTCCCTAGGAGAAGCTGGGCTTGAACTGCATTTTTTAGATGGCGTTACTATTACCGAGGTCAGGGGCGGTGGCCCAGAGGAGCAACCCCACGTCCAAGGAGCGGTGGCTGCACCAGCGCAGGAGGACCAAGAGGACCTACTCCACATTCAAAGTCAGGAGGGGCGGCTGTGAGGAGATACCCCTCGTCCAAGATAAGGAGCAGCGGCTGCGCTTTGCTGGAGCAGCCATGAAGAGATATCCCACATCCAAGGTAAGAAAAACCCAAGTAAGACAGTAGGTGTTGCGAGAGGCATCAGAGGGCAGACGCACAAACCATAATCACAGAAAACTAGTCAATCTAATCACACGGACCACAGCCTGGTCTAACTCAATGAAACTAAGCCATGCCCTGTGGGGCCACCCAAGACAGGCGGGTCATGGTGGAGAGATCTGACAGAATGTCGTCCACTGGAGGAGGGAATGGCAAACCACTTCAGTATTCTTGCCTTGAGAACCCCATGAACAGTATGAAAAGGCAAAATGATAGGATACTGAAAGAGAAACTCCCCAGGTCAGTAGGGGCCCAATATGCTACTGGAGATCAGTGGAGAAATAACTCCAGAAAGAATGAAGGGATGGAGCCAAAGCAAAAACAACACCCAGTTGTGGATGTGTCTGGTGATAGAAGCAAGGTCCGATGCTGTAGAGAGCAATATTGCATAGGAACCTGGAATGTCAGGTCCATGAATCAAGGCAAATTGGAAGTAGTCAAACAGGAGAGGGAAAGAGTGAACGTCAACATTCTAGGAATCGGTGACTAAAATGGACTGGAATGGGTGAATTTAACTCAGATGACCATTATAGCTACTACTGTGGGCAGGAATCCCTCAGAAGAAATGGAGTGGCCATCATGGTCAACAAAAGAGTCTGAAATGCAGTGCTTGGATGCAATCTCAAAAACGACAGAATGATCTCTGTTCGTTTCCAAGGCAAACCATTCAATATCACAGTAATCCAAGTCTATGCCCCAACCAGTAACGCTGAAGAAGCTGAAGTTGAACGGTTCTATGAAGACCTACAAGACCTTTAGAACTAACACCCAAAAAAGACGTCCTTTTCATTATAGGGGACTGGAATGCAAAAGTAGGAAGTCAAGAAACACCTGGAGTAACAGGCAAATTTGGCCTTGGGATACGGAATGAAGCAGGGCAAAGGCTAATAGAGTTTTGCCAAGAGAACACACTGGTCATAGCAAACACCCTCTTCCAACAACACAGCAAAGACTCTACACATGGACATCACCAGATGGTCAACATCAAAATCAGACTGATTACATTCTTTGCAGCCAAAGATGGAGAAGCTCTATCAGATCAGATCAGATCAGATCAGTCGCTCAGTCGTGTCCGACTCTTTGCAACCCCATGAACTGCAGCACGCCAGGCCTCCCTATCCATCACCAGCTCTCAGAGGTCACCCAGACTCACATTCATCGAGTCAGTGATGCCATCCAGCCATCTCATCCTCTGTCGTCCCCTTCTCCTCCTGCCCTCAATCCCTCCCAGCATCAGAGTCTTCTCCAATGAGTCAACTCTTCGCATGAGGTGGCCAAAATACTGGAGTTTCAGCTTTAGCATCATTCCTTCCAAAGAAATCCCAGGGCTGATCTCCTTCAGAATGGACCGGTTGGATCTCCTTGCAGTCCAAGGGACTCTCAAGAGTCTTCTCCAACACCACAGTTCAAAAGCATCAATTCTTCGGCGCTCAGCCTTCTTCACAGTCCAGCTCTCACATCCATACATGACCACAGGAAAGACCATAGCCTTGACTAGGCGAACCTTTGTTGGCAAAGTGATGTCTCTGCTTTTGAATATGCTATCTAGGTTGGCCATAACCTTCCTTCCAAGGAGTAAGCGTCTTTTAATTTCATGGCTGCAGTCACCATCTGCAGTGATTTTGGAGCCCAGAAAAATAAAGTCTGACACTGTTTCCACTGTTTCTCCATCTATTTCCCATGTAGTGATGGGACCAGATGCCATGATCTTCGTTTTCTGAATGTTGAGCTTTAAGCCAACCTTTTCACTCTCCACTTTCACTTTCATCAAGAGGCTTTTTAGTTCCTCTTCACTTTCTGCCATAAGGGTGGTATCATCTGCATATCTGAGGTTATTGATATTTCTCCCAGCAATCTTGATTCCAACCTGTGTTTCCTCCAGTCCAGCATTTCTCATGATGTACTCTGCATATAAGTTAAATAAACATGGTGACAATATACAGCCTTGACGTACTCCTTTTCCTATTTGGAACCAGTCTGTTGTTCCATGACCAGTTCTAACTGTTGCTTCCTGACCTGCATACAGATTTCTCAAGAGGCAGATCAGGTGGTCTGGTATTCCCATCTCTCTCAGAATTTTCCACAGTTTATTGTGATCCACACAGTCAAAGGCTTTGGCATAGTCAATAAAGCAGAAATAGATGTTTTTCTGGAACTCTCTTGCTTTTTCGATGATCCAGCGGATGTTGGCAATTTGATCTCTATAATGGAGAAGCTCTATACAGTCAGCAAAAACAAGACCAGGAGCTGACTGTGGCTCAGACAATGAACTCCTTATTGCCAAATTCAGACTTACATTGAAGAAAGTAGGGGAAACCACTACACCATTCAGGTATGACCTAAATCAAATTCCTTATGATTATACAGTGGAAGTGAGAAATAGATTTAAGGGACTAGATCTGATAGATAGAGTGCCTGATGAACTATGGACGGAGGTTCATGACATCGTACAGGAGATAGGGATCAAGACCATCCCCATGGAAAAGAAATGCAAAAAAGCAAAATGGGTGTCTGGGGAGGCCTTACAAATAGCTGTGAAAAGAAGAGAAGCAAAAAGTAAAGCAGAAAAGGAAAGATATAAGCATCTCAATGCAGAGTTCCAAAGAATAGCAAGGAGACATAAGAAAGCCTTCCTCAGCAATCAATACAAAGAAATAGAGGAAAACAACAGAATGGGAAAGACTAGAGATCTCTTCAAGAAAATTAGAGACACCAAGGGAACATTTCATGCAAAGATGGGCTCGATAAAGGACAGAAATGATATGGACCTAACAGAAGCGAAAGATATTAAGAAGAGGTGGCAAGAATACACAGAAGAACTGTACAAAAAAGATCTTCATGACCAAGATAATCACGATGGTATGATCCCTCACCTAGAGCCAGACATCCTGGAATGTGAAGTCAAGTGGGCCTTAGAAAGCATCACCACGAACAAAGCTAGTGGAGGTGATGGAATTCCAGTTGAGCTGTTTCAAATCCTGAAAGATGATGCTGTAAAGGTGCTGCACTCAATATGCCAGCAAATTTGGAAAACTCAGCAGTGACCACAGGACTGGAAAAGGTCAGTTTTCATTCCAATCCCAAAGAAAGGCAATGCCAAAGAATGCTCAGACTACTGCACAATTGCACTCATCTCACACGCTAGTAAAGTAATGCTCAAAATTCTCCAAGCCAGGCTTCAGCAATATGTGAACCTTGAACTTCCAGATGTTCAAGCTGGTTTTAGAAAAGGCAGAGGAACCAGAGATCAAATTGCCAACCTCCACTGGATCATGGAAAAAGCAAGAGAGTTCCAGAAAAACATCTATTTCTGCTTTATTGACTATGCCAAAGCCTTTGACTGTGTGGATCACAATAAACTGTGGAAAATTCTGAAAGAGATGGGAATACCAGACCACCTGACCTGCTTCTTGAGAAACCTATATGCAAGTCAGGAAGCAACAGTTAGAACTGGACATGGAACAATAGACTGGTTCCAAATAGGAAAAGGAGTACGTCAAAGCTGTATATTGTCACCCTGCTTATTTAACTTGTATGCAGAGTGCATCATGAGAAACGCTGGGCTGGAAGAAGCACAAGCTGGAATCAAGATTGCCGGGAGAAATATCAATAACCTCAGATATGCAGATGACACCACCCTTATGGCAGAAAGTTAAGAGGAACTAAAAAGCCTCTTGATGAAAGTGAAAGAGGAGAGTGAAAAAGTTGGCTTAAAGCTCAACATTCAGAAAATGAACATCATGGCATCTGGTCCCATCACTTCATGGGAAATAGATGGGGAAACAGTGGAAACAGTGTCAGACTTTAATTTTTTGGGCTCCAAAATCACTGCAGATGGTGACTGCAGCCATGAAATTATAAGACGCTTACTCCTTGGAAGGAAAGTTATGACCAACCTAAATAGCATACTGAAAAGCAGAGACATTACTTTGCCAACAAAGGTTCGTCTAGTCAAGGCTATGGTTTTTCCAGTGGTCACGTATGGATGTGAGAGTTGGACTGTGAAGAAGGCTGAGCACTGAAGAATTGATGCTTTTGAAGTGTGGGGTTGGAGGAGACTCTTGAGAGTCCTTTGGACTGCAAGGAGAGCCATCCAGTCCATTCTGAAGGAGATCAGCTCTGGATATTCTTTGGAAGGACTGATGCTAAAGCTGAAACTCCAGTACTTTGGCCACCTCATGCGAAGAGTTGACTCATTGGAAAAGACTCTGCTACTGGGAGGGATTGGGGGCAGGAGGAGAAGGGGACGACAGAGGATGAGATGGCTGGATGGCATCACCGACTCGATGGATGTGAGTCTGAGTGACCTCCGGGAGTTGGTGATGGACAGGGAGGCCTGGCGTGCTGCGATTCATGGGGTCGCAAAGAGTCAGACATGACTGAGCAACTGAACAGAACTGAACTGAACTGTTACTGGAGACTTGGAGATTTTGCTGAGTAACTAACCCAACATCTCACAGAAGATAATAATAGTAATAAAGGACAGAGGTGATATTCAAACCTAAGTCTGTTGACCCCAGCATGTTGTGCTCTGAATCCTGTAATCACAGCCTGCCCATCTCAGATCTCAGCCCCAGGGCCTCTGGAGCATCTGGAGAAGACAACCTAGGAGGAACCAGGCCTTTGCTGCAACATCTGTTCCCAGTCTGTGCTTCTCAGCAGAGGCAAACCCACCACCTCCATGAACACACAGAGAAATCAGTTTTCCATGGGCAGGTTCTAATCCAGACAGTCAGTGGGCCACACTGACTGCCCTACTCCCAGCCCGGGCAGTCCTGGCTGTTGCTTTCCTCCAGCCCCATCCATGGCTCTAGGAGGTGGAGATGCCAGGAAGGCACCAAGTGGAAGCTCTGGAGAGTGTGAGCAAGGCCCAGCCACGCCTTGCCTGACATGTTCATCCCAGAGCCCAAGGAGAAGACCACGCATAGGGAGGGGAAGCAGGGCCTCCAGCTCACTTAACAGAGATGTGTCAAAAGTACACAGGAGCCAGCTTGAAGGAGCTCCCACTGATCAAATTTGGGACAATGAGTCCATCAAAACCAATAATGATGGCAATAAATCTAACAGATTGAATTACAAATCTATAATCCAAAGTCAAAATCTGGCCCTGTCTCACACTAGCTGATGACCTGGTTCAGGCCACATACCGCCTCTGAGCCTCAGGTGTCCCCCTCTGTGCAGTGGGGTGCCTGTCTTTGTAGTGTTACTGTCAGATCCGTGACGATAAAGGTTACAGCAGTGCCAAGCTGGTCTCAGGCCCTCAGAGACTGAATTCTGCAACCAGGCATTTGGATTCTGCTTCAAGTAGCTTATTTTATATGTTTAAACCTGGTTTACTCAAATGCAGAGAAATAAAAGCAGTAGTTTCTACCTCACAGGATTGCTTAAGGATGAAATTAAGTGATGCATACAAACACTTTAGCCCTTCATTTAGCCCTTCAACAAGCTTCTAGCTTATCACTGTAGTCATTTTTTAAACTACTGAAAGGTCTAGAAGCTATGACATCTCAATAGTAGTAGACATACTAGCACGCACGTTTTGTTTTCTAAATACCATTCCTATGAAAGTGAAAGTGGAGAGTGAAAAGGTTGGCTTAAAGCTCAACATTCAGAAAACGAAGATCATGGCATCTGGTCCCATCACTACATGGGAAATAGATGGAGAAACAGTGGAAACAGTGTCAGACTTTATTTTTCTGGGCTCCAAAATCACTGCAGATGGTGACTGCAGCCATGAAATTAAAAGACGCTTACTCCTTGGAAGGAAAGTTATGACCAACCTAGATAGCATATTCAAAAGCAGAGACATCACTTTGCCAACAAAGGTTTGCCTAGTCAAGGCTATGGTCTTTCCTGTGGTCATGTATGGATGTGAGAGCTGGACTGTGAAGAAGGCTGAGCGCCGAAGAATTGATGCTTTTGAACTGTGGTGTTGGAGAAGACTCTTGAGAGTCCCTTGGACTGCAAGGAGATCCAACCGGTCCATTCTGAAGGAGATCAGCCCTGGGATTTCTTTGGAAGGAATGATGCTCAAGCTGAAACTCCAGTATTTTGGCCACCTCATGCGAAGAGTTGACTCATTGGAGAAGACTCTGATGCTGGGAGGGATTGGAGGCAGGAGGAGAAGGGGACGACAGAGGATGAGATGGCTGGATGGCATCACTGACTCGATGAATGTGAGTCTGGGTGACCTCCGAGAGCTGGTGATGGATAGGGAGGCCTGGTGTGCTGCAGTTCATGGGGTCGCAAAGAGTCAGACATGACTGAGCGACTGATCTGATCTGATCTGATCTGATTAACAGGTGCCAGAGCTCCTTAGAGAAATAGCCAGGTCCAGCTATTTCTTGCTATTGGGAGAAGAAAAAAACAAAGTGAGCCTGGACCATGAATCAGGGCTCACTTAACAGAGATGTGTCGAAAGTTACACAGGAGCCAGCTTGATGGAATTCCCACTGATCAAATTTGGGACAATGAGTCCACCAAAACCAATAATGATGCCAATTAACCCATATAACACATTGAATTAAAAGTCTATAATCCAAAGTGATACCAAAAGCAAAACAAAGGGCTTGAATTTTGCAACCCACCGATGTACTGACTCGGGCAAGGATCTTCAGTGGATCAGTGGATGCTAAGATGAAGATTTTTGGGGAACAGAATAGTGCCAGGATCTTAAAGCAGTACCCCACAAGCTTCTCATTAACTACGGAACGTAAGCAGTGCCTTTTCGTGGAAAGAGCTGGTTATCATTATTTGTCATCAAAGTTAGCATTACCAGTAATGGGCTTATGTAGCTCTTGGAGGGGTTTCTCTGGGAAAATGTAGCAAAATGTCAGCTGGTGAATCCAAGGGTAAGATATATTCATTGTACTATTCTTTCAACCTTTCTGTAGGTTTCTAAGTGAGTGAAAAAGTTAGTCATTCATTCGTGTCCCACTCTTTGTGACCCCATGGGCTGCAGCATGCCAGGCCTACTGGTCCTTCACTGCCTCCCGGAGCTTGCTCAAACGCATGTCCATTGAGTCTGTGATGCCATCCAACCATCTCCGCCTCTGCTGCCCTCAATTTCTCCCAGCATCAGAATCTTTTCCAATGATTCTATCCCTAAATCTGTGACTTTCTTCCCCGTTGGTGTCCCAACATCCAGCCATGAGCTCTCTACTCTTTGCTGGATGCCTCCACACCCTCCAGACTTCAAATCAGGGTGGCGTGCTGCCCACACTTGTACCCCTAACCTGCTCTTCTCCTCTCTGTCTTTTCTGAGTTAGTGGTGACTCTCTCTTCTTCTGCAATCTAGGCACCCTCCTGACTCCTCCAGCTCATCCGTCTCCTGAATCCCATCAGTCACCGAAATCCTGCAGATTCCACCCTCTCCGTATTCATACATCTCATCCAGCCCTCCCTAACGTGCTCACCACCTTTGAGCAGGTCTCACCAGTCTTCCTCTGAATTAACTGGACGAATCCATGGTTCCCCAGCTTTTCAGTCTTGCTTCCTCCAAAACGGCTCCTATACCGCCCACACAACAATCTTAGGTACAAATCTGACCCTGTCACTTTGCTACAGAGTGCGAAGCCCTGCCATGCTTAGCCTGGGGGTCTGGTATTTCCCTTGTTGTGGTCTTAGTGGGCTATTCTCAGAACCCCAAGGGGATGGTGTCATTTGTAGCAAGAAATATATATCTGGTCCCTGTCTGACCTGTCTAGTTACCCTGTCCCCACCTTCCTGGCACAGTTCTCAAACACTTGGAATTTCCTAAGTGTTGAGAGAAGTGAAGGTGGTTTTTGTGATGTTACTGAGGTGACTTCTGGAAAGCCCCCAAGTCTCCGAGGGTGGTGGGGGCCGCTCGCCAGAAGAACCAACCTCAGGATGAGAGGGTTGGGATTTACAGTCCCACCCCCAGACCTTCCTGGAGGGGAGAGAGGCTGGAGGTGGAATCCACTCCCCATGGCCAAGGAAAGTGGGCTGGATCCCACATGTTGCAACTGAGAGCTCACTGCTCTCAAGTGGAATTTATAAACTGAAACTAAAGATCATCTTGCCGGCACTGAGGTTCCTATGTGCCTTGACTGAGACTAGGGCAGCCAAATCAATAAATAAAAATAAACGTTGTTTTCTTTTTTTTTTTTTAAAAAAAAAAAGGATGGCATTTGTTTGGAGAGCTTCCACACTAGGGAATGGATCTAGGAGCTGCCGTGCTGGGCCCCAGACTCCACGGGGCCAAAGCTCCTTGGTTGGAAACCTCACCTAGGATTTGCTTCTGGCTATTGACGCTTATCCTTTGTGCTAGACCAATAACCTCGTGAGTCAGCTGGTTTCCTGAGTTCTGTGAGCCCTTCTAGAAAATTAATTGAAGCCCAGGTAGGGGTCGTGAGAACCACTGATTTATAGTCAGTTGGTCAGAAGCACAGAGCTAGTGATTGGTGTCTGAAGTTGGGGGCCTTGTGAGGCTGAGCCTTGGATTCATAGAATCTGATGCTCCCCCAGGGAGAGTTTCAGAATTGGGTTGAATGGGCAGAGGTGGGGGGACACCAGGCTGGTTTCAGAGAACTGCCTGGCACAGGGAAAACCCCCATGCTGAACCTGGTGTCAGGAGCTCACCCTGACACGCGTGCCTGGTTCCCATCTCCAGGCTCTACCCAGGTTTCCCTGTCTACCGTGCTCACCACTTCAAGGATGCCTGACACCCTGCTAGACCCAGCACGGACCTCAGCATCCCTTTCAGGGCTCCCTCAGTAACTCAGAAGTAAGTCTGCCGTCTTCTGTTTTTCAGTCACTCAGTCGTGTCCGACTCTTTGCGACCCCATGTACTGCAGCACGCCAGGCTTCCCTGTCTGTAATAACCATCTCCCGGAGCTTGCTCAAACTCTTGTCCATTGAGTTGGTGGTGCCATCCATCTCAGCCTCTGTCGTCATCCCCTTCTCTCCCTGCACTGCCCTGCATTCTGAGAATTCACCTCTACGTCTGTTTCCCCGTTGGGCTCCCAGGAGGCAAGGACACAATCTTAACTTGTGGTCTCTCTCCAGTGCCCATCACTCGACTTGACTTTGTCAATATCTGATTGCTTCAAAAACTCAATCTGAGAAAACCCTAGGGTCATGAAATGTTTAGAACTGGAAGGGGAGCCGCAGAACCCCTAGTCAAACACCCTCATTTTCACCTGAAGACATTGAGAATCAGAGGTAGGTGGCTGGCTTGTCGTTGCTGGAACTGAGATTTTCTCGCTTCCCTTCCATTCGTGTGAAGTCAGGTGAATAAGAGAACTTGTGTAGGGGAGTGAGGAGACACCAAGATCACGCATGCCATATACCAGGGAACACCTGCCAGTTTTGAGGATCCTTGGAATTATAAAAGATACGGAAGTCCATCACTCCCCTCGCCAGGGTCCTGACTGCACTCAGGGGCCTGGCCTGGTCTCGGTCACACCCTCCCACCCAGCACGAAGCTAAACAGCGTGAGGGTTGACTCTCCTGCCCAGCTCAGAGGGCATCTCCAGGGTCCGTGTTCCTTTTATCACTGTGTTATACTCACCAGGGTTGTTAAGCCATTTGGTATCCCAGGCAACCTGCAAGCAGCTCCTGGATGTTTTAACTCAAAGAAAAGACATTTCCAAAGGGGCAGAAAGCACTCCTCTCTAGGGTTTACCTCCACGGGCTCAGAAAGGCTAGTGTATAACCTTCCAAGGGACTACTCCCTGAGAGACTGCGTGCTCTCTTGGGCTCTGGAGGGTGGAAAGGAACGACTGGGAGAGGAATATCAGCTCTGTAAGAACAGGTTTTTTTTTTTTTTCCTAACTATGAAAATAGATTTCTGAAGTCTGAAACCCCAGCTGAGTTTTTCTGCAGGGGAATCCACAGGTTTCTGCATTAGCCCAGATGCAGGTTAATCTTGAAATCGCCCAGCCAGAGACCTGAGGCAGAGCCAGTGGTTTCCTGAAAAGTCCCCCAACCTGCTCAGGACAGCCCCATGCAGCCCCACTGCCCTTTGACGCAGAGCCACCAAGGTGCTACCCAAGCCAGCCTGCTTGCGAAGCTCACTCTCCTTCGCCCCTGCCCGTGTCCTTCTTTTGAAACCTCGCCCTTGAATTCAGTTTCAGGGTTCCTATAAGTCCCCCAGGCTGAGAACATCAGACGTTCTGATGATTTTCTAGAGCCTCCATTCATAAAACACCTGGGCATTTCCATGTGGGGTGTCTTGTTATTCACAAGGAAAGAAACAAAGGAAGTTGCCAATCCTGTGTCTCCATGAGTCATTAAACCCTCCTGCCCGCATCCCCAGGATGGCAGGGTCCCACAGCCCCTGAGGTCTGTGCACCTGGGAGAGAAAACGATGCTTGAGGTTAAGTTAATAAACAGACACAATCAGGCCGAGTGTGATGACCAAGTGTGCTGTTTTTAGGTGTGTGGTCTGCAGGGAGGCCAAGCCTGGCCATGTACCCTCCAAGGTGTCGCCTTGTGGAAGTCCCCCCACCCCCAGCCCCAGCCTCTGCCAGCATTCTTGTGTAGCCCGCCCTCCGCAGACCATGTTGGTGGGCTGCGAGTGTTTCCCTTGCCTAGTGTTTTGCAGGACCTGGCTCCAATCCACTGATCCATTGATACTTCCAGGGTCTCCAAAGGCCTGTGATTGCACTCACCCTGCCCCTTCTCCACCCCGCTCTGCCCCTGTGATTGCCGAAGCTCTGGTGGTACAAGGGCAGTCGTCCTGAGGCTACCACCAACAGTCAAGAGCACAGGCCCTCACCGGGTCTGCAAAGGGCACTGACCCTTATTAGCACAGGAAGCTCCTATTGCCCTATTGGGACTTCTCTGGCAGTCCAGTGATTAAGAATCCACCTGCCAATACAGGGAACATGGTTGGATCCTTAGACAGGGAACGAATCCGACATGTCATAGGGCAACTAAGCCTGAGCGCCACAACTACTAAAGCCCAGAGCCCGTGCTTAGCAGCAAGAGAACCCACCGCAATGAGAAACCCACGCACCGCGACTAGGCCCTTGCACAGCAACAGAGCGCCCGTGTGTCGCAAAGAAGGCCCAGCACAGCCTAACATAAATAACAGAAGAGAACTTATTGCCAGGAAGGAAACTCAGACCCTCCTGCGGGGTCATTCTTCTGATAGAATTAGATCCTAGGTTGAATGCTGCTTTAACTAAGACCTTGTATTAGTAAATGTTAGTCTCAACCCCTGGAAAAGACCCTAATGCTGAGAAAGATTGAAGGCAGGAAGAGAAGGGGATGACAGAGGGTGAGATGGTTGAATGACATCACCGACTCGATGGACATGAGTTTGAGTAAGCTCCAGGGGTTGGTGATGGACAGGGAAGACTGGCATGCTGCAGTCCACGGGGTCAGAAAGAGTTGGACACGACTGACTGACTGAACGGAACTGAACTGGTCTCAACCCCTGGTGGCTCAGATGGTAAAGAATCCGCCTGCAATGCAGGTAGACCCAAGTTTGATCCCTGGGTTGGGAAGATCTCCTGGAGAAGGAAATGACAACCCACTCCAATATTCTTGCCTGGAGAATCCCATGGACAGAGGAACCTGGCAGGCTACAGTCCATGGGGTCACAGAGAGTCAAACATGACGGCACACACAGCCTCAACCATGAATAGTGAAAAACCCCAAATCTCAGTGGCCCAAACAAGACAGTGTTTGTGCCTCTCTCACGTCCCCGTGGAGGATGGAGTTGGTGAGTTCTGGGCAGTTACAGGGACCTTGAGGGGCCCAGCCACTTCCATCTTACAGCTCTGCTCTATTTGCTTCGGCTGCCAAGGTCTCCTCAGGTATTGCATCTCTAGTCCAGCAACAGGGACAGAAAGGCCAGAAGGGGACAGTCCCTCTTTTTAAGGGACTGTCCCTCTTCCACTTCCTGGAAGCTGCAGCCACCCCTTCTGCTTACTTTCCATTGACCAGAATGTGGTTGTCATTCGCAGGGGGGTGGGCGGGCATTTTTGTGGTTACAAGGATGGGGGCGGGGAGGATGTGACTGGCATTTACAGACCAATGATGCTAGACATCCTGAAATGTGACCAATAGTCCCACACCACAAAGAGTTTCCGCAAGTTCCCGTGGGGTATTGAGGTTTATAATTATCTAAGCTGAAAAAGACCCTAATGCTGGGAAAGATTGAAGGCAGGAGGAGAAGGGGACGACAGAGGATGAGATGGTTGTATGGCATCACCGACTCGAAGGATGTGAGTTTGAGCAAGCTCTGGGAGTTAGTGATGGACAGGGAGGCCTGGCGTGCTGCAGTCCGTGGGGTTGCAAAGAGCTGGACACAACTGAGTGAGCTGAACTGAAGCTTAGAAATTAACTCCTTCTGACATAATTGACCAAAAACTACACGTGGTGTTTTTTGAACTACTTAAATATACATTGAAATTTTCAAGTGTGCAATGATCAAGTTTTTTTTTTTTTTTTTTTTTTCATAATTGTACCAAGGCTTATTCCCAATTTCAGAAATATGTCAACCATGACAGCTCCCTTCATTGTTGCCACTGGAAAAATTCAGCCTTTGCCTGATGCCATGTTCAGAGGGATTTATGTCTGTGTGCCAGCTTCCGGGGCCCTTCTTTCATCTTCTGGTAGAGACGTGACTAAGCATTTACAGTACGTTAAGTGTAATATTTTGTTATAAGTTACTTTCCCTCTAGTTTCTCTTTAAAGTAATTTATGGATTTTTTTTAAGCCTATAAATTTAATTTTAGGAGAATAAAGGAAAGTTACAAAGCATTTGTAGAGAAAGAAATGGCAACCCACTCCAGTATTCTTGTCTGGTTTCCTGACTTGCATGAGTCCATGGACAGAGGAGCCTGGAGGGCTACAGCATGGAGCCGCAAAGAGTCGCACACCACTGAGCGAATAAACAGCGACAAGGCATTTGTCATTGAAGGAGCTGCCGGGTGTGATGGGGAGACCACTGGCAGATGCATAGCCTCAGAGCCACGAAAGCTGACCTTGACCTACCTCTGCTTCCTGAGCATCTTCACCTCATTTCCAAAGACTCCTGCCAACCAGCCTCTGCTCTCAGTTGCCTGTAGGTCCCAAGCCCAGACCCAGCTCTCAAAACTTGCCCCCATCAGCACAGACCATGTGGCTTCCGGTGTTGCGGACACAGACTCCCCCAGGAAGGTTTGTGACAATTCAACAGTCATTTTGTCACCGGGGACATTCCAACATGCTTGCTTTACTCTTGGTTTGACCCATATCATTTTGATATGGGCGGAATTTAAGCTTTCAGCTATTTCTATCACCAAGTGACAAAGGAAACAGATACTCTGTCCCCTTGCCTCAGCCTCACCTGTATCTCCTGCCATGCCAATCCCACTCCCTGCTGGGAAACGGGGTGCTTGCATCTCAGAGATGAGCTGAACGTCAGGAAGGTCTCCTGGACCAACTTCTTGATAATAAAAAAAATCTGTTTTTAGATTTTGCTATGAGTCTTCTTGGTATAGAACAGCCCTCCAAAATGGCCTCATCAAAATGACTTTCTCAAAAATTCTGTTTCACCCCAAAGACCAGAGGAAATAGGGCTAAGAAATGGAGCGCACTAGAAAGGACCACCTTGGCCGGCCCTGGATAGACAGAAAGTGCCCAGCGGGCTCAGCACAGGCAACGACACGCCTGGCTCTTCCCACCCCACCCGCCACTGCCTCTTCCCTGCCTTCAGAGAGAGTGACAGCCCTGGGGCCCGGATGGGACACCACCGCCCTGGGGAGGGAAATCAGCCAGACTGCTTCAGATGAGTACGGATGCCTGGGTCTCAGCCCCAAGGCTTGCCTTTCATTAGTCTGGGGTGGACCTGGGCACTGATATGCATATTTCTCAGCACCCCCTCGGTGATCTGAAACCCATACCACCAGGAATCTGCACCTCAGCTCCCCTCAACAGCTCTCTCCAACATACCTTTATTTTGGCACTTCCCATTTCTTCTAGCTCCAGGGAGATGTGTATGTGTGCTAAGTTCCTTCGGTCGTGTGTGACTCTGCAACCCTATGGACCGTAGCCCACCAGGCTCCTCTGTCCATGGGATTCTCCAGGCAAGAATACTGCAGTGGGCTGCCATTCCCTCCTCCAGGGAATATTCCAGACCTAGGGATCAAACTCACGTTTCTTTTGTCCTCTGCATTGAGTTCTTTATCACAAGCACCATCTGGGAAACCCAGGGAGAAGGCTTTGGGGATGTACTGCAAAGCAAAAATGTTCATTACTCCTTAAGATGAATTTAAGTCACCCACGATCTGTCCTGTCTCTGCCCTGATTCCTTCCTCTATGGGTCTCAGTGCGCCATCCCTTTCTTCTTTTCAAACTGATATCTGATAAGTCACCATATTTTGAAAGACAACCTGGTAAACAAACAGGGTTGTTTTGGGGTTTTATTTTTGGAAGGAGAAGGATGCTGTTCCACCCACCCAGCTATAAGTCAAAGTTTTTTCCCCTTTGTTTTATATTCAAAGTCAAATAAAAGCAATTACAGCACCTGTTATGGAGAGAATTATGTCCCCCCAAAATAGATATGTTCAAGTCCTAATCCCCAGCACTTCTGAATGTGACCTTATTTGGAAATAGGATTGTTAGAAAAGTAATTCTTTAAATCACAACATGGTCATAGGAGTAATCTGACATGCCTCGTGTCCTTCTGAGAAGATGACCTTGTGAAGACCAACACGCATATGGAAAATGCCACAAGAAGATGGAGGGCTGGCCAAGGGACACCCAGGACTGCTGGTGACCCCAGAAGCTGAGCAGAAGTCCCAGGACAGACTGTCCTTCAGAGCCTCTGAGTGAGCACAGCCCACCCACACCTTGGTCTTGGACCTGTGGTCTCCACAAGAGTGTACGTTTCTGCTATAAGTCACCTGTACGTTTCTGCTATAAGTCACCCACCTCACGGTGCTTTGTTACAAGAGCTGAGAGAAAGGAATGCAAACAAAGTTATTATGCCCACATTTGTTTGAAAGAGGCAGTAGGTTGTGATGGCTGAGGATGCAGACTTCCATGTCAAGCCACCTGGCTTCCTGTGACTTCCTATGTGGCTTTTCTCATGTGGAAAATGAGGACCCTAAGACCCTAACGCAGACAGTTGTTATCGCTGTGTAGGTGCTTAGTCAGGTCTGACTCTTGGCGAGCTCATGGACTGTAGCCTGCCAGGCTCCTCTGTCCATGGGAATTCTCCAGGCAACAATACTGGAGTGGGTTGCCATTTCCTTCCCCAGGGGATCTTTCCCACCCAGGAATCAAAACAGGGTCTCCTGCATTGGCAGGCAGATTCTTTACCACTGAGCCACCAGGGAAGTCAGGCCCTGCAGAGAGCTGTTCAGTTCAGTCGCTCAGTCGTGTCCGACTCTTTGTGACCCCATGAATCGCAGCATGCCAGGCCTCCCTGCCCATCACCAACTCCCAGAGTTCACTCAGACTCATGTCCATTGAGTCAGTGATGCCATCCAGCCATCTCATCCTCTGTCGTCCCCTTCTCCTCCTGCCCCCAATCCCTCCCAGCATCAGAGTCTTTTCCAATGAGTCTTTTCCTCTTCGCATGAGGTGGCCAAAGTACTGGAGTTTCAGCTTTAGCATTATCATCCCTTCCAAAGAAAATTCCAGGGCTGATCTCCTTCAGAATGGACTGGTTGGATCTCCTTGCAGTCCAAGGGACTCTCAAGAGTCTTCTCCAACACCACAGTTCAAAAGCATCAATTCTTCGGCACTCAGCCTTCTACACAGTCCAACTCTCACACCCATATGTGACCACAGGAAAAACCATAGCCTTGACTAGACAGACCTTTGTTGGCAAAGTAATGTCTCTGCTTTTGAATATGCTGTCTAGGTTGGTCATAACTTTCCTTCCAAGGAAAGTTTTTTTTTTTAGTGTCTTTTAATTTCATGGCTGCAGTCACCATCTGTAGTGATTTTGGAGCCCCCAAAATAAAGTCTGACACTGTTTCCACTGTTTCCTCATCTATTTCCCATGAAGTGATGGGACCAGATGCCATGATGTTCATTTTCTGAATGTTGAGCTTTAAGCCAACTTTTTCACTCTCCACTTTCACTTTCATCAAGAGGCTTTTGAGTTCCTCTTCACTTTCTGCCATAAGGGTGGTGTCATCTGCATATCTGAGGTTATTGAGATTTCTCCCGGCAATCTTGATTCCAGCTTGTATTTCTTCCAGCCCAGCATTTCTCATGATGTACTCTGCATATAAGTTACATAAGCAGGGTGACAATATACAGCCTTGACATACTCCTTTTCCTATTTGGAGCCACTCTGTTGTTCCATGTCCAGTTCTAACTGTTGCTTCCTAACCTGCATATAGATTTCTCAAAAGGCAGGTCAGGTGGTCTGGTATTCCCATCTCTTTCAGAATTTTCCACAGTTTATTGTGATCCACACAGTCAAAGGCTTTGGCATAGTCAATAAAGCAGAAATAGATGTTTTTCTGGAACTCTTTTGGTTTTTCCATGATCCAGCGGATGTTGGCAATTTGATCTCTGGTTCCTCTGCCTTTTCTAAAACCAGCTTGAACATCAAGAAGTTCACGATTCACATATTGCTGAAGCTTGGCTTGGAGAATTTTGAGCATTACTTTACTAGCGTGTGAGATGAGTGCAATTGTGCTGTTAGGAAACGTGAAACAGGTGATGTCTAAGAAGAACCCAGGCCCAGCACTCAGAGGTCCTCCCCAAAGCACAGGGGCGACTGAGGGACAGGGCCTGGAGCAGGGAGCCAGGCTGTCTGTCCAGACAGAGGAGAGCAGAGGCCAGGCCCAGTGCCCACCCCCCTGGGATGCTGTTAGGACGAGGGTGGTGATACTCGAGGGCCCTTGGAGGGAGCGTCACATCCCGTCATCAGGCTGCCATCAGTTCATCACTGTTTCTGAGTTCCAACCCGATGGTGTTCAGAGCAATGCGGAGAGCGGTGTGCTGGGCCACAGTTCACACCCCAGGCATCTGGCTGACACGCAGACAACAGCAAACCCATTCACTTGGGTCTCACTGCTTAATTATCCCAACTTGGCACGGCTTCCGGTGCCTTGAGAGCCCTTGGACACGCACCATACGTTTTGGGCAGGAAGGCACGGCTGGCACGGGGACGGGCCCGTCAATCCTGCAGCTCTGCTCTGCTAAGTGGTGGATGCTCTCCAAACGCTCAGCCCCAAATGCACAGGAAGCAAAAGCCTGGCACTCAGAGGCAGCAGGGCCACGCTCACCCACGACCCGCCTGCCAATTGTACCATCCTGCGTCCGTTACCAGTGGCAGTTTCCAGCCTGGCGGTGGAAAGAGGCGAGGGGGCAGCGAGTCATCAGCCGGCAAGATGTTTCATGTGTAAGGAGGACTGGCCCAGGATACATAGGAGGCTAGAGCCCCTCACCCCCCAAGCCTGAGTGAAGAGCTGTGCGCCTGCCCGTCTTGGATGGCCCTGGACTGTGGGTGCAGAGCAGAGCTTGACTGAAGCCACGTCACCCACCCATTCATTCCTTTGATCAACCAACCAGCGTTCACTGAGCGTCTGCTCTGTTCTCAGCCTTGGTGACTCAGAAATGATGGAGAAAGGGGGCATCCTGAAAGGGGACACGGGTCTGGGCTCCCCCTATTCCAGAAGGATCCTTCACTGAATCCTTCCGGAGGCTGGAGGGAGCTGGCCCGGTTGCCAAGTTTGCTGATGACGCTCATCGACAAGAGTGTAGCAACCTCTATGATGGGCTAGGCAGACATGGGACCCTGAGCTTCATTGGGGAATATTAAAAAGGTCTCAGCTCTCACAGAACTTATATTAAGTCCCCAGGGAATGTGACATTTGCAACCGGAATATTTTCTAATCCTCTTGTGTGTGTGTGCGCTCAGTCACGTCTGACTCTTTGCAACCCCATGGACTGTAGCCCGCCAGGCTCCTCTGTCTGTGGGATTCTCCAGGCAAGAATACTAGAGTGGGTTGCCATCTCCTCCAGGGCATCTTCCCGACCCAGGAATCCAACCTGCATCTCTTGCATCTCCTGCATTGGCAGGTGGATTCTTCACCACTAGCACCACCTGGGCAGCCCCAGGGAGACTTGGCCCCAGTGATTTTCTACAGAGTTAGGAAGATGTCCTCACTTCTCAAATCGCCAGGGTAGCAAAAGGGCAAACAATACACTCTCTCTCAAAGAGCTGGACACCAAAGCCAGAGCCCGCTAGCCATCTCACCACTTTCTGCTGGATGAGGCAGGCCTGTCACAAAGGCAGATTTGGCTCCTGCCTGGGGATGCAGCAGAATTGATGCTTTTGAACTGTGGTGTTGGAGAAGACTCTTGAGAGTCCCTTGGACTGCAAGAAGATCCAACCAGTCCATTCTGAAGGAGATCAATCCTGGAATTTCTTTAGAAGGAATGATGCTAAAGCTGAAACTCCAGTGTTTTGGCCACCTCATGCGAAGAGTTGACTCATTGGAGAAGACTCTGATGCTGGGAGGGATTGAGGGCAGGAGGAGAAGGGGACGACAGAGGATGAGATGGCTGGATGGCATCACTGACTCGATGGATGCAAGTCTGAGTGACCTCCGGGAGCTGGTGATGGACAGCGAGGCCTGGCGTGCTGCGGTTCATGGGGTCGCAAAGAGTCGGACACGACTGAGCGACTGATCTGATCTCTGATCTGATCTGAGGATGCAGCAAAGCCACCTGTTCCTGGAAGATGACTCGGAGGTGACCTCTTAGGGAGGACCGGAAGATGGTGACGGGGCAGAGGCCCAGCAACAGGGCCCAGCGTCCAGCTGAGAAGGCCTTGCTGGCCTCTCAGGGCTGGCATGTCCCATCCCTGTGCTGAAGCAGTGATGGGGGGTGGTACTTCTGGAAAAAGAAGAGGGACAAGGTATTTATCTTGAGATGTGGTTAGAGGAACATTCCTCCCCCCGGGGAATAGGAACGGAAGCAGAAGGCAAATGAAGTCTCAGGAGGGACTCAGGACCCAGCATCCAGCCCAGGGTGTCTCAGCTGTGGCTCTCTGGGGCCAGGTACCTAATTCTTTGTTGTGTGTGTGTGTTGGGGTGGGGTGGGTGGGTGTTGTCCTGTGTCTTGTGGAAAGTGTAACAGTATCCCTGGCCTCTGCCCATTGGATGTGGTAGCCTCCCGCACCCCCAGCTTTGGTGACCAAAAAATGTCTGCAGATATTGCCAGGTGTCCCCTGGGGACAGAATCACTCTCGGCTGAGAGTCTCAGTCCGGCTGTCTCCTGGAGTGAGTGTCCCCTGCGTCTGCCTGGCCGGCTCCCAAACCCCACTTCCTCTTCCCCGTGTCGGGACTCTGCTGGTTTTAGCTCTGAGACCCCCACGTCCCCTCAGGCACGGGAGGCCTGAGACAGGTGGTCATTCTGCAGACTCCTCCCCCTTGTCGGCAGGAGCCACACCCACCGTCCTTGAGCCCCGCCCCTGCCTTCCAGTCCCTGTTACCCTACTGTCCGCTTCCTCTGTAACGCAGCACCTATTGCCTCCTGACATCCTATTCGGGCTTCCCAGGTGACGCTAGTGGCAGAAAAACTGCCCCTGCCAATGCAGAAGCCTCAAGAGAGGCAGGTTGGATCCCTGGGTCGGGAAGATGCCCTGGAGAAGGAAATGGCAACCACTCCAGTATCTTGCCTGGAGAATCCCATGGACAGAGGCACGTGGCAGGCTACAGGCCAGGGGGCCACAACGACTGAAGCGACTTGGCATGCATGTATGACATACTATTTACTTTCGTGTGTTATTTACTGCCTGCCCCTCCTCTGCCAACCCCTACCACCACCACACACACCCATAAAAGCTACTTCAGGGCTGGGATCTCTGCTTATTGCACGGCTGTGTCCCAAGCACCCATCATAGTAAGGGCCCATGGGGGATGCTGGCATTGTTGTTTGAAGGACCAGGCCTCGAAAACCATCATGAGTATCTGAGACCTCTGTCATCACTCCACTGTTGGTTATTTCCACTTTCCCAGCGTGGCTCTGCTGGCCACAGGAAGGGTCGTTAAGACACAACTGTGCCCAGACCGGCCCTTGGGCCAACTCCAGAGCCACCCTCCTCCACCGCCCTGATCACATCCATTGTGGACAAGGACAAAGCAATGAAAATCCGATCCATCCTTCCTCAGTATTGGGATTAAATCCAGGCATTAGGATTGTGGATGGTGGATTGTGAATGATTTTGAAGTTTCTGCATTTTTTTTCCTTCACATTTACCACAATGAACTTGCATTTATTTAATGATGAAGAAAAAAAAAGAGAAAAATATAAACCTTACTCAGTTTGTGATTTTCACCATGACAGCTCCAAATAGGGCCTGGAGTCAGGCTCTTCTGTAGGACATGCTGAGGTCTGCCTGGCGGGGGAGTCCCTTCCCGTCAGTGAGAAGTCTGTGAAATGGGCTGTTGACTTCTTGTTTTGAAGATTGTTTGTAAGGATCGGTGGACATCCTGGATACACCGGACGGCCAGTGGCAGAGGTGCAGAAATGAGCTTATTGTTAGGGCAGCTCTGACCAGCCGCCAGAAGTGTGTTGTGTCCTAGGAGGCCTGAACAGTTACCCCGTCTCTCCAAGGGATCATGCCAGAGGAAACCTGGCTTTGAGGCTCTCATTCAGTTACCATCACTGTCAGGCCTGTGATTAGCCATGTCTGGTGGACTTCAGAGGCCCTGCTTGGCTACAGCCTAACAGCCGAGCTCCCAGGACCCCATTAGGAGAGGCACAGATGCCCTGGTTTCTCATGAGAGACCATTGTGACATGTATTAACAGCTCTGAAATCCTGAGATCCACCAGGCCTGACATTAATAAGCACTGTCCCCCCTGTTTCTTTCCTGCTCCGTCTCCAGAAATGGCTCCTTGTGAAGAAGATTGTCATGACAACCTGAGTGCAGGCACCGCCGCAGGTGGGCCGCGACAGAGGGGCCCCGCGTCCGGATGAAAGAGCCTGGTGAGGTTTCGGCCGTGGAGCTCGGCGGTGCAAAATCCACATGAGTGTGGAAGTCTGGTTTCATGAACCGAAAGCTGGGTTAGGGGCTTCTCCACACACAGGCTCCCGGCCCTGGAGAGGTCTGGAGGAGGCTCAGAGCCCGCGTGAACCTGGTCCTGCCCCACCAATGCCTCCAGCCCTGCCCCGGGGTTTCTGGTCACTTTGTGCCTTTAACCCAGGTGACCTTGGTGCGAACAGGGGAGCAGCGCCCCTTTGATGCCTCTGACCCAGAGCTGTTGGAGGAAGCAGGTTGCTGAGACCAGCAGAGCTGTAAGAGCGCTCCACAAAGCCTGGCGTGCTGTTTGGGGGCAGCAAGTCCTCTGCGGTCCTGAGCAGAAAGGGCAGGCCCAGGCTCCTCTCCCTGGCCGTGCGGGCAACCTCTTACCCTCCAGGCCCCTGTCCGGTCTCTCAGGTGGGGCTCATCCTGCCCGGAGGCAGACGGGCCCCCCAAGGCACTCTGCCTGGTCCTTCTGACCAGAAGATCCAAGGTCCCAGGAAACCAGCTTCTGCTGTGGAAAGGACAGGCCTCACTTGTCAGGACGCCCTGGATGGAATCCTGGCCCTGTCCCCCACCCTGTGTGACCTCGGGCACGTCACAGAAACTTCTCCAAAACACATGCTCCCTCTCACCCTGCGGGTTCCCAAGCCCAAGTGGCATTAGGCTGACCTCTCAGCAGACACTGCTCCAAGTGCTACACACACGCCTCTCACCTAGTCCCCACCATGGACCAGCACTGTTATAGTTCAGTCCCATTTTACAGATGAGGAAACTGAGGTCCAGAGATGTTAGGGTTCTTGCCCCAAATCACAGACTCATGAGAGGCAGAGCCCAGAATTGGACCCAGGTGGTCTGACTCCACGTCTGTAAACAGTTAGCCCCATGCTGGATTGTTCTGAAGCCTACACCAGCTCCTGCAGGACCCTCACCAATCTCGGCTTTCACCAGGCCTTCCTGAAGCCGCCAAGCCCACACTGACCTCCAGGCCTTTGAGTCCACAGACCCACTGCCCAGGTCTCCCTCCTACTCAGGGCCTGGCTGCATCCTCCCCCTTTGCCCCTCTGCCTGCACACCTCCTCCTCACAGGCTATGGGACCAAGAAGGGAATCGTCTAGACTTCTGTCTGGGCCTCCTGTCAACTTGGAGGTGTAACTAGCCAGTCCATACCCACCAGGGGTCTCATTGTCACCCAGTCCTATCTGCTCTGGGGGATGCTCCATTCCATCCTCTGGGCCCAGTTTGTGCCCCTTTGTGGTTCACAGTCAGCTCGATTTAGGTCAAATCCCCTAACCAACGAGAGAGTGTACGCATGGCCCACAAGGCCCTCAGCTTCCGTCATTATTAGTATCACAGGGTGGGGGGACTTGTTTTCAAACAGCTCCCCTACTAAGAAAACTTCACACACAGAGAAACACAGAACTACAGAAATCCTGGAATGGCATCCCAGCGATTTCTTCACCTGGATCTCAGACCTATTTGTCTGCCTGTTTTGAAAACTGGAAAGGCTGCATATAAAATTATAGAGATAATCTGAGCTTTTAAATGACGTTATCTGCCTGACTCTATAGAGATTTGCTTTGAGTAGGCACTTCGGCCAGGGGTAGATTATCTTAATCTGTCCTGGATGAGCTGATTCAAAGCCGGTTTCAGTCTGTGAAGGCTGGTCCATTCCTGGTTCACTCTTATGGCCGGCAGTAACCCCTCTGTTGCCCCACCCAAAGCCCTGGAGTGTTTTCTAAGCCCCCTCTCCTTCTCGGCAGAACCCAAACTCAAACGTTTGTTTCTCCAGTCTCTTTTCAGTAGACTGAAAGTTCTAACCAATTCCTCAGCCCCTCATCTGGCACATAGAAATTGGCAAATGCCCCGTGAGGTAGGGTACAGGAGGGCTACCCTCTCTGTAATACCCTCTTCTTCTTGATTTTGGCCCCTCAAGTCCCAGCACCCTTGGGAGCTCTCTGATACCTTCAAGAGAGTTTGTAAAAAATATTTTATCTGTTTTTTCTAGCCTCGAGAGAGGTGTGTTTGATCCTTAGTTATTGCAAGGTGGGGGCTAATGTGATATAAGCTAGTCCACCATATTGGAAGTGAACATTTCTACTTGAGTTAATCCTCATTTAGGTTTTTTTTTTTCTAATTGTTCTGTTTTCCAATGCTTTTTAAAAAATTTATGTATTTTTAATTGGAGGGTAAATACTTTACAGTGTTGTGTTGTTTTCTGCCGTACATCAAGGTGAACCAGCCACAGATATCTTACGCTTTGTTAATTTAAAGGTCTCACCAGAGTGTCTGGGGGAAGTGAGAATCCACATTCTTCACACTGGTCTAGGATCGAATTCCTCAGGAGGCAGACAGGGAGGGTGAGGAGGGTGTCTGGCCATGGATTCAGATGGCACTGGTCCTAAACCAAGGTCCAAGAAGGTATGTGGACTGAAGGTTTCTACAGCAGCTGAATTCTCCAGGCATTTTGCTTCAACAAGTCCACAAAGTAGTTCGATTAATGCTAACTTTTCCTCCAGATAATGCAGCTTAGAAGCAAGGTAAGAGGACCATCTCCTGGTAAGAAATATGGTGATGTTGAGACCTACAGAGATTCTCAAACTGTGCAGGACCCTGAGAGTCCCAGGAAGAGCGGGTTTGGGAAGGTGTTCAGAGAGAGTGGAGCCCTGTCTGTCTTCAACCAGTTCAGCTCCCTCTTGGTCTATTTTATGCACTGGGTTTCTGACCAAGGTTTCCACCATGTGGACTCTGAGAAATTGTTTCATCAAAAAACTTTGAAACAGTTTCTTCTTATTGATAATCTGAGTTCTCTGGACAGAAATGACTTTCATAGGGCTGTACAAACGGTTCCTGTAAAGCCAGGACACAAACCAGCTGTTTTGATCATGGTTCAAGCACTTTCCACCACGTCACACTGAGTCACCTGGAGATTCAGTTTCTCAAAAGGTCCTTTGCTTTCAAAAAATGTTTCTCTTGAAGACCACTGTTCCTTACTTTTTGTAGAGCTCTGAGGGCCCTTCTCACAAGCTCCCCCTAGAGGACATGGAGTGAACTAGGCTGTCATCTTTCTACTGACGGGACTGGAGGCGGCAAACCTCCCTGAAAGCACAGTGATGCCCTCCCTCAGAGACCCCAGGAGCCCCTGCATCCTAGCTCCTGAGAGTCACTGTGTGACCTTGACAAGTCAGGCCACCTTGCTGGGCCCTTATCCTCTATAACATTAGAAATCCAGAAGGCTGAAGATCTTTGCACCTTCTTGCGGAAGGCCCCTCAGAGAATCCCCCCAAGAGGGCTTGAGTCACCCGGATATGGACACATGATCCTTCCTTCTCTTGGGAAGCCAAGGATGTCAACAAGTCCAAATGAGGATGGCAAAAGCTCCAAGAAAGAGCTATATCTCTGAAACCAGGGAGGAGGATATACACCATCAGTGTTCTGGGCTAAAGTGTGCAGTGCTTAGTTGCTCAATCATATCCAACTCTTTGAGACCCCATGGACCTCTGTCCATGGGATTCTTCAGGCAAGAATACTGGAGTGGGTGGCCATGCCCTCCTCCAGGGGATCTTCCCAACCCAGTGATCGAAACCAGGCTAAACTGTGTCCCCCCCCCCCAAATTCCTGTGCTTCCCCTGATATCTCAGTTGGTAAAGAACCTGCCTGCAATGCAGGAGACCCCAGTTCAATTCCTGGGTTGGGAAGATCCACTGGAGAAGGGATAGGCTACCCACTCCAGTATTCTTGGGCTTCCTCTGTGGCTCAGCTGGTAAAGGATCCACTTGCAATTTGGGAGACCTAGGTTTGATCCTTGAGTTGGGAAGATTACCTGGAAAAGAGAACAGCTACCCACTCTAGTATTCTGGCTGGGAGAATTCCATGGACTCTACAGTCCATGGGGTCGCAAAGAGTCGGACACAACTGAGCAACTTTCACTTTTACCCGAATTCCTATATTGAAGTCCTAACCCCTAGTACCTCAGAATGTGACTGTATTGGATGCAGGACCTTTAAAGAGGTTAATTAAGTACTGAGATCACCATTTTGGGTCCTAATCCAATATGACTGGTACCCTTATGAGAAGCCAAGGGAAGAAGCCACAGGAGAAATCAGATCTGCTGACACCTGGATCTTGCATTTCAGCCTCCAGAACCATGAGAAAATGAATGTCTGCTTGTCACCCTGTCTGTGGTCCCTTGTTATGGCAGCCCTAGCAATCTAACACAATTGGCAAATCCCTTGCTCAGCGACATCCCCCACCTATTTGCAATTTATTCCTGTTTGCTCTTTTGATAATCTCTCTTGTGAATGAGCTGCAGAGAAATTCAATCCTTAGAATGAGTGAGATAAATAAAGTTATAATGAGATGTAGCTATGGACCTACCATTTCTGCCCTGGGGGAGAAGTCACAGCAATGAAGACCCAGCATAGCCAAAATTAAATAAATAAGATAAAAAAGATATTTAAATTCTTTGTCCTCAACTGCAAAAGTAGGATTAAAACAGCTTCCTTGCCCTGGCGCTGTAAGCCTTGTGCTCAGTACACAGTTAAGCTCGGGCATAGTCAAGAAATAATGTTTGAAAACAATGTACAATTGCACGACATACAGGCATAAACATATCTATTTCATGAATGTCCTGTGACAAAGCTGAATGAAGAGATCTGGGCTTCCCAGGTAGTGCAGGAGACTTAGAGCCATGGGTTCGATCCCCAGGTCGGGAAGATCCCGTGGAGGAGGGCATGGAACCCCACTCTAGTGTTCTTGCCTGCAGAATCCCATGGACAGAGGAGCCTGGAGGGCTCCAGTCCATAGGGTCACAAGAGTCGGACACGACAGAAGTGACTTAGCATGCACACCATGAAAGGATACAATAGCAGTTGATTTTTCACTGAGAGGGGAAAAGTGGTGTCTTTCTCCAGCCCAGAACCAAGAGTTGGTCAGGGGATGATTTCAACAGATAAATAACCAAATGTCTGAAGAGAATTTGCAAACACAGTGGATTTCCTTCCCAAGGACTGGAAGTGGCGTGGGCAGCTGGGCAACGAAAGAGCTGCAGTCATTTTCCGCTCCATTTCTACAGACGGCAACAGAAACACGATGGTGGAGAACAACGCCAAGTGACAATCTTCATTTCATTCCTCGGGGATAGAAAACACACCCGTTTATTAAGTCTTTAAAAGCTGTAACCACAGATTGCGGCAACAAGACGCGACAGAGAGACGAGAGCTTGGGTTGAGCCAGCCGTATGTGGCAACTGAGTGAAAAGACGATTCCCGTCTGGTGGAGCAGCAGCCAGTCCCCGGGAAGAGCATGAACAAAGAGCTTCTCATTTACAGCGGAGATGCTGACATGCAGTGTGTTTTCCTTGGCAGACGGGCAAGCTCCCCAGAAAAGGAAGATTTTAATGCAAGCAGGAAATACGAACACACTCTAGCAAACCATGTCCATTTTCTGCCAGGGGAGATCTCTGAGAAATGGATGGCCTTGGCCGTGGATTAGGAGGACGTGAACGAGCTCTGCCCTAGGACCTTCTCCTGCGTCTCAACTCTGCCCAACCCGACTTTCACAGTGAAGTCTCTCCTGTCTCAACATCCCCGGGCAAGAGGCAGCCCACCTGAATTCATTTTACCACAAATGGAGACTTGCCCATATAAATTTCTAACAGTTGGTCATCAATAAATACTTGTTACGTGAAGATTTTTTTTTTTTTTTACTGTAGTCCTTGAACCTGCTTCTAGACACAGAGGATACTGATTACGAGCAAGGATTTTAAAGTCAGATGAATGAAGACTCAAAAACTTGCTCTGACCCCACTTTAGCTGTGTGACCTTGGGTAAGGTGTTGAACCCCTCTTCATGTAGTTTTACCATCTTTTAAATAGGCATGATGGGACCTTTCTGGTCGTCCAGCGGCTAAGACTCTGAGCTCCCAAAGCAGGGGGCCCAGGTTGGATCCCTGATCAGGGAACTAGATCCCACATGGCGTAACTTAAGAGTTCGCCTGCTGCAACAAAAGATCCTGCATACAGCAACTAAGACCCAGCATAGCCAGATAAATAAATAAACAAAATAGGCGTGACAATGTACAAAAAAGTCTGTGAAGTGCTGAGCGCAGAACATAGCAAACTCCTCATTCAGTACGTATGTGTTGTTGCATTATCACTATGACCACACCTCAGTGCAGGTGGCCAGCATCTGTCCCCTGTTGGCTGCAAATCCCCAAACTCATCTCCCCCGACTCCAGCATTTGCCCACATCCCAGTCTTCCACACACTAGGGCCAGAGTGATCTTCCAGAACACATATCTAATGGGTATTAAGAAGATCCAAAAATCCTCTCTTCCAAAAAAACTGATCATAAATTGTCAAAACTAACTTTGCCTGAGGTCATGAAATTATCCAAAGGCTTGCAGTCATCTGGGAAGCTTATAAATGGCTAAAGCTTGGTCAGAACAGTGAGATTTATGGGGTTTTAACTTGCTGTATTCCAGTCTTTCCACTTCCAGCTCCATGGTTGCCTTGAAAAACCAGGCATAGTAACACCAGCAACCTGATAGCCACCAGACCGGTGGAGATGGCGCTGGAGTTCCTTTAAACTTCATTTCCAGGGAACCATCAGTATCTGACCTCTCTGGTAGTTCCCTGCAAGTGTCCACCTGCAAAGTCATCTTTATTTTACCTGACTTGGCATTCATTCCATGCAAAAAGCCTTTTCCCCGGGGCGGGGTGGTGGGGGTGGGTGTTGTGGACAGTGGTTGTCAAAAAAAGAAACCAAAGGCAGCAGTTTAACTTTGCAGCTGGGTGCTTTGTGGCCGCCTGAGGCAGCGAACAACAGTTGGGACAATTAGCTGACCAAAGAGCTTAAAGGGAAAGGCTGAGGAATGAATTTCCAAAAGGCCTTTGAAAAACTTCGACATTTTCCTGGGAATCTAGAAGGCCATGTGGACCTGAAGGGCTATGAGTGTGCCCAGAGCTGTGTGTGTGGTTGCTGTTTGGTCGCTCAGTTGTGTCCGACTCTTTGTGACCCCATAGCTCGCCAGGGCTATGTAAATGCTCACAAAAGACCTCAAAAGGCCCTAAAGCTCTCACCTCTCACTGACCTTGATGTGCTGCACAACCAGGAGTTGATGGCTAAGGCATACCTGTCAACTTGCTGGCTGAGCGTTGAAGATGAGCCCCTCCGGGCACAAAGAGCCCTTGGCAATGAATGAGAGATTTACTGGTTATAGAAATTTAAGGAAATCTCTGTCCATTCATTAACTGACCGGCGAGCTAAAGAGTTTAGTGGCTAAACATGAACAAGATGATAGACTTTACAAAATTCATTCAGAAAAGGTATTTTTTTTAATTTTATTTTATTTAACTTTACAATATTGTATTGGTTTTGCCATATATCAAAATGAATCTGCCCCAGGTATACATGTGTTCCCCATCCTGAACCCTCCTCCCTCCTCCATCCCCATACCATCCCTCTGGGTTGTCCCAGTGCACCAGCCTCAAGCATCCAGTATCGGGTATTGAACCTGGATTGGCGACTCGTTTCATATATGATATTGTACATGTTTCAGTGCCATTCTCCCAAATCATCCCACCCTCTTCCTCTACCACAAAGTCCAAAAGACTGTTCTATACATCACTGTCTCTTTTGCTGTCTCGTTATCCAGTATTTTGGCCACCTCATGCGAAGAGTTGACTCATTGGAGAAGACTCTGATGCTGGGAGGGATTGGGGGCAGGAGGAGAAGGGGACGACAGAGGATGAGATGGCTGGATGGCATCACTGACTCGATGGATGTGAGTCTGAGTGACCTCCGGGAGCTGGTGATGGATAGGGAGGCCTGGCGTGCTGCGATTCATGGGGTCGCAAGGAGTCGGACACGACTGAGCGACTGATCTGATCTGATCTGATCTGATCTGATCTGATACAGGGTTATTGTTACCATCTTTCTAAATTCCATATATATGTGTTAGTATACTGTATTGGTGTTTTTCTTTCTGGCTTACTTCACTCTGTATAATAGGCTCCAGTTTCATCTGCCTCATTAGAACCCTCTTACACTGTTGGTGGGAATGCAAACTAGTACAGCCACTACGGAGAACAGTGTGGAGATGCCTTAAAAAACTGGAAATAGAACTGCCTTATGATCCAGCAATCCCACTGCTGGGCATACACACTGAGGAAACCAGAATTGAAAGAGACACGTGTACCCCAATGTTCATCACAGCACTGTTTACAATAGCCAGGACATGGAAGCAACCTAGATGTCCATCAGCAGATGAATGGATAAGAAAGCTGCAGTACATATACACAATGGAGTATTACTCAGAAAAGGTATTAAAACAACAATAGCAACAATAACAACAAACCCTGGAGACAGGGCAAAATCTGATTTTCGGAGTTATGTCACATTGTAATCGTTGCTGTTCAGTCACTGAGTCGTGTCAAACTCTGTAACCCCATGCACTGCAACACACCAGGCTTTCCTATCCTTCACCATCTCCTGGAGTTTGTTCAAACACATGTCCATTGAGTCAGTGATGCTACCTAACCTTCTCATCCTCTGCCGCCCCCTTCTCCTCCTGCCCTCAATCTTTCCCAGTATCAGGGTCTTTTCCAATATCACATTACATCATTTTAAATGTAATCAAGAAAGGAGGAGGGTCTTCCCTGGTGGTCCAGTGATTAAGCCCCTGAGCTTTCAATGTAGGGGTCACTAGTTCAATCCCTGGTCAGGGAACTAAGATAGCAGATGCCTCACAATGCTGGCCAAATAAATAAATAGCAATTAAAAAAAGAAGAAGAAGAAGGAGAAAATAGACACAGGTGAAAGGGGAAGTTATCATGTGCCAGACACTGAGCAAATGCTCTGCACTTTCCAACTCAGGTAACTCTCACACCCACCTGCAAAGGCATTGCTCTTACCTTACAGACTATTGAAACTCAGTCCCAGGGGGTTAGCCTGATGTGGTCATACAGCCCGGAAGTGGCAGGGGAGGCAGGGCATGGACCCCAAGTGTCTGGCCGGAGCACGTACTCTCCACTTTTGGGGCGGATCTGCCTGGGGACCACATGTTGTGTCTTTAGAACACCCGTGAGCTGTTTAAGGTAGTCATTACCTAAATAAATGCTTTTCAGCAGGGGGTAATCATTATATTAATTATCGTAATAATCAGGTTCATCAGGCACTGGGTGCGATGCTTCCTAACAGAATAGAAGCGCTCTCTGTGCTATTCACAGGCACCAGGCAGCTTCACACAGCCCTCCAGCTGCACTGGATGTTCGAGAATGCTTACCAACCCAAAGTCCTGGGGCCCCTTGGAAAGTCACCGGAGCAAAGTTCAAGTGCATGAGTTTCCAAGCATCACTTATAGGCTTCCATCTGGAGGCAGTGTGATGTTGGCGTCACCCTCGGTCCCCTGTCACCCACGGACCTGTGTTAATGCCAAACTGGTAGGTGGAGCCCAAGGGGCCTTTTTTTTAAAAACGGCTTAACTGTGAACTGGTTAATTTTTGCTTGTGTTCCGTAACTCTCAAAGACTTGAATATGTTCAGGGTTAAAAGACTTTCTCAATATCTCTGCCTCCTAGCTAAGAAGGGGTGCAGTATTAGAGTTCACCATGTGCCATAACCTGAAGGTGACATTCTGACCCGACTTCAGAATAAATAGACTTACAACAGAATTTCACAAGAAGCAACAATTCCATTACATCTTAAAATTTTAAAAGCTTTTAACTTTGTCTTTTTTCTCCCCTCATAACCATTAGTGTTGATGGAGCATGGAACTCATCTGGGGAAACAACAGTGTCCTTTGTTGGCTAATGTTTTTTCCTTTTCCTTACTATTGTGAAATGCAATTTTCTAATAGATGTTTAGTGTTCTCTGTTCACCTCTCTTAAGGCTCTGTTGAGCATGACAAATGTGGGGATGATTGCTTCCAGGGTTTCATTGAGAAGATAAAACATTAATATATTAAATTTGTATTTAATCAGGTTCTTCTACAAGAGGCCTTTCATTGTTTGGCCTTGTTGACAACATACGAGTTGCCCAGTTTCCGGCTGATGCTACTCTTGCCCTTCAAGGTGCTGGGCACAGTCCAGCCTCTCAACAGCCTTCTCCATCCGAATTCTCAAGAGGTAGAGCTGGTGTCCCAGGGTGTGCTCACTTCTAACTGTGGAAACAACAGAGCAGTGGGGTGCCCCTCACCGTGTGCGGCAGGAAGGCATGCCGCTTTCGAATCCCCTCTAGCCTGAACTCCATCCCACACGTGAAGGATTGCAAATTCACTTCCTGTCCCAGCAACTTGTCATGGAAAGTTTTGGGCTGCAAAACAGCTCATCCTTTTATCTTCAAAGCTTGAAAGCTCTTGGATCTAAGGAAATAGCTTATTTGGGTTGAGAAAAGACAATTTGATTTTAGGATGGTTAAACAGAGGGTTAGTGAAAAATTAAAACCAAACAACTGTAAGCCTAATAAAAGATTCGAGTGGTTGTAAATCTGCTGGTGATTCGTTAACACCACCTAAAAGCAGGCAGCCTTCTGTAGAGGATGCAATACTGAGGGGCTTGCTGAGTGAGGGGATAGGACGCACCTCAGAGGTTCTGATGAGATAGGTTGGGATAGCATGTGTCAGAACAGGACTGTGAACACGAGACAATGACATCATGGTCCAACATATACATGGGTGTGTGCGCGTGCACACACACACACAAATTATCCATGTTTGCAAAAGTTAGTTGCCCACTAAGCCAGTAGGACTTCACTAACCACATGATCTGTCAGGACTCTGACAGTTTAGGTTTTCCCACAGTGATTTAAAATCTTATTATTACCAGGCTATTAAATTTGGACTGCAAGTCACCAGTCCTTCTGAGGAGATCCCGTTTCTTTAGGGTTGTGCTGCTGCTCAGTTTTTGGCCACCTACGGTGACTCTTGGGAGACTCTGATGCTGGGGGATTGGGGCGGGGAGAGGGGACGACAGAGGATGAGATGGCTGGATGGCATCACTGACTCGTGGATGTGGTCTGGTGACCTCCGGGAGCTGGTGATGGACAGGGAGGCCTGGCGTGCTGCAGTTCAGGGCCGAGTCGGACACGACTGAGCGACTGATCTGATCTGATCTGATTAAATCACTTATTGTGTGACCTTAGACAAAGTGCCCAACCTTTCTGAGCCTCAATTTCTAATCTATGAAATTGATTAAAGAATTCCTTGTAGGCAGGTTGTTGGTGAGGAATAGCAATAATGGCTGAAACATCCGGGGCAGTAAGTGGAACACAGTGAGTGCTCAGTGCACAGGACGAATTGCTATGACTTTTATTCTTATTCTTAATCAGGCGATGAAGATCAGGGATTTGAGGGAAATTAAAGTCAACTGTCTTTTTAAAAGAAATGTCCTAGCACTGAACTAGTTTTTCTTTAAAATGTTGCCTATAGTGTCCTTATTAGAGCTTTAAGACTGTGTGTGTGTGTGATAAATCCTGCTTATGTGTATGTGCACACCCACTCACTTAGTTGTGTCTAACTCTTTGTGACCCCTGGGACTGTAGCCTGCCAGGTTCCTCTGTCCATGGAATTTCCCAGGCAAGAATATTAGAGTGGGTTGCCATTCCCTTCTCCAGAGGCTCTTCCTGGACCAGGGATCAAACCCATGTCTCTTGAGTTTGCTGCATTAGCAGGCAGATTCTTTATCACTGAGCCACCTGGGAAGCCCTAAACCCTGCATAAATAGCTATTTTTAAATCTTTCCCCCCCCCCCCCCCCCCCCCCCCCCCCCCCCCGCCCCCACACAGAGCCACCACACTCACCTATTTTTCCCCTTCTCCTCCTCCCTCAATCCCTCCCAGTAATTCTTTCAATTTAACTTTGCATGAGTGGCCAAAATACTGTCTTTAGCATCATTCCTTCTATTCTCCATGACTGGTTGGATCTTCTTGCGTCGGGTCCTCTCCCACTCTTCTTCCGCTCACCTTCTACAGCTCTCCATCCATCATACCAGCGCTCTTTGTTTGTTCTCGCTTCCCTCTCTTTCGGCTGTTGGGCCTCTCTTGCTCTCCTCTCGGGGGCTGGGGGGTTGCCTTCACCCTTTCCTGCGTCTGTGTGGTGTGGGATCTTGATTCCCTGACCAGGGATCGAACCTGTGCCCTCTGCAAGTGGAAGTGCAGACTCTAACCACTAGACCACCAGGGAAGTCCCTAAATCTTTTAAAATGTGTTGTGATTATATGTTTACAGCAAAGAATGGGACATCAGATTTCTGGTTCCTCAAGTAAAGAGCTTGGAAGTTGCCCCTGTGTTCTAGTAAGTCAAAGCTTAACAGACTGAAAATTCAACAACTCTCTAGGATGCAATAAGAGAGGGAGGGGGGACATGGGCAACCACTGCCTGCAAGACTGGAGACCCAGCCAAGCAAGTACAGGAAGCGGCAGCCGCCCGGAGCGGACTCAGTGGGAGCCAGTGCTGGGACAAAAACCGCAGCCGTGATGTTCAAATCCCCTAGATGCTCCACATAGACAAGTCTGAGAGCTAAAATCTCCAGGGGGATGCCATCATAGCAGGCCCCCACAGTCTTGCAGGATTTATCGCCGGGGTCTCAGCCAGGTTCCCATAGTAAACATCAGAGAAAAGCTCCCTCATGCTCCCAGCAGTGGGAGGGGAAAAGGAACCGTGTTAAAATACACCAGACATATTTCTCTTGGGACTGACACATACACATTACAATATATAAAATAGATGACTAATAAGGACATAAGTTTGTGCACCCTGGGCTCAGTCATACTTCTTTGTGACCCCATGGACTGTAGCCCACCAGGCTCCTCTGTCCATGGAATTTCCAAAGAATACTGAAGTGGGTTACCATTTCATACTCCAGGGGATCTTCCTGACCTGGGGATCGAACCCAGGTCTTTTGTGTCTCCTGCATTGGCAGGCAGATTCTTTACCAGTAGTGCCAGACAATCTTGGCTAGTACAGGGAATTATACTCAAAATTCTGTAATGATCTGTATGGGAAAAGAATCTAAAAAAAAAAGAGTGGATACATATATAAATATATATATAACTGATTCACTTTTCTATATACCTGAAAATAACAACATGGTAAATCAACTACAGCCCAATAAAAACTTTTAAAATAAAAAGAAATACACCATAGGCCTCTGTGCTTCTTAACAATGCATGCCCTCAGGGGAAACTAGGTAACCAGAGCCTGCCCTGCTGGGGCATGATCAGAGCCAGACTGCCTGGGGAAGGGAAATCCCCACCTTCACCTGCCCTGGCCATCCTGTGCCTCCAAAAAGAGGAAGAAAAATAAACTGAGAAATACTTGTGAAGCTCACAGTCCAGAGACACAGGCTCAGAGAAACACCATGACCCTATCATAGGACTCGAACGCTTCCCCACCCTTCACACCTCACCAACATATCACTGAGGGCCTGTTTATGGCTGTTCCTTTTTACCCAGCACATTGTGTCTGGCTATTAAGAAAAATCACAAGGTCTACCAAAAGGCAGAAATCACAGCCGAAGAGATGGAGCATCAGAACCAGACGTGGAAGGCATGTCGGAATGATCAGACCAGGGATTTAAAACAACTCGGATAACTATGCTAAGAGCTCTAATGGATAGAGAAGACAGACACAGGACAGATGGACTGTGTAAGCAGAGAGACGGAAGTCCTGAGAAGGAACCAGAGAGCATGCTGGAGATCAAAGGCACTGTAGCAGAAATGAAGAATGCCTTTGATGGGCTTACAGGCAGACCTTGTTTTATTGCACTTCGCTTTATTGGGTGTCACAGACACTGGGTGGTTCTTTTTTTTTTAAAACAAATCGAAGCAACCCTCCTGCACAGAACCAGTCTATCTGCACCATTCCTCCAACAGCATTTGCTCACTTTGTGTTTCAGTGTCATATTTTGGTAATTCTCACAATATTTCAAACTTTTTTCATTATTATTTGTTAGAGTGCTGTATAGTCAGAGATCTTTGATGTTCCTACTGTAATTGTTTTGAGATGCCACACACCCACAATAGATGGAAAACTTAATCAATGGCTCCACCAGGACTGTTATCCTGTCTCCTTCCCTACTCCTTGAGACACAACAATATTGAAATTAGGCCACTTAATAACCCTACAATGGCCTCTAAGTGTTCAAGCAAAAGAAAGCATTGCACATTTAAATCACTTTAAATCAAAGGCTAGAAATGGGGCTTCCCTGGTGGCTCAGAGATCAAGACTCTGCCTGCCAACGCAGGAGATATTTGATCTAATGCCATGTTTGATCCCTGGTCTGGGGAGATCCCACATACCATGGAACAGTTAAGTCTGTTTGCCACAACTACTGAGCCTGCACTCTAGAGATCAGGAGACACAGCAAGGAATAACCCCTACTCTCCCCAACTAGAGAAAGCCCACTTGTAGCCACAAAGACCCACCACAATCAAAAAATAAACAAATAAGTCAATCTTAAAAAAAAAATATCAATCAATATATTGGGAATTCCCTGGCAGTCCAGTAGTTAGGACTCCAAGTTCTCACTGCCAAGGGTCCAGGTTCAATCCCTGGTTGGGGAGCTGAGATCCCACAAGTGGTACAGCCAAAAAAAAAAAATAATAAATCCATCACATCAACAGACTGAAAAAGGAATACAGGAAGGTTCTGGAAGAGTTATACCTCAGGTCTCACCATTCCCCACCACACTGCTTTGGGACTATCCAAGCCCATATGGTCCCACAGAAAGAGGAAGCAACAGCCCAGCTCTGTGTAGCATGAGCCCCCTGAACCCGGCCGAGCTGAGGGGCGATGGAAGCAGGGGGCCTGGCCCCAGAACTGGAGCTTGGCGACCTGAGGGCCCTCAGGGCTTACAGGCACCACTCTGGGCAGGAACAGAAGCGAGGGGGAGGCTGCAGCGGTTCCAGGTTTCTGTGGTCTCCTGGGGAGCTCCCCACCTCTTCCCTCACACTCATCAGGGCAGACACACAAAGGCCTCCATCTCAGTAACACACATCAGCAGAGAGGGGAGTGGACAGGTCAGGGAGACAGAGCTCGTGATCCAAACTGCACCTCTGCAGAGAACAACCACTAGAAGAAAGACAGCAAGCCAACGGCATGAATCTCAGGAGCAGAACTTTTGGGACAAATGGACCAAGAGGGAAGTTGACACAATGTGTGTGCTTAGTTGCTCAGTCGTGTCCCACTCTTTGCAACCCCATGGCCTGTAGCCCACCAGGTTCCTCTGTCCATGGGATTCTCCAGGCAAGAACACTGGAATGGGTTGCCATGCCCTCCTCCAGGGGATCTTCCCAACCCAGGGATTGAACTCAGGGCTCTTGCATTGCAGGCAGATTCTTTACCAGCTGAGCCACCAGGGAAGCCCAAATTGACACAATAAATAGGCTCAAAGAGGTGGGGGAGTACAAATGTAATGTGAACCAGGCAGAGAAGTTATCAAATAGGAAGCAATGCCTGGTCTACTAAAGGTGGGGCAGGCAGTCATTCCAAGGTCCAGCAAACTTCTCGGCACAGCAGATGGAACTCCAGCCCACTTTGTACCTCCCCAGCGAGAGTGGGAGAGGTTATGGGGGATGCTGTCAACCCTACCCTTCCTTGGATGCTTAGGGCCTCCTCTGCAGACCTTAAGCAGTCCCCCACCACACGTCAGTGAGCTGCAGTGCTGATGTGGAGAATGGCGCACTATTCTGTGAAGAGAGTTTATTTCTTAACCATGGATCTGACAGGGTGATTCTCCAGCCCAAACATGTTCAGTGGCTTTCTGCCATCAGCCAGAGGTTCTCGGAATGACTCATGAGGCTCTTACATTCTGGCCCCAAACCGCCATCCCAGTTTCTCCTCCTGCCACCGTCCTCCAAACACCTGATGGTCCTGCAACATGAAAGCCTGCATGAAAGATGTCAAAGCACAGAGGCTCCTTCCAGGCACTGATTCTGCAGGTCTGTGATCGCCACCTGGAACTGCTGGAGAGAAGTGGGAGAAACAGCCGTGGTCCGTGAGCATGCCTGCCTGGGGGGCTGGCAAGATGGGGAAAGCTTGCCATGCTGAGAGAAATGAGCTTTAGCTAGAAGCTCCCACATGTAATGTGGTTTTTCAAAGCTTGACGCCTCAGAAAATGCTGCTGCAACTGCCTAGAAGGTTCTTCCCCAGTCCATCCACTGATTAAACTCCTACTCATCCTTCAAGACCCCAGCCCCTCACCAGGAGCCTTAGTGCTTTATTTTCCATGAGGCTGCAGCTGTGATTTCAGGCATACAACACATGGCGCTGTGGGGTGGTCTATGGACCCATCTCTCCAACAGTGAGCGCTTGGAGGGCAGGGACCAACTTTATGCTGCTCTGAATCCACTGTGCCTGTCATGTAGAGACCATTTAATAGATGCTTGAGTCATTAATTAAATACAGATGTCTAGCTAGCTAATTAATCATAACGGAAAATTACGCTCTACTAGGAAATCTGTCCAGGGTGATTCTTCAGAATTCCTGCCTTGAGGGAGAATAGAATTAGTCTAGTCTGGATTATCCTAAAGAGGTGGGTCAGCATCATTTAATTACAGGCCCTGTTAGACCTCCTCTGAGCACTTGCCTGCTGAGACTGAGGCTTTCCCAGAAGGGTCCCCCGGTTTCCACCGCAGAGGCTGCTGCTCCAGCAATGCCGGCCAGTATCCAGCAGGGTGTACATCCAAGATTGAAGGTTTGATTTTCAAATCTCCTAGACCCCAAAGACAACCTTGTTCTGTGGGAGAGAGACTTCATGCTCTTTTATAGGCACAGGACTCCTGCATATGACCAGCCATAATGAACAGTTTTCAGTATACATTTCAGTGTAAATAAATGATTTTCAGCTTCCTTGAGGGTCGGGGCTGTAGACGGTGTGAGCCCAGGGGTCCTGGGTACCCTTCGCCATCTCGCTTCCCTGTGTATCCTCCCCCCACCCCACCCAGCCCCACACGCATCCCCTGGCTGCCTCGCCTCTGGTCCAGGTGTTTCCTTGACCTGGAAGTCTCGACCCACTCCCACCCAGCCCACCCTCTGATGGTAAACACCTACTCATTGGTCTTTCAAAACTCAGGTCAATAGATTCATCTCTACCGTTGTTTTAGATTCCACATTATAAGCAATATCCTACGATATTTGTCTTTCTCTGTCTGACTTATTTCACCCAGTATGTCAAAGGAACATATTTATAAAACAGGAATGGAGTCACAGATGTAGAAAACAAACTTATGCTTCCTAAGAGGGAGGAAGGGTAAATTGAGAGTTTCGGATTGACATGTACGACTACTATATATTAAATAGATAACTAGTAAGGACCCACTGAGGGGCTTCCCTGATGGTTCAGTGGGTAAAGAATCCACCTACAATGCAGGAGACACAGGAGACGTGAGTTCAATCCCTGGGTTGAGAAGGTCCCCCGGAGGAGGAAATGGCAACTGACTCCAGTATTCTTGCCTAGAGAATTCCATGGCCAAAGGAGCCTGGCATGACGCAGTCCACGGGGTCGCAAAGAGTTGGACATGACTAAGCAACTGAGCACACACACATGCACACATATATAAACTAGATAACTAATATGGACCTACTGTATAGCACAAGGAATTCTGTTCAATACTCTGTATGCAATGATCTCTATGGGAAAAGAATCTGAATAAAATAGGGTCTTCCTTGCAAGGAATGTAAACTTCCTTGGTAGGCTGTAGAGGCCACTTGCGGTTAAGAAAACGATGGAACTCAATCCTGAGGGATGGAGGGGACTGACAAGCCAGTAGCAGCACAAAAACCCCCATCACAAGAGCTCTGGGACTTCCCTCGTGGTCCAGTGGTTAAGAATCCACTTGCCGATGCAGGGGATGCAAGTTCAATCCCTTGTCCAGGAAGATCCCACATGCCACAGGGCAACTAAGCTTGTGATCCTGCAACAACTGGGCCCTCACACCGCAGCTACTGAAAGCCGCCCTCCTAGAGCCTGTGCTTCACACTAGGAGAAACCAACGCAACGAGAAGCCCTCGCGCTGAAACTACGGAGGAGCCACTCACCACGACTACAGAAAGCCTGCTCACAGCAACGGAGACCCAGCACAGCCAGAATAAATAAATAAAATGCCATCCATTTACAAAATAAAAAAAGATAGAGCTTTGGAGCCAAGTTCCCAAGTCAGTTGACAGAGGAGAATAAGAAATAAAACGGCACTAACTTTTTGTGGCATTTCTTCCATGGTTGTTCTTCAAGAAACAGCTGATTCAGGAGTTGACACTAAGCTCAGCTCTTGTAGGGGAGAGAACTGTTTTTGAAAATTACAGAAGACAGAAAAGCATCCAAAATGCCCTTCCCCTCCCCTAAAGCTGGCTTTGATCTTAGCCAGCTGGGCTGGGTGGCCAGGCGCACAAGGAATGACACAACAGAGGGACTCGCAGAATTACAGAAACAGTGTTTCACAGCTGGCTTAGCTTGTAAAGATTAACTCAGAAAACTAGTAAATGCATCCCACTTATGTACTGGCCTCTGTTCTAAAGGTGTCACATGAATTATTTATTGAATCTTGCCAACAATCCTCTAGGGTAGCTACTGTTATATTGTTGTTATTCAGTCACTAAGTTGTGTCCGACTCTTTGCTACCCCATGGACTGCAGCATGCCAGGCCTCCCTGTCCATCATCAACCCCCAGATCTTGCCCAAACTGATTCCATCGAGTTGGTGATACATCCAACCATCTCATCCTCTGTTGCCCCCTTCTCCTCCTGCCTTTAGTCTTTCCCAGCATCAGGGTCTTTTCCAATGTGTCAGGTCTTCCCATCAGGTGGTCAAAGTATTGGAGCTTCAACATCAGTCCTTTCAATGAATATTTAGTGTTGATTTCCTTTAAGATTGACTGGTTTTATCTCCTTGCAGTCCAAGGGATTCTCAAGAGTCTTCTCCAGTACCACAATTGGAAAGCATCAATTCTTTGGTGCTCAGCCTTCTTTATGGTCCAATTCTCACATCCATATGTGATTACTACTATGATCTCCATTTAATAGATAAGGAACCTGGGGCTGAAAACTGTCAACTTGTCCCGGGTCTCCCAGCTAGAGAGAGACAGCTGAGGTAAGCAGCTAGGTAGCGTCCAGCCTCTGGAGCCCCTACTTTTAATCCCATGCCATCCCACCCTCAGCATGGAGGCCAGAGAGAGGGATGCAAGACAGAAGATGGTCACCTCATCCTTGTGGGGTAATGGAAAGACTAAACTGGATTTGGGGGTGACTCTTTCTAGTTAAGGATGGATGAAGGAAAGGAATGAGGAGCTTGGTCGTCTTTGGGGGCTCTGGTCAAAAAGGCAATTGCCTGGGTGGGTGATGACTGAGAACAGCCAGGGGACCAGTGTGGATGCATCCTATGGAATGTCAAACGTCAGAACTAGGGAGACCTGCAAGACAAGGAAAAGCCAAGATGCACCCTAAGGTTGACAGCCATGGCTGCAAACAGCAGCCTTCTTGATAGTGTATTCAGCCTGTTGTCTGTACAGGTTGCCCTAAGGGACCTTGGAGACAGCTCTTCCCAGTGGACATTCATGACTGGCCTGGTGTCCCCAGTCTAGGCCCCAGCCAGGGATGTGTGGTGCCTTTGGAAGCCCCAGGGAACAGTGGCCAGGGTTCACATTGGCCAAGTCATCATGTCCATCTGCACCAAGCTGCAGAACAAGGAGCATGTAACTGAGGCCCTCCTCAGGGCCAGGCTCAAGTTCCCTGGCCGTCAGAAGATCCGTATCTCCAAGAAGTGGGGATTTACTAAGTTTAATGGGGGTGAATTTGAAAACATGATGGCAGAAAATCAGCTCACCTGGGATGGGTGTGGGGTCAAACACATAGGTAATTGTGACCCCCTGGACAAACGGTGGCCCTGAACTCATGAGAGCCTGGGCACTGTCCACTCCTTACTCTGGCCCATCAATAAATCATGAAGTTGAGGACAAGAGCAGACGCCTCAAGGGCCGAAACCCACACGGATGAGGGACCAGGAAGCAGGACCCGAGGTGCAGAGGTAGCGGTGGCCTGGCGGGAGCCTCCATGTGTGAATAATCAGCCAGTTGCAGGCCAGGCACAAGGAGGAGGCCTGGGTAAGGGGGTTTCATGGTAAGATGACCACAGGCATTTGAAGTCTGACCATCAGCAGTGAAAACGGCCCCCTAGAGCAGCGGTCCCTAACCTGCTTGACACCAGGGACCAATTTCATGGAAGACAATTTTTCCATAGACCAGGCATAGGGCGGTGGTTTTGGGATAATTCAAGTGAGTTACATTTACTGTGCACTTTATTTCTAATCTGGGCTTCCCTGGTGGCTCAGACGATAAAGAATCTGCCTGCAATGCAGGAGACGTGGGTTCGACCCCTGGGTCGGGAAGATGCCCTAGGGAAGGGCATGGCAACCCACTCCAGTATTCCTGCCTGGAGAATCCCATGGACAGAGGAGCCCAGTGGGTTACAGTCCATGGGGTTGCTAAGAGTCAGACACAACTGACCTTCAGAACACTCTGACTTCACTTCTTCCTTATTTCTAATCTACATTGGAGGTACTGGTCCACAGCCAGGAGGTTGGGGACTCCTTGCCCAGAGAGATGAGCCAGGATGGGCTCCTTGGAAGCATGTGGTCAGGAAGTGCTCAGACTGGCCTCTGAGTTCCCCCTGGGTAGGGAGGCCACAATTTCAGGCTTCTGAAAGGCCCCCAGGGAAATCTGCCTCTCTGACCACAGGCTCATGTGCCCTGGCCTCACTCACCAAGGGTGCTGCCAAGTTCTGCCTGTAAATTTTGGGCACTGAGCAAATATTAAGCCATAAAAAAACGGGAGCAGAGAAATCATTAGCGATGTACCAGTGATCACGTAATGTCACTGCAGAGACTTCCCAAGTAAATAATTTCCTTTGTAGCCACCGAGTATCATAATGACACAGCCAAGACGGGTTTCTATTTATTCCTGGCCAGTCTCTCTCAGATTTACGTTCCAATCATGAGATGGGACCTCTCACTGCATTTCAGCGCATTACTTAATCAAATGGTATGCCGGTTGACCCCAGTGTGTCTTAAAGTTGGGGTTATTTATGGATATGGTTTTGCGTGGAGGGTCACTGTGGGGCCTAATCTGCATATGCCTCTCTGGAGAGCTGGAACGTTATTTGCATCAGAAGCCCTAGGTTTCTGCAGAGGACCCAGAAAGAGGACTGCAGCACAGCTGAAGGGCGGAGGCCCTGATTTTAGGGACCAGCTACTCAAGGAGGGAAGACTCTAGTCAAGCCACACAGGAGAGCACTTGGGGCAAGTGGGGATCCCACCTCACCTCAAGTCTAAAGTGAACCAGTGAACCAGTGAACCAGTGTTCTGCTTCAAAGGGTATTTTGGTACCCATGACACCATGACACGGGTACCAAGTCATGACATCATGAACAGTCTCCCTAGTTCCTCCTAGGCTCTTCCTAGAGAATTTCTTGTTGTTTAGGCATCAAGTTGTGTCCAACCCTTTGCATGGACTGTAGCACACCAGTCCTCCCTGTCCCTCACCATCTCCTGGAGTTTGCCCAAGTTCATGTCCATTGAATCAGTGATGCCATCCAACCATCTCATCCTCTGTCACCTTCTTCTCCTTTGGCCCTCATTCTTTCCCAGGATCAGGGTATTTTCTAATGAGCCAGCCTAGAGAAGAGGGTGTCCTTATGAGCTACACTGCACTGTCATGGACTTTTAATTTTTTTAACTATTTCACTTACATTTTATTTTTTTTTAATTTTTAATTGGAGGATAATTGCTTTACAATATTGTGTTGGTTTCTGCCCTACATCAACATGAATCAGCCATAGGTGTACATATGTCCCCTCTCTCTTGAACATCCCTCCCATCCTGTCCCTACCCGTCTAGGTTGTCAGAGAGCACTGGATTTGAGCTCCCTGCAGTGAATTCCCCCTGGCTCTCTGTTTGACATATGGTAATGTAAATGCTTCAGTGTTACTCTCTCAATTCGCCCCTCTCTCCCCTTCCCTCACTGTGTCCTTATGAGCCACACTGCACTGCCATGGACTTTCACTAAATTTTATGCAAATCATTTCTTAATGATGTTCTGGGTGAAAGAACAAGACCAGAAGGTGTGGTTCCTGCCCTGGAAGGCTCTTACCGTCCAGGGAGGAAGAGAGACTTGTGCCACGGAAGCCAGAGTAGTGGTTTATCTTACTGCTGTATGCCTTCCTGAGGGCCTGAGCCGTCTGTCATATGTAATGTCCCTCTCTGTCTCTAGCAATTTTCTCTGCTCTAAAGTCTACTTTACTGGAAGTCAATACAGTCACTCCTGCTTATTACTATTATTTACATGGTATATCTTTTTCTATCCTTTTACTTTTAACCTACCCATGTTGTTGTATTTGAAGTGAGTAACCCACCAGGCTCCTCTGTCCATGGGATTGCCCAGGCAAGAATACTGGAGTGGGTTGCCATTCCCATCTCCAAGGGATCTTCCCAACCCCAGGTCTTATGTACTGCAGGTGGATTCTTTACCATCTGAGCCACCAGGGAAGCAACTCAGATCCCTGGTCAAGGAACTAAGATGCACGTGCTGTTGTTCAGTCGCTCAGTCCTGCCCGACTCTTTGCAACCCCAAGGACTGTAGCCCACCAGGCTTCCCTGTCGTCCACCATCTCCCAAAGCTTGCTTGAATTCATACCCATTGATTTGGTGATGCTATCCAATCATCTTATCCTCTGTCACCCCCTTCTCCTCCTGCCCTCAATCTTTTCCAGCATCAGGGTCTTTTCCAGTGAATCGGCTCTTCAAATCAGGAGGCCAAAGTATTGGAGCTTTAGCATCAGTCCTTCCAGTGAATACTCAGGGGTGATTTCCTTTAGGACTCACCTAAAGATCAATCTTCTTACAGTTGGATCTCTTTGCAGTTCAAGGGACTCTCGAGTGTCTTCTCCAGCACCTCAATTCAAAAGCATCAATTCTTCAATGTTTAACCTTCTTTATGGTCCAACTCTCACATCAGTATATGTCTACTAGAAAAATCATAGCTTTGACTATATGGACCTTTGTCAGCAATATACTGGAATATATATATGTTGGCAATATCTGAAATCTACTGGAGGTGATAAAGAAACCCCAGAGACCCACCACTGTGATGTTCCTCAAGTCCTGAGGACCCTGGGAAGCCTGCCTTCTTTCTGTCTTTCAGAGTCTTCTGGGGACTTCCCTGGTGGTCCAGTGGATAAGATTCCATGCTTCCATGGCAGGTGGTACAGGTTCAATACCTGGCTGGGGAACTAAGGTCCCACATGTGGTGTAGCTAAGAAAAACACACAAATCCCCGACAAAGCAGAGTCTTTTTAGGCTTTTCTGTTGTGTTATGTCTGTGGTCTTTTAGTTGTGAGAGTGAGGGGCTGGGAGGAATGTGGCCACTTCATCTTGATGAGAACAGAAGTCTAACTGTATCTGGAATGCTTGGGAGAGATCAGATGTGTTCTGAGACTTAAGGCAATCTCAGAGTTCCCTCATGACCAAGTGGGTGGAGAAATAGCTGAGAGAAAGAGCCAGTGAGCTTGCCAAAAGGTTGCCGTGACATGGGAGGAAAAGTTTTTATTGCTTTAAACATAATGCCTTTCCCACAAATTAAAACTCAGTCATGATCCAGGAACCCTGCACCCTGAGCCAGCTTCAAACCATAAACTACAGACTTTATAGAGCACAGTTCACTTTCCCATGTTGGTCGGATACATTTGGTTATTATTACTCAGTAGGCAAGCTAGGGCACTTAAAACGCCACCATGAACACCGTGAGTGAGCCAACAGTTCTAGAACCTAAATTCTAACGTTCCTTGACTGAGGCTTTTTCAGGCTTTGTCTTCAAAGGCACTTTATGAAGCACAACACACACAAGGCACCACAGCTGCACCCAAACAAGTAGGAGCAGCACGCGCGGTTAATTGAAACGGGCTTTACCGGGAATGCCGTGTGAAGAAACCGAGGCTCGTAGAAATGCCTTGATATGCTGCAAGAAATAGTGACTTTTGTCCCCAGTTTCTGACATCTCTTTCAATGCAACGTTTTTAAACATCTGTTTCTAGAGCAGAGCAGGAATCTCTGAGCAGCCGTAACTCTTTGCTTGTGTCACATGGAAACTACAGGCTGTAATTTTTTTTTAATCTTACCATGAAATCTTTTTTTCTTTTAAACCAGTTCAAAGCAGAGCATTTAATGGGCATTTATACATGGGAGAGTTTGAGAGGCTACTTTTTACAAATGGCTGTCATGAGATGAGTCATGATCAATGACGAGATTCTGCTTTAGGCAGGGTTATGAATGAAGCTGCTTTATTGGCAAGCTAAGGGCAAAGGGGGAGCCACCTGATTCTGAGTCAGTCCCATAGAAAAGAAAGGCAAACTGCAAATGGATTGATAGGTACCTCGCATCTGGGCACCTCTTTGAAGCAAGAATAACTCTTCTGGCCCTTTGTTTGATTGCGTGCTTTCAAAACTGTGTTTCCAGTCTCTGTGATCAAAGTTTCTATGGCTTCAGTGGCTGTGGATTACAGAGAGGGGTGTGTGTGTGTGTGTGTGTGTGTGTGTGTGTATGTGCCTGCTCAGTAGGCGCAGGTCAAGGTAGTTTTTTTTCCTTGATGAAATATATGAGGTGCCATATGGTGGAGCAACCTGAGAATACCAGGTGTGCCTGCATCAGAATCTAAAGTGCCGTTACCATGGAGACCAGCACTCCCTCAGCGATGTAGGGCCTCTACTTCTGCCTTGAGAGGCGCTTACTTGTCTAATAGGAACAGGTGCTCTGACATACAAAAGAAGTAAACCTTGAAGGCAAGCCTTTAGGAATTTCTAATTTTTTTTCCTTGATTCTTTCTAAAGAGTTTTCTCCCTCTCTACTTCATGAGTGAAGGCTTTGTTGAACTAACAATAATAATAATAATCAGATCAGTCGCTCAGTCGTGTCCGACTCTTTGCGACCCCATGAACTGCAGCACGCCAGGCCTCCCTGTCCATCACCAACTCCCGGAGGTCACTCAGACTCACATCCATTGAGTCAGTGATGCCATCCAGCCATCTCATCCTCTGTCGTCCCCTTCTCCTCCTGCCTCCAATCCCTCCCAGCATCAGAGTCTTCTCCAATGAGTCAACTCTTCACATGAGGTGGCCAAAATACTGGAGTTTCAGCTTTAGCATCATTCCTTCCAAAGAAATCCCAGGGCTGAGCTCCTTCAGAATGGACCGGTTGGATCTCCTTGCAGTCCAAGGGACTCTCAAGAGTCTTCTCCAATACCACAGTTCAAAAGCATCAATTCTTCGGCGCTCAGCCTTCTTCACAGTCCAGCTCTCACATTCATACATAACCACAGGAAAGACCATAGCCTTGACTAGGCGAACCTTTGTTGGCAAAGTAATGTCTCTGCTTTTGAATATGCTATCTAGGTTGGTCATAACTTTCCTTCCAAGGAGTAAGAGTCTTTTAATTTCATGGCTGCAGTCACCATCTGTAGTGATTTTGGAGCCCAGAAAAATAAAGTCTGACACTGTTTCCACTGTTTCTCCATCTATTTCCCATGTAGTGATGGGACCAGATGCCATGATCTTCACTTTCTGAATGTTGAGCTTTAAGCCAACCTTTTCACTCTCCACTTTCACTTTCATCAAGAGGCTTTTGAGTTCCTCTTCACTTTCTGCCATAAGGGTGGTGTCATCTGCATATCTGAGGTTATTGATATTTCTCCCAGCAATCTTGATTCCAACTTGTGTTTCTTCCAGTCCAGCATTTCTCATGATGTACTCTACATATAAGTTAAATAAACATGGTGACATAGTAGCCTTTATTACATGGTGTTCTTCCTAGGTGGTTCGGTGGTAAAGAACCCGCCTGCCAAGCAAGAGACATGGGTTCTATCCTGGGTTGAGAAGATCACCTGGAGAAGGAAACAGCAACCCGCTCCAGTATTCTTGCCTGAGAAATCCCATGGATAGAGGAGGCTGGCAGGCCACAGTCCACAGGGTCCCAGAGTCAGACATGACTGAGCAACTAAACAACAGCAACAAATTAAGATGGTGCTTTGTGTTATATATACTCTATCTATCCATGGAGTAAGTGTTTTATCTATATTTTACAGATGAGAAAACCAAGACTTCAAGAAAGCTTCCCAAGTCATAATCTCACAAACAGCTGTCCAGGTTGGAACGCGAACCTAGAACCATCTGATTTCTGCCTGTGCACTTAACTCCTTGCCAAAAGGTGATGAATTCATTACATATGGAGTATGTCTGTCTCTTCAAAGGATCATCAAGCTTTTTAGCCCTATGAACTAAGAACTGAGAGGCAAAAGAAAAAGGAAGTGAAGTTCCTGAAAGGTTTCCAATGGCCAAGGGATGACTTATTGACAGGACAAGCCACAACCGCATTGAGAACCAATGGCTAAGATTTTTTGAGCATCTGTATGTGTCCTTCATTCTTTCATCAAATATGTACTGAGACCCGTGGATGCAATGGTGACAAAAACTCTTAATAACAAATCAGACAAAAATCCCTGCCTGGGGGAACTTCCTAAACCCCAGTTTGTGTCTGTGTCAGACACTGGACCATGAGAACTCAGAAGCAGTAAAAGAGTTTATGATTAAGAAGCCAAGATAACCTAACCGCAATGCACTGAGTTAAGAGCTAGATTCCAAAGAGGTGCAAAGTTCTGGGAATGGTGCTACTAGGTGGGCACCGGGGAATCCAAGGTTTGTTTCTCTAGCTTTAGATGACTAGATTCCTCAAAGATCCCAGATCCTCTGACCTCCCTGGAGATCCTCTGGGACCCTCTTGGTCAACTCCTGAGAAGTTGGAACCCCTAGGGTGGGTCATTCTAGGGCAAACCATTGTCATGGGGTGACTGTGTCAGACCAGGGCTCCCACACTTGTGCATCAGACGACTGATGAGCATAGGGTTTGACATCTGTTCCTAACGCATGGCATTTCTTTACATTTCATTTTGATCATTCTAGCTCTTCCTTCCACCTGAGCTCTGTTTAAACATTGTTTCACCAACCTTAAATATAATCTGTTCTTCCCAGTTTTGGGTCGTCCAGAAATTTGACATCTTCACCTTGTATTAAAACACTCAGAGGGAGTTCCCTGGTGGTCCAGGGGTTAGGGCTCCACTCCCACCACAGGAGCACTCGTTTCATGCCTGTGCAGGGAACTAAGATCCGACATGCCCTGCAGCCAAAAAACAAACAAATAAATAAATAAACTAAAAATGTGGGGGTGGGAAGGAGGCTCAAAAGGGAGGGCATATGTCTATATACTTAGTTGATTCACACTCTTATGCAACAGAAACTAACACAATTGTAAAGCATTGGACTTCCCTGGTGGCTCAGTGGTAAAGAATCTGACTGCCAATGCAGGAGATGTAGGTTTAATCCCTGGGTTGGGAAGATCCACACTCTACTATTCTTGCCTGGGAAATCCCAGGGACAAAGGAGCCTGATGGCATACAGTCCGTGGGGTCGCCAAAGAGTCACACATGACTTAGCAACTAAACAATAAATTAAATTTAAAAAAAAAAAAAAAAAGAAAGAAAAAACAAGCACTTGGAGAACAGTGTCAAGGTCAGGCCTAGAGCAAGGGACTAAAGTCTTCTTTCCAGCCCAGCAGAAATCCACTAAGTAATACACTTTGGTCAGTCCTTTGTCCCGCCAAGAACCCATGAACCTATTATTGAAGTTACACCTCTCTACCTTGCCCTGAGGACATGATGAAGGATGCTGCCAAAAGCCTTGGCAAAATTCCTTCTCCCAGCCCCAGAGACAAGCGCGCTTCTATACTGGGAGGAGACTGAGGTGGGGAGATCGCGATTGCTTTGAAATCCAAAATGTAAGATGAGAAAACCAAACTGTTTGTCTGGAGCCATGAGAGTCAACTCAGGCCTGTTGTTCACACTTAACTTCTGATGACCTAGTGCCACTCTGTCAGTCAAACACAAACGAAATGTTACTAAACAATTGTCCCATTTTGTTTTATTAATGTTTGCGTAGACAAGCAGTATCAGAGCAACATGTAAACAGAGTTCATTGTTCGCATTCAGTAAAACTTACAATAAAGCAAATCTAACACATTTTAATGAAATGCATGTCTACCATTGTGTTGTATGGTAATTAAATAGAATTATAAGAATTCACAGCAACTGAAATTATTCCTAACGCAGTACAAAATTCTGGGGGTGAGAAGTGGGTAAAGAAAGGCCCTTGAAAAAAAGGAAATGAGATGGGTTAGTTGGGAGGGAATTAGGGTCATCTAATAAGATCACGGTTATGGGTAGATTTTTGCCCTGTTTTAAGCCAAGCAGTTCCAAAGACTGTAGAATTTCCAGTCCTTGCCCTTGGCTAAATTTACAAGCTAGGAACTTGGGCAGGAAGTATAGAGTCTAAGAAGACATATTCAGTTCTTCTAAGAGAAAAGAAAGCTAAGAATCAACTAGAATCTGCTAAAGCTGATTCTAGCAGTATTGTTAAGACACTGAGGTAAGGGACTTCCCTGGTGGTCCCATGGTTAAGACTTTACTTTCCAACACAGGAGGTGAGAGTTCAGTCCCTGGCTGGAAAACTTAAGATCCCACATGCCTCATGGCTAAAACACCAAAACATAAAACCAGGAGCAGTATTATAACAGATTCAATAAAGACTTAACCGGTCCACATTAAAAAAAAAAAAATCTTAAAAAAAAAACAAAAGAAGATACCAAGGAAAGGCAATGCCTCCCTCTATTATGGCAACAAGAAGAACTTGGGGGTTGGATTCAGATTATCTAGAAACTCTTTAAAAAGTCAGACACTTTGATCACACTGAAGCGCACTGATCAAGGTCTCAAGGAAGCAGGTTTAGACCTGAGTATTTTTCAGAGCCTCCTAAGTGGTCCTGGCAGTCACCCGAGTTGATTATCTGGAATCTTTAGGTACAGAAGGTTTATACCTGGGGGAGATTAGAAAGCACAGCCAGAGAGAGAGAGAGAGAGGGGAGAGAGACAGCTGAAGAAGTAGAAAACCCCACGTGCTACACCACCACTGTGTGTAAGAAAACCTAATCAGATTGCCTTCCTAACACCCGCCAGCACTCAGGGAAAAGGTACTCTACCTGAGACGGTCAGGTGCGCACGTGTGCTCAGTTGCTTCAGTCCTCTCCGACTCCTTGTGACCCCGTAGACGGTAGCCCACCAGGCTCCTCTGTCCGTGAGATCCCCCAGGCAAGAGTACTGGAGTGGGTTGCCATGTCCTCCTCCAGGGGATCTTCCCGACCCAGGAAGATGTCTCCTGCATTGGCAGGCGGGTTCTTTGCCACTAGTGCCACTGAGACGTCAGGGTGGGCGGCGGGGGAGGTCATTTTAAGGTGATACAGAGCAGGCTGGGTGGGATGTTAAAACACGAGGTTTGAGAAAACCTACGTAAGGGAACTGGCACTTGATTCACAGGGAGAAGATGCTTTAGGAGGTGAGAGGAAGTGATAAAACAGAAGGAGGTCTTTTCAACATTGAGTCAGGCTAATCTTGCCTCTGGTCTGCAGATGCCAAAGCAATTTTCAAAGAACTCTTCTTAGGTGTGTCCCTTCCTCCTCCTCTCCCCCTTTCACTCATGGGCTAAAGGTGGAGACTCCATCCTGGGAAGGGTGCTCTGTCTGCCCCAGAGCACAGCCCAGATCAGCCACTCAAGCTCAACTATGCTGGCAGTTCTGCCAGAAATTCCATACTTCTGTGATCTATTTTGTCTAAGATGCTCAAATGCAAACAAATATTTAAATTACGCTGGTCACCAACTTCCCTGGAGGTCCAGCGGTGATGACTTCGTGCTCCCAACACAGGGGGCACAGGTTCGATCCCTGGTTGGGGAACTAAGATCCCACAAGTCACATGGCATGGCCAAAAAGGATATAAATTACGCTGGTCACACACCTAAGAGCTTTTAGAATGTGAAATATGGTTGTCACCGAGTGTTGTGCATCAGTAGGTGCTTGCCTGTGAGCTGCCCCTCAAAGAAAGAGGCTGCACTGAACCCTGAAACCTTCCTGGGTGCATGAGAGGTCACCCCATTCACTTTCCTCATGGATCTTATTTGTGAGCCTCTCATGCAACAGCCAGGGCTTCCCCTGTGGCTCAGCTGGTAAAGAATCCACCTATAGTGCGGGAAACCTGGGTTTGATCCCTGGGTTGGGAAGATTCCCTGGAGTAAGGGAAAGGCTACCCACTTCAGTATTCTGATGTGAAGAATTCCATGGACTGTATAGTCCATGGGGTCACAAAGAGAAAGACACAACTGAGCGACTTTCACTTTCATGCAACAGGCTGCAGGAGGAAATTGTAACCCACTCCGGTATTCTTGCCTGGAGAATCCCATGGACAGAGGAGCCTGGCGGGCTACAGTCCTTGGGGTTGGAAAGAAAGGGACCCGACTGAGCGACTGAGCATCCACACGGACAGCAGGCACTGCGTCGCCCCTGTAACCAGCCCCTCCCTGGAGTAGCGGCAGCTCCTGTTCTGCCTCATTCTGTCGTGCCACAATCCTAAGCCTCTACACAGGAGCTCTTCCAGGAACTTCCATCTATTTTATCACTTTTCATTGGCCATTGACTTCAGAACTTGAAATCTCTGGAGAGCAGGAGTGGGGTGCTGGCAAAGTCAGTGGCTACATAAAGGTTATCTGCGTTTCCCACAGGCAGTGCTGCGTCTTGTTATTTCTCCTCAGTTGAGCCACGGGGGAATATTAGAGGCCCATGGAAGCCCCACCAAGCAGCTCTCACCCAGTTTAATGTCTCCAGCGTTGAGAGTCATTCCCCCCACTGTTACCCCACAAAGGCTAAAGGAAGCACATTGCCTACTCCATACGGGGTTTAAATCAAATTGGCGCAGGGTGATATCTATTTGTAAAATAGAGATGCAATTTGCCTTGGCAGAACTGTGCCTTCCTATTGTACTAAACAGCTCCCAGCCCTCTGTTGACGCTACGTAATAAATTTAAGTAAGTTACCTCTAATGTGAATGTGGCTGGGTAAAAGAAATTGATAGAAAATTGAGCCAGTTTTCATCCCCAGACCAACCACCAGGTTTGAGGCTATTTCTGTCTCCAGAAGGGGTATGATTTCACAAACAGTAGAAGCCTTTTCTCATCCAATTAGCAAAGCACTTCTTCCCTTAAGGTTTTTCACAAGGCGATGATGTGAAGAGAGTGTTGTTGCAAGATCTTGCTGCTGATCACCTCCCTGGACCTCAGAACCTCTACCAGAAAAATAAGAGCAGGAGATAAGACCTCTAGATATCAACTGGCCCTAAAGCTTTCTGGCTTTCCAATTCTAAAAATTCCAAATAAGAAAAAATGAAAGTTAAAGACAGAAAGCCACGGGGATTGACATATATATACTACGCACACTATGTGTAAAGCAGATAATTAGTGAGAGCTACTGTACAGCACAGGAAACTCTACTCAATGCTCTGAGGTGACCTGAATGGGAAGGAAATCCAAAAAAAGAGGGGAGATACATATACATACAGTGGATTCACTTTGCTATACGATAGAAACGAATGTAACATTGTAAACAACTATCTTCCAATAAGAATTAATTTTTTAAAAATTAAAAAAAAAGCAACCAGGAAAACCAAATTGAACAGCTGGGCCAGCCAAAGCGGATAAGTAGCTGTGAAGCACAGTTACCTGCTCAGTACCACCTGTGCAGAGTGCAGTCCTGTCCCAATTATTCGAACCAAGCCCCTGATGCTGGCAAGGACTGAAGGAAAGAGAAGGGGATGACAGAGGATGAGATGGTTGGATGGCATCACCGATTCAATGGACATGAGTCTGAGCAAACTCTGGGAGTTAGTGAAGGATGGGAAGGCTGGTCTGCTGCAGCCCATGGGGTTGCAAAGAGTCAGACATGACTTAGCAACAACCACCACCACCACACTGGGAGGAGGGTTATACCTCTCGATGCCTCTTGGAGAGAATAGTTTCTGATTCCACTGACAAAAAGTTTGGCCATGTGACTTGTTTGACCAGTGGATGGTAACATACTCGATGTATGTGACATCTCAAGAGGAATTTTAAGAGCCTCTGAGAGCTTGCGAACCTCCGTGCTCTCCTCCCAATGCTGTGAGAACAGAGTCACTAAAGGTTTTAGGGATCTCAAGAAGGGACCACTGTATGGAGCAAAATCACAGCTGTAGCACAGTTGCAGATGACATGAGAATAAGAGCCATACCTTTGTTCTTGCAAGCCACTGAAACCTGGGGCTTATTTCATCCCTCAGTCTTACGGAGAGAAAGCAGATTGATTCACCACCCTCCATGGGACACATGATAAATACTCAAAGAAGGACAAGGATGACATGGCTAAAGTGTGCTCTTAGACTGAAAGCTCCTGGCCGCAGCAGCCTCATTCCCATGGATGCCAGAAACACACAGCTCTCCAAACATGCAGCCCCGGCTGCCGCCCATGGGAATTTGAGACTGGCATGACACCACCATCACGGTGATGCCCTCTGCTCACTGTATTTTGAACTGGAGTTCAATGGGGGTAAAGGCAGATCGTGGACTTATCCTCAGAGTCCCAAGCCACTCCCTTATCTCTGATTGCCCACAGGTCTGCAGGAAACCTAGAATCTACCCCTGAAGTCCTGTCATGTGACCTTTGAAATCTCAGTGGATTCTTGGTTCAGAGGCCCAGACTGTGTTTCTTTTTTTTTTTTGGTGGTTGTTCATTTGAAAGAAGGCACAGTATTTTAAGGTTTCTCATAGAACAAATGGGTTCTCTTGTTCAATATGAGGAACACTGGATTCAACGACCTGTAAGGTCCCTTTTGGCTCTGAAATGGATCAGTCTTACAGCATTATCTAATTTGGACATCATTTTCCTCACCATATGACAGGCAGATATCAAATTTATTAGTGGTACATATCAACTTTATGCAGGTAATTAGGGCAGAAAAACAGACTAATTTTCCGAGTGAATTGACATTATAATCTAGGTGAGACGAGCATGGTTATACGGCAAACCTGTCTCTGCTTATCAGTCTTTGTTCAGAGAGTATTGTGTATGTTACTTCTGAAGAAAAAAGAAAGAACTAATTAGATTAAAAATCTGTGAACAAAGTCAAAACAAAGAATTCAAATATATATTTTTTCACTCTTATACAGCGAGGGCAATAGCCAAAAGAAATTACTATGAAGTGTGAGTAATGCAAAATAGATTTTGTGAATTTCCATCTGAAACATGTGAATTTAATATACAACTGCAAATTAAGAAATGCTTTTTGACTTATAAAGTAGGCTTGATTCATATGTGGAAAAAATTATGTCCCGTAGACAACTCCAAGATGAAGCCCAGGCTGCATGTGGACCTAGAGAAGTGGAGGGGAGTTTCGTAGACTGAGAAGACACTGTGACTGCAGAGCCAGACCTTCATCCATGTTCGTCAAAATCAAAGCACCAAGGCCACCGCCACCCGTCCTGAGAAGATTGGCAAAGCAGTCTGTCAGAGACTCCACGACAGCTATCACAACGACGGACCTCTAAGCTACGTAAAGATGAAAGGAACTGAAGTTCTGTGTTTACTTAGGTCACGTACACAGACTAACACCCAGCCTTACCCTGGGCTTTCGGCTTACGAGCCAATGTCCAATACCAGCTTCACCATCACCATGTGGTAAATAAGTTTCCTCATGTCAATGTTTTTCATGAGGGCTTTTGCTTACGGGGTCAAAGTGAAGGCAGAGCCTTCTAATAGGAGTCTCATTGCCCACACGGAGCCACGACACATGTGACATCTTGCAGGGGGGACAGCAGTGACCAATGCCCCTTGCCTCCCAGAACTCGCCGCTGTCTAGTGTGTAAAAGAACCTGCTCTGACAGAAGGCCAACTAACACAAGTCAGCAGCGAGTGGGGACTGTCACCTCTCTCGCCACGTGATAAACTCCTCTTTGTGCTTCAGAGCCTGGCTGATAGCACCTCCTCGGTGAAGCCTTCCCTGTGCTTCTCCTCCTCCCTGCTGCTGTTTGGTTTCGTGCTCACCGTGGATGATGGATGGATCTGGTGATGGTTGTTTCAGGGCTTTCTCTATGGGGTGGCTTCTGTAAGGCAGGGGCTGTGCCTCAGATTTGCTGGGCATTCAGTAAGCTAAACTGACTTTATAACGGTCTACATAATAGACTAAGGATGTAAGTGTTAGTCGTTCAGTTGTGTCTGACTCTTTGCGACCCCATGGACTGTAGCCCACCGGGCTCCTCTGTCCATGGAATTCTGCAGGCAAGAATACGGGAGTGGGTAGCCATTCCCTTCTCCAGGAGATCTTCCTAACCCAGGTCTCCTGCATTGCAGGCAGATTCTTTACCATCTGAGCCACCATGGAAGCCCCCTAATACACCCAAATAAATCAGTAAATATCTGTATGAGATTCAAATGAGAAAAATACAGAAAAATAAATCCAGGCTAAATCCTTCTAGACGCCCTCCATGCATAATCCCCTGTGGATTACACAGAAGACTTCCTTATACAGAAAATTTTGGGAAACCACCCTGCTCTTTAGGAAACCTGAGACCCTCTGACATGACGTAATGCTTTTTCTTTCTATGAAAAGCAAACTACAGCTCTGGTCTGTGATTCTTACGTAAGAAACACCAAGTTCTTCCCTATGTGACCTTCTCCAGGACACACACCTGTATCTGCAGTAAGAAAAGACTGTGAGACAGTATGTAGTTTGTCAGCTCCCTGTTTAAAGTGCTTCTTTTTGAGGAAATTACGCTTGCTTGTATTGTCCCTATTATAAAGAGGGAGAAATCTGGGTCTTAGTATGCTAAACAGGGCAAGAGCACAACCACCATCCATGTTTTGGTTTGCAAAAGGGACTAAGAGAAGTAAGAACAGAAGCCTCTCACCTCTAGCCTCTTCTACCTTTGCTGGAAAAATAGCCCAAGAGCTCACGAAGCATATGGCAAAACACTTCAGTGTACACGTGTCTACTGTGGCCACTGGGTAGGCCAATTTGGGGGTCCAGAAGCTTCAGGGTGACTTTAGGATCCCACTTTTGATAAAAGTAGTGTGGGGACCGCCTTGATACAGCTCAGACTGTGTTTGTCAGCAAATGAAAGGGTAGTGGGACACTTTGGGCTATTTCTGGTGTCCTAAGATTTCTGCTCCGTCACAATAGAAGCCTCAGAGCCAAATCTAGTTCAAAGAAGAGAGTGGTCCCTAACTGTGGCAGATCTCTTCCCGACCTTGAGTCAAAGCGGCTCACTGCCAAGCGAACAGACCCCACACACTCTTGACTGCAAGGGTCATCACTCCATCTACTGATCTCAGAGGCACTCACAGAGAGCAAGGATGGGCAACCAGAGCCACTTTATTTGCAGGAAAAAACCCAAACAAAACCCAAACAAAATAAAGGGAGCTATAGTGATGTGCCTGGAACTACCTCTGCAAGGAGGCCTTGTGGAGGACGAAGACTCACTTGTTGTGTTTGCTAGTTTCCACGGTGTAAATAATCTCACCGTAGCTGATTTCAAGCCATCAGCAGGTTGAAAGACTGGCAATGTTGTTTTTAATAGTCACAGTTGGATCCAAAAAAGCCTGTCATGAGCCAACTCTAGCACACTGTGCAACTTACATTTATTGAGGGTTTATGATGGGGCCATGGGCTTCCCTGGTAGCTCAGGTGGTAAAGAATCTGCCTGCAACGCAGGAGACCCTGGTTTGATTCCTGGGTGTGGAAGATACCCTGCAGAAGGGAATGGCTACCCACTCTAGTATTCTGGCCTGGAGAATTCCATGGACAGAGGAGCCTGGCAGGCCCCAGTCCATGGGGTTACAAAGAGTTGGACATGACTGAGCGACTTTCACTTTATGGTGGGGTCAGAAACTGATAAGCACTTTATATTTCAGGTATCTCATTTCATCTTCCCAGCAGTCCTATAAGGAAGGTCCATCGTCACCATCCCCATTTGAAGGTGAGAAAACAGGGGCACAGAGAGGATAAGGCACTTGCCCCCCTGGGGCTGGGAAGCAGGGGCTGGAATCCCAGTCTGACTCCCCAGCTGAAGTCCTCCCAGCCCCACAGTGCTCTTGCAAGACAGACTCTCATTTCCATAGTAACGGATCTCTAGCCAAAGGGCAGGGCCTTCTAACCAGAGTCCACAGGGCCCCAGTGAGGCCAGACATCCCTCACCCAGGCACAGAACACATGAGGGGGACTCCTTGCCTTTGCAAACTCAGCCTCCTCCTCCCATTTTTTTCCCTCCAGTCTAACTCACCCCTTCACACTTCCCTTCCAAGAACAGCCACCTCTGTCCTGCTGTGGGTGTCCCCGCAAGCCCACTCACGTATAGCTGACCTGCTGTACCCGTGTCAACAAGGATGGGTCGGCCAGCAGTGTCCTCCTTGGGAGCCTCACACTGGGAGAGCCCCTTGTACTCCCAGGGCAGGAGCTGGCAAGGGCACAGCCCTAGAGCTCGCTGTCCGCAGCAGGTAGAGGGCCTCTGTTGGACACGGCACAGGGATGGCTGATCAGTGAAAGCAAAGAGATGGACAGTGATATATCCCTATATCTGAAAGTCAGGAGTTATTCCAAATCCAGGGAGATATGAAAACCCAGGTTGGAAATTAAACTTGTCCTAAGTCCTTGAAGGCTATGGTCTTTCCTGTGGTCATGTATGGATGTGAGAGTTGGACTGAGAAGAAGGCTGAGCGCCGAAGAATTGATGCTTTTGAACTGTGGTGTTGGAGAAGACTCTTGAGAGTCCCTTGGACTGCAAGGAGATCCAACCTGTTCATTCTGAAGGAGATCAGCCCTGGGATTTCTTTGGAAGGAATGATGCTAAAGCTGAAACTCCAGTATTTTGGCCACCTCATGCGAAGAGTTGACTCATTGGAGAAGACTCTGATGCTGGGAGGGATTGAGGGCAGGAGGAGAAGGGGACGACAGAGGATGAGATGGCTGGATGGCATCACTGACTCGATGAATGTGAGTCTGGGTGACCTCTGAGAGCTGGTGATGGATAGAGAGGCCTGGCGTGCTGCAGTTCATGGGGTCGCAAAGAGTCGGACACGACTGAGCGACTGATCTGATCTGATCTGAAGTCCTTGAAGCGATCACCTCTAGGCTGAGCAGAATCAGGAAAACTGTCAGTGGGACTGACTAATAACAAGAATTTATGGGCATAGGTGTAGGCAAGACTCCCAGGCCCTGACCCCAGAATTTGTTTCCACTGTTCTGTGATTTTGTTGCCAAAAACAGCAAGTCTCTTATTAGAAACTCTAATATGTGCAATTTAACTTGAAATGATGTTCCCTATTTAAAAATCTTCCCAGTGAAGAGGTTCAGTGGGTTTTTAAACTATTCATACAAAATGCAACCTTCCAATTAATTTGTAAGAACTGACTGATACCAGGAAAGATGCAAATTTAACAGCCAAAGTTAAATGAAAACTTCTGCATATTCAATGGCCCATAATTTAAAAATGAAGCTCATGATTTATAACTGCAACCAATGATTTATTTCTTCCACCTGGATCTACACACTTTTGTGGGGTAACTTTTTCATTACAAAAGTCATTAAAAGCATGAAAATTAACGGAATCACTGTACCTAGTTAGCGTAGACCAAGGAAGGTTTGTTTTTTTTAAATGAAGTGTATTTAATCTCATGGCTCTCAATACAAGTATTGTCCATAATTTTTGGAAGGTATTTTGTTTTCAGTAAAATTATTTTCCATGTTTTCATATTTATAGTCCTTAAATTTTTAAATTTTGTGCATATTTTTATAAATTAAATAATTACAAATATTCTGTAAATTATCATTTAGTAAATATAATACAGTGTAAAACTCACAAGCATCTAACTGGCAGAGGGCCACCATCACAGGAGTTAATGTGACCAGCATGATCCTGTCCCATCAGTCAAAGATCATGAGGTCAAGAGCCACGACTAACTTGCACGCCGAGGGCTTTTCAGAGGCAAAAGTGAGGGCAGGGACTGACTGGATTTCTATAAATACTGCTCTTTAAAAACTATTTTAGGGACTTTCCTGGCAGTCTCGTAGTTAAGAGTCAGCAGTTCCAAAGCAGGAGGCACTGGTTCCATCCCTGGTCAGAGAACTAGGATCCCACATGCCAAATGGTGTGGCCAAAATTTTTTTTATTTTTTAATTAAAAACAATCTTAATATTGTAGGCATAATTCCTTTGAAAAGTAAAATAATTATCATATAAAAGCAAATGGTAAAAGTCTCCCTTTCAAGAGGTTTTTCATTTTGGTATGAAGAAAGAAAAGTTCAGGTATTAAATTCTAAAAGGAACTTATCTAATCATAAAAGACTGTCCTAAAATATTAAAAATTAATTTATAGTACAAACTAACAAACTATGTAAGAAATAGGTATACTTTGAAAAGTACTGAAAAGATGTTCTCATTGTTTAATAATCACACACTGAAAACTTCAGGGTGAAATGAGGTTTCATTAAGAACAGTAACTAAAGAGGTTGTTTCTTATGATTTGCAAATATGTATTTCATACCATCCTCTAACGAGAACCTCGGGAAATGGTGCTTTTCTTTTACTGTGAATATTTATGTATGCAGTTTCTAGCTGCCTTGAGCAAACCCCATTCTTAAACTGCTGTGTCTCTACAAATCTCTTAAGAGCCGCTCTGTGGGATGACATTTCATCCAATTAGTTGTCGGCGTACTTCCTTTACCTTCCCAGCAATAACCTTACTTTTTCTAAGACAATTTCACATAGTCAACCTGTTCAATTAAAACCATACAAAAAGCTGTTCTGAGAGACTCACTGCTAGGCAACAGAAACCTGCTTGAACTAAATCTCAGGTGGAAAACATTTCTGAAGACAGATGAGAACAATTACAGTCATCGCACAATAAATTATCAATTTAACCCAGAATAGAATACTGTTTTGTTAGAATTTACAGAGGTCAAAACAAAACCAACAACCTATGAGGATGTGAACATTCTTATGAATGTGTACGTTTATTTGAATATGTACAAATGTGTATACATATTCAGCAGACGTGAGAGATCCCCGATCAACAGCTAATTGGGCTTGCTGTGTTTGATCAACCCACACCTGTTCCCTGTGCTGTGACTCTGGGAGACAGCTCGGAATGTCAGCGCGCTGGGTTTTCAAGAGAGCACTCCGGTCACCAGTTCTTCACAGAAACGTGCTTTGAAGAGACACAAATGAAGCGAGTTCTTACAGTAAAGGCAGAACAACTTATTACACGAAATTCAGAGTGAACTTAGATTCGGAAATATAGGCTCTGCATTATAAACCAAACTAAAACACTGCACACACATTTATCTTGGAGAGAGTTTGACTACGGAAAAGGCTTTTAAAGGCTCACAGAATTTATGAGAAGGGTTTCCTAAGGACTTGGAAACTAAATTTTTAAAAATTATTTTTTGCTGCATTGGGTCTTAATTGCAGCATGTGGGAATCTTAAGTTTCCTGACCAGGGATCGAACTCACATGCCCTACATTGGGAGGCAGATTCTTAACCACTGGACTGCCAGGGAAGTCTTCTAAATTGTCCTTAAAAAATAACAGTTATGAGTTATCTGCCAATGAATCAGAAATGTGAATTAAATTCCCTTTAAAATACACAAGGGTTTAAAAATGAGAGGAAATATTCTTGTTGAAGTATGTTTTAGAAATGTTATAAAATGTATTTCAAAATGTTTGAAAAATAGCTGGAGGTATTTTTATAAATCCCAAATGAAGCCTGACTCATCCATCTTTAATTACAACAATTACTAACACTATTGTTTAGGATTTATGTTATGGAATACTGTAGTTAGACCATGATTAGTTATTTGTTGAAATAAGTTATTTAAGATGTGCTAATCGAAAGCATTTTGAACATTCAGAGCTAAACTTAGAAACTCGGTTCTGAAGTATTTTTTCAAATGTGGACACTGAAGCCAGGGCAAGTCACGGAGAAACTTTCAGAATGATCAATTCATTTCATAAAGCCTACCCTGAAAGAGACGTAGGTGTACCTCAGATACAGCAAAGGGCAACAATATTCCCAAAGTCATGGCTTTTATTTATTTGGCTGCATGGGGTCTTGGCTGAGGCACAGGGACTCTCTGGTTGCGGTGCTAGCTCAGCAGTTTGTGTGCGGGCTTAGTTGCTTCTGGGCATGTGGGACCTTTGACCATGTGGATCACAATAAACTGTGGAAAACTCTTAAAGAGATGGGAGTATCAGGCCACCTTACCTGTCTCCTGAGAAACTTGAATGCAGGTCAAGAAGCAACAGCTAGGAATCAGGCATGGAACAATGAACTGGTTCAAAATTGGGAAGGGAGTAATTCAAGGCTGTATATTGTCATCCTGCTTATTTAACTTACATGCAGAGTACATCATGCGAAATGCTGGGTTGGATGAAGTACAAGCTGGAATCAAGATTGCTGGGAGAGACAGCAATAACCTCAGATATGCAGATGACAGATATGCAGATGACTTCTGGCAGAAAGTGAAGAGCAACTAAAGAGTCTCTTGCTGAAAGTGAGAGAGTGAAAAAAATGGCTTGAAACTCACCATTAAAAGCCTAAGATCATGGCATCCAGTCCCATTACTTCATGACAAACAGAAAGGGGAAAAAGCGGAAGCAGTAACAGATTTTGTCCTGGGCTCCAAAATTCACTGCAGATGATGACTGTAGCCATGAAATTAAAAGATGCTTGCTCCTTGGAAGAAAAGCTGTCACAAACCTAGACAGCATATTAAAAAGCAGAGACATTACTTTGCTGACAAAGGTCTGTATAGTCAAAGCTATGGTTTTTCCAGTGGTCATGTAAAGATGTGAGAGTTGGACCATAAGGAAGGCTGAACGCTGAAGAGCTGATGCTTTCAAACTGTGGTGCTGGAGAAGACTCAAGTCCCTTAGACTGCAAGAAGACCAAACCAGTCAATCCTAAAGGATGTCAACCCTGAATATTCATTGGAAGGACTGATACAGAAGCTGAAGCTCCAATACTTTGACCACCTGATGTGAAGAGCTGACTCACTGGAAAAGACCCTGGTGCTGGGAAAGATTAAGGGCAAGAGAAGGGGACAACAGAGGATGAGATGGTTCGTTGGCATCACTGACTCAATGGATACTGACAGAGAGTGGAGGACAGAGAAGCGTGGCATGCTGTGGTCCATGTGGTCATGGAGAGTCAGGCACGACTCAGCAACTGAACAATAAAATGTGGATCTTAGTTCCATGACCAAATATCAAACCTGAGTCTCTTGCATTACAAGGCAGATTAACCACTGGATCAACAGGGAAGTCCCCCAAATTCATGCTAATCCCACAACACAAGCCACTATTTTTTCCTATCATTAGAAACATAAATACTATAAAAGAATATATCACTGTAGTCTGCACAAAAGTCTCTTGGTTAAAAAAAAAAAAAAAAGGCACTACAGGAAAGGGATGGTAAAACAGTGATCAATACCTCAGAAAAATGGGTGAATGTTAACATTTATTTCAAGAATTGAGAACTTTTGCATTTAACACTGTTTGGAATATGGCAAAGGCCTAGACTTTGAAACTAAACTAACTTAGGTTCCATTCCTTCTTCTGCTTCTTAGGAGTCAAATGATTAGAGCAAGTCACCCTATAAGCCTCAGCTGTTGCTTCTGCAAAAAACATGAACATGAAAGTCACTCAGTTGTATCCGACTCTTTGCGATCCCGTGGACTACACAGTCCATGGAAATCTCCAGGCCAGAATACTGGAGTGGGAAGCCTTTCCCTTCTCCAGGGGATCTTCCCAACCCAGGGATTGAACCCAGATCTCCCACATTGCAGGTAGATTCTTTACCAGCTGAGCCACAAGGGAAGCCCAAGAATACTGGAGTGGGTAGCTTATCCCTTCTCCAGTGGATCTTTTCAACCCAGGAATCGAACCAGGCACTCCTGCATTGAAGGTGTTCTTTACCAACTGAGCTATCAGGGAAACCCTCAGCAAAATAAAAGGATAATAGTAAATACATCTTAAAACTAATGTGTGGACTTAATAAAGCAATAAAGGTAAAGTTCTAGCGCACAGCAAACATTACAAATGTCAGCACCAGTGCTGTATGATGTCAATTCATCTGGTATTTTTTATTCTTAACTACCATCTACTTGGATGAACCGTCTCTATCAGCACCACGCTGCAGAGGTTTGAAGCCCCTTCATAAATGTGCTCGCTATCTAGTGTGCTTTCTTTACACCTTACCTGGAGCATTTATCAAGATGAGAAATAGACAGCTGTCCTGTTTCCCAATTCAGAACGTGATCCTGAACACACATCTTAAACTCTGTGAGCTCCGTTCCTTCATCTATAACATCAAGGGCTTGGACCAGGTCATTTGCTCCCCATTTCAGGTCTCAATGCCCGAGGCTGCTGCTGAGCCTCTCAACAACTCACAGGAAAGGTCCTAAGAAGATCTTAGAAAATCAGAAATCGGGGAAGAGCTGGCCATGACTTTTCAGATCACAAAGAGGATGGGAAGTGGGCACCGAACACACGTGTTCTCAACTCCCTCTCTCACCTGGCTGGAGGAGCAGGACTGGCTGGGAATCGGAGGGGGAGGAGTCACGGGTGAATCCTGGCCTCCGCTGGGCGGGGAGCAGCTGACCATGGTGACACCCAGGCAGGCAGGGAGGAGAGCTGAGGGTGCCAGTCTCCCCAGTCTGAACCTGGGTGGATGGGATCCGCCAGAGGAGACTCAAGCCCACGCTGCCTCTCCCCCCATCTGTTTGCAAGCAGCAGCTGCCCCTGGCCAGGCAAGGCTTCCCTCACTGTTTCCAACTGAAGTCCCGGCCCAGGCAAACCCCCCAGTCCTCTGCTATGTAGCGGTCAGCACAGCACTGGACGGTGGGAGGCAGCACTGGCCACAGGCACTGGAAAATGCAGAAAGGACTAAAGGGAAGAAGGCCCTAGTCATGCGTGTGTCCTCTTTTTGTCCTTAATTAATTTTGTACCTCATTCTTTTCCTTTATACCCTCTAAGAGATCAAATCCTCAACAGTCACAGCAAGGAAGAAAGGGGAGCCGTGGAATCAAGTTGTTGCTAGGTGCCTTCCAGCTATAAATATCATACAACATGACAAAATAATGATGCATAAATAACTGCTTCACACTCAGGTCTACCTGGAACACTCTGGGAACCAAAGATAAAGCCAAAAGGCCACAGATAGCCTAGAGAAACGACACAAACACTGAACGCTCAACCAACACACCTCCCCATCACACCTCCCCATCACTCTTCACCCCCAAATGGCTGTACTCCTAATTTATCCATAATTCTAACACGTCTAACAACGTATTTCTTTCCATTAGGTTCATTGAAAGACTGCAGGTCAGAAATTGGAAGAGAAATAAACGTTGACAGCCTGATAACGAGAGTAAAAATGCTATGAAAGCAAACGCCACAACTCAAAGACCACGGAGTGACAGGCAGTAAAGCTTGCTCGCCCCTCCTCTGGCTGCTGAGGGGGGCGCATCACAAGGAAAACTCTGAATCACAGAAAAGGTGATGTTCAAATTCTGTGTTTTACAGAGAACAAGTGTGACATCTTTTAGAAAGCTTTTAATAAAAGCCAATTAAAAATAGATAAGCATATGAAAAGATATTTGACCTCATGTCACTAGAGAATTCAAAATTGAAACAGCACTGAGAACCCAGGACCGCTGTTAGCATGGCACAACGAGAACCCTGACAACACCAAATGCCCGCGAGGATGCGGAGCCACAGTGACCCTCTCTCACGGCTGCTGGGGATGCAAATGGTGCAGTCACTTGGAAACGCAGCCTGGCAGTTTCTTACAAAACTGAACATGACTCTTAACCACACATTCCAGCAACTGTCCTCTCAAGTAAGTACTCAAATGAGTCGAAAACTTACGTCCACACAAAAAGCTGAGCAGGAATGTTGAGAGCAGTTTTGTTCATGAATGCTGAAGCCTGGGAGCAACCAGGATGTCCTTTCAGTGGGTGATGGATGACCAGACTGGCACATCCATGTAATGGAATATTATTCCCTGATGAAGAGAAATGAACCATCAGCCACAAAAAGACAAGAAGGAATCTTAAATGCATACGGCTAAGTGAAAGAAGCCTGTCTAAAATGGGCACGCGCTGTGCGACTGCAGCTATATAGCATCCTGGAAAAAGACAAGCTGTGGACACAGCAGAAAGATCACTGGGTGCAGGGGTGAAGAGAAGGGGCAAAGGAGAGGATTTTAGGTCAGTGACACTGTAATGGTGTGACACTGTAATGGTGGGTTTATAACATGACAACACGATGCTTTTGTCAAACCTGGTGAAGTGAAATGTAAACTGTGAGCTTTAGTAATAATCAATACTGACCCAACTAAAACAAGTCAATCACACTGAAGTGAAGATACTGATAAAAGGGGAAATGGCAGGGTGAGGTGAGGATGGAAGAAGTGTATGAGAATGCTACTGACACAGAGCTTAATTTTTCTGTAAACGTAAAACTGCTCAAAAAATAAAGCCTGTGAATTTTTTAAAAAGTAGTTTTGGAGGATTCATAAAATAAGACATAGACACCCAGAAAATTCACCTTATGGAACACCCACTTTGCAAAATGGTCCTAGACAAGGAAGACAAATGTATTTGTTAAAAGAAAATTAACTGAAAAGCCATTCTTATCTCACCTGTATCAAGCCTGAAGTTATTAGCATAATGCATGGCAAACACAAAATAACGGGTTTACAATATGTGATTCTATAAGAACTAAAGTCATCCCTTGTTGCGAGGGATTTGTTACTCCCACTGGTGGCAATAAGTGGACTAGAGACTATAGATCAAACATGAACCACAAAGAAAACACCGACAAGCCACGCTCTAGAAATTTATTACCAAATTACACTCTATGCACAGATACAGCTCAGCTCGTGAAACTAGCGATGTGGCCACACAAAATGGAAGGAAAAGCACATCTAATAAATACAATTTGGAAACATCTTTTTAAGTTAGGTTCAAAACACTGGGACACAGACACTGAAACGAAAATCTTAATAGAACAACAACGGTCACAGCACAGAGCGATCTTACTGGACGCTGTGTCTGCACAGCCTTAACCGAGGGCATCAGTTGCTGCCCTGTGAATGGATGTGTCGCGTGCCCACCTCTGTGTGTCGTCACGAAGCACTCAGGTCCTGGTACTCCCGGAAGGGTTAGGTCCTTGCCACACGAGTGTGCGCCGGTGGTGAAGCCGCCGTGACAGAGGTGGGAAGACTAATGTAGATGTTCGCAGAGGCTTCAATTGGAGGCTGTGACTTTGCCAGAGGAAGAACCACCAGCATCTTCAATTAAACTTTCAGTGTTTTAAAAAAAAAAAAGTGAGTGAGAGAGGAGAGAGAGAGGAAGCGATTCAAAAAACAAATCTGCCTAGATGATGAACTGAATTTCAACATGGTTCAGTTCATTCCCACGTGAAACTAAGCTTGCTGAACTGAGGTAGACTCCGGAGATGACATGTGCAAAGACTCAGGTTTTCCAAAGGGTAATATTTAGTCATTTCAGAGCTTGCAGAACAAAAGCGTGTCTTATAATTTTGAACATAAAATCAGAGTCCTTTCATAGGAGGAAAACCTCCATATTAATTCCCTATTGTGCCAAATTTCCAGAAACGTACACACTGCTGGTGACAAAGCAGAATCTAGGTTATCTATCTATCTATCTATATATATAATAAAATCAATCAAGAAATGAGAAAGGGAAAATAAAAAAACTAAATCTGATGACATTACCTTCATATTTTTCTTGTTTTTATTAACAAGTCAACTGGAAATTTAGAAATATCCCTCAAGTTAAAGAGTTATTCAGAGCCAAAAAAAAAAAACTAATAAAAATGCAAAGAATTATTGTCAATTTGTGAATGTTTAAAAACATAAGTGTTACTTAGGGGCTTTATTTTTTAAATATTCATATTGTTTCCACAAGAGAAAACAACATTAAAAGCAAATGTCCTAAAAAATTAAATAAATAAGTATAAAAAGCCTAATTTAAAAGTATAAATAAGTAAACACAGTAATTATAATGTGGTTTTAGCTTTTTCTGAAAAATAAGTTAGCAGCAATGAGACTAAAACATTTGGGGTTTAAATATTTGAATTCCTCCAATATGCCTTCCAACTGTAATTCCTACCCTTTTCTATTGTGACAGATTTTTAAATTCACATAAATATTATGTACAAAAAGTAAGTAGTATATGTAGTATATAAACAAATCTATACAATCAAAACAGTTATGGAACAGAAGATACAAAACGAATGTTAAAAGAATGATTATCATTGCTTCCTTATAGGGTTAAAGAGGCCCTTTCTTGGAAAAGGCCAGCAATTACCCTTAGCATTCTATGCCTATCACACAGGAAATACCCTAAGGTGACTTATTGTTCACAAGAGAAACGGAAGTGTGGGAATCTATAATGCCAAGACTCAATGATCAAAACAACCTGGAAGGAGCCAAAGCCCACAGGACAAGCAAATGCCTGCCTTGTCCTTCACTGGACCTCTAAGTCCTTCGGGGTCAGGAGAGTAAAAACAGAACAGTGTCAGCTGATCTATGATTCTCATCACGGATTCAGCAGCGTATACAGAAACCTCCCAGGAAGGAATTCAAACTCAAGCTGTTCAAACCTATAGCATCAATAATGTCATGTTTCAGAGTCAGCCTACATGTAGCAAAGTGGAAGAGTGACAACTATATTGAAAATCTGGGCGGTGTATTTTTCCTGGCGTAGCAGCTATATGTTTGTTTACAGTAGATTCACCAGACACTTGCTCATTTTTTTGAATAATTAGTGATTTCAGCCTACTTTTTGACAGTCAAATATCACATCATAAAAAGTGCAATCTCCAGAGCCCAAACAAAGGCCCCACAGGCAGCTAGAACATAGCATGCTACTTCTTCCAAGCTGTTCTGGCATTTTTGGAGGCAGAGGTCCAAGCCCAACATGTATCTGGTCATTCTGGAACGCTCACGATGCTGCTGACTAGAAGACAAAATCTGGGACGCCAACATCTACTTTCTACTTGGATTTATAGAAGGTTTCAGCCATTTGTCTGGCACATTTCATGAATATTAATTTCCTTCTAAAAACAAAGGAATTATCCAAGCAAAATGTTTGCAATAAACATGTAACAGGTTTACAGGTTCTCCACAATTACATGTGTACATGTTCACAATAAACATGTAGCTTGACGGTTCTTATAAACAGCCAGGTCTATAACAGTTGTACTGTTCAAGCAAATGGATTCCAGTTCTAATTTTAAAGCAAATTTGAAGAGAGAAAAACTTTCATATATAATCTTTCCAAAGCACACACAGGTTACTGTGCCTTTCATTTTCATTAGCTAGAGCCAGGATCCTTTAAGGGGTTAAGACATACCGAGCATTCACCATCCTCTGACAGAGAAACCAGGGAAGTGAAAAAGCACACACGACTGACGGAACTCAGTGAAGACAAGCTCCCAGGAACTAACCAACTGACAGTTTTTTAAAAAACCACAATTACTATGTTATTACGCATGAAGAAGTCAGGAAAAATGGAAACAGAAGCCAAGACAAATAACATAAAATCTAGAAATATGGTCTAACTAATCAACTAGCATATACAAAATTTTTGGCAATCAAAACACTAAGGTTTTAACCATGACCCCTTGGACTTCATGAAAAAAATAAGCTACTGGCTGGCAATAGTCTGCAAGATTATGTTAGTGGGATTATTTATTTTTAAAAGTTCATGAATAAAAGGAATTAAGATGAATTAATTCAATTAAAATCATGATATCTCATGATTTTAACTCTTCTAATCTATGCCTCAGAGGAAAGGGGGAAGGCGATTTAAAGCATCAGATGAATACTACAGGTCAGAGTCAGACTTATCTAAAAATTACATAGTTCTTAATAGGGCAAAAGCTCCTAAGCAAGTTGCTAAAAGTTATCTTCAACTGTGAAAAAGGTGGTTATTATTTTTAGTTAAACTATTAGCTACTGTCTAAAATTGAAAATTCAGGATACCATCCAATTTTTTTTAAAGCTTGACTATCAAAGCATAGGTTACCCAGTCAAAATAACAATTTTTAAAAACTAACATTCGGCTACTCATAACTAGATACACGGCCTCTCTTTTTCCGGCCTCCTTCTTGTCTAATTCCTGCTGAAGTGAATGAGCAAGGCTGATTTCTAACCTAAACTTAGTGTGCATACAAGCACTCAACCTAGACAAGGAATGGTTTCTAAATGTTCAACTGAACATCATTCATTACACACTATGCTGTTTTGTTAATAAACAAGCTGTCCAGAAACCATAAAGAGTTTGCTTTGTTTTGCATTAGCCACGAGAGAGTGGACTTGTTTAGAATATCAAAGCATTTATTTAGAATACGAAAGGGAAATTCAGCAAAAAACAATGTTAGAGCAAGGGTTGATCTGTTGAACTTATTGAAAGAAGAGTGAAAACAAACTCAGAAGTCTAGAACGAAGAGGAAGGTCTTATGCAAACATGATACTTTTCCGGCCCTTCCAATATGAAGTACTGCCAGCAAAAATACTCCAGACCAGAGAAGCCACCTGGCAAGATGATTCAAAAACCACAAAGCATGAAGCTATACACCCCCACAAAGCTCAATAAGTGATTAAATAGCTAGTGGAGGAAATGGTGAGCGAAGGGAAGGTAAACATTCAAACGGTATAACAGCCTCTAACAGTAGTGGTTGAATGCTGAAGGTTTAACTAGCAGATTCATTATTTATTCCAAAACCACCTCTCTTCACAACAAGGAACAGTTCTGACACAAACCCTGTTCTGATGCTAAAAGTCAACAGAAACAGGTCCTTCATGTTCAGAGCAAAGAGGAAAAAAAGTGCAAAGTCAGAAACAGAGTTCCTTCTAGATGTTCTGTAAACAAGTTTCTACAACACATGGGTCACTTTCTTCAGCCCTCCGTACTCTGGTGCGAGTGTGCAATCGTAACGCATGGATACGTGAGTGTCAGGCTCTCTGTGTAGGCTTTTCTTATTTCTCAACTACATGTATACTCTTTGTGGTTTTAAATTGTTTTCCTTTTAGAGAAAAATCTCTCCAATGAAAAGTTCCAAACCTGTTTTTAAAAAAAAAAATTGCTGGAATTTCTTCACATTTTATAGACAAAAATACCAAAAATGAAAGAGCTGACAGAAATTCAAGCAGATCCAAATTCTACCATCCACTTTTCATATTTCTCTAAGTCTGCTGCAGACACAGACTTTGCGATTTTCTTAAGAGCCAACTCAAAGTCTCCTCTGGTCACGGGCATCTGAAGCTCCTCTTTAGACAGTGCACGGATCTCTTCTGGACTGAGACCATTGATTCGCCGTCTCATGGCCATTAAGGATGCATCCCTAAAAACATACCAGGATCAGTGAGAATTTACTGTTGTGAATGTTTCAGACACATCTATTATGATAAAGTTAAGGGAACACATTCAAAAGATCATTTTTACATGTTTTTATGATGCCGCTCAGAATCTTCCACTTCAGAGACATCCTGAGGGTTCAGGAAAGGTGAAGACAGGGTGCTAAGGATTTAACCATAAAAGGGACTGTTGGTGAATCCTAAAAGTCTAGGTTGGGCTCAGATGGTGCTGAATTTTCTTTTCCCTCACTTGCTCTTCACAGACAGCCCAGAAGTCTAGGAAACTGAAGGGGAATTATGAAATACGGAATTGCGGACTTGGAAATAAATATAAGGCTAATGTTAGGATAACTTAAATCTTATGCCAGTTTGTCTACAATCTAAGCAGAGGAAGAAAAGTCAAGAACCTTTCTCTCTGGAGCATGAATACATGTACACACAGTAGATATGGAATTCCTCACAGGGAATATTTGTGGGCAAGTAAAGAAGTAAAATCTGGCTTCTCCAGATCCTATTTTCAACTCTATTCTTGATCACTTATAAATAATTATGCAGGTTAAGTAGACAATGACTGCTCATAAGATAGCTAACAGGCAGCCAAGCCAATCAAAATTTCGCATTTTTATACATTTTACTATAGCAATAGTAGAAGCTGTTACGAGCTTACCGAGTGCCACTAAACTTAGATGCACACAGAAAAGTAATCGTAGAAAAAATGAGTAACACAGATATCACGGTCTTTACTGATGTCAATTTACGTGTTGTCAGGAAAGTTAAGTACCAAAAAAATCCTATTGAGTGATGTGAACTGTCTAAAAGTTTCTGTTACTAAACTGAAAAGGATATTTACATATATATATATATAAAATTGATCACTTTTCTTCATCTGTATGTAGTAAATTAATGCCAACCCAAACTAAATTATATTATTTTATGTTGATGTAGCGAGGCTCCAATTTAGGGCTAATGTCGAAGTTATTATTACCAAGTTAGGCAAAACAATTTCTTAAAAATCAAAGGCTATACAAGGTGAACATATTGTTATATAACTATTCATCTATCAATGACCAGTGAAGTTTCACAGAAAACAACCAATACAAAAAGGTCACAGATCATAAAAAAAAAAAAAAAAATACCTGCAAACATTAGTTATATCAGCACCAGAGTACCCCTCAATCTTCTCTGCTATATCTTCCAGTTGAATATCTGGATCCAGCTCAACTTCACGAAGATTGATTTTCAGAAGCTCAGTTCTTCCTTTTGCTGTTAAAAAGATTTTTTTGCTACTATTAGATATTTTACTTTACAAACCATTTTGTTAAGAAATCATCTATTAACATTCAGGAAAAGAAACAGAGTCTAATGCAAAGATGAATAAATAACTCTGAGTCTACAGATAATACTGATTTATCCCATGACCTGGAATTATGTAACTTCCTGTGGGCCTTAGCTGCAATGACTAATAACTGAAACAAAATTCGGAGTTTTCCTAAAAGATTGTGAAGACACTTGCAATGAGAACAAAGGGTCTGAGATCCTTTATGAAAAATAAAAATATTAGTATTCTAGCAACAGAAATGCTTTTGTAAAAACAAAAATGTATTTAGCCTAGTTTTATGAAACTAGAGTGCATGGAGTTACTCTATGAGTTACTTTGCTCATCTTCTAGTACAACACAGGCAAAGCTTTCTGAAACTCTAATCAGTACTTTTTTTTTAATCTAGTTTTCTTTTCCTAGAAATCAGCAATTGGCACAAAATGCTTATTAATATATTTTTTTTAATGGAGAGCCAGCTCACAGACATTTGTTGTTCCAATGGGACTGAAAATGTGTATGAAGTAAGCCGAAACAAACTGCAGACTTTTTAATATAACCAATCTTGGTGTTTTACCACCAGTTTTTGTGGCAATCTGCTTAATACAGCACACTAAGATGATGCAAAATTAGTTCAGATGTGGCGCTCTATTATTTTCTAATAGGCAAAATGAAATTTAATTCTCTCAATTTTTATTTTGAAAATTTTAAAATTTCAAGTAAAAACAGAATCAGTGAATGCCATCTACCTTTTCTTTAGATCCCCCAGTTGTCACCCAGTTATCACCCCATTGCCTTCTCCTCTACTCCCCTACCTTAACTGTGAGGAGCTACAGGCATCACAACACTGTACCTTAAATTACTCAGCAGTGTCTCCTAGGAACAAAGGTATCCATACAATCATCTCACTAAGCAGGAAATTTAACACCGGTACATGCTGCTACTGCTACTGCTGCTGCTAAGTCGCTTCAGTCGTGTCCGACTCTATGCGACCCCATAGACGGAAGCTCACCAGGCTCCCCCGTCCCTGGGATTCTCCAGGCAAGAACACTGGAGTGGGTTGCCATTTCCTATTATCTAATACACAATCCAGACTGAAATGTCCACATTTGTCCCAGGCTTTCATTCCTTTCTTAAAGACCTAAACTACAGATGGCATTAAATTATTGTCTCTTTAATTTTCTTCAGTCTAAAACAGTTCCCCAGTGTTGTTCTGTTTGTGCCGTCTTTCACAACACTGACAATTCTCCCCCAGATGATCTTACAGAGTTAAGGCATTCCAGTAAAACACTCCATCAGGTACGTTTGAACCTGACAGGCAGATAGATATGAAAATGTTAATGGAAAGAACCAAGAATAACCAAGACACTCTGGAAGAAAACAGGCAAGGTGGGAGGAACTGCTCTACTACAGAGCTGCTAAGTCACTTCAGTCGGGTCCGACTCTGCGTGACCCCATAGACGTCAGCCCACCAGGCTCTCCTGCCCCTGGGATTCTCCAGGCAAGAAAACTGGAGTGGGTTGCCATTTCCTTCTCCAATGCATGAAAGCGAAAAGTGAAAGTGAAGTCGCTCAGTCGTGTCTGACACTTAGCGACCCCATGGACTGCAGCCCACCAGGCTCCTCCATCCATGGGATTTTCCAGGCAAGAGTACTGGAGTGGGGTGCCATTGCCTTCTCCGTACTACAGAGCAACAAGATTCAAATCTCTGTAACACTCTTGCAGAGGCAGATGAACAGATCGAGGTTAGAGAATGGGAAGCCCAGAAGCAAAGCAGGGCATACAGTGTGGACACCTGATTCAGGCAGTGGGAGAAAAAGGCATCTTTTCAATAAATGACACCAGAAGTGACTATTCACAGAAGGAAAAAAATGAAATTGGGTCATACCTCACCATACATAAAAATCAGTGCCAGATGTATTACTGATCTAAATATAAGATGTAAATTCATAAGCATTTCAGAAGATAAAGCAGGAATCTACCCTAATGACCTCAGAGTAAGTATTCATAAGACATAAAAGAAATCGATTACAAACAAAAAGACTAATAAACTGACCATATTAAAATCAGGAACTCCTGTTCATCAAAAGACACGGCTTATAAACTCAGTGAAAACACACAATCTACAGAGTTTGAGAAATACTTACAATAGACGAAACAAAAAACTTATATCTGAAATAGTTAAAGAATTTCTACAAATCAGTAAGAAAAAGTCGGACCACCTAACAGAAAAATGGGCAGAAAACTTGAACACATATATCACAAAATTCAAATGGCCAATCAGTAAAGGAAAAGATGTTCAAATTCCTTAATAGTAAAGGAAAGACAAAGTAAACCACAATAAGCGCTGGTACACATTTAGAAGTCTGACAAGACTAGGCGACGGAGAAATGAACACTATGGGAACTCTCGCGTGCTGCTGGGAGGAGTGTACACTAGAGCAACCACTTCGGAAGACAGACTGGATTAATCTACCGATGTTTCAGCTATGTTACATGACCCAGCAATTCGCTCCTAGGACAGAATGCTCCATCATGGCCTAAGGAAACTTAGGCACTGGCACCACTACAGCACATAGAAAAATGTTCAGAGCAGCACAGCAGCCTAAACCTGGAAATAAGCATGAATAGCCATCAAATAACATGATGGGTAATTGTGGTATGACCACATAATGGATATTATGGGCTGAACTGTGTCCCCGCTAAATTCTTAAGTTGAAACTCTAGGCTCCAATGCAGTTGGTAGCATTCCACACACAGCAGGCGGATGTTAGTGAATGAACATCACTTTGCTCTTTCAGTCCCAGTACTAGAACATCACCGTGTTTGTAAATCAGAATGTTTTACTGTGGCCTGTCCTACTGAGTTTAACCTAACGTGTTCTTCCACAGAAATAAAACTCCCAACAGCCAACTTCAAGGAACTCTGGGGCCTGAGCCCACTCCTACGTGAAGGCCTTGTAGGACAAGCTCGGTAGGCAGCATGCTCCTCTCCCCCAGTGACCATGACACGGGGAAAGTAACTTCTGACACTGGTTCTATCCATGATTTGTTAGAGAGTCTAAGTAGGATTTATCACCTCTATAAAACTGAATCAATGATACTTAATAACGTTGTGAAAGGATTTAATGAGGGGTTAATGTGGTAACAATAGCATAAAGAATTGTCAACGCTACACGACCAAGTTAGTACACATTTGAAATTTAAATAAACACTGTCAGATGGATCACACACTTGTAGTAACAATTTTTCCCGAGTACCTGAGGCCGTCCAGCACGGTGGGTAACCAGCATGTGCTCCGGGGCCGGGCACACATCCAGCTCTGCTGCCCTGGGAGGACACCTAACCCTCAGGGCTTCAGGCTCTCACGAGGGAAGATGAGAAGAGAATCGACCTCACGAGCCCTGCGCCATGAGCTAACACCTGAAAGGCGCAGCCCACAGGCAGCCCGCAGTAAGTGGTCACTGTCCCACCACCCCCAGTCAGTCAACAAACAGGACTAGAGGAAGACAGAGAGAGCCAGAGCCCTTCTATAAAGGACCAACTGGGAGATGGACAACATAGAGGAAATGGCCAAGGGAGTGGAGCCCACACAGGGAGACAGGCCAGGGCAAAGAAGACCTCAGAGAACTGGTGTGTTTTCATTGACTCAGAAAAACCAATAAAATTTAAATAGAAAGGAAGAGAGAAAATACCCTGGGAAATGAGAGCATTGTAAACCGTGACATGAGAGTAGGAAGAAGCATGCATGAAAAAAAATCTAAGTAGAGAAGTACAACAGAATACTAAGAAATGCAAACAGACACAAGAAAGATAAGGTACTGAAAAGAGAGCTTAAAAGAAGTACTCTAACCCTGATGTGATAGGAAATAAGAATCATTTGGAGTCTAAGAGACTCTGTGATGCCCTGGTGCTTTAGGGAGGTGAGTCTAAAAGCAAAGCATAACTAAATGAAGGTGCTGGAGAAAGGCGGTCGTCAGGCTGACAGGACGTTGCTGCCGTCATTCAGACGCATCAAGTATTCAGTGAGCGGCCAAGCTCCACCCGAGCCTGTTACCTGACTTCCACGGCAGACGGTAGTCACCAAGATGGTGTGACAGCCTCTCATCCACATGCACTTCTACAACGTGGTGTCCATCCCCACCCACTGGTGGTCTCATTCCCCTCCACCTGAAAATGGGTGGGCTTGTAAACGCTTCTACCCAGGGTACCAAGAGATGACACTACCTGACCTCCACGGCCAGCTCAAAAAAACCTTACCGTCTACCTTTTCCAGTGGAACAATCACACCTGAGGCCCTGAGCTACCATGTATGCAATGTGATCAGCTGAGGCCGCCATGCCTGAACAAGCCCAGGCCACGTGGAATAACCCCAAGTAACACACAGAGGTGCTCCACCTGAGGCCCCAGGCCTCTGCCCCAGGTGGAGACACTCCAGATAAGTCAGGCTTCAGTGTGGAGTCACCTCCTCTGCTGACCTTCCAGCTGTGACCCCAGACATGAGGGGACACACACACAGCATCCCTGCAGTGCCCTATCCAAATTCCTGATCCACAGACTCTGTGAGTAAAACACGACTGTTTGCAATGGCAAGAGTAACCCATCCACTGTCTTTCCTTGCCATCAAGTTCTAATTGCCTCTCAATCTAAAATAAATCTGCATATTTCTTTATGTAAATTACATAACTTACAATATGCCTTTTTGGGTGGCTTTTCTTGTTTTATCTATTTTCATTCCTGTACTTCTTGCTTTTTCCAACTAAAAACGTCTTTTCATGGCATAGATTTTGTTCATAAAATGTCCTTCAATTTTTTTTAACTTTCTAAATCTACTTTTCTTTCCATTCCTTTTACTCTAGATTTCTAAACCGTTCTTTCAGGCCTGTTATCTTCCCACATTTCTTTATAGTTTTGTCTCTTCCACACCCTTTACCCATCAGATTCTTCAACACCCTTCTATTCCACCAGATTATCCCACAATAGCTGTCTACTCATTTTCAAGCAGCCATGCCTCTGTTTCCATCCTTCTCTATGGAAATTCAGTGAAAAATGCAACTTCCTCCATGAAGTCTCCCCTCAGCACCTGGGTCAGAATTTACTATTCTTCGTTTCCATCCCAAAAGACTATGGGCAACCCCAATATCACTGGTTGCTCCCTGGTCTCACTGCAGTTAAACTGGGTAGGTGTATGGCTCCCTTCCAACCATACAGGAACTCTCTAAAGACAAGGGTCACACATCTTAATATTGACACAATACCTAATAATAAATGTCCTTTAAATAGCAAAGAGCTAAATAAACACCTGTGAAATTAATTAACACAGATGAAAGAAGTTAGAAATAGTGGAGTTCTGATTATGATTATTTGTTTGGGAGCCCTTTAGGAGAAAGCAATTTCTCCAGTTCTATGGTCACGAGGTACACACGTTCAGACTAGTAATAAGCAAAGAGTAGCACCTAAAAGTCATTACTCACGATGGACATAACCTTTTCATACAGGAAAATAAGTTTAGAAAAAAAATCTCAACAGTCAGCCATGGCTATGTCCTCCAATATTTCAAAGAAAGCTTAATCTCTGCCTTTGTACCATCAACTCGTATCTTTCCCCCCAAGCTAAGCTTTCCTCAGCAGTTTATAAAATTCTGTCATCAATTATCTTTCTAATTACGTATTTTCTCTCACACAGGAGTACTGGGTAAGTACAACAAGGAGCTAAGACAACAGAGAGCACAGTATAAGCACACAAATATCAGCTATTATTACACCTGGGTCTGGGACCTCGGGAACACTGGTCAGCTGTGAAGTGGGATCAACATTTCCTACCTAACAGGAAATGTTGTAGTATTAGTAATGTATTAGTATTAAATAAAATAAAGCATGTTTCATAGGGGAAAAAAACAACACCGCCCTGAATGTAAGAAACTTCACTGTAGCCTCTGTCTCCATAAATAGCAAATTGGTTATTTATAAACTTCTATAAGCAGAATGACTTAGAGAAAGAGAGAAAAGTAACAAGGAATAAAAGAAAGATCAAAATAGAGTAGAAGGAAGGCATCATACCTGTTGGTAGAGGTATATATATCCTTTTTTCTAATCTCCTCCGCAATGCTTCATCAATGTCCCAGGGGAAATTAGTGGCAGCCAATACCATGACCATTTTGGAAGGATCATCATTCTCCAGAGCTCCTCCTACTCCTATGGACAACAAGGGTAAAGAAGAGCATTTTTCTTACAGTCCCTTATTCTTTCATTCAACCAGTACTTCTAAGCATCAGCTATAGGCTTGGTGGGAGGCTCAGTGACAAACATGATGTGGTCCTTCTCACCTGTGTGGTGTCAGAAACCAGACAGATCCACAGAGAAGACAAAGAGGTAGAAGAATTCCCACAGTCTATCGTAGAAGTCTAATCCGGTAAGAAAATCTAATTATTTTCTGTAATCTTTTTTGTGTGTTTTTCCTCTGCAAAGAGGAGGCAAGGGAGATTATGCTGTTTTACTACTTTATTTTTTTTAAATCATGAATTTTTTAGTTATTACTCTGTTTTTCTCGAAGAAAGGAGAACAGAATAGGTTCACATTTATTTAACACTAGCATGCAATCAAAACACAATAATAATTTTGAGAGACATTATACTGCAATAATTTTGTCCTTCTAATATATGTGACTGAGAAAAAAAATAAACAAGAAATTTCAGAATGAATCTAACAATTAATTGCTACTGAAAATAACCATTTCTTTTTACACAAAACCAAATATATGTACACACGGTCTATCTTCTCAGAATTAAAATTTTAGAACAAAAAACCAGGTTTACAGAATGGAAACTCTGGAGAATAAACAAAAAAAAATTATCAAAAACTCACAAACTTTATCGATATGAATTTTGAGTCTGATATAACAAAGTAGTAGATTTAAAACAACTTAATTCAATGGTATTTTCTTAATAAATTACTAAACTCTTATTTTAATCATTATTATAAAGAATTAAGCTGTCCAACTAATGGTCACAAATACCCAACAATAAAATTCAGCTACTAAGTTTGTATTTGGTGATGTTTTTAAATGTTTTATGTGTTTTCCTCCACATTCCTCCTTGCACAAAAAACACAACACAGACATTCCTTTCTTTTATACTTCAACAGAAGCAAAAATGGTAAACTCACTGAGGGAAGGGCCTCCTAGTACTGAATTATTTTATATCTCTTACAGTGCCTGGCAATCAGAGTCACATATCTCTAAAGAGCAGCTCTGGGCCCATTACTCTCTTTCTCCAATGGCTCCCCAAAGCCTTTCCTTCTTAATCTGAATAACTTCTACCAATACTTCAAAGCCCCTTGGCTATTCCCTTCTATGATTCCCTTCGTCCAGGTGGTACCCCTCCTACTGTGTTTTCACTACACTCAGAGTTTAGTTCTACTACAGTACTAGTGATATATTGCAATTGTCTATGAAGTGCCTGCTTCTCAACTAGAACAGTGGTTCTCAAACTTTTTGGTCCCAGAATCCTTTTTACACCTTTAAAAGATTACTAAGCTTCAAAGAGTTTTTGTATGTGTGAAGTATATCAATATTCAACACTTATTATTAAAAACTAATACTGAAACTTAAATATTAATTCATTTTAACAATAAAAAAGACATTATTAACATAGTTAACATAGTTTATGAAAAATAACTGTTTTTTAAAACCAAAAAGAATTAGTAAGAAGGCTGGCTTTTTTTTTTTGCATTTCTGCAAATCTCTCTAATGTTTGACTCAACAGAGAAGAGGTGGATTCTCATATCTGGTTCAGCCTTTCACCTACTGTGATATTGTACATGTCTTATACCCTCTGAAAGTCTCCACTGTTTTACTTACAAGAGAATGAGAGTGAAAAAAGTAAGCAACATCTTGATACTATTATGAAAATAGTTCAGCATTTGCACACCTTTTAGGAGTTTTAAAGAACTCTGGGACCCTGGACCACATCTCTAAACAGTAAGCCCCTTGAAGGCCATGACGTTCCTTTTCTTTGTAACCTCAGAACCTGAAACGGTACAAGTATGCAGCAGACACCTTCTGAATGCATGAAGAAATGAACAACTGGGTGGATGAACAAATGACTACAAATAAACTCCAGGGCCTTCTGGTCCATTCACTGAGTATTTCCAAAATATCAATCTACACAAAATTCAAAAAGGGCACTAGAATAGTTTTGAGGCATTAATTATCAATTACCATCCATTTGAATGAGCAGCTCAGACTTGACTCTGCGACTTGCCTCATGTTCATCAGAGGTTCCTCTTCGACTGCAGATAGAATCTATCTCATCGATGAAGATCGTGGTGGGGGCATAAAACCTAGCCTTTGTGAAAATATTTGAAAGAAATCATTTAATGATCTCATAAAATAAACTGAATTTCTAAAATGCCATTTTCCTCCATCTAAAACAAAAGTAAAAAAGAGCAGAAATTTCTCACTGCTTTAATGCCACTCTTTGGTTACTGATATGTTAATCATATCAGGAAAAGGAAAATCCTAAAAATAAAAGATAAGTTATACGGTTGGTGAAGTCAGGTGACAGATACACGAGGATTCACGGTCCTATCTTTCTACTTCTGTGTTTGAAAACTTCCATAATACAAAACGCTCCTAAAGATAAATCATCAACGTATCCTCAAATATACATTCCTAAGTAACTATTGGAAATGTTTATGAAAAAGGAACAAACTTTAATGATAGATCAATTCCTAACTGGTTTTCAAAATATATATTAAAATATACTTCTGCTCAATTGGCTCATTAGAGAGCCAGAAATATCTTCCAAACTATACACATCTCCCAAGTCTCTTCTACCCTCCCTGGATGGGATACCATGAGGCTTCAACCTCAGAGAGGAATGCAAGCTGAAGACACAAGAGCCACTCCACAAAACTCACCACCTCATGTCTTACTAGTGTTAAGAACTCTGAAACAACTACACTTGACCTTATTTTAAAAAGATACCTAGGTGAATGGATCTAGGTTACAGGGATACCATGTGCCTATACAAATGGGACTCTGAAACTCAAACATATCATCACTCACCATTTCAAACAATAGACGAACCAGCTTCTCAGATTCGCCTCTATATTTAGACGTCAGTGTGGAAGAGGAGACGTTAAAGAAGGTTGTGCCGCACTCGGTGGCCACGGCTTTAGCCAGCATGGTCTTACCAGTGCCTGGGGGCCCAACCATCAGCACTCCCTGAAATTTCAAAAGATGTATTAAGTGATTTATCAGATTAAAATACTTTCTTATAAAATATCATCAACTAATAATGTACACGAAACTCTTCCCATCAAAAGAGAAGTTTAACTGTCACAGTAAAATTATGGTGCACTTGACACGTTTCATTTTATCCACAGGAAAAACTAAAACGACGAATTACTTCACAGAATGTCTCAAAGGTATCAGAGGTACTCAGAGCTGGGCTAACAATGGGCCCAGACAACAAGGAATTGCCTGGGACATCTGGAGAGGCCCTGGCAGAAGACAAACATGGATGGTCTTGGGCACAGCTTAAGACTGACTGCTCTGTTTAAGCAATGAAAATAGATGACATTTTCTACCACATGGAGCAGAATTATATATCCTTTGCCCTCCTTAGGCACAAAACCTATCCTCCACAACACACAATATATAATTTAAATCAGAAATAAAGATTCATTTATCAGCTTATAAAGTAGCTAAAATCTAGTGGTGATTCTAACAATCAAATTAGCTAGCATTTTAACTGTGCTCAACAGTTAATAGTTTACATAAAACATTGTTAGTAATGAAAAAGCCAAATATAACATACACTAAAATCTAAATTTTAGTTATTTCTCACCTTTGAAAGCAAATAAACAGAAGTATTCCATAAAAATAAATTAAGGAGTACAAATTATCCAAGAACACTAATCTTCCAGTCCTTTAGACTAGAAGATTTTTAAATCCTTACCATTTTCTTCTAACACTTTCAGTGAGAGTTCAGATATATACTTAACACTACATTTTTTTGGCATAATAGTTGGTGATCTTAAGATGAATTCTGAGCCATTTGTTAATAAGCTTTGGAGGAGTTAAACTTTGAAAACTATGTGCATAGGAAAGTTTCATAAACTCTAAATTTAGAAACTGTCCAAACCTGCTTCTAGCTATGGAAGTTTAATACCCAGGACAATGAGGGATTTAAAACACTAGTTTTATAAAAAAAATTTTTTTTTTGCTTTGCAAGAAACCTTTAACTATACGTGAGACTAATATTTCAAAAACTGTAAAGACAACTAATAGTATAGGCACAGCTACAAAAAAGGCCCTGTTTCTCTTTCCACTGTCCTCTTAATGCCCTCTCAGTTCTCATAATGTCATTAACAAGGCCATGACCAGATGATTTCCAGTGTCAGCATCTGTGCACAAACATAGCTCACAGATACAGGACAGCATTCAAACATGTCACCTCCTCGTGACGTTACTCCATCAACTGTATCCTCTCTTTCCTGTATCTCCTCTCCTGTTTATTTGAAAAATGAAATCCTTCACTTGACCCTACAAATCCTCTAATGACTATCTACCTCTCCCTCTCCCTCTTTCCTGACCAAGCTTCTTAAAGAAATGTTTTATGCTTACTGTTTCTTCATGAGCTACAGTCTGACTTCTGCCTCCACTGCTTTACTAAAAATATCTGACTAACCCAATGGTCACTTTTTAACTCACAGCTTCTCTTCTCCCTCTGACCTTTGATGCCAATACCCATTCATTCCCTTCTCCCTGAAACTATTCCTCACCAGGCTGGTTCTAGGACACAGGACTTGTCATGGCTAGGGAGGATACACCTACCACTCCAGGTGTTTTAAAACCCCTTTAAATACCTATTTTATGAAGGCCTTATTATTTCTTTTAAACATTATTTTTAAAGTTATTATATAGGGGGAAATTTATGGCACTATGTTCCCTAAATTAGTGATATCTGTAACAAATAGATATCTATCTATATCTAAAACAAATAGATATCTATAACAAATAGATATTACAAGCACAAGCTGGAATCAAGATCGCCAGGAGAAATATCAATAATCTCGGATATGTAGATGACACCATCCTATGGCAGGAAGTGAAAAAGAACTAAACAGCCTCTTGAGGAAAGTGAAAGAGGAGAGTGAAAAAGTTGGCTTAAAGCTCAACATTCAGAAAACTAAGATCATGGCATCCAGTCCCATCACTTCATGGCAAATAGATGGGGAAACAGTGGCTGACTTTATTTTTTTGAGCTCCAAAATCACTGCAGATGGTGACTGTAGCCATGAAATTAAAAGACGCTTACTCCTTGGAAGGAAAGTTATGACTAAGCTAGACAGCATATTAAAAACAGAGACACTACTTTGCCAACAAAGGTCTGTCTAGTCAAATCTCTGGGATTTCCAGTAGTATGGATGTGAGGGTTGGACTATAAAGAAAGCCAAGCACCTTGAACTGTGATGTTGGAGAAGATTTTTGAAAGTCCCTTGGACTGCAAGGAACCCAACCAGTCCATCCTAAAGGAGATAAGTTCTGAATATTCAACGGAAGGACTGATGTTGAACCTGAAACTCCAATACTTTGGCCACCTGATGCGAAGAGCTAACTCACTGGAAAAGACCCTGATGCTGGGAAAGACTGAAGGCAGGAGGAGAAGGGGACGACTGAGGATGAGATGGTTGGATGGCATCACCAACTCAACGGACATGAGTTTGAGTAAACTCCGGGAGCTGGCGATGGAGAGGGAGGCCTGGCGTGCTGCAATCCAAGGGGTTGCAAAGAGTCGGACGCGACTGAGCGACTGAACTGAACTGATAACAGTCTATAGAAGCTTTTAAGTTGTGAGAAGCAATCAAAATGCCATGATATAAACACAATTTCTCCTCCTTTCTCCTTTTGGGCACAAACAAGGAGGAGGTATTGAGAACATAAAAGACCTTCCAGCTAATCTAGAAGGGGCAAAGTAAGATCATGCTTTTATTTCATTCTGCCAGTCAGAGCAAAGCAAGACTCTGCCTATGGCTAAGACCAAAAACAGTTCAGGCAGCAGCTGTTGGAAGGGCTTTTTTAATACACTGGAATGAAAGCACTGAACTTGGGAGGCGCAAGTCCTGGGCAGGCTTTAGACTACAAAGCACAGGGCAAGTTAGAAAGATCTAAACATTCTCATTACCTCAGAGAATTTATACCTGGCCTAGATGAAGTGATCAAAATAATAAATTACTGAGAAACAGGCCAGCTTTTAAAAAGATATTTATTTGACTAAACACTTATTCTATGATTATGTACTATTACTATTTAATTTGCTTGCTAACTTTCCATTACAGAAACAGACACCTGGAAAATTCTTAAATCTCATCTCCAGCTCAGCACCCCTGAGGGAAGTGACTTTAAAGATGACAGCATCAACACTCCCAACCCCTCTTCTGCCAGGCAGAGGCAGCATCTCAACCACAGATCCTTACAGGTTCCTGAGGTACACACCAGCCTCCCCCAACCTTTACAGACCATGTTAATAAATGCATAAGGAAACTACAACACTGGCTTTCTTTATCATGCAAGCTGCAGTTTTATGCCTATATTATTTTAATAAATTCTCACCTTCCACGGCCTTCTAATCCCTTTGAAAAAGTCTGGCATCCACATGGGAAGGACGACAGCTTCCCTCAGCAACTTCTTAGCTTCTTCCAGATCTGCTATGTCATCCCTTTGGAAGAACAGTCACGTTTCATGCTTATTCAGGGTCACCTTTGATTTATGGTCATTAGCAGCTCTTTGAATTGCTTTTCACTTAGGAAATTATTCTTATAGGAAGAACAGTATTCTAATTTTTACTGTATAAAATCATCAGTGAAAACATACTACAGTTATAAATCAGGACAATATTCAATTAACAACCTTTGTTGGTTACGTAAACATCGAATTAACATGAAAATGTCTTGGCTGTATTCTGAAAGAACAATTGTTCTGCCAAGTCTGCACACTCATATTATGGGTGAAATCATAATCAGGAGGTGAATGGATAGCAAGACAAGACACACCAAGCCAACCTACAGCCTTCTCCGCAGCTGTGATTCAAGAACGTAACAGACTCACCAGTGAACACTTGGGTTTCTGGAGACGATGTCTCTCTCAAGGGCTTCCACCAGGTCCTTATCATATGCAGCACCATCAAATTTTGGAATTTCACCATCACTTGTACCATCTTGCATATTTTTCCTTCCCTGGGGACAGGTATAAAAAAAAATATCAATAACAAGATAGTTTTAATTAACATCATTAAGCCTTCAAAATACTGTAGTGGAACTATTTTAAATGGCTTATTTTTTTAAAAAATAGTGTTTTCTAATTACCCCCAAGGCCATCCTCCCCTTTTTAATTCATCAGCAATAGATGAACTGGCCAACCTTAGGAGACACTTCAAATTTACATTCTTCAGGGGACAGGTGCACATTAAGACTAAACGAGCTTGATATCTCTAAATTTGGGGTTGCTAGGGTTTTCTGCCACTACTAGAAAATATTTCAAGCATTAATACAGAGGAAGAAAAAAAACCAACTAACTGAAAACCTACTGCACAGCAAGAAATCTCAAATATATTATCTCATTTAATACAAAAACCCTAAAGGTAAAGTTGTATTATTACCCTGTTTTTACAGATAAGGAACTGGGGCTCAGGAAGTTAATTAAGTTCACAATTACTAAACGTCTGAGTATAGATTTTAACTCAGATCTTCCTGATACCCCAAACTCATGCTTTTTCACAACATTAGACTACCTCATGCCTGCCTGGGTCATTTTAAAGCTTAAAAGCAGGTTAAAGGGGCAGGAGTTAGAAGCAACAGTTAGAACTAGACATGGAACAACAGACTGGTTCCAAATAGGAAAAGGAGTACATCAAGGCTGTATATTGTCACCCTGCTTATTTAACTTATATGCAGAGTACATCATGAGAAACTCTGGACTGGAAGAAGCACAAGCTGGAACCAAGACTGCCAGGAGAAATATCAATAACCTTGGCAGAAAGTGAAGAGGAACTACAAAGCCTCTTGATGAAAGTGAAAGTGGAAGAGTGAAAAAGTTGGCTTAAAGCTCAACATTCAGAAAACGAAGATTATGGCATCCGGTCCCATCACTTCATGGCAAATAGATGGGGAAACAGTGTAGGACTTTATTTTTTGGGGCTCCAAAATCACTGCAGATGGTGACTGCAGCCATGAAATTAAAAGACACTTACTCCTTGGAAGGAAAGTTATGACCAACCTAGATAGCATATTCAAAAGCAGAGACATTACTTTGCCAACAAAGGTCCGTATAGTCAAGGCTATGGTTTTTCCTGTGGTCATGTATGGATGTGAGAGTTGGACTGTGAAGAAGGCTGAGCACTGAAGAATTGATACTTTTGAACTGTGGTGTTGGAGAAGACTCTTGAGAGTCCCTTGGACTGCAAGGAGATCCAACCAGTCCATTTGGACTGGAAGGACTGATGCTAAAGCTGAAACTCCATTACTTTGGCCACCTCATGCGAAGAGTTGACTCACTGGAAAAAGACTCTGCTGCTGGGAGGGATTGGGGGCAGGAGGAGAAGGGGACGACAGAGGATGAGATGGCTGGATGGCATCACTGACTCGATGGACGTGAGTCTGAGTGAACTCCGGGAGTTGGTGATGGACAGGGAGGCCTGGCGTGCTGCGATTCATGGTGTCACAAAGAGTCGGACACGACTAAGCAACTGAACTGAACTGAAAGGGGCAGGAAGGGATCAATTAGGAAGATGTGGTTAACATATACACACTACTGTATATAAAATAGGTAACCAACAAGGACCTACTAGCACAGAGAACAATACTCATTATTTTGTAGTAATCTATAAGGAAAAAGAATCTGAAAAACAATATATATATATCAGATCAGATCAGATCAGATCAGTCGCGTCCGACTCTTTGCGACCCCATGAACCGCAGCACGCCAGGCCTCCCTGTTCATCACCAGCTCCCGGAGGTCACTCAGACTCGCATCCATCGAGTCAGTGATGCCATCCAGCCATCTCATCCTCTGTCGTCCCCTTCTCCTCCTGCCCTCAATCCCTCCCAGCATCAGAGTCTTCTCCAATGAGTCAACTCTTCGCATGAGGTGGCCAAAATACTGGAGTTTCAGCTTTAGCATCATTCCTTCTAAAGAAATTCCAGGATTGATCTCCTTCAGAATGGACTGGTTGGATCTTCTTGCAGTCCAAGGGACTCTCAAGAGTCTTCTCCAACACCACAGTTCAAAAGCATCAATTCTTCGGCACTCAGCCTTCTTCACAGTCCAGCTCTCACATCCATACATGACCACAGGAGAGACCATAGCCTTGACTAGGCGAACCTTTGTTGGTAAAGTAATGTCTCTGCTTTTGAATATGCTATCTAGGTTGGTCATAACTTTCCTTCCAAGGAGTAAGCGTCTTTTAATTTCATGGCTGCAGTCACCATCTGCAGTGATTTTGGAGCCCAGAAAATGAAAGTCTGACACTGTTTCCACTGTTTCCCCATCTATTTCCCATGCAGTGATGGGACCAGATGCCATGATCTTCGTTTTCTGAATGTTGAGCTTTAAGCCAACCTTTTCACTCTCCACTTTCACTCTCATCAAGAGGCTTTTTAGCCCCTCTTCACTTTCTGCCATAAGAGTGGTGTCATCTGCATATCTGAGGTTATTGATATTTCTCCCGGCAATCTTGATTCCAACTTGTGTTTCTTCCAGTCCAGCATTTCTCATGATGTACTCTGCATATAAGTTAAATAAACATGGTGACAATATGCAGCCTTGACGTACTCCTTTTCCTATTTGGAACCAGTCTGTTGTTCCATGACCAGTTCTAACTGTTGCTTCCTGACCTGCATACAGATTTCTTAAGAGGCAGATCAGGTGGTCTGGTATTCCCATCTCTTTAAGAATTTTCCATAGTTTATTGTGATCCACACAGTCAAAGGCTTTGGCATAGTCAATAAAGCAGAAATAGATGTTTTTCTGGAACTCTCTTGCTTTTTCCATGATCCAGCGGATGTTGGCAATTTGATCTCTGGTTCCTCTGCCTTTTCTAAAACCAGCTTGAACATCAGGAAGTTCACGGTTCACATATTGCTGAAGCCTGGCTTGGAGAACCTTGAGCATTACTTTACTAGCGTGTGAGATGAGTGCAATTGTTCGGTAGTTTGAGCACTCCTTGGCATTGCCTTTCTTTGGGATTGGGATGAAAACTGACCTTTTCCAATCTTGTGGCCACTGCTGAGTTTTCCAAATTTGCTGGCATATTGAGTGTAGCACTTTCACAGCATCATCATTCAGGACTTGGAATAGCTCCACTGGAATTCCATCACCTCCACTAGCTTTGTTCGTAGTGATGCTTTCTAAGGCCCATTTGACTTCACATTCCAAGATGTCTGGCTCTAGGTCAGTGATCACATCATCATGATTATCTGGGTCTTGAAGCTCTTTTTTGTACAGTTCTTCTGTGTATTCTTGCCACCTCTTCTTAATATCTTCTGCTTCTGTTAGGTCCACACCATCTCTGTCCTTTATCGTGCCCATCTTTGCATGAAATGTTCCTTTGGTATCTCTAATTTTCTTGAAGAGATCCCTAGTCTTTCCCATTCTGTTGTTTTCCTCTATTTCTTTGCATTGATCACTGAAGAAGGCTTTCTTATTTCTTATCTCTTCTTGCTATTCTTTGGAACTCTGCATTTAGATATTTATATCTTTCCTTTTCTCCTTAGCTTTTCGCTTCTCTTCTTTTCACAGCTATTTGTAAGGCCTCCCCAGACAGCCATTTTGCTTTTTTGCATTTCTTTTCCATGGGGATGGTCTTGATCCCTGTCTCCTGTACAATGTCACGAACCTCATTCCATAGTTCATCAGGCACTCTATCTATCAGATCTAGGCCCTTAAATCTATTTCTCACTTCCACTGTATAATCATAAGGGATTTGATTTAGGTCATACCTGAATGGTCTAGTAGTTTTCTCTACTTTCTTCAATTTCAGTTTGAATTTGGCAATAAGGAGTTCATGGTCCGAGCCACAGTCAGCTCCTGGTCTTGTTTTTGCTGATTGTATAGAGCTTCTCCATCTTTGGCTGCAAAGAATATAATCGATCTGATTTCGGTGTTGACCATCTGGTGATGTCCATGTATAGAGTCTTCTCTTGTGTTGTTGGAAGAGGGTATTTGCTATGACCAGTGCATTTTCTTGGCAAAACTCTATTAGTCTTTGCCCTGCTTCATTCCGTATTCCAAGGCCAAATTTGCCTGTTACTCCAGGTGTTTCTTGACTTCCTACTTTTGCATTCCAGTCCCCTATAATGAAAAGGACATCTTTTTTGGGTGTTAGTTCTAAAAGGTCTTGTAGGTCTTCATAGAACCTTTCAACTTCAGCTTCTTCGGCGTTACTGGTTGGGGCATAGATTTGGATTACTGTGACATTGAATGGTTTGCCTTGGAAACGAACAGAAATCATTCTGTCATTTTTGAGATTGCATCCAAGTACTGCATTTCGGACTCTTTTGTTGACCATGATGGCCACTCCATTTCTTCTGAGGGATTCCTGCCCACAGTAGTAGATATAATGGTCATCCGAGTTAAATTCACCCATTCAGATCCTTAGGAGGATGTAATAGTTCTCCCATATGTAACCTAGTCTTTTTTTTTTTTTTAATAAAATATATTTGATATATAATGTTGTGTTTCAGGTGTATGAAGCAGTGATTTGAGTATAGATATATTTATATATATATATATATAAGCGCGCCGGGCGCGCCATTTAAGAGCGACCTCGCCTGCCCGCGACCGGCGCGCCATATATATATATAAATATATCTATACTCAAATCACTGCTTCATACACCTGAAACACAACATTATATATCAAATATATTTTATTAAAAAAAAAAAGACTAGGTTACATATGGGAGAACTATTACATCCTCCTAAGGATCTGAGAAACACTGGGCTGGAAGAAGCACAAGCTGGAATCAAGATTGCTGGGAGAAATATCAAAAACCTCAGATATGCAGATGACACCACCCTTATGGCAGAAAGTGAAGAGGAACTACAAAGCCTCTTGATGAAAGTGAAAGAGGAGAGTGAAAAAGTTGGCTTAAAGTTCAACATTCAAAAAAGAACATCATGGCATCTGGTCCCATCACTTCATGGGAAATAGATGGGGAAACAGTGTCAGACTTTATTTTGGGGCCTCCAAAATCACTGCAGATGGTGACTGCAGCCATGAAATTAAAAGATGCTTACTCCTTGGAAGAAAAGTTATGACCCACCTAGACAGCATATTGAAAAGCAGAGACATTACTTTGCCAACAAAGGTCCATCTAGTCAAGGCTATGGTTTTTCCAGTGGTCATGTATGGATATGAGAGTTGGACTGTGAAGAAGGCTGAGCACTGAAGAATTGATGCTTTTGAACTGTGGTGTTGGAGAAGACTCTTGAGTGTCCCTTGGACTGCAAGGAGATCCAACCAGTCCATTCTAAAGGAGGTCAGCCCTGGGTGTTCTTTGGAAGGAATGATGCTAAAGCTGAAACTCCAGTACTTTGGCCACCTCATGCGAAGAGTTGACTCATTGGAATAGACTCTGCTGCTGGGAGAGATTGGGGGCAGGAGGAAAAGGGGATGACAGAGGATGAGATGGCTGGATGGCATCACTAACTTGATGGATAGGAGTTTGAGTGAACTCCAGGAGATGGTGATGGACAGGGAAGCCTGGCTGGCGTGCTGCAATTCATGGGGTTGCAAAGAGTCGGACACGACTGAGTGACTGAACTGAACTGAACTGAACTGAAGGATCTAAGAGGCTGCAGATGAGGAAAGACTTGGGACGCTGAACCGCAGCTTACAGAGCTTTTTCCCACTCAGTGTAAGTCCCTGCTCAGGGTTTCTTCCTAGTATCGTCCTTGGACCACATCATAAAGTCATTACAATGACAAAGATACAAGGACCTTTTAAAATAGTATCATTAGGGTCATTAAAGCAATATACTTTACCCCAAACTCTTTATTTAATAACACACTAGCTTGAAAAAGAAAAAAAAAAGAATTACATGCTATGGTTTCTGTGGGGTTCTGCCAACATTTACTCAGCTCTGAAGAGCTTTAAATGAGACGTGCTCAGCTGCCAGAGACAGTTCAACCACTAGAACTACTTTGGCAGACGGAGCCAAGCACCTCCCCGGAGCTTCAGCCCCACAGTTACTGTTAAGGCAAAAATGAAGGAAAAATGGTCCAAACACTAATCAATTTCCTGAGCTTCAATCTGAAGAGAGAGAACAGGATGAACCTCGCCTACCTACCATACTCCATCTGAGATAAACCATAAACTAGATCCTAAGTGCAGAGAGAACTAAATGGCTCCCTATGGGCAGATGCTCCAGTTCTTTAAGTCACTGGGTAAATGACTCAACAGTACTCTGGTAACTTGACTCCAAAATGAATAATTTACTGTCTCTGGTTAGCATCGTATGAAACTGAATTTTTAGGAAGATTCTTGTACTTCAGATGACAGATCCCAATACTGACACTTAAAAGGAGTAAATTTCTGGCGTGCCTACATAACAAAGATAACGTCAACAAACTTAAAATTAGCTCAGCCTAGAATCATATTTTATAATAAAGATGGGCCAAGGCTAGTCACACTCAAACATATCACTGCAACACTCTGTAAATTTTTTTAAAACTCTGTAAATGTTTTTAAAACTCTTCTAAAACCAAATCAACCAGAGAATGCAACAGAAACTGATATATCTGGGATTTAACAAGCTTGGATATGACATTGTAATTTGAGACTTACCAAAAAAAAAAAAGTTAAAAAATATAGGCAGAACGTCATTTTAATATGAATATCCAAGTGGTAGGGAGCATTTAATAAACACTATCAAGGGAAAGTAAAAGGTGTACACTTGTCTGGAAGCAACAGGAATCATAGGATTTTAAGAAAAATAAATATATGACTATCTATGTCCAAGACATTCTACTGTGCCTTCAGTGTAAGATCAGTGTGTGAAAATAAGATTATCTGCTAGATCACTGGCAGAAAGTTAACAAGTAAACGCCAAACACACATAAACTGTGAAGTGCTATGAAATACACAAGTGGTCAGTATAGTTAAAAGGCACTGAGCAAAAAGAATAGGCTGAAGGGGGACTCCCCTGGCAGTCCACTAGTTAAGACTCCTAGATTCCACTGAAGGAGGCACAGGTTTGATCCGTGGTTGGGAAACCAAGATCCTGAATGCTGTGCGGTGTGGCCAAAAAAATAAAAATAAATTATTTTTTAAAAATAAGAATAGGTTGGAAAGATGGTCAGAAGTCAGCACACTGGGCCCTCTAGGCCATGGGGAGGTGTTTAGGTTTTATTCTAAGTAAATGGGGAAATTTTTGAAACTTGCTAAGAAGGGCAATGACAGAATCTGATTTACATGTTAAAATGACCCTTGTAGTTGCTATATGGGAAAAATGGTTGGCTGGAGAAAGAAGGAGAAGCAGGGAAATAAAAGCCTGTAGCAGCAAAGTCAAGGCTCTCAATTCACAGAAGAAGATACGTGGGTGGAAAGTCAGTCAAACCACTTGCCCTCCCACCCAAAGTTTCTCAATAGTACAGATAAGACCTGAATACAAAGTAAGTACTCCAAAGAAAATTCTAGATCTTTTTCAACTCAAAATGGTGAGGTGACTAAAATGCAAAACTAGGAAACTAAAATTAATAATTTATTTGGTGATACTGGGAGATGAACAAAATGAGTGACAACTATCCTTCTTAACAAACAGATCAATTAAAATAGGAAATATCAAATATGAATGAAGAGCTATGGTTTCAGTTAACCTGCTAGATCAACTGCAACCAGAAGAGTGGTTCTCTTTGGGAAAGCAGTAAGCGGCAGAGATCAGAAGGGATCATGAGTATGGCTTCTGAGGAGCTCAATGCTCTATTTTTGACCCCTGAGCAATAGTTAAACGGATTACATGGTAGTTACAGAGGTTGCATGCAATCAGTCCAAGCTGAGTCTTACTGGTTTGTAAGAGCCAGTTATTAAATTTTCAGGAATTTTTCAAGCCAACTGTGAAAAACAGCCATTAGTAAAAATCATACAAACAGAATAAATTATACTAAAAACAATAAGTAATTACTCAAAACTCCTCACTGCCAACTACTGAACTATTACTATGTACTTGTACTGCGTCTACACTGCAGAATGGTAGGCTGCTACTCATGTCAACTCTGAGTTCAGTGATCTTGTGTTGGTAGCCTAGATCCAGTCATAGTGGAAGTGTTTATACCAAAGAAGCCAGCAAATATTACAAAATGGGGACTTGATTTCTTGCTCTGTTAACTGTCTAGACTTAAACTAATGGGGAAATATTACACTAAAGAGTGTGTCGTTTCTATAGTTCTTACAATGTAAATAGCACAAAAAATTAAGGAAACAAGTTTTCAGTTTTTGAAAACCATGATATGACTCATCAAAGTTGTTCAAGTGATTGACGGAGGAGTGAAGTTCTGACATATGTTTCTGTTGTTTCATTTTCAACTAACTCACTAATAAAAACAAAGTATCAACCAAATCTTGTCAGAACTACATTCCTAATCATCTGTCAACTGCAACCATAGGTGCCTACAGGTGCAAGAGTTAAGCAAAAAGCAGCAAAGGCATTTCATGAGGGTCCATGGGCCCTATAAAAGTTTACAATAAAGAATCTTACATATTTTATTTGTAAGTTATATGTTGTACATCCTTTATTATGAGATTTATAATAAATTTGTGTGAATATGCATGCATACTTATATACATACACCTTTTTTTTTTTTTTCAAAAAATCTAGTTATTAGACATTTACCAGTACACTACTAGTTAGATGATCATCATTCATCAAATACTACCCTTATAATCTATATACTTTTCTTCAATAAAGAGATTTTTTTTTTTTTAGGTCATTGTTCATTTGTATAACTACTAATCCACATTTCTCAAAAGAATACTTCAACCCAGTTTCTCTCTCCATATCAGACATTCCAAGACTTAAGCATGAGAAAGAAAATATTCAAAAAAAATGGCCATTTGCTATTAAGTAATTCAATCAATTACTTAAATCAATTACCAGATAACCACGATGGTGTGATCACTCACCTAAAGTCAGACATCCTGGAGTGTGAAGTCAAGGGGGCCTTAGGAAGCATCACTATGAACAAAGCTAGTGGAGGTGATGGAATTCCAGTGCAGCTATTTCAAATCCTAAAAGATGATGCTGTGAAGGTGCTGCACTCAACATGCCAGCAAATTTGGAAAATGCAGCAGTGGCCACAGGACTGGAAAAGGTCAGTTTTCATTCCAAACCCAAAGAATGGCAATGCCAAAGAATGTTCAAACTACCACACAACTGTACTCATCACACACTAGCAAAGTAATGAAAATTCTCCAAGCCAGGCTTTAACAGTACATGAACCATGAACTTCCAGATGTTCAAGGTGGATTTAGAAAAGGCAGAGGAACCAGAGATCGAATTGCCAGCATCTACTGGATCACAGAAAAAGCAAGAGAGTTCCAGAAAAACATCTACTTCTGCTTTATTGGCTATGCTAAAGCATTTGTCTGTGTGGACCATGACAAATTGTGGAAAATTCTTAGAGGGACAGGAATATCAGACCATATTATCTGCCTCATGAGACATCTATGAGACTGGACATGGAACAACGTACTGGTTCCAAATTGGGAAAGGAATATGTCAAGGCTATATATTATCATCCTGCTTATTTAACTTATATGCAGTGTACATCATGCAAAATGCCAGGCTGGATGAAACACTAGCTGGAACTAAGATTGCCAGGAGAAATATCAATAACCTCAGATATGCAGTTGATACCACCCTTATAGCAGAAAGCAAACAGCAATTAAAGAGCATCTTGATGAAAGTGAAAGAGGGAGGTACAAAGCTGGCTTAAAACTCAACATTCAAAAAACTAAGATCATGGCATCTGGTCCCATCACTTCATGGCAAACAGATGGGGAAACAATGGAAACAGTGATGGACTTTATTTTCTTGGGCTCCAAGATCACTGCAGATGGTGATTGCAGCCATGAAATTAAAAGACGTTTGCTCCTTGGAAGAAAAGCTATGACAAACCTAGGTAGCGTATTAAAAAGCAGAGACATTACTTTTACCAACAAAGGTCGGTCTAGTCAAAGCTATGGTTTTTCCAACAGTCATGTACGGATGTGATAGTTGGAACATAAAGAAAGCTGAGCACCAAAGAATTGATGCTTTTGAACTGTGGTGTTGGAGAAGACTCTTGAAAGTCCCTTAGACTGCAAGGATATCAAACCAGTCAATCCTAAATGAAATCAGTCCTGAATATTCACTGGAAGGACTGATGCTGAAGCTGAAGCTCCAATAATTTGGCCACCTGATGTGAAGAACTGACTCAGTGGAAAAGACCCTGATGCTGACAAAGATTGAAGGCAGGAGGTGAACGGGATAACAGAGGATAAGATGGTTGGATGGTATCACCAGCTTGATGGGCATGAGTTTGAGCAAGCTCCAGGAGTTAGTGATGGACAGGGAAGCCTGGTGTGCTGCAGTCCATGAGGTCACAGAGTTGGACAAGACTGAGAGACTGAACTGAAGCACAACACAGAATCTCTACCCAGTATTATGTTTATTCACTAATCAATTTCCCAGATAAATGTATATACTGAAGATTTTTTCATGAAAGAAAAAAAAAAATCTACTCAAAAATTTACAGATAAATCTAAGTTTTAAAAATCTGTATCAGTAATAAACTGTATCCACTGTCTTATTCTGTGAAGACTATATACACATATATTTCCTTATAAATCTTTCCCCTACAGTTATGTTTCATTTATTGTTCATTTTACTTCAGAATACTAGCTAAAATATTTTTTTAAGTTTTAAAACTTTATTTTGAATATTTCTACAAAAGCTCCATTTTACTTAAGATTTGTACAGACAAATTTGTGTGTGTGTTTATTTAATATATCTCTAAGTTTAGTGGCATTGCAGAATGGCCTTCAAAATGCAAAGACTGTATAAGTTTTTGATTCAGAGTTCTTTTTTATATCTCTTCCATGTTAAAACCAGAGTCCTCTGAAAAGCCTACAAAAATTACAATATGCACCAAAGGTCATGGGCTTAAAGTAAATGAGTCAGGAAGAGGGAGGCTTGCCTTGTCATCTCTCCCTCTGGCTCTGCAGTCCTTGTCCCTGCTGGTGGAGGGCTTCTCGCTTTTAGATATGGGATGTGCTCGGCCTACAGGTCCCCGGGCGCCGCCTCCTGGCATCTCTTTCCTCAGAGGTCTTACTTCTCGATTGGGACGCCTTATCTGAGGTGGAGCTCTACCAAAAAAAATAAAGTAAAAATTAATCAAAAGCAAAAGTACTTCAATACTACCTCAGTTAATAAAACTATTAAATCAATTAAAACTATTAAATAAAACTATTAAATCAATTAGCCCTTTTGCCAATTCACGGTCACAGCTATTAGGTCAGTTTTTGAAAGTACTTTTTTGTAAAAAACCCTGGTTGATACAAATATCAAATACATATAAATGATACATATAACAGCAATTACTTTGTCAAAGTAACAATTAATCACCAATAGAGGGCAATACAGACTACTCCCATCTAATAATCTTAATAGTGTAATAGAGTATCAGTTCCTTATTCATTACTGTCCTAAACCAAATAAGTAACTTTAAAAAAAAGTATTAAAAGCTGAAAAGACAAGAATTGAAAATATGTCTATCTGTATAGCTTACCAGTTTATCCTTTACAACCAAAATTATTTTCTCTGCTTCAGTATTGGAAAAACCAGCATTTTATTCATCAAATTACAAATAGCAAGGCTTAATGAAATCTTAATTTAGGTGTATCTAAAATTCATGCTTTGAAGGTGTCAAAAACCAAGAATCATTCAAATTATACAGGCCCCCAAATGTGAATCAAGAATTCTGATAACTACATGTGGCAAAAGATGTTAATTCTATTTATGGTGGTGACCATTTCACAATACACACAGCTATTGAATCATGACGCTGTACACTTGAAACTAACATAGTGTGTCAATTACACAGCAATTTTAAAAAAGAATTTTAATAAACATATAAATATAACTATGCTATAAACTATGAGACTTTGTCTCAGGTAACATGAAATGTGTTTTCAAATGGTAAAGTGGAAGGGCTCCTCAGCACAGTACTTCCTTGCCCTCTTTGGGTGCTGGCTGAGATGCTGTCACTTTGTGTATAATTTCCTGAGCTGTCTCTGCCGCTGTTTTCTACCTTTCCTCTCTCTACAGTTCCACCTGTATTTGTAGCCCTTCACATCCTATATGTATATCCCTTTTTCCACCCACATGGCAAATCTATCATTATCTCTTTTCCAGCTTCTTGCTTTTAATTCATCTAACTCATCAGGGAAGTCTCTCTCTCTGTATCAGGGAAGGCTCACATGTGTACAACTCAATAAACCCAGGAAAATGGATGACAAGCCAGGAAGGCTGCAAACTCAAGGTGAAAAATGCATAACATACTGTAGCATCTTCAGACCACTGGAGTCAGACCACCACATGAAACTGTTACGGATGAGAGAGCCTGGTGGAAAATATGTGTCTACCTACTAGGTTACCACACACTGACATCGGAGTCCTTGGAATTCAGTCCAATTAAACAATTATGTACTGAACACCCAGACACTCGTTAGGAGGCAGATAGCCTCTACTGTGCTAGGCCCTCAGAGGAGACAAAGATGAAAGAGCAATCTTGTGGGGAAAAAAAATCCACAGGAAAGGAACTCAAAAATCATGTATATTGAAATGGTTATACAACATTTTCAAATTTAAAGGCATTATTATGTTTTTGGTTCTAGCGCATTATTAGTCTTTTAAGTATTCTGACTGCCAGTAAGATAAAAAAAAAATGTGATGAGACTGGTAAAGAATTAAAAAAAAAAAAAGAAAAACGTTACACTGCTCTGTTCCGAGTATTTCATTATAACCATTGTTTTTTGACTGAACTTCCTTTTTGATGAAGAGATATCAAGTAGGTGAGCAGAACCTTATTATTCTACATATATAAATATAAAACAATAAATATATATATAATGGTAAATATATATATATGTAACAGTGAGTGCATATCTGCATATATATAAATGTCTTTCCTGAATCGGATTCATGGCCAAAGACAATCAAATGCAACCAACAACCTCCTTATGCAGAACACACTTGACGTGTGCTTGCCTTCTGTCAGCAGCTGCGCCTGCTATTTAAGTAGTCTGTCATTGTTTGTGGTCCTGCTCTTCTGAGGCACAGCCGGCCTGAGGCTTTCACTGGCAAACAGCAAGCCCATCCTTTACAGCTGCGCAACGGGCTGCCGCGCGGCTGCTGGGCTGGCCCTGCTAGGCCTCCGTGAGGAGGGGAGAACTGCAGTGAATCCTCAAACAGCTCTTCTGCCTCCTCAGCTTGTGCCTTCCCACCTCGGCTGGCTATTTAGCAGTCTTGGAGGAGTCCTGCTGTAGTCCATTTTGCACACACATCCAGGTCAGTAAAGCTGTGCTGCAAGAGGAATTATTTCAAAGCTCATACACAGGCGGCACTCCAAGAGCGCTACTGCCGACCTTGTCCTGCCGCTCAATATTCCGACATGCTCATCCCCGCCTCGTGAAACTGCTCAAAGAGGCCAGACATGCCACTGGTGGCCAGTCCAGAGTGGCACAGAAAGCCTGCCTGTGCTCTGCAGGTCTTCAGTTCCGTCTCACTGCAGTTTGATGTTACATTTGAAACAGACTCTGTCAGCTTCCCAAAGGACATCCTTGATTCTGTCTGTACTTATTCCTCCATTAGCGCATCACTGCACAACGTCATGCTTCAATTTAAGGACTCAGTGACAGCTTCCAGGTTGTAAACAGTAAGTCTCAAGGCTGGTTTTACTGGTCTCTTTTTTAAAAAGACTATTACTAATAGGGCTGCACTGCATCATCAGAGCTTCCCTGGGGGCTCAGTGGTAATGGACCCACTTGCCAATGCAGAAGATGCAGGAGACATGGGTTTGATCCCTGGGTTGGGAAGATCCCCTGGAGAAGGAAATGGCAACCCATTCCAGCATTCTTGCCTGGAGAATCCAAAGGACAGAGGAGCCTAGTAAGCTACAGTCCATGAGGTCACAGTCAGACAGACACAACTGAGCGACTCAACCCCCACCTGCCACAGCATCATCAACCTCTGCCCCAAAAGTCAAACCCAGGCTGACACCCTCCTGCTGCTGCTGCTGCTAAGTCACTTCAGTCGTGTCCGACTCTGTGCAACCCCATAGACGGCAGCCCACGGGCTCTGCCATCCCTGGGATTCTCCAGGCAAGAACACTGGAGTGGGTTGCCATTTCCTTCTCCAATGCATGAAGGTGAAAAGAGAAAGTGAAGTCGCTCAGTCATGTCTGACTCTTAGCGACCCCATGGACTGCAGCCTTCCAGGCTCCTCCGCCCATGGGATTTTCCAGGCAAGAGTACTGGAGTGGGGTGCCATTGCCTTCTCCAGACACCCTCCTAGCCTACAGCATTTCAAATCAGAGAAGCACTGGCAATCTGCAGAGAAACAAGCAACTTGTCTGCGCGGAGCTGAGCTCTCCCATGGGAGGACATCTCCTTGTGGGAATGGGAAGAAGGGTGCCTTATTCTATCATGTGCAGACAACCCTGATCTCCTTCAAAAGTCAATTCTTCCTTTCTAAGAAAAATTAATCATCAATATTTTATGTAAATGTTCCTGTCTGGGAGTGGCGGCCCTGCTGATCCGTAAACACCATGAGATAACCCAAAGGTCCAGAATCAGAACAGATGCATGAATCATTATACACATAATGAATGGGATACTATACACACGTGAACATAAATCATAGCCATGTGCAATAACAATAGATCAATCTCAGGACGATAATGCTGGGTGAAAAAGTAAGCTAAAAGAACACAGACAGTAGCATTCCAAGAAAAGCAAGATACTGTTTGGAGATAAATACCTGAACTTTTGATGAATGCAAGACACTACACTACATAATATAAAAGGCTTTTGAATATTGGGTTAAGTTTTTCCTCATCGTCTAACGAGCAAATCCATCCCATCCAGACCCAAGGAGAGCCGCCAGCCATGCTGATATGAGTAGTTCTGTGTCCCCAGCGCTGTTTTTGTGAGGAAAATCTCTTCAGAGTTCTACTTTGATTTTTTTTTTAATATTCACCTTATTAAAGTTAAAAATGTAAAAAATTCAGTTAGTCCTTAAAGTTTGTGGATTTGTTTACAAATCTTTTTCTATGCATAAAGGCAGCAGATTTTAGAAGTCACTTTTAAGAGGCTTCTGAATAATGCTGATGCCATTTAAAACCTGGCTAATTAAATGCCACTAAATATTTTAACCTACAATTATAAATGTAATATATTTCACAATCTTCTTAGTTCTTCAATTATGTTTCTTAACAAAGCATAGCTTATATATACACACTTTCATAAACTTAGTAACTTAAACTTACAAATGAAGTAAGCCTCAAATTCTCCTAAACATTCCCCCAAAGTACTTAACACAAATTTTTATGTAAAAATCACAGATCTAGATTATTCCGTAATACACCTGATTGGAATTGCATGCTTATCACTCTCAATAGCCGTATTTTCTTAAATTACAAGTACATAAAAATAATAAATATGTACATATCTCTTAACAACAAAAAAAATAATATTAGAATTTTGATTCTCTTAAGACATTTTTGTTCTTCATTCTAATGGCACTGGAATTGAAAGATGCTTACCCAATATAGAAGATAATTATTGTCTGAGTTAACCAAGATGACATTTAGCCAGAAACTTAAAATGTATGAGATCTGGGGCTGCAGACACATTTCTCACACCAAATATTATACAATCCCATTTAACTATCATAGGGGCTGCCCTCTTAGCATTTTGATGTCACCCATAACTAGGAATTTCAGCAAGGACAGTGACTAAATTCTTGTCAGAGACTCTGATGGGACGCACTAAGCTTTATTCAAAGAGTTGCTAAGCCAGTCATTCTATCACTTCTAAGATAGTGTGGGAAAGGGGATGACATCACTGATTATTTAGTCTAATGGTAGGATGCCATCACTCCCAGGCAGGGTGATAATTTAATTTTACTTTGCTCTTCTTTAGGTCTAAAGATTGGCCCTTGCCTTTTCTATTTAACTCTACAGAAGTTTGAACTTAAAATACTTAAAATACCTTTCTTCTGCCTAACTCTAAAGACCTTAAAACTAGATGACAACAGCACTGTTTCAGAATATAAAACTGTATAGAAACAGACCATAGAAATCTACACAACTTTTATAGATTATATTAAAATATTATCAGTTGAATTTTAAATGTCTCACAGTTCTTTGTCCTATAGTCAAGTTCTGAAATTATTCTACTGATTTGCAAAACATGGGAATACAAAAAAATATGAATAATCACTGCACTCAAGAAGCTTATGGTTTAGCTAAAGTATATACGTATTTTATGTATTGTATTAGACATCCCTTTTCTATCCACATATAAATCCTACAACTAAAGCCTTGCTGAAGAAGAGTTTCCAACTAAACTGTAAATAAGAGTCCTCAAAAACAATAAACTGGAGGGTAAGGCCCTCAAGAACTTAAGATAAGTATATAGATATAGTTTATTTCTAATGACTTGAATTTTTAGTTGTTTTTTCCTATAACATTAAAAAAAAAAAGATAGGAATTCTGAATAAAACGTAACAAATATCCTCTCTATACATAGGTAATCTTACCAGAAGATAAAGAGAAATACAAAACAGCCAAAAGATAAAATATAGCTGATGGCACTGTGGTTCTTGAAGGTTCCAGGTCTCTGCCACCTCAGGGCTCGAGACTTTAATGAGCACATAGTGAGGCCTGAGACAGGCCTGAGGCCTACCCTGCTGAAGATGACCAGAGACTAGCGCGTGAAGCCAGGACCCACAAAGGGCACATTTAAATATGCACATGGAAGAAATAAGTACATCTGTCCATCCCAGCTTATGCTCTCTATGTGCAGAGTACGCACAAGTCTCCCCTAGAAATAGTAACCAGGGGTCTGTGCACATGTGATTTGGGATTTAGTTTCACACTCACTTAAGCCAAGAAATTTACCTAAAAGTGGTCCAGGCAGGTGACATCCCCAAGGCAGCTGGCTGGGGCCAACACAGACCCTCCAAGAAGCGACACTCCCCTAAATAAGCCACTCCTCAGAAGGGCTCAGATCTTGAAGGGATACTCTCAACTTGACCACAAACAAGAGCTATCAGAAATAACAAAAGATAAGGCGCCAAATAACTTCTAACAACAGAACTATTAGTTATGAACTATAAAATGGCTAAAAGCATAAAAAAAGTTGAAACAAAAGAAGCATAAGTCTTAAGTAGTGTTAAATAAAAATAAATCTACACTTAGATAATCTTTAGTGAGACTACTTAACACCAAGACAAAAAATAAAATAATAAAAACAATGAGAGAGAAAACAGAAGGTATCTATCGGTACAAACAACAGTTAAGACTGCTCATGCAAGCCAGTAGGCAAAAACCCCGCCATCACTAACATCTCACCCTGCAGGCTGGAGCTGAAGTGAACACAGAAGAGCACAGGACAGCACCAGGGAACAAGAGGAGGACGTAAGAGGAGAAAAGGCCACAGTCCCGGGGGCGGCGGGGAGAGGAGGACAAGAGGGAAAAGGGAAGAGAGCAGTGTTAGAGAAGCCAACAGAAGAGGAGCATTCCAGAAAAGAGAGCTGGGGAACAGTCAACTGTTAACAACAGTTAAAACACCTCAACTCTTGAGAACTTGGCATTCCATTTTAAATTCAGAAGCTGTCTTTTAAGAATTCAGTCCCAATACTGCAATGAACAGAGATCCAGGATCCCTACTTCCTAAGGAACAAGAAGTAGTGAAAGGCAACAGAGGCAGTGTATGCATCACAGCAGTTGCCAAAGGAACCAAGAGGGAAGAAGACAGAGGTAATTAGAGTGCAGCAGGGCGAAGACGTCTTTCAAGAAAGAAACAAAATGAACACTTTATGATTTCAGTCTGACTTACCACTATCTTGTTACCACTTCTTAGTATATCTCTAATGAATTAAAATTTCTATCTTTCAGTTGTCTTTTCTGTAACATAAAAAAAAGATAGAAATACCATGTTTTTAAGCACTAATTGTAATAAACACCTCGAATACCAAAATAAAAACTTCAAATGAGTGACTACTGAGTCCTACAAAATAAGACAAATGCTCCCTAGAAAACTTACATAAAAGAAATAAAGTAGCCAATTGGAGGGAAGTCCCACTCTTGGGACCCTTCAGCTGAGAATTTAGACCCTGGAAAACACCTGCAGCCCAGCACTCACTCTCGGACAATCTTGCTGCTTCTCTTCATAACTGACTGTCTCGCCTGCAGCTACTCTGGTCAGCTGTCCTGCACCCCCTCCACCCGCACACGGGACCCCGTCTCTGGCCTATGCGGGGGCGCTGCTCCAGCATGGTCCCCTTTCTCCCCTGCACCATCACTCACCCCTTCCTGTTGCAGCACTCGCATCAGCACACAAACATCTCTAAACAACAAATTCTGATTCCACGTCTTCCCCAACTACTACTCAAGTTCTGTGCTCAACAACACTTGTTGAAAGAACTGCAAGTACTCATTGATTTCCAATTCCTCTCTTCTCATTCTCTGAACCCACCTGCCATTCCACCAAAACCACTCATCAGGGTCACCAATGAGCTCCACACTGCTAAATCCAATCCAATTCTCAATCCTTATCTTACTTAACCTACATGCAGCATTTGATAAAGTTGCTTAGAATCTTCAAACTTCAATTTCTTCTAAAAAAAAAAAAAAAGGATGATATTAATAGTACCTATTTTAGAGGGTGGCTGAAGGCAATGGCAACCCACTCCAGTACTCTTGCCTGGAAAATCCCATGGACGGAGGAGCCTGGTAGGCTGTGGTCCATGGGGTCGTGAAGAGTTGGGCATCACTGAGCGACTTTACTTTCAAAAAAAGGATGATATTAATAGTACCCATTTTAGAGGGTGGCTGAAGGCAATGGCAACCCACTCCAGTACTCTTGCCTGGAAAATCCCATGGACGGAGGAGCCTGGTAGGCTATGGTCCATGGGGTCGCGAAGAGTGGGGCATGACTGAGCGACTTTACTTTCACTTTCATGCATTGGAGAAGGAAATGGCAACCCACTTCAGTGTTCTTGCCTGGAGAATCCCAGGGACGGGGGAGCCTGATGGGCTGCCGTCTATGGTGTCTCACAGAGTCGGACACGACTGAAACAACTTAGCAGCAGCAGCAGAGAGTTTATCAGCACAGTATCTGGTTCACAGTTAAAAACTCAATAAATGTCAGTTATTGTAGTTACTACATTCTACCATAGTCTGTATACTCCATACTCCAGAAACAGAATTCTGGAAGAGACTGACTCCAGAATGTTTAGAAGTGAGTATAATCTCAACCTGCCCATCATATTAGGTAATAACCTATTCCACCATATGAAGAATGACCTAAAATTTCTTTCTTTTTTTTTTTTTTTTGATCAAGAATCTCTTTTATTGATTATCAGAAACATTACAAACATCTAGTATGAACAAATTGTAACATGATAGTGTTTAGTTTGAACAATTAATACATTTCAGATATAATATTATACATATTTCAATGCTATTCTCCCCAATCATCTCTTGCCTTACTTGCTGATGATTCCCAGGTAACTAACTACTAATCCCAATCACTCTTAAACTCTGGCTCTCACTTTCAATTCCTATTCAACAGCTTTGTCTAGATGTTTAATTACCTAATTTTTCTCTCATTCTCAAAGCTCATTAATCACCATATCCAGCCAATCCTGGCTCACTCACGGCTCTCACACCACTTTACAAGACTGCAAGCTCAGGAAGGCTGCACCCCACCACACCCCTACAGAAGGACTGACACCGCAGAGCACCTGGCATACGGCGGGGGCCAGTACCCTAGGCGAGGCTGTCCACAACGTCTGGATTATTCCTCATATTAGCTCCACTTCAGGGATGTGGACCTGGCCTACACTGCAGGCAGATTCTTTGCCATCTGAGCCGCTAGGGAAGCCCCTAACATAGATGTTGAATACATCAATAGTAGTGTTTTTTCTTTCTAAGACTTCAAAGCAATTTTACAAAACAGTCTCATCATGATACACATTTTAAAGAGGTGAAAACTGAGGCTGGTAGAAGTGAAATTAACTTGAAGGACCACTCCAGCAGTGGTGGCACTGATACAGCAACTTGCTCTCTCACCTCCCAACCCCAGGAAAGTTTCCCAGAGCCTTGGTGAGACACCGTAGGATGAGAAGGCAGGGTACTCTGTATCAGTATCCGACCTTGGCCATGACTGAGCTTTTTCCAGTGCAAACTGGGATTTTAATATGTGAGTAGTTACTTCATCTATTTTGTTTTTTTACGGTATCCACAGAAAACATAGAGCAACGATTTTAATACCGAGTCAACAAGAATTTCCTCTTGGCTGAAATTCTACAGAAGAGCACAAAGTTGATAAAAATCAGTCTTCCCACCTATCTGTATGCAGAAATACATTATGCTATTTCCCTTGGTTCCAGGTGAAACAGCATTAGAGGGCCTGTTAGAGTTATCTTTTTAAACCTGAATGGAAGAAGCCAGATGATAATTTCAGGCTGGGGTATCCTACTGCTGCCACCATCTCTCCCAAAAGATGTCACTTTAAAAGACCTAACACAATTATTTTTGAAGTTGAATAAAAAATACTTCATTGAATATAATCTATGTCACATACTGCTCCTATACAGAAAATCTTAATTTTATGGCCTTAGGTCTCACTGGGAAAGATCATTTCTAAATGGCCTCATTAAAGAAACTATGCTTGATAAACTTACATGGCAAATATTATAAAATAATATAATTAATACAAGATATCTTTTAACTTAGGACACTAAGAATAATCTGGAAGCTCCATCTCTTTGGAGTTTAATTCTAATATTGCCAGTACTTCCCATTATAATTCTGCTTTTGTAGCTCGGTTTCCCCATATTCAAAGGCATTAAATCTAATATATTTTAAAAGGCTGCTTTGATTTATCCAAGCAGCTGCTAGTGATCTAAAATAGGACCATGATTAAACTCAGAGGACACACAACTTATAAGAGATAACCTGGAACGATACGGCAAACTACCACCAGAGATCACCAGTGGTAAGAGAAGCTCTATGTGAAAAGGACAGATCACAAGCAGGGCTTCCGAATTAGTGGCTAACGGCAAACATCAGATGCATCCTGGAAACACTTTGTACAGAACAAGGTAAATTATACTTTCTGACTGGCCCACACTGCAATTTCAGTGTGGTATTACCAGAGAGAAATTTTTAAAATTACATTATTTATTTCACTAAGCTTTTTCAGTTTCTTTAAGCATCTTTAAGTACTTCATTAAGTATTCTTCATTTTCCTTTTCTCCTACCCCCTCTAGTAAGAATTTAATCAAGTGTTTAACAGAATTATATATGATGTATTAGAATATATAGACACTTGTCAAAATATACCCACAAATATCACCAAGTATGTGTAGGAAAGTAACATGGCAGAGCTGATATAAATAAAACTCCTAAAGTTGAAGAGATCTGGGTTCAAATCCTGGCTCTGCCACTTTCTTGTTCAGATGACTTTGGGAAAATAAACTCTATAAGCTTCAATTACTTAGCTCTAGATGGAGTTCATAACAATAAATGAGCAGCAGCAACATGGGTACACAATACAAGTAGCTATTTCATAGGATTACTGGAGGTTTAAATAAGAGAATGCTTACAAAGCACAAAGTGACTGATAACCCGTTATCACATCCTTTTCCTGAAAATGATTACCCACTTCATGAGGCTTGGACATCTAAAAAAACCACATCCTCTCTGCCAGAGTTATTCAAAATGTTTCAGAAAACTAAGGATTTATGTAGAATGTACTAGAAGGAAATAAAATTCCTTGAGGGGTTTTATGAATGAGGCAGTATCATTTTTAAAATCTGTCAGCTCTTAGTATTTACATGAAAGAAACACTGCAGCACTTTATTTCAGAGCTGATGATTCATTTTAATTATTACATGCCAGTTATTGTCTTAAACATTAAAATTTCTTAATTAATTTCATGAGGTAAACACCCCATTTTACAGAGAGTGAAGCTAAATGTTTAGAGGTTAAATAACTTGTACGAGGTCACAAACCAAGGAAGTGTCAGAAGTAGAATTTAAACTCCGATCTCATGAACTCAAGTATCTTCCCACCACACCAAGAAAATCTAAGGGCTATATTCACTCTCACTAGCTCTAGGTGGTATTTTACTACATTTGTTTTATATGATCTGTAGAAGAAATGAAATTGTAAAAGGAAAAAAATTATACAAATTCAATCTCCCATAACTTTTAGTCCTAATTATATCAGCACATGCACACATTCTGTGCTACAATGAAGTTTACTTCATTCTGCCTTACATAGGTATCACTATGCTGATATTACTTGGTAAAGGATCTGTGGATTTGCTGATATAAAGATTTTAAAGTTTAAAACTCCTAATTCTATGATATTATTCATGGTATTAAATAGCATTCCTTCACTAGTATAAGCTTGCTGTGTTGTTGAATGATTTTCCATCACTGTTGATGATATATACGGAAATGGAAATCTTTTTTGCCAGGCTTATTAAGAATTTCTGATCCATAGAGAAAATATGTATATACACAATGGCTACACACAAGGGAAACTTTTTTAAATTTAGTATGGAGGAAGGAGGTTTGGAGAAACATATTCTGGTCCATTCACTTTTATTAAGAATAAGGCTTAAAACATAAGTATAAAAATAAATCAGATCTGTGCTACAAGGCAATTAAGGGAGGTCAAAGAAAAGAAATAACTGGGTTGGTGTTTCTCTAATGACAAGAAGTTTTCAGTAAAGTGTTCATCAATGGGAAAAGGCCAGCCACACTTTTTATTCAGTTTGAGCTACAGATATTAAAGTTGTTATCTGTGGCCACTGCTTTCTGCAATATATCATGGTGCTTTAGCAATTAAGAACAGGTACTTCCTACACTGAAAGTAAATCCTAGAGCCAGATGGCTTCACTGGAAAATTCTACCAAATATTTAAACATAATTAATGCCAATCCATCTAAAACTCTTCCAGAAAACTGAAGAAGGGGGAACACTTCAGACTCATTTTATGAAGCCAGCATTACCCTGAAACCAAAGCTAGATTAGGGCATGACAAGAAAAGAAAACTGCAAGTCAATTCTCAGTGAATACAGAGGCAAAATTTCTCAACAGAATATTAGCAAAGCAAATTCAACAACACATTAGGAGGATTATACACCATGACCAAGTAGGATTTATCCTTGGGATGCCAGGTTCAACACATACAAATCAATAAGCATGATCTCTCACATCAACAAAATAAAAGATAAAAATCATATGATTATCTCAATAGATGAAGAAAAGCACTTGACAAAATACAACATCCTTTCATGAGAAAAATCCTAAACAAATTGAAGGAACATACCTCAACATGATAAAAGCCATGTACAACAACAGCTAAATTATACTCAACAGTGACAAATTGAAAGTTTGTATTCAACATAATACTGAAAGTTCTAGCTAGAGTAACTAGGCAAGACAAAGAAATAACAGGCATCCAAACTGGAACAGAATAAGCAAAAATCATCATTATTTGCAACTGGTAAGATCTTAAATACAGGAAACCTTAAAGGCTCACCAGAAAACTACTGAAAACTAATCAATGAATTCAGTAGGATAAATGATCAATATACAAAAATCAGTTGTGCCTCAATATATTAACAACAAAACATCTGAAAAAGAAATAAAATTATCCTATTCACACTGGCATCCAAAACAATAAAATACTTAGAAAAGAATCATCTTGTGTTTTTATAATGGGAATCATAAAATTATCTCTAACTCAGTGGAAAAAATCCTGAAAGAATAAATTAACTACTTTTCACAGTTTTTTAAATGCTTTTCGAAAATTTTAAGAGATCAACAAGCTAAACACATGATCACAGCTACTAATCAAAAGGAAATTTCATTTTCTGTGATGCAACACTCAGACCACAATGTGACTTCACAAAAAAAGGGACTGAAAGCCAGAAAGAACTAAACTCAGCTCCTGGTCTAGCCTAGCTTACAGGTCAAGGTCTCCCAGGCCTCAGTGTCCTTACGTGTAGAATTAATGAAGTTACTCAGTGTTGGCGGAATGCCTAATATGTGCCAAATGCGGCGTGAGCAGTGGAGTTTGTTATTTGTTATTTGTGTTGAGTAAATAAAGCTATGGTCCTTGCCCTTGCAAAACTCCTACCCTTATCAAGAGACAAAGAAATACAACATAACTGGCATGAACACACTGTCGTGCCTGGGCAAACCAGAAAAGGCTGCAAAGAGGAAAAATAGTTTTAACTGAGACTTGAAGAACGAATATGAATTGCTTAGATGGGGATTAGGGCTGTTCCTTGAGGAAGAACAGACTGTGCAAAGACAGCAAGGTAGCAAAGAATAAGAAGAGAGAGGTTTAATATAGATGGTGCACAGGCTGAGCATCAAGGAGATAAACTTCGGGCCCACTGCCACACTACTGATTCACCCTTCCACCTTAAAGGAAAGGTAAGGTTCCTTCTACACTAAGATTCTGGAAACCGGCTGTAGGCCCAACCAGATGGATCCAATTGGTCCACCATTTCATCTGAAGTTGTTAGTCTTTTAAAGCAAAAAAGCTTTGATGTTGACATTACAAAATCTAAAAAGAACTTGCTTAATTGATAAATTTATCAGTTAAACTAAACTTTAGGACCAGCAGTGGATTTCTACTGTTATGATTACAGTAGTAAAATATTTCAAAAGCAAGATATATGACAAATGACATAGTTCTGTTCTTTATCAACTACAAACCCTGTAGATACATATGTGTGAAAATTATAAACAGCTACTAAATTTACATGCTGCCCCAAAGAGTTTCTCATACTTGGTTCAAATAAAGGTTTACTCTCTTCACTCTGAACATCAATTAACTCAAGAAGTCCCTAAGGAGAACAAACATAAAGTTCCACTTACCTGTGTTCCGCAGGTACGGGGGGCGGCCACACGACAGGATCTCTAAACGGTTCATCTTGACAGGACACAGGGAAATCTGGGGGCCTGTCGATTTTAAAACTTTCCAAAGTACTGACAATACTTTTAACTTGTTCATATTCTTCCAATAATTCCTGCCGAACCTTTAAAAAAAAAATAGCCTTGATGCTACAAACTATTTATGTAAATTGCAAACAACAAACTGCTATAGAATGTTAGTTTTCTTAATGCCATTCAAAGTATGCAAAATGAGTCATTAAAACACAGTCAAAAAACCAAAGAACTATTTAAAGAAATATAGATAGGAGGGCAGGAATTGGTTTGGAAAAAGACATATACCTTTTTTTAAGGCAAGTAGTTATATATCTTTCATAAAGAAATTCTTTCTACCAAAGAATGTGATAACAATTAAGACAATTCAAAACAAGCACCTAAGTTATTAACCAGTAACCATTCCCAGAAATCTACAATGTTACGCTAAATTCTTTTAATATATTTGTAAATAACACCCTCATAACTTGTCAGCCAAAATTTTCATCAGCATTTTCTATCCCCATTATCACAAGATATGAAATGCCTCTCATGGGCATCTAAAAGCACTGAGTGGCATAATACTAAGAATTACCCATTTCCAGTTTAAGTTCTGCTTCATCAAAGTCTGAATTCTTTTCACCTTGTTTAAAAATCTTTCAAGTCCTGGCTAAAGTTTATTTTAAGCTCAAAGGCAAGATGTTTCCCATATTTAAAAAACTTTACTGAGAGCTATGTGGAAATTCTTATGTTTTCAAATTTTGAGCCCAAACTAATTTTCAAAGGCAAACAGATAACAGATTGAAAAATCATATGTATAAGCTAATTTCAATAATTCTAATTTTTTAACCAGAAAGCACACTTTACTATAAAGCAGAGCATAAGAAGCTTTCCCTTAACTTTATCTCAAATAACACATAAAAACATATAAACAAGTCATAGAACCAAAGAAAAATCTAAATTCACCTAATATATGCAATTATATGCTATACTGAGAGAAATGAAATTTCAGAACCTAATGGAAGTAAGTAGGGAAAACTACTAGACCATTCAGGTATGACCTAAATCAAATTCCTTATGATTATACAGTGGAAGTGAGAAATAGATTTAAGGGCCTAGATCTGATAGATAGAGTGCCTGATGAACTATGGAATGAGGTTCATGACATTGTACAGGAGACAGGGATCAAGACCATCCCCATGAAAAAGAAATGCAAAAAAGCAAAATGGCTGTCTGGGGAGGCCTTACAAATAGCTGTGAAAAGAAGAGAACTGACAACAAAGGAGAAAAGGAAAGATATAAGCATCTGAATGCAGAGTTCCAAAGAACAGCAAGAAGAGATAAGAAAGCCTTCTTCAGCGAGCAATGCAAAGAAATAGAGGAAAACAACAGAATGGGAAAGACTAGAGATCTCTTCAAGAAAATCAGAGATACCAAAGGAACATTTCATGCAAAGATGGGCTTGATAAAGGACAGAAATGGTATGGACCTAACAGAAGCAGAAGATATTAAGAAGAGATGGCAAGAATACACAGAAGAACTGTACAAAAAAGATCTTCACGACCCAGATAATCACGATGGTGTGATCACTGACCTAGAGCCAGACATCCTGGAATGTGAAGTCAAGTGGGCCTTAGAAAGCATCACTACAAACAAAGCTAGTGGAGGTGATGGAATTCCAGTTGAGCTATTTCAAATCCTGAAAGATGATGCTGTGAAAGTGCTGCACTCAATATGCCAGCAAATTTGGAAAACTCAGCAGTGGCCACAGGACTGGAAAAGGTCAGTTTTCATTCCAATCCCAAAGAAAGGCAATGCCAAAGAATGCTCAAACTACCGCACAATTGCCCTCATTTCACACACTAGTAAAGTAATGCTCAAAATTCTCCAAGCCAGGCTTCAGCAATATGTGAACCATGAACTTCCTGATGTTCAAGCTGGTTTTAGAAAAGGCAGAGGAACCAGAGATCAAATTGCCAACCTCCGCTGGATCATGGAAAAAGCAAGAGAGTTCCAGAAAAACATCTATTTCTGCTTTACTGACTATGCCAAAGCCTTTGACTGTGTGGATCACTAACAACTGTGGAAAATTCTGAAAGAGATGGGAATACCAGACCACCTGATCTGCCTCTTGAGAAATTTGTATGCAGGTCAGGAAGCAACAGTTAGAACTGGACATGGAACAACAGACTGGTTCCAAATAGGAAAAGGAGTTCGTCAAGGCTGTATATTGTCACCCTGCTTATTTAACTTCTATGCAGAGTACATCATGAGAAACGCTGGGCTGGAAGAAACACAAGCTGGAATCAAGATTGCTGGGAGAAATATCAATAACCTCAGATATGCAGATGACACCACCCTTATGGCAGAAAGTGAAGAGGAACTAAAAAGCCTCTTGATGAAAGTGAAAGTGGAGAGTGAAAAAGTTGGCTTAAAGCTCAACATTTAGAAAATGAAGATCATGGCATCTGGTCCCATCACTTCATGGTAAATAGATGGGGAAACAGTGGAAACAGTGGTTGACTTTCTTTTTCTGGGCTCCAAAATCACTGCAGATGGTGACTGCAGCCATGAAATTAAAAGACGCTTACTCCTTCAAAGGAAAGTTATGACCAACCTAGATAGCATATTCAAAAGCAGAGACATCACTTTGCCAACAAAGGTTCGCCTAGTCAAGGCTATGGTTTTTCCTGTGGTCATGTATGAATGTGAGAGCTGGACTGTGAAGAAGGCTGAGCGCTGAAGAATTGATGCTTTTGAACCGTGGTGTTGGAGAAGACTCTTGAGAGTCCCTCGGACTGCAAGGAGATCCAACCAGTCCATTCTAAAAGAGGTCAGCCCTGGGTGTTCTTTAGAAGGAATGATGCTAAAGCTGAAACTCCAGTACTTTGGCCACCTCATGTGAAGAGTTGACTCATTGGAAAAGACTCTGATGCTGGGAGGGATTGAGGGCAGGAGAAGAAGGGGACAACAGAGGATGAGATGGCTAGATGGCATCACTGACTCGATGGACGTGAGTCTTGAGTGAACTCCGGGAGTTGGTGATGGACAGGGAGGCCTGGCGTGCTTCGATTCATGGGGTCTCGAAGAGTCGGACACAACTGAGCAACTGATCTGATCTTAATGGAAGTAAATATAGTAGAAGTACCAGAATAGAAATGGTCACTACTTAACACAATTAAGAACATGTCAAAAATATTTCCATGCTGGATTAGTAAACACTTCTTGTCTATGGCTAGGACACCAGAGAGAAGAACTCAAAAATTTCAATTTGAGTTAAAACCAATATATTGTTTTCACTCAACATAATTTGGTAACACTTAAGTTGGAAAACAAGCCAAATTCACCCTGAAAACTTAGTAAAACATCAATTTCTGACCAGTGGAAAACTTAAAAGAAACACTTGAAAGGCATTAGCACATGAATGAAACTTCAAAGAAATGCTTGACTTTGTACTTTTAATTTTAAAAGGATTTTAAGTTTTAAGACCAAATGGGGAAATTGTAATTCAAGTTTTTATTAACTAATATTATAAAATCAAATTGTATAGTTAAGACACAGTAAATATATTAGTGTTTTTTATTAGATTACTGACTCCTTTGTAAAGTCTTTCAAAAGAAGATGAAACTTTCTTAAAGGAAAAGTTTTGTGAAATGGGTCAAAATTACATGTAAAAATGAAAGGGGAAAGGGCAAATAGAAATACCTCATCTGCAACTTATAATCATACACAATTAGTCAACTGAGGAGGAAAAAACAATTAGAATCAATTTGAATTAAATGGCTTCGAAATATGTCTCAAAAATATTGAGTTGACCAAAAAGTTCATTCTGTTTTAAGTAAACCTAAAAGACATATTTTTCATTTTCACCAAGGCTTTTAATGAACAATGTGTTCACTAACTGAACAAACTTTTGGGCCAAATCAATATATTATGAAAAACATATACATGTTAACTAGAAAAGACAGAAAAACTATCCAGAGTACATTTTAAATATACTTCAGCAGTCAGACAAAAGAGAACTACTCGCAAAATCTCAAACTGGTTTTCCAGCTCACATCTCTCCAGTGCAGCAGACGGCTGTCCTCACCCCCTGAACACGTCCATGGGCTCTTACCTGCTGCCATCTGCCTTTGACCGCTGGGTCTCTGACTGACTGGCAATGTCTCTGAATCTGCTGGATCACCCCCTGGTAATATACCATGGATGAGTCATAATTTCCAAGAAGTGCATATTCTCTTCCTTTCTTTGCGTTGTCACAAATCTCAGCCAAATTCATCCTTCAGAGATCTAAACATAAAATACAATGGCTTTTTATCAAGTTTTCAGTACTGACTTTAAAGCATTTCTTATTACACTTTAAAAGATCTGCTTAAAACTACTTTGAAAGTCAAAATGTTTCTCTCATTCTTTGAGGTTATCTGAATGCTTCTTATAATGATACTGAACAAAGTTCCAAATTTTGGAAATGCACAGATTACAAAAGAGCACCCAAGGAGATAACTAGAGAAATGACACAGCTCTGTACTATTAATTTATGTTACAGCAACATAAACTGGACACCAGTTCTTGCTCATTTATAATCACCACAAGCTGCAATAACAGTAAAGATCAACTTGCTTCATTTTAGTCAGTTTATTCTTGACAAGGTAAAGCTAAACATATAAATAGCTCACATTTTCCATCAACATCAATTAAAACTGCAAAAATTATTTTTCACTAAAACTATCTGGCCCCAAGAACAAAAAGGGAAGGAACTTTTTGACTTAAGGAACACATTTTAAAACTACAGCCTATAGTTGTCCATGCCTCATTTACATACACCTAAGTGTTTCATGCAACTTAAATCTAAGCAAAAACCTGTGCATTTAACTATCTGATGCTCCCCATCTGGTAGTCTTCTATGATCCTGCCATTCTCTAGAGCTTTTTGCCTGTGCAAATCACTATCATTAATCTTCCCCTTCTACAAGAAACTAGGAAAAATACCATCTGAACCTCTGGTTTCTACCAAAGCCCTCCAGTGCAATAATTCTGGCTTTTTTTCCAGGCTTCTCAACAGTCCCCCAAGATCATCCAAGGCTTCTGAGCAAAGATACTTTCCACTGAAAACTATCCAGAGATCCAGGAGAATGACATCTTGGGAAAGAGTCCAAATTGACCTACTCTTACTTCCTGGAACAGTAAACCAAGAAATACACTTAGCAGAGAAAAATCATTTTGTCCCATGCTTTCCTGAGGGGATTAAATTTTGATGGGAGTAGCCTGGCTCTTCCTCTCTACCTCTTATCTGTTCCTAAGGGGCTCAGAACCTCTTTCTCAAAACTAACTACAACTACTTCTAGTCATTTTAGCTGACTCCAGTACATTCTTGAAAAGATTAAAGTCATTTCTTTTTATGTGTTCTCCCATTTTAGTTGCCCCTTCTCCCAGCATAGGCTCCTTGAAGGCAGCATTTATGTTACATGAGAATCACACTGTAGCAAACAGTATACTACTCTTACAAAGTAAGAAATTTCAACATTCAGTAGATCTACCCACAGAATATAGGACAACCATGGAAAGCCTCTTCTCCAAATTACAATTCTTCAAATGAGTCCTTAGACAAAAGCATTCATTCTGCTAATATATGCAGGCACGCAAAGATGCACAATGGAAATATTTCCATGTAAAGCAGGGTCAGCAAACTTTCCCTGTGAAGGACTAAATATTTTTAGCTTTGAGGGGCAACAGGAAAAATTGAGGGTATTATGTTAGTTATATAAGAGACAAAAATGTCCACAATTTTTATCAACAAAATTCAAACTATTATAGTAGTAATCATTGAGTACAACTTTTTGCAGAACAGGGGATATGATTTCATGTAGCTGGGATTCAGAGTTAGTGTTTCCTATCATCAGGATCAACTGCAAATGTTCATGTGTCAATACTGTTTTTTAATAAGACTTACGCATTTCATGTTTTAAAGTGTTTGTTTACCAAGAGAGGTATTGTCACATGCTGATATCAAATCACAAGCATATAATTTCAATACAGCATATTCGCTGTTTGAAAAGCATTTGAAGGTTTTATTCTTCTCTTAATAAGTCATTACACTGTATATTAATCAATTCCAAATGAAGGTTAAGTGGAAGTATCTCCATTACACAGTTAAATGGGTTTTGTAATATGGAAATTTCCTTTGCACTTGCATCAAAGTAGTTTGAGCTCAAATACACTGAAAATCTGGGTGGGAAACAGAGATCTCACTTCTTTGCTTTAACTTTTGACAGTGTAGACAGTTATATATTATAAAATAACTCAGTACTACTTGTGATTCAAACATTAGCTGGCATCAAAATAACTTTAGTTTTGGATGTAAGCAGTCTGATCCTGAAATTTTCCATTGAATTTATTAAGAAACACTATCAAGTTTGCAGCAAAACTGCTTTCCAAAGCTATTCAGTGTTCAATAACAGTGGATGAGAACAGTTCCTCTCATTCAGAAAAACTTCAAATTAGCCCATAACTCAAGACTGCAATACAACTTCGCCACTACAAGCCACGGAACTGCTGTGTGGTAGGGAGATGTCAGGATATTCTGCTTCTGACAAAAATTCAAGGAACTGACAATGGTTAAGTCCTTAAGAGCAACATTCCTGCATCTTAAGACACTAACGGTTTCTTACCACATGATAGATTCAAATATTCTCTGCAAAATACGTGCTGATTACAAAAAAGAAAAGAACCATCAACTTTAACCACCCTATGTTTTCCCAGCTTTGTAAATTTGTTCACATAAGCCTTTTTCTCTTCTACACATTATTTTTTTTTTTACCACCACTAACTCCCAACACATCAGATTCCACTTCAGGTTGTATAGAATAAGTGTATTCTCAACTTTTTAATAAATACTCCTGTCTGTAGCTATTCCACAAACACTATTCATTAAATGTATTTCTTCAGTAACTTCAAAGTCAGCATTGACTTTGCAAATAAGCACTTGAGCTGTTTTGGTAACATCTGTCAATTCATCAAGAGCCAAGGAAAACCACTCAAAAACGTTTGCCTTGTTTTTTTAATTGACCGATGTCCTCAACTATTCTAGCAATTGTTCTCACCAAAAAGCTAATAGTCTTAAACAAGTTTATTTTCTCCAGACACATTTCTTTGGCTGCTACAGTCAAATAAGATTTACTTAAGTCACCATCAGCAAATGACTTTCTTGTTTGGCCAACTAATGAGACACTCAAGAAACTTACTCCAGGTGCAGCCTGATTTTTGTTTTTTAATTTTGTGAACAAATTCTGCTTGAAAGATACTCCTTTTTAAGTTTTCTAGCCACTGCTTTCCTAGGAATTGGGAATACCACGATGAGTGATTCGTCTGGTAATATCAGTGTAGACTGTATTTCTTCAGCACAGCTGTAGAGTCACTGCATAATAATCACAATGGTTTGTCATCCTGTTCAATACTCCTCACTTCACTGTGCTTTAAAAGTATAAATATATCAAGTCCATTTTTCTCATCTTTTCTGTTTTTAACGTGACAGGAATCCGCTGATAATAAAGTAAAATGTCAAAGCACAGGGACAGGGAGGGCACACGAGACACTTGCACTGCAAGCAGCAGTTGAAAGCACTGAGACACCATCAAGTCACAACTGGCACTACTCAGCTTTGTACAAAAGCATCCACAGACAATATGAAAACAAATGAGTGTGGTTGTATTCCAATAAAACTTTATTTACAGACACTGATAACTGAATTTCATTTATTTTCACATGTCACGAAACATTAATCCTCGTTTGACTTCTTTAACTGTTAAAAAAAATGAAAAAAACATTCTTAGTTCATGTGTGTGTGTGTGTGTGTGTGTGTGTGTCTCTCAGTATGGTCTGACTCTTTGCGACCCCATGGACCATAGCCCACTGGGCTCCTCTGTCCATGGAATTCTCCAGGCAAGAATACTGAAGTGGGTTGCCATTCCCTTCTCCAGTGGATCTTCCTGACCCAGGGATCAAACCCGGGTCTCCTGCTCTGCAGGCAGATTCTTTACCATCTGAGCCACCAGCTGTTCAAAAACAAGTTGCAGACTAGATTTGGTCCCCAGATTGTAGTTTGCAAACTTCTGCTTTCAGCTTCTGTCTTAAGAATCTAGGAAAATTAAGGCACATTAAATCCAAAAGAAGTAGAAGGAAGAACATAACACAGTTGAAAGTAAAAATCAATAAAATAGAAACAAGAAACAATTTTTCAATGTAGTAAAAAGTTGGTTCTTTGAAGAGATCATTAAAAATGATTAAACCTCTAGTTATACTAATCAAGAAAGAGAGAGAGAAAACAAATTACCAAAATCAGGAATGAAGGAGGGGCTATCACTACAAACTGTAGAGATAAAGACACAACATACCAAAGCTATTTCTGAAGAAGAAATAATTAATCTGAATAGTCCTGTGTCAATCAATGAAATTCAATTTGTAGTTTAAAATCTTCAAGAAAAACAAAAGACAAACAAAAAAACAAAAACCAACACTCCAAATCCAAAAGACTTCATGAGTGAATTCTTCCAAGTATTTAAGGAAAAATAATAAAACAACTTCCAAACAAACTCTCTCAGAAAAAGAAATGGGTGGAAAAACTTCCAACTCATATTTTAAGACCAGTGTTAGCCTGATACCAAAACCAGACATTATAAGAAAAGAAACTTACCTACCAGTATCCCTCAGGAACACAGATACAAAAATATTTAAATTTTACCTAATCAAATCCAGTATATAAAAAGGATAATAATGCATTATGACCGAGTGGAGTTTATATAAAAAATTCAAGGTGGTATCTATTTAAAAAACCAATCAACTTTAAGAGACTAGAAATAAAACATGATCATTTGAACAGATGCTGAAAAAGTAGTGGACAAAACTCAATACCATTCATGATAAGAACTCTTAGCGAACTGAGAATAGAAATTCCTCAATCTAGTAAAGAGCAGCTATCATCAGATTAACTGTGAAAGAACTGAATGCTGCTGCTGCTGCTAAGTCGCGTCAGCCATGTCCGACTCTGCGCGACTCCAAAAACGGCAGCCCTCCAGGCTCCCCTGTCTCTGGGATTCTCCAGGCAAGAACACTGGAGTGAGTGGGTTGCCACTGCCTTCTTCAATGCATGAAAGTGAAAAGTCAAAGTGAAGCTGCTCAGTAGTGTCTGACTCCTAGTGACCCCATGGACTGCAGCCTACCAGTCTCCTCCGTCCATGGGATTTTCCAGGCAAGAGTACTGGAGTGGGTTGCCATTGCCTTCTCCAGAAAAAACTGAATACTCTCTCCCAAAATCAAGAAAGAATAAGCAAGGCCAGTGAATCTCCTCTCAACGCTTCTATTCAACATGAGAACTATAGGTTCTAACCAGTGCAACTAGCCAAGAAAAAAATTAAAGGGATACATATTAGAAAAGTGGAAGGAAAATTGCTGTTATTCACATACAATGTTAATTGTTAATGGAGAAAATCTTAGGGAATCTATAATAATTACTAGAACTAATAAGTGAGTTTTGTAAAGTTGCAGGATACAAGATTAATATTCAAAAATCAATGGTATTTCTACATATTAACAATAAAAAAATTGAAAACTAAAGTCAAAACAGTAAAATCATTCACAAATACTAAATTCCCCAGGGATAAATGGAACAAAATATATGTAAGATCTGGGCACTGAGAAATTAAAGATGACCTAAGTTAATAGATATACATACATGTGTGTATGTGCACACGCATTTATGAATTGAAACCCTCAATGTCAAATCTCTTGAAAGTGATCCACAGACTCAACGAAATCCCAATCAAGATCCCAGCAGCCTTTCTTATAAAAACTGACAAGCTGATTCAACACTTAGATGGAAATACAGAGGATACAGAACGGCCAAAACAGTTTCAAAAATTATAGAAAAGTAGGACAATTTATACTGATTCCAAGATTTATTATAAAATTAACAGGAATCAAGACGGCATGGGATTGGCATAAAGACAGACACAGACCAAGGGAACAAATCAGAGTCCAGAAAGATCGATACATATACGGCCAATTAATTTTTGACAAAGTTGTCAAGACAAATCAACGAAAAATATATATATATATATATATTTTTTTTTTTTTCCCAAAAAAGGTGTTGAAACTGCTAGATATCCATATTAGGAACAAAAATTCTGAAATCTCAAGTCTTACCTCACAACATATACAAAATTTAACTCAAAATGAATGACTCAAATATAAGAGTTAAAACTACAAAACTTGCAACCTAAGATTGTGGAGGTGTTTTGTACTGGTCCCCCAAACCCCAGTTTCTACAAAGCAACGTGTAATGGGGCACGTGGTAACAGCAAATGCAGCAGACTGCATTACCGAAGAATCCTAAATTCAGGGAACCCAAATCTATCATACTGAACACCATGCATGCCTACCCTTTGTTCCAGATGAAGATACTATCTTTCTTTCAAGGCTGTAAGCAAGCCTAACCTTTCCTCTGGACACTCTATCTACCTGCCAAGGCTGTTCAATTTGGTATTTCAATTATCCGGGGTAGTCTTTGTCTTTTCCATATTAACTCTTTTGTCTATCACATGTCTTTCTTCCTTTCTTGGTTTACTCTCCTGTTGTTCAGTCATTAAGTTGTATCTGACTCTTTGCAACCTCATAGACTGCAGCACGCCAGCCTCCTCTGTCCTTCACCATCTCGTGGAGTTTGCTCAAACTCATGTCCACTGAGCCAGTGATGCTACCTAACCCACTCATCCTCTGTTCCCTCCTTCTTTTGCCTTCAATCTTCCTCAGCATCACAGTCTTTTCCAATGAGTCAGCTCTTTGCATCAGGTGGCCAAAGTACTGGAGCTTTAGCATTAGTTCTTCTGATGAATAATCATGGTCAGTTTCCTTGAGGACTGACTGGTTTGATCTCCTCACTGTCCAAGGTACTCTCAAGAGTCTTCTCCAGCACCACAATTGAAAAGCATCAATTCTTTGGCACTCAGGCTTCTTTATGGTCCAACTCCCACATCTGTACATGACTACTGGAAAAACCACAGCTCTGACTATACGAACCTTTGTCAGCAAAGTGATGTCTCTCCTTTTTCATAGGCTGTCTAGGTTTATCATAGCTTTCCTTCCAAAGAGCAAGTGTCTCCTTTATAGAATACATTTTCTGTAAATGGGGAGTAAAATAAAATTTTGAGACTATGCATGTCTTAAAACACCTTTATTAAACTATCTTCATACTTCAGTGATAGTCTGGCTGATTACTGAATTTTCATTTGCAAATAATTTCCTTTAAAAATGTAAAAGCATTGCTCTATTACCTTCTAAGTTTTAAGATTAAGTTGAGGCAACTAAAGTCATTCAAATTCCTGACTGCTTATATATCATGCCTTTTTCCCTTTCTGCAAACTTACAGGATCTTCTCTTTGACACAAGTTTCCTAAAACTGTTGATGATATATGCTTTGACATGGGTCTATATGTGATTCTTTCAAACTAGAAACTAGTGTTTTTCAATTTTAGGAAAACTTCTGAATTAGTTCATTGATGATTTCTTTCCATTTTTCTCTCTTCTGAACACCTTTTATTTAGCTATTGGACTTTCTAGGTTAGCCCTCTAATTTTCTTATCTTCTATCTTTTGCTCAACTTTCTTCTAGATTTTCTCAACTTTCTAGTCTAGCTCCTCTCTACAAAGTATTTTTCTCCTTTTGCTCTTTATTATTGAAGTATATAACACACAGAGTAAACACATCTTCAGTGAATTTTAAAATGGATTACACCCAGGTAACACTCACATCAAGACATGGAACATTTTCACACCCCACTGAAGCCATGTCTCCTCACAACTAGTACTTGCCCTCCAGGGCAACTACTATTCTCACTTCCGCTGCCATTGAGTGTTGTGTGCTTTTTTTTTTTTAATCAGCTTTATTGAAGTATAATTTTTATACCATGAAATTCACTCGTTTTAAGAGTACAATTTTATTTCTTTTGAAAAATGTGTACAACTGCATGCATTCTTCCACTCATTAATCACCACAGATTTTTCTGGAATGTGACGTAAATAGAATCATATAGCATATATTCTGGTGTTTGACTTCTTTCATTTAGAATAATGCTTTTGAGATTCAACCATATTGTTGTATGTATCGGTAATTTCATGCTTTTATTGCTGAGTGCTGCTGCTGCTAAGTTGCTTCAGTCGTGTCCAACTCTGTGCAACCCATAGACGGCAGCCTACTAGGCTCCTCTGTCCCTGGGATTCTCCAGGCAAGAACACTGGAGTGGGTTGCCATTTCCTTCTCCAATGCATGAAAGTAAAAAGTCAAAGTGAAGTTGCTCAGTCGTGTCCAACTCTTTGCGACCCCAAGGACTGCGGCCTACCAGGCTCCTCCGTCCATGGGAGTTTCCAGGCAAGAGTACTGGAGTGGGTTGCCATTGCCTTCTCCTTATTGCTGAGTAGCACCTCATTATATGAATATACTAAAATGGATTTATTCATTCACCAGTCCTCCATAATGCACTTCACAGAAACAACCAAAAGTACAGGATACATCCTTGACCAAGACTTCACAGTATTTGCACTGAGGTTATATCTAAAATTTCAAGTTACAAAAAATACAATCCATTTTAAGAGTGAGACAAATGCTACAACATATGGCAGAATTATTGCTATTATCAAAAGCATTGATAATCTAATAGTCACTACAAAATAAGTATACCTAAAAACATAGGAGCAAGCCATTTAAAAATGAATAGACAGGTTTGAAAAAGAACCAAGAACAACTTCTAGCATTAAAATGAAATGTTCATTGAAATGAAAAACTCAGTGCACTCAGGAAACAGCAGATCAGGCACGGATGAAAGGAGGATCAAGAAACCACAATATAGGGCTACAGAACTTGCCCAGAATGCAGCACATAAACACAGAATAAGCAAGCAAAGATAAAAAATGCAGAGAGCACGAAGACATGGCCCAATATATGTCTACTACAAATTCTAGGAGGAAAAAAGGGAGAGCAATATTCAATACATAATGGCTAAAACTTCTTCAAAATCTATACAAGACAGTAACTCTGTTTCAAAATAAATAAAAACAAGTCCACATCTAGGACAACTTAGTAAAAACTGCAAAACCTAAAAGCAACAGAGAGAAATGATATATTGTTAACAAAGGAAAAATAACATATTGACAGCTAACTTTTCAAAAGGAGTATTGGAAGCCTGGAGGCAGCAGAATAATATCTCTCATGTGCTAGTTGGAGGCTGCCAATCTAGACTTGTATACCAAGCTAAACTATTCAAGTGTGAAGGCAGTATTATAATTTCAGGCAGAAAAACCTGGGTATGAATCCAGGCACCACAAATTTTTAGTTGTGATCTCAAGCAAATCATGTAACTTCTCTCAGCCTCAGTTCTACATCTATAAAACAGGGAAACTAATATTTATCATCACAAGGTTATTGCAAAAATTAAATGTGAAATGCATTAGCATCATTCCAAGTACATAACACTGAATCAATGTAAGCCATTATTTTCACTCCACACACAACATTAATGCATAAGTTTGAAGCCGCTACATTCAACCAACCCAGTTTTCGCTATAATTTTTAGAAGCTGTACCACAACTTTAATTACTTTTGACCATAACCTCTTTGAATAGAGGTTTTAAAAGGTTTAACCATTTAAACTCTTTGAAATCTAAGAGGATTTTTTTAAAAATCTCCTTGAATTTAAATTAGAAGACTATCTGCTGCTGCTAAGTCGCTTCAGTTGTGTCCGACTCTGTGCGACCCCATAGACGGAAGCCCACCAGGCTCCCCTGTCCCTGGGATTCTCCAGGCAAGAACACTGGAGTGGGTTGCCATTTCCTTCTCCAGTGCGTGAAAGTGAAAAGTGAAAGGGAAGTCGCTCAGTTGTGTCCGACTCTTAGCGACCCCGTCGACTACAGCCTACCAGGCTCCGCCATCCATGGGATTTTCCAGGCAAGAGTACTGGAATGGGGTGCCATTGCCTTCTCCAGCAGAGTTTCTAGGACTTTTAAATGGTCAGGTTACATCTGAAGGAGGCATAGATATTTTAAAAATGCTACATACTTGACAATACTTCTCTTATTTTGAGAATACTTCTCTTATTCATTCAAAAATGAATCAGCATCTTCTTAAAATATTTACAACTGAACTGACCCACTAGAGTTGCCCTATACACAACAGTCCACGTAATATCTTCAAGGAGAGTTCTAGTCTCAGGACAAAAAGAAGAGCTCAGTTGAAGTTCATGCTCAGACCAAGAAGAAAAAATACTGCCTCATTTGGTTCTATGTAATTATGACTTGTCTCCTTCATGACTCAGATCTAAACGTAACAAATTCCTGGTTCCAACCTATCTCTCCAGCAGCAACTCCAACCACACCCTTCTCTTCTTTAAATCCACCATCAACCCACAATACAAATGCACACACACAAAGCTTTCTTCCCAGTATAACTGGATTTCTCTCTTATACGAAGACGAAGACACACATTTGGGAAAACTAAAATGTGAAGTCATGTGGGCCTTAGGAAGCATCACTACAAACAAAGCTAGTGGAGGTGATGGAATTCCAGCTGAGCTACTTCAAATCCTAAAAGATCAGGCTATGAAAGTGCTGCACTCAATATGCCAGCAAATTTAGAAAACTCAGCAGTGGCCATGGGACTAGAAAAGGTCAGTTTTCATTCCAATCCTAAAGAAAAGCAATGCCAAAGAATGCTCACACAATTGCACTACCACACAATTGCACTCATCTCACACACTAGCAAAGTAATGCTCAAAATTCTCCAAGCCAGGCTTCAGCAATACGTGAACCGTGAACTTCCATATGTTCAAGCTGGATTTAGAACAGGCAGAGGAACCAGAGATCAAATTGCCAACATCTGCTGGATCATCAAAAAAAGCAAGAGAGTTCCAGAAAAACATTTATTTCTGCTTTATTGACTACGCCAAAGCCTTTGACTGTGTGGATCACAATAAACTGGAAAATTCTGAAAGAGATGAGAATACCAGACCATCTGACCTGCCTCATGAGAAATCTATATGCAGGTCAGGAAGCAACAGTTAGAACTGGACATGGAACAACAGACTGGTTCCAAATTGGGCAAGGAATATGTCAAGGCTGTATATTGTCACCCTGTTTATTTAACTTATATGCAGAGTACATCATGAGAAATGCTGGGCTGGATGAAGCACAAGCTGGAATCAGGATTGCTGGGAGAAAATTCATAACCTCAGATATGCAGATGACACCACCCTTATGGCAGAAAGTGAAGAGGAACTAAAGAGCCTCTTAATGAAAATGAAAGAGGAGAGTGAAAAAGTTGGTTTAAAGCTCAACATTCAGAAAACGAAGATCATGGCATTTGGTCCCATCACTTCATGGGAAATAGATGGGGAAACAGTGGAAACAGTGTCAGACTTTATTTTTCTGGGCTCAAAATCGCTACAGATGGTGACTGCAGCCATGAAATTAAAAGATGCTTACTCCTTAGAAGCAAAGTTATGACCAACCTAGACAGCATATTCAAAAGCAGAGACATTACTTTGCCAACAAAGGTCCATCTAGTCAAGGCTATGGTTTTTCCTGTGGTCATGTATGGATGTGAGAGCTGGACTGTGAAGAACGCTGGGCGCCAAAGAATTGATGCTTTTGAACTGTGGTGTTGGAGAAGACTCTTGAGAGTCCCTTGGACTGCAAGGAGATCCAACCAGTCCATCCTAAAGGAGATCAGTCCTGGGTGTTCACTGGAAGGACTGACGCTGAAGCTGAAGCTCCAATCCTTTGGCCACCTGATGAGAACAGCTGACTCATCTGAAAAGTTCCTGATGCTGGGAAAGATTGAAGGCTGGAGGAGAAGGGGATGACAGAGGATGAGATGGTTGGATGGCATCACCAACTCAATGGACATGAGTTTGAGTAAACTCTGGGAGTTGGTGATGGACAGGGAGGCCTGGTGTGCTGCAGTCCATGGGGTCACAAAGAGTCAGACAAGACTGAGCGACTGAACTGAACTGAATAACCAGCTTATTCTCAGAACCCAAAATTGCTTCAGATGTCACTATAATTTTTATATTATTTTAAGTTAATTCTTTTGTCTCCACAGTAATGGTTTTTAAGTAGGAAAGCAAATATTTTCAAACTAATTTTTAATGTCAGTGAAAGTTGCTCAGTCGTGTCCAATTCTTTGCAACCCCATGGACTATACAGTCCATAGAATTCTCCAGGACAGAATACTGGACTGGGTAGCCATTCCCTTCTCCAGGGGATCTTCCAAACCCAGGTCTCCCGCACTGTAGGCGGATTCTTTACCAGCTGAGACACCAGGGAAGCCCAAGAATACTGGAATGGGTAGCTTATTCGTTTTCCAGTGGATCTTTCCCACCCAGGAGTTAAATCAGGATCTCCTGCATTGTGGGCCGATTCTTTACCAGCTGAGCTACCAGGGAATCTACCTAATTCAGTTATAATATTTACATGTGAGGTTTAAGAAAAAAGTTCTGCTTTAAACTATTTTTATCTTTCTAAAATACAAACCTGTTAAGGCCTCTGCATGTGTGCTCAGTAGCTAAGTCATGTTAGACGTTTTGCAACCCCATGGACTGTAGCCTGCCAGGCTCCTCTGTCCATGGGATTTCCCAGGCCAGAATACAGGAGTGGGTTGCCATTTTCCTCCTCCAGGGGATCTTCCTGACCCAGGGATTGAACCTGAGTCTCCTGCATTGCAGGCAGGTTCTTAACCACTGAGCCACCTGGGAAGCCCAATAAGGCCACTACTCCACTGGAAATTCAATGGTGACCCCATGGTGAAGAAAAATTCTAAATTCTTTATCATGGTACCAAGTACTTTTGAGATCTGGTCTCTCCACTACACTGCAAGTATTCTGGATTTCAGTCATCAGAACAGTCAAGGATTCCCCAAACACAAAACACTCAAATTTCTCCTTTGCTTTTGCTATGCCATTTGCCTAGAACGGCTTTCCTCAGCCTCACTCCAATAAAAGCTGAATAAACTTTCCTAGCACAAGTCAAATGTCACATCATTCTGGAGATTTCTCTTAATCTCCTTAGACAGAGTCACAATCCTTCCCAAGGGTACAAAGGATGCCATCAGTGGTTGAGATCACCATTTAGATGAGTTAGACCCACTTCGGTTGAAATTCCAGACTCACACCTTACTCAGCTATGACCTTATTCAGCTATGGGCAAGGTCTCTGAGGCTGTTTCCTCATGTCTAAGTAACAGGAGCTGCTTCATAGGATTGTTGTGAGGATAAAATAAGGGGCTGCATGCAAAATATGTCTCCCATAGAGTAAGTATTCAATACATGTTATTGTGGTATATCACTATAATGTATTCCCACTCTGGGCTCGCAGCAACTTGCACCCATCTCTCTACACTATTGTGATGACATGACTGTGTGCCCATGCAGGACACAGATTATCTTCTATCAGCTCTTAATTCCCACCACCTGGCATATTGCCTTATGCATAATAGATCCTTAACAAATCCTGAATGAATGAATAAATAAATCCTAAATGAATAAATATTTCAAATTCCTTATGTATAACATAAGGCCTTGATTTTTTTCCCCAGTGGTCTTATTAAACTTACTTTTTGTCTCCTCCTACAAAACTGCTTCTTTAAATAAAGTTTACAGTGACCAAAGAGAAAATGAATCTTATAGTGAGAGAAAATTAATTTTATAGTGACCTTGTCTTCTTGTTTGGAAACATACACACACAAAATAAGCCCATACTGCACCAATAATTTTCCAACACACCATTGTAAAATACCAGATTTCTAGGATGGTTATCTATCTATTGAAAAATTTTAAAAGAGTGGACTAGGGAGGTTTTCTAAATCTGCATCAGCTTCTTTACCTCCAGGGCCTGGGCAAACTTTAGGGACTAAAATGTATTTCAGAGCATTAAAAAAGGAAAGAACAGGGTGCTTTTCATTCTGAAAAATGGTCCTAAGAAATTTTTAAAAACATTGTAATAATAGAAGAAAATAATTATTACTACCCACTGCTAAAAATTTGGTTTAAAAAGACAATCCTGTGCTTTAAAAAAATTAGTAAATTAAAGTACAATCTTTAAAATGGCATCAAAATATGTGTAGGTAGTGTTCAGGCTAGTAGGCTGAGGTGAAGGAGTGCTCACTTTGTAATCCTGACCCTCAATAAATAAAATGCAAAACGGAAAAAATATCAGATACTACTATACAACAGCATGGTACCTTTTATCTACTTCCACACTTAACCTTTAAACATTAATGCCCTTTGAATAATTATTAACCAATGGGTTTAATTAATGCAACCTCTGAACTACTTCAGAATAAATCTGATCAAGTACCTAGCAATAAAGGAGCGAATCAGGGAAAGGAGAAAAATCGGTTAAAATAGTTTTTCGGGTCGCCCATCAAAAGTGTGCCATACATACGGTTCTGCACCAAGAGGCAGCAATTAGGGAGGGTGAGAGGCGCCGAAGGCCCGAGGCCCCGCAGCCCCGGAGGCGACTCCTCCCCGACTCTACGCGGGGCGGTGGCCGGGCCGGGGTGGAGACAGCGCTGCAGCCGGGGCGGGACAAATGGCAGGGCGGAAAGCCCGAGTCTCACCTCCACTTCCCCTTTAGCTCTCAGAACCCCATTCAGCGACCACCCTAGAATCCCCTCACCACAGACAGACTCTCCCTGTCTCCCCTGGCCGGCTCAAAGTTTATCGGTCTTTCCCAGCTGTCGGGGCCGCCGGGCTTTGTAGTTCGCCCGTCCGGGCCGAGCCACCAAGGCCGCAGGCCCGAGGAGCCGCTGAACTACAATCCCCATAATGCCCCGCGCGCCCACCGCTCGCGCGCTCTCTCTCTCACCCCGTCTCGCGCAGCACGCAGTCTCCTCCGCTGCGCATGGCCCCAGCGTCTCCGGCAGCGGGAGCTGGGGTGTGGCTGTCCACCCAAACACCCCACCACCGGCTCTCTCGCTGGCCCCCGTTCCCCCACGGATTCATTACCTAGGTGCCGCAGGTCGGCCGACCGTTTTTGCCGCGGTCCAGGTGGGGTGGGGGTGGGGGCACAGGCCGCTGCCGCCGCCGCGCAGTCCGTTAGTTCGCGACGTGCGTGAAGAGGCAGCGGCGGCGGCGCCGGCGGCGGCCGGTTGCCATGACAGCCGTGGGCCGCGCGGTGGGGCTCGGGGGGAGCGCGAGGGTTCGGAGTCGGCTCGGGGAGGAGCCTGGGCAGCGGCAGGGGCTGCGGGGACAGGGTGGAGCGAGGGTGCGCCGGGGAGCGGAGGGAGACGGCGACACTGAGGAGGACGGCTGACGAGCTGAGCTCCGGGGCCGCCGACGAGTCCTGCGCTGCAGCATCCAACCCCCGTGCCAGGACGCGAGTCCGCTGTCTGCTGAGAGAGATGCGGGTGGCGTCAGAGGAAGGAGCGGCGCCGGCTCTGGAAAGGTCGCCGGTCCAGCCCCTCCCCCGCCGCCCATCCAGGCAGCCTCCTCTGGCCCGGCCGTCTGGTGTGTTTGAAACCTAAAAGCCACCTCTTTGGGGCTTCTTCACCAGTAAAAACCATATCTGCACCCTTTCACACCTCCTTTCTGCCATTTTCTGAGAGATAAAACGAATCATTTAGTAAAATACAATCACACGGCCTTTACAATTATTCAGAAGGCTTGAGAATTTGTTAAGTGGCGTTGATTTCAATTGACAGCTGGTCTCTAATAATGGCACCCCACCCCAGTACTTTTGCCTGGAAAATCCCATGGATGGAGGAGCCTGGTAGGCTCCAGTCCACGGGGTCGCTAGGAGTCGGACACGACTGAGCGACTTCACTTTCACTTTTCACTTTCATGCATTGGAGAGGGCAATGGCAACCCACTCCGGTGTTCTTGCCTGGAGAATCCCAGGGACAGGGGAGCCTGGTGAGCTTCCGTCTATGGGGTCGCACAGAGTCGGACACGACTGAAGCGACTTAGCAGCAGCAGCAATCGGTGAGGGGGAGAAGGAACCGGCAACCCACTCCAGTATTCTTGCCTGGGGAGTCCCGTGGACAGGGGAGCCTGGTGGGCTGCTGCCCAGGGGGTCGCACAGAGTCGGACACGACTGAAGGGACTTAGCATGCATGCATGCATGCTTTGGAGAAGGAAATGGCAACCCACTCCAGTATTCTTGGCTGGAGAATCCCAGGGAGAGAGGAGCCTGGTGGGCTGCCATCTATGGGGTCGCACAGAGTTGAACACGACTGAGCGACTTAGCAGCAGCAGCAACAATTGGTGTGGACTGGTCGTGACCTGCCTCAGAGAGGTAGTGAGGTTAAGAGCAACAACTTCTAAAACTCAATTCACTGATAACCAGGGGCAGGTGAATCGCCTTGATGCTCAGCGTTTTGGTCTGCAAAATGGAGGTAATACCTGCCTCACAGGACTTTTGAGAAATAAAAGCTTTGATAACTAATGAAGCATCCTAAAATGCTGTGATTTAAACATAATTTTTAAATATTAGTTTTTTGATCCGTGGTGATCAGAGCCAGAAGGATGGGAGCCTGGAGGAAAGGGTGTAGTTTGCCTGAAGAGAGAAATTTTCTGTGATGGAAATGTACTGTATCTTACTTAGAATTTGGGTTAGGAGGGTTCTCTGGTAGCTCTGACACTGTTTCCACTGTTTCCCCATCTATTTCCCATGCAGTGATGGGACCAGATGCCATGATCTTCGTTTTTTGAATGTTGAGCTTTAAGCCATCACTGACTCGATGGATGCGAGTCTGAGTGACCTCCGGGAGCTGGTGATGGACAGGGAGGCCTGGCGTGCTGCGGTTCATGGGGTCGCAAAGAGTCGGACACGACTGAGCGACTGATCTGATCTGATCTGATCTGGTAGCTCAGCTGGTAAAGAATCCACCTGCAATGCAGGCGACCCTGGTTAGGGTCCTGGGTCGGGAAGATACCCTGGAGAAAAGAAGGGCCACCACTCCAGTATTCTGGCCTGGAGAATCGCCATGGACAGAGGAGCCTGGTGGGCTACAGTCCATGGGGTCCCTAAGAATCTGACAGGACTAAACAACTTTCACTTTAGGAGGCTATATGCATTTGTCAAAACCCATGAAATGCTACCTTTAGATCTGTACGCTTCACTGTAAGTAAATTTACCTCAAAAAGGAGTGTTGAAAATGTTAGCTATTATTAGAGCTGTTGTTAAGTCTTTTTAAGTCGTATCTGACTCTTTATGACCCCATGGACTACAGTACCCCAGCCTCCTCTGTCCTCCACCATCTCCCAGAGTTTGCTCAAATTTATGTCCTCCAAGTCAGTGATGCCATCCAACTATCTTATCCTCTGTCTCCCCCTTCTCCTCTTGCCCTCAATCTCAAGCATCAGGGTCTTTTCCAGTGAGTCAGCCCTTCGCATCAGGTGGCCAAAGTATTGGAGCTTCAGCATCAGTCCTTCCAGTGAGCTGTAGACGCTAATAGAGACCGTATACATTCTCTAGCTCCTGTTGCCAGAAATGTAGATGAGGAAAATGATGCCTACAGATTGAAGTAAATGGAGGAGGAAGTAGGGATTACTGGCCCTGTTATTTTCTAATAATAAATGTCTCTCCAGAAATCATGATTGAAAATAGCAAACTGCCATGTATATCATCCAGTTTTCAGTTGGGGTCACCTTGTCCACAGAGGTTTTGTGGAAATTGACTCAAGTCCCTTTTCCAACTCCTGCAGAAGGCCAGGGTTCTCTCCAAGGTCACATGTTCCCTGAGGGCTTACAGTTTCAGGGTCAATTCTGGCTCTGAGCTCTAGTTTTCTCTGAACAGTTAGACTCCCTCACATCCCACCTCCTGCAATGCCTTTCTCTCCTGCTGCCACAAAATGTGGAAAGCAGACTCTTTGCTTTGGTTGTTTGTATGGCAGAGTCTTCTGAAGGTTTGGAGCAACTGAAGTGTTTTAAGTGAAGGATATACTCTCCTTATTTAGTACTCTTACTTGTCTGTCTCCTAGTCTATACTTAGTGCCACCTTCCATTCCTAAACTGTATATTCCTATACCTAGAAAGTACATTGCCAAGAAAAACTGTAGTGCCAGCTATTAAAATAATAGTCTTCACCCCAAAATATATCTGGATATTCTATTTGATTCAACCCACAGTATAGTTAGTAAGTATTAAGCAGCTTATGCACGTGACATGTTCAGGCTACCTACAGAGTGGGTTCAGTTATGAAAACTATTTAGTATTAGTGAGAACGGGGTTGCCAGTAGCTGAATCTGATGTCTAGGAGGGAAAAAAGAAACCAAAGTCTACAAGATCACAGCTTCCATTGTGCAGAAGAAATGACAGCATTCAAACGAGAAAATCCAGAACAAAACCTGATTGTGTAACGAGCACAGAAGCAACACCCAGACCTGTCACCTCTAGCAATTTGGTCACAACTGTGCATATACAATAAGGCTATAAATAGACTCTCCTTTTCTCCTGGGGAAGCTGATACTGCTCGGCTCCCAGCTGAACACATGTTTAGTTGGGGTGACAGGTTCACCTAATCCATCTATCCCTCATCTGGTTTCCTTCGTTCGAAGTTACTCGCAATTGCAAGGCAGCTGGCTGGGGTCTCAGTGCAGCCCACAACCATGAACAGGTCTCCAAACACGCGGTCCCATGCGTAACCCCTCCTTGTTTTCTTGAGTCAGGATCCCAGAGCCTCTGTTCAGAAGGACAGGCCCCTTGAGGAGCGTGGATGACAGCAGCGAAAGGGAACAGCTGCTTTGCAGGGAGCTGAAGGAGGGCAGTTATGCACAGGAAGACCACGAGCCACTGAAGCACAACCTTAAAAAACCTAAGTTGCTCTGGATGGCTGGGAACCCGTGGGGACTGGGTGTTTCCACTCAGTACTTTATACTAGTTCAAGTGATAGTTAAACACACCAAGCAAATTCAAAAGATTGATCCACTGAGAGAGACAATATGGTCAAGAGCCATTACCCTCATCGAAGAGACTTCATGAGAATTCCCTGGTGGTCCAGTGGTTAGGGCTTGGCAATTTCTATGTGGGGCCTGGGGTTCAGTCCCTGGTCAGGGAACTAAGATCTTACAAGCTGTGCAGCAGCCCCCCGCCCGAAAAAGAGAAGAGAGACGAAATGCTTCTAACGTGAACCAGGGTTTTCCCTCAGTCCTCAGTTCCTTGGGCTCAGCAGCCTTTGACTTTGCTGACCTCCTTCCTACATGCTCCTTGACCTTGGTTCTCTGCAAAGCATTGTCACTGAGTTCCTAACTATGTCTTCTACCTGCTTCTTAAACGTGGGCACAGTTTCCAACATTCAGTTCACAGACCCTCCACGTGCAAGGCTTCATCTTGGCCCTGGCCAGTGAGGGAAGTTCTGACTCCCAGGTCTCAGCACCACACCAGACACACAAGGACTCGTCCTGTTGCTCCTGGTGTTCTTTTCATCTGGGATGCTCCCTTCCTTCCCTAAACTCTGCCTGTTCCATCAAAAAGAACTCAGGCCTTGACAAAAAACCTTTCCAGATCATTCCTGCTCAGAATCCTATACTACCCAGTATTACTCTCCTATGTCATCCACTTGACATCGAACCAGGCTGCCTAGTGGCTGATCAAGTATTGATTACTCATTGGCTTTTGTCTTTTCTCCTTACTAAATTCCAAGATCCTCTGATGTGCATTTCTGATATTCCCCGAAACATCTTTATAATATCTTTTGCGTTAAAAGGACAGAATATTTTTGATTGGTGGGTCCTTAGCTTTTCTCCTTAGTGAAACCTCCTCTCTGACGGGCCAACTCCTCGGCACCTCTCCTTAAAGTTGCTGGCCCTTCACTGTTCTGATCTCCAGCCCCTTAGGCAATTATGATATATGGGTTACCCCAGTGTTCTTTTTTAGTTTTTTAGGCCCTCCAACTTCTGTTCTACCAGTTCCCTGTTAAAATACTCTAGTTTCTTTTTTTCCTGACTGGTGGACCCTGACCAATACAGATGGTGAAGTAAAACGTATTTACTACTGTGAATGTCAGTGAGAAAGAGTCAAGAACACTGCCTTAGAGGAGTGGGGATCTTAAATAAACATGCGGCTGCCCTGCGTGCCAAGGGGCCACTCCTGACAGGTAGAGGTGCTCTGCGTTTCAGGTCTGCAAAGAGCAAAGACCCAGCTCCCAGTAGCAGTGGTCTCTGCGGGGCCCCTGCCCATACCTGGCCCTGGGTCTCACTGCCCACAAGCCTGCAGTGTTCTCCCAGCGCTTGGTCTAAGCCCCAAGCTTCATCTGGAATTTCACCTCCCTTAGAATGTGGAAACCCAGGCTTTTCACTTGTTAACCTTCCTATTTCTCGTTGGCAAGTGGGAGGAGGCGAAAAGTTAGTGATGAAAAAAGCCAGGAAGTGGTACCAGAGTCCTTGTAAAGTGAACTGGAATTTGGTTAAGTGGAGGAAAAGGATTAAAAAGATTTTCAGGGTGGCAATTCTGCCTCTGATGCTGCCTTTTCTTGAAGGTAATGGGAGGAGATAATAACTCAGAGAAGGAAGTGAGGCACCTTGTACCTGAGTTTGTGCCTTATCCACGCACCATGAGGCTTTGAGCTATTTTATTCATATACTTCTGCGTCAGTGCTTTCGTTAGAAGTGAGACTATTTTGAAAGCCCAGAACCATTTTAGGCCAGCTTCACTTATTCCTAATGAAAAGAACTGCTCCCCACTTTAGGGATTCGAAAAGATTTCTTCTGAATGCCAAAATAAACACAAAACCTCTTGGCAGCAGCCTATGGGAATTCTCCTTGCTTGTGAGTCTGTATTTCTTTATGTTAATTTACAAATATGAACAGAAAACCCAGGATTTGAGGTTGTTAAGTGGATTTGTAACCCTCTGGAGGGTTGCCGGTAGGGAACTCAATGAATGAACACAGTCCCCTGTGACAGCTGAGCCCCGGCATTTCATTGAGCTCCACAGGAAGTCGTCGTGAATACGCTGCAAGATGCTAATACGTTAGCAGCAACGCTTCTTCCCCCTTCTCTGTTGGAGGACCTTATGTTTAGTAGAGGGATCCATAACAGAATAGGCTGTACTCAAAAATGCTGGCAAGAGTTACTTGGTTTGTGACAAGCAGGATATCTTCTAGTGAACTGAAAAGCACGTCACCTTCTGATTCAGTCACCGAAGCATGTTACAATGTAGGTGGTGTGTCACAGAGGAAAAGCAGCTTGTGATCAGGTTTTCTATTCTGAGAAGCCAGTGCTCTGCCAAGCAACCCCAAGCAGGAAACGTTTCGAGTCTGAATGAAAAACAGAGCAGTACAGCTGGGACCCCCATTTCCCATTCCCATTGTACAAAGATACGAGCCACTCTAGAGGCACCCTCCCGTCCCCACAATCCTTCCCACCCACACACCCCCACCCCCAACCCTCCCGCCAATTTTTCTGTGTCCTGTTCTACTTTGACTACAGAATGCAGAGTGATGGGGTTGGGGGAAGGGAGAGCAAATTCCATTTCCTTTTTGGCTCTTGTTTCTCTGCTACATTTTAGGTCGTCTCTGTGATTTATGTGCATAAGTGATACATCATAAATATTGGCTGCATGAATCACTCCTAAATGGCTCACTACTCAAGCAGACTGTTCATCATCCCATCTCTCCTTGGTATTCTCTGCTTTATTCACCAGGCTGCCTCCTTCCTGTCTCAAACCTCACCTCAAATTTCCAGAAAACGCTCACAGACAGCTGTAATAATTCTAGAAGCCCTTATTCAACCTCATCTCTGTCCCTTTCCCCGCAGCTCACAGATTACTTGCTCTCACTATCTGAAAGTGAAGTTACAATGACATGAAGTAGAGGGGCAGTTGCAATGGGGTCCCCAACCTGTGGGGTCTAATGCCTGATGATCTGAGGTGGAGTTGATGTAATAACAATGGAAATAAAGTGCACAATAAATATAATGCCCTTGAATCATCCCAAAGCCATCCCCCGCCTCCTGGTCCATGGAAATACTGTGTTCCATGAAACCAGTCTCTGGTGCCAAAAGGATTGGGGATGGCTGGATTGCCTAAGTTTTGTAAAGTGTCTTCCATCTTGATCTGTGCCAAGCTGATAAGCATTTCAGCTGTGCTTTGTTTAACATGTAAAACATTCATGACAATTATAAAGTTGCATAACAACACCTGTACCCACCACATCCTGATTTTGATTATTTTTTCAGATGCATGTTTTTTCCAACTACTATATATACCTCTATTATAAGCATTCTATAATATTGTTTTACATGTTTTCAAGCTTTATATAAATGTCACATACTATGCTTTCTCAAGATTGCCTTTTTCTGTTCAACACTGTATTTCTGAGGTTTACACATGTTTATAAAAGTAATGTTGCATGCATGCTAAGTCACTTTAGTCGTGTCCAACACTTTGTAACCCTATGGACTAGAGCCTGCCAGGCTCCTGTGTTCATGGGATTCTCCAGGCAAGAATTCTGGAGTGGGTTGCCATGCCCTCCTCCAGGGGAATCTTCCCAACTCAGGGATCGAACCCACATCTCTTAAGTCTCCTGCATTGGCAGGCAGATTCTTTACCACTAGTGCCACCTGGGAAGCCCAAATGTAAAGTTAGCTCATTTTAATTGCTATAACAATATGATACAGTTCTTCCATTTCCCATCAATGAATGTTTATATTGATGTCTTAGTACATTCAGGCTGGTAACAAAAGACCATAGACTGGATGGCTTATCAACAACAGAAATGTATTTCTCACGGTTCTGCAAGCTAGGAGCAGCAGATTCAGTGTGTGATTTCTAGTCATGGACAACTGTCTTCTTGCTGTGTCCTCATGTGGCAGAAAGGGAGAGGGAGCTCTCTGGGGTCTTTTTCAAAAAGAACACTAATCCTATTCACAAAGGGTCCACGCTAATGACCTAATCGCCTCCCAAAGGCCCCACCTCTAAACACATACCATTACATTGGGGGTTAAGATTTCAGCACATGACCTGGGCAGATGGGATAGAAATATTCATGTCATTGTATAATAACTTCACTTTCAGATAGTGAGAACAGGTAACTGGTAAGCTAGGGGGAAAGGGACAGAGATGAGGGTGAATAAGGGCTTTTAGAAATCTTAATTACAGCTGTCTATACTAAAGCTTATAGCAGTCCACGTGGATACTCCAGAATTCATGTCCTACTCAAATGTCAACTCAAAAGTCCAAAGTCTCCTCCAAATATCATATAAATCAGATATAAATGAGACTCAAGGTAAGATTCATCCTGAGGCACATTCCCCAGCGTTGTCTGTGAAACCAAACCTGCCAGGTGCTTCCAAAATACAAAGTGGTAGGAGGGGAACAGGACACACACTCCCAGTTCAAAGAGGAGAGATGGGAAAGAAGGAAGGAGTGACAGTCCCACACGTGTGGCTCCACAGGTTGTTGGCTCCCATCCTTTGAAACCTAAGTGGAGGCAGCCATGCACCCAGGGCTGATGCAATCCATGGACACAGCATGGATGCTGTTAAACTCTGCCGCCTGTGCCTCAGCTGCACCTGCCCACACCTGGGGCAGCTGAGGAGCACCATGCCCGAGTGCAGGTTACAGACACATGATGCCAGGCAGTGCTGGCGGGTCCCCCTGAGCTCCAGCAAGTGCCAGTAGCCCCTGCTGCTCTCTCTCACCCTAAAGGCAGGCCTGTGATGGAAGCAGCACCCCTGATGACCTCTGAATCAGTTTGGAGGGAAAGGAGAGTTAGTCTTCCATCGTCTTGGAGAAGAGCTCCTGGTTTCCATGGAGATGGCAGAATAAATCTCTTTATCGAAGGCTCACCTGGCCCCATCCTTAGTGTCCTCTCGCACACGGCACTTCTCATTTGTTCCAACATGGACACTGTTGTTGTTCCATCACTCAGTTGTGTCCAACTCTTTGCAACTCCATGGATAGCAGCACAGCAGGCTTGCCTGTCCTTCACTCTCTCCCAGAGTTTGCTCAAACTCACGTCCATTGAGTCGGTAGTGCCATCTAACCATCTCATCCTCTGTCGCCTTCTTCTCCTTCTGCCCTCAATCTTTCCCAGCATCAGGATCTTTTCCAGTGAGCCAGCACTTTGCATCAGGTGGCCAAAGTATTAGAGCTTCAGCATCAGTCCTCCCAATGAATATTCAGGGTTGATTTCCTTTAAGATTGACTGATTTGATCTCCTTGCAGTCCAAGATCTCTCAAGAGTCTTCTCTAGCACCACTGAGATTTTCCCAAATCTTTAATTTCTATTTCTTTTTGTATTAACAATTTCGTCTTTGAGTCATTTCTCTTTCTTTTCACATTTTATCCTGAAGAGTTAGAAAGAACCAGGCTACTCCTGCAACTCTTTGCTTAGAAACTGCTTCAGCTAAATATCTTATTTCATTCCTTGCAAGTTCTAACTTCCACAAAACACAACATGAACACAATTCAGTTCTTTGACACTTTAGGAGGACAGCCTTTCCTCCACTGTCCAATAAAATGCTCCTCATTTCCAGTTAAGACTTCATCAGAATGGCTTTTTCCATCCTGATTTCTGCCAACATTCTGTTCAGAAGTACTTAAGAAGATTGAGGCTTCCTCTATGTCTTAGATCCTCTGAAGAAGGACATGGCAATCTACTCCAGTATTCTTGCCTGGAGAATCCAATGGACAGAGGAGCCTGGAGGACTACAGTCCTTGGGATCACAAGAGTCCGACGTGACTGAGGTGACTTGGCAGCAGCAGCAGCAACATCTCATCAGAATCACCCCTAATGAACTTGAATAGAATTTGTATCCTACTATTGTGTGAAAATTGTATAAATCTCAATTACGTTGAATTGATTCATGGTGCTTTTCTGGTCTGCTGTATCTTTCTACTTTTCTTTTTCTTTTTTAAATTTTATTTTACTTAACTTTACAGTGTTGTATTGGTTTTGCCATACATCAAAATGAATCCGCCATAGTCTACTTTTCTGTATATTCATTCTACTAAGTTTTGAGAGTTTGGTATTGAAACTTCAACGAAAAATCTTAATTTTAGATAAATCATTACTTATATTACTTTAAATAATTGTAATATACAGGGGAAGTATATGTAACTTTGTTCTGTATTTTCTAAGTCTCCTGTAAATGTATTATCGACTTTCATAATTTAAAAAAATTAAAAAAGAGAAAAAAAATCACCCAAATAGTCTGTTCATGGCAATGATGGCTTTTTCTAGCAGGCACCTCAAAACTCTTCCAGCCTCTATTCATTACCCAGTTCCAAAGCCACTTCTGCATTTTTGAGTATTTATTACAGCATCATCCCACTCCTGGGTTTTCACTGATACTAAAGATTGTGCAGTGAATATTCTTGGATCTTATGATGTGCATACATATTAAAGATTTTTATATCAAGAAGTTGAATGACAGGTAACAAAGAATGTTAAGTAGCAAAGGATGTTGGGCAGCAGAACTGCTGTTTTCAGTGGCTCAGCTGTGTCCAACTCTTTGCAACCCCATGGACTGTAGCACGCCAGGCTTCCCTTCCCTCCACCTCCCAGAGCTTGCTCATGTTCATTGAATCAGTGATGCCATCCAACCATCTCATCCTCTGTCATCCCCTTCTCCTGTCTTCAATCTTCAAGAATGATGGGTAGCAAGTGATGTTGGGTAGCAAGAAGCTGGGGAGCGAAGCATGTTCCTCTTCAATTTTTCGTTCACATTCTGCTCCCCACAAAACAATCAGTTCCTTAGAAATGTGTCTTTATGGCTCTTTACCCCAGGTGTACCCACCCTGTAACCACTTGTACAGTGCATAACATCAAGTCAAAATTAATAAATGTTTCTTATATGAATATAATAAGTGAATGATTGTCAGAGACAAAAAAGTTCCTGCCAACATTTATTGAAAATCTATTGAATGTAAAGTTTTGTGCTGGAGAGAATTATGGAAAAAATAGTGGAAGTCGACAGCGATAAATTTTTTAAAATAGGTATAAAATGACCTGCATTTATAAATAAGAAGTGTCCTAATACACAACTAAGTGTCATCAGGAGTCTCAGTGACAGTGTGCTGAATGATGAAAGTGGGATTGAAGGAACACATTCGTTTCAGCCCTTCTCTTAACCGATTCCCTATTTTTATCTCTTATGAAGGAAACCTAAGACATCTCTCTCCTAACCCAGATCACTGCAGATGGTGATTGCAGCCATGAAATTAAAAGACGCTTACTCCTTGGAAGGAGTTATGACCAACCTAGACAGCATATTAAAAAGCAGAGACATTACTCTGTCAACAAAGATCCATCTAGTCAAGGCTATGGTTTTTCCAGTGATCATGTATGGATGTGAGAGTTAGACTATAAATAAAACTGAGCACAGAAGAATTGATGCTTTTGAACTGTGGTGTTGGATAAGACTCTTGAGAGTCCCTTGGACTGCAAGGAGATCCAACCAGTCCATTCTGAAGGAGATCAGCCCTGGGTGTTCACTGGAAGGACTGATGTTGAAGCTGAAGCTCCAATCCTTTGGCCACCTGATGCGAAGTGCTGACTCATTGGAAAAGACCCTGATGCTGGGAAAGATTGAGGGCAGGAGGAGAAGGGGATGACAGAGGATGAGATGGTTGGATGGCATCACCTACACAATGGACAAGGGTTTGGGTGGACTCCAGGAGTTGGTGATGAGCAGGGAGGCCTGGCATGCTGCAGTTTACGGGGTCACAAAGGGTCGGACACCACTGAGCGACTGAACTGAACCTAGATTTACTCTCCAACAGTAGGGTCCAGTGTGTGGCAAACAACAGAGCTCCACCAGTTCCCACATGACTGACTCAAGGCACTCCATACAGGCCCATGAACCGTAGTGAGATCCCAGCTCACACCTGTCAGAATGCCTATTATCAAAGCCACTGGAGTGGAGGCAGACAAAGGGGAACCCCAGCGTACCGCTGGTGGGAATGCAAACTTGTGCAGCTGCTATGGAGACCAGTATGGAGATTCCTCCAAAAATTACAAGTAGAACCACGATATGATCCAACTATTCCACTTCTGGGTATTTATCAAAAGAATATGAAAACACTAATCAGAAAAGATCTATGCACCCCCTGTGTTCATTGCAGTATCGTTCACAATAGCCAAAATACAGAAACAACCTAAGTGTCATCAATAGGTGAATGAATAAATATACACTATATATACATATGTAGACATGCACGTATATACATATACACTATATGTATGGCAGTAGTGGTAAAGAACCTGCCTGCCAATGGAGGAGACATAAGACACGTAGGTTCAATCCTTGGGTTGGAAGATCCCCTAGAGAAGGGCATGGCAACCCACTCCAGTATTCTTGCCTGGAGAATCCCATGGACAGAGGAACCTGGTGGGCTGCAGTCCATAGGGTTGCAGAGTCAGACACGACTGAAGCAACTTAGCACACACACACGTATATAATGGAATATATAATGGCATATAATGGAATATTACTTTGCAATAAATAGAAATGAAATCTTTCTCTTCATGACAACATGGGATGAATCTTGAGTATATTGTGCCAAGTGAAGTCAGACAGAGAGAAAATTTGACTACCATATGATTTCTAAAAAAAACAAAATAGGCCCAGGGAGCCCAAGTAAAGTAATATGACATGTTACAGATTTTAAGGCGGTTTAGGACACATACAGCAACTGCTTCAAAAACCATTACAAGCCAGAAAATTCAGAAATGCAGCAGGAAGGGAAGTGTGAATCAAAAATGGACTCAGTGTCTCACTCAGACAGTCCTTTTACCCTGGGAAGGCCAGTTTGTTCCAGTCAATTCTGCAACCAAGGCTGGTAAATCAAGGAACAAACCAGACCAAACACACACAGACTACCAGGTAACAACTTAAATTTTGCAGTTCATGTTAAGCCCCAAGGGTAGGAAAAGAGTTCTGTAAATCACCTGACATCTCTCAAACCACTGCCTGTTCTCTGTAGAATAATAGCAGCAGTTTATATTTGTGCTGTGGTTTATACTTTGTTCCACGTGATCCCTGTAAGGTAGGGATACTTTGTTTAAACTTTGTTCCACGTGATCCCTGTAAGGTAGGTCCACATAGTATCCGAATCTTACAGATGAGCAAACAGAGAGGTCACACAACCATGTGTGTGGTCACACAGTGAATGAATAGCTGGAACTATATGGGTTTTTGTTGTTTAGTTGCAAAGTCATGTCTGACTCACTGGGACCCCATGAACTGTAGCCCTTCAGACTCCTCTGTCCATGGGATTTCCCAGGCAAGAACACTATAGTGGGTTGCTGTTTTCTTCTCCAGGGGATCTTGCCCACCCAGGGATCAAAGCCAAGTCTCCCGTATTGGCAAACAAGTTATTTACCACAGAGCCAACAGGAAAGCCCAGGACTATATTCATAATCGTACCACTTATTACAACAGAAAAGCAATCAAAAACTTGGATTCCAACCCCAGCGATCCTAGCTACTTAGCTGTGTGATCCTGGACATGTCACCCAGCCTTTCTGAACTTCCTTTCCTCACCAATGAAAAAATGAGCATAGTAATAGCTTCTCCATCTGCCTCACAGGGTCCTTATGAGGACAAAGCTGGTGGTATGTTGAACATGCTTTATAACTGGGAGGGTTATTGCACAGATGTCAGGTCTTAGCAATCTTTTCCAACAAAATGAGAGTCATACTTGTTATCATCTTTATACTTTGACAGGGCCTTTCATTGCACCCTTTTGATAATTTTGCAGCATATTATTTCTATATAACACCCCTGTTACTACCATATCTACAGGCATACCAGCAGCTAACCAATGAGGGAGAGGCAGGCTTCTTTCTTTTGGAATGAATTTAGAGCAGTGATTAGCATCACCTGCAGAACTTTAAATACACAGGCGTCTAGGACCCACACTATGGCCAGTTAAAATCTTTATCTGGGGATGGGGAGGAACTGGGCATCAGTCGCTTTTAAAGTTCCCCAAGAGGTTCTGATTTGCAGCTAAAGTCGGTAGCCGCTGCTGTACAGACTATGTGTGTGCATGCTCAGTTGCTCGTCGTGTCTAGCTGTCTTCGACCCCATGGACTATAGCCCACCAGGCTCCTCTACCCATGGGATTCTCCAAGCAAGAATACTGGAGTGGGTTGCCATTTCCTCTTCCAGGGTATCTTCCCAATCCAGGGATCAAAGCAGCGTCTCCTACACTGGCAGGCAGATTCTTTACCACTGAGCCACCTGGGAAGCCTGTAAAGACTACAAGTCTGTCTATTTGTTCCAGAGGTTGAAGCACATCAGCTGAGGATGTCTGAAGTTACCTGGGAAAGTGATCCAGGAATTGAGCCTTGGACCACAAAGATCCTAAAGTCCTGCCATCACATCGGTAGCCTGGCTCCTTTCTGGACCAGCACCGTGGGTGGAAAGTATGGACAATGTGTGCGGTGGGAAAGATGCTGGGCACACAGAGAAGCCTGAGCAATGCAGAGTCCATGTCCTCATCCTCATCTCCGTTTCTCTACTAAGATCTGCTTCTCAGAAGCATGCTCCCATGTCTTCCCTATGTCTAGGGACTGGAAAATTGAATACATTTGTTAATTAAAAAAAAGAAAGAAATCTCAGAAGATAAGCAAATATTCTACAAGTGTCCAATCCTGTCATTTTCCCCATTCACCAGAAAGAAATAATCATTTACTGTTAACTTCTCCCTCTCAATTCCAATGCTCTTGCAAATTAACATGTTCTATCTGTTTTGTTTTAGGGTTAACCAAATAAGCATAAAATTATTTTACAAATGCACTTCCTGGGTGGTGCTAATGATAAAGATCCCACCTGCCAATGCAGGAGACATAAGAAGCACAGGTTCAATCCCTGAGTGGGGAAGATCCCCTGGAGGAGGGCATGGCAACTCACTCCAGTATTCTTGCCTGGAAAATCCCATGGACAGAGGAGCCTGGTGGGTACAGTCCATGGGGTCGCAAAGGGTTGGACATAACTGAAGCTACTTAGCACACATAAGCATGAACATACTTTACAAATGGGATGTTTTCATAGCTATTAAAAGCATTTCCTTTTCAGTAGAAACATAGGTTTGGCTGTTTGGCTCAAGTTTCTTGAAGAAATTTCCATCATTGGAAGAAAATAGCCAGCAAATAAAGCCACTGTATTACTTTAATCAGACCTTTGCCTTTGTGATACAGTAACACTTCTTCAACTATTCACTTCTAAATTCTCTTCTCATACCAGAAGTGGAGAAACAAAACAAATACAAGGATTTGGTTTTTTGGGATCCCCTTTTATATTGGTGGCTTCTCTGGTGGCTCAGAGGTTAAAGCGTCTGCCTGCAATGCGGGAGACCTGGGTTTGATCCCTGGGTCGGGAAGATCCCCTGGAGAAGGAAATGGCAACCCACTCCAGTATATCTTGCCTGGAGAATCCCGTGGGCAGAGGAGCCTGGTGGCCTACGGTCCACGGGGTCGCAAAGAGTCGGACACGACTGAACGACTTCACTTTCACTTTCACTTTATATGTGGGTACCAGATTTTTAGATTTGAACATCCCTCCCCTTAAAGTGGTCCCATTAGAAAAGATCTTGAGATGAGTTACACTGTCTCATTTGATTTCTCCTCTTACAAGACTGGAAACGATTTGGTGGGAGTAAACTCATGTTACAAGACCTGGAGATTTAAATGCTGAAGAGGTTTATGTCTCATCTGAGAAGAGTTTATGGTCCAAAGCAATGGCCTGGAGACAAGTACAGGAGCCTCTGGGACCCCACAAAGGGGGTAATTAGGCAGCATTTTATTATGATGCAGTGAGGGTGTGAAAGCTGGAGCAGGGCTTAGAACCAAATTGGCTTCCTGGAGAGCCAACGGAGGAAATCTGGCAACCTAAAAATATTTAAAGAGCTAGCACACCCAAGGGAGAATTTCCAGCTATTGAAGTGGAAAAGATAAAGCATTTGCTATGTCCAAAGAGGAGATTTTTAATGAAAAACTCAGCAAAGTGCAGACTTTTGTAGGACATCTTTAAAATAATAATAATTAAGATAATACCTATCATATATAGTGTAATCAAATTATAGAGACTTTATATTTTCTCTATGATGACATTAAAAAGGAGCTAAAAATAGACTGAACAATAATGAACCACTCTTTCCCCAGAGTTCATTAGAATCCAACACCTTCATTATACAGGACCTGCGTCCCATCTCACCATCTCCAAGGCATAAACCTTGACATGGACTTCAAGATCTTTTCCTCTGGCCCGTAATTATAATTCTGCTTCTTACTCCTCAATCCCATCTGCATTTCATATGCTCCTTATATGAATGAGATGCAGTGTGTACTGCAGTTAAACTTTCAGGCACTCGGCCTACTTGCGTGGCCCAAGTTCTCGGACCTTGACAATGACTTCCCTGCTTTGTACCTTTGTCCCATTTGCTAAAATGGGAATGACAGCCTCAGTGGGTCGTCAGAAGAATTAAAGCAGTTGTGCTGCAGCCCGTGGGGTTGCAAAGAATCCAACATGACTGAGTGACTGAATTGACTTACTGACGGCCATGGAAAAGCACTTGAAAAAATTCTGACACTCAGTCAGCACTCAATAAACATTTGCTATTGTTATCACCACATTTTGTATTTCTGTGGTGCCTACAAAAATATTTAAGATATGTTTAAAATTTTTTTAAAAATGCTTTGTTTAGCAAAGGATTCTCTTCAGATTCTTGGATTTGCTTGTGTTCAAAGTCTCAACACACCATTGAATTACACGTTTAAAGTATTTTTTTACCTATAATTCTAAAGCCCCAAAAATATTCTATAATGTGGCCTCTAATCTCAACCAGCTTTTACTGGTTTTTTAAGAGATAGAACATAAGTTCATGAAACGCTCATTAAGAATCAAAAGCAGTTCACAATTGTGTATAAAGTAAGTAGTTCAGACCATAACAGCTACAAATATTTGGAAGAGAAAGAACTCGGAGGGACTGGAACCTTCATTGTGTGCGTAAAGTTGACAGAGAACAGCACGTAGAGCATAGAACACAGATAAGGAGGATGAAGGGATGTTCCAGCAGGAGCAATGCCATGAAGGTGAGGGCATTCTGCTCACCTGGAATGTGGCACCTGTGTTTGGAATTTGGTGAGATGGGTCAACAAAGTCACTCCAGGTGCAGGCCACATGGTCGAGGGCTTCACATACCAGACTAAAGAGTATGATTGCATTCTGAGAGTTCTAGAAATTGTGTTAGTAGAGATGTAGCATAAACATTGTAGAAGGCAATGGCACCCCACTCCAGTACTCTTGCCTGGAAAATCCCGTGGATGGAGGAGCCTGGTGGGCTGCAGTCCATGGGGTCGCTAAGAGTCAGACACGATGAGCGACTTCACTTTTGCTTTTCACTTTCATGCATTGGAGAAGGAAATGGCAACCCACTCCAGTGTTCTTGCCTGGAGAATCCCAGGGACGGGGGAGCCTGGTGGGCTGCCGCCTATGGGGTCGCACAGAGTCGGACACGACTGAAGCGACTTAGCAGCAGCAGCAGCATAAACATAATTATATGCAAAATAGGTTCATGTGGGGAGAGTCCAGAAGCATGGTGATGAGGTGATGAGGTCCTGGGTCAGGGTGGAGACACTGGGAACAGGAAGCAAGTGACAGCCACGAAAGGCATGACAAAGATGTGTCCCCTCTCTCTGTTCTCGCTGTCCAAGCGTTCCCTAGATGGTGTCATCTGAGCCAACTAGGTGCATTCCCAAAGTTTCCAGGGTGTCTGGGATCTGATGCTTTCTCTCCCCCTTCTCAGGTGCCTCAGAACAGAGCCCCACGTGCCCCTAGGAAGCGACTCCAACACCCTGGTAGACCCTCTTGTCCTGATTCCCTCTTGTCCTACCATCATTAGTGTGTCACACAGATCCCAGACAGAATTCATATTCATAAATCCACATTCATAAATCATATTTGTCTTGCTCCCTCTCAAGGTCACATAATATTTCCCAATTGTGTTGGATTAAAAAAAAATTTATCTGTGTTGGTGAATAATCTGTGTCGGGAAGATCCCCGGGTGAAGGAATTGGCAACCCCTCCAGTATTCTTGCCTGGAGAATCCCATGGACAGAGGAGCCTGGAGGGCTACAGTCCATGGGTTCGCAAAGAGTCAGACATGAATGAGCAGCTACACCACCACCACCACACTAAGAAGTTTAAAAGGTTAATACTTTAAATGGATACAGTTTATTGTACCTACATTATTCCTCAATAAAGCTGATTTTAAAAAGGTTTGATAATAGAAGATACAGAGAGGTAAAAATTAAACCTTGTAGATCGAGTATTAAGGGGAAAAAAAAGTTTAACCTTAGTCCCAAGGCATTAGAGCTCGCAGCTGAGAAGTTTGCATCGTTTGTTTCGTGTATGATAATATATCTCATATTGTATCACAGGATCATTTTTTTTTTAATCCAAGATTAACAGAATGGAACAATCAACTTTTATTCCCATAGTATCAGGACCTGGGGCTTCAGTCACCTGTGCTTATTGAACAGTGCACTGGAGTACACGCTGTCATGCCTCGGATAGGAGTTTAAAGTGATGATGAGTCTAGATAGCCTCTTAAAATGCCTTTCAACTCAGCAAGTCATGTTCAGATTAGTGTTTTCTGTGCTGAATTTGATGATGGAGATAGTAGCATGCAGAGCAGTGCTACTCAGAGAGTGGTCTCCAGATGAGCAGCATCAGCAGCCCTGGGGGCTTGTGTTGAAAACGATGGAAAATGCAAATGCTCAAGCCCCAGCGAACACCTTGCCAATCAGTGGCTGTGCTGTGCTGTGCTTAGTCATGTCTGACTCTTTTCAACCTCATGGACTGCAGACAGCCAGGCTCCTACATCCATGGGGATTCTCCAGCCAAGAATACTGGAGTGGGTAGCCTTTTCCTTCTCCAGTGGATCTTCCCAATCCAGGGATCGAACCCAGGTTTCCCGCATTGCAAGCGGATTCTTTACTGGCTGAACCACCAGGGAAGCTCCCCCAATTGGTAGAAGGGGGCTCCAAATCCAGTGAATGTGTGTGTGTATATGTGTGTGTGTGTGTGACCATCCATGCAGCAGGCAAGAAGCAGGAACATTATGAAGAGCCATGTGTCCAAAAATAAAATAAATTTAGTTATATAAAACATAGATATATGCTATAGGTAAGTGTTTTGTAGTTATATATCTCTATAGAAATAGAATCATTCTCTATTTTAAAAATTTAAAGAATTTTTTTCAATGTGGATCTTTTTAGAGTCTTTATTAAATTTGTTACAGTATTGCTTTTGTTTTATGTTTTGGATTTGGGGCCTGGAGGCAAGTGGGATCTTAACTCCCCAACCAGGGATCAAACCTGCCACCCCTGCATTGGAGAAGTCTAACCACTGGATTGCCAGGGAAGTCTCTAAATTTTAGAACTATTTCCAGTCAAATTTTTAATAACATTTATATATCTTAGCTGCTATCTCCTGACAGTTTCCACGAATGGAAGGGAGGAGGGAAAGAGAAGGGGATGCCTAGTTTATTTCATATACTGTTCCAAGCTCTGAGAAACAAACTCTTTCTCTTTCACTAACACTGTGATAGCTTGAGGGAGTGAGAGTACCCTTTAGCTTAAACATGGCTGTGGGACTTCCCTGGTGGTCTGGAGGCTGAGACTCGGCACTCCCAAAGCAGGGGGCCAAGCTTTGACCCCTGGTTAGGGCGCTAGATCCCACATGTCGAAACTAAAGATCCTGAGTGCTACAACTAAGACCTGATGCAGCCAAATAAATTTAAAAAAAAAATTTTTTTTAAGTGTAGTTTCAACAGATGTTACTATCAACTGGCATTCTTATCGAAATGTGTGAAAGCATACATCTTCCTGAAAGGCTCAGCCCCTGGAATCTAATCACAGAGCAGTCTCTGACGTCCCACCCAATGCTTTGGTGTCTGTCCTTGTCCTGCACTCTGCCTCACAAGCAGCCCAGGTGCCACCAAAACCCACAGCCGCCTCTCACAGTCTGCATCCCATTCATACGAACCCTCCCTCCCCAAGGTGCCCTGCTGGGCCACAGCTTACTGCCTTTGCTTCTAGCCTTTCTTCTGCCGGAAATTCCCGCCTGCCACTAGTGTACCAGACAGACTCTGCCCATCCATTAAGCCTGAGCTCAGATACTCTGTCCTCTGGAAGCTCTTCCAGAATCGCCCAAGGAGACTTAAGGACCTCTTCTCCTGGACCCCTCACACAGCGATGCAGGCACACACACAAGTCCACTACAGCCATTGTATCTCTGTCATGCACATATGCGTGCTAAGTCTCTTCAGTCATGTCCAACTTCGTGCAACCCTATGGACTGTAGCCCACCAGGCTCCTCTGTCCATGGGATTCTCTCAACAAGAATACTGTAGTGGGTTGCCATGCCCTCCTCCAGAGGATCTTCCCAACTCGAGCAACGAACCTGCGTCTCTTATGTCTCCAGCATTGATAGGTGGGTTCTTACCTCTAGTGCCACCTAGGAAGCCCCCTCATTGCATATCTTTATACTCAAATTCATCTCTTCATCGGACTAAGTCCTTTGAGGATGGAAGGATGTCTCTCTAATGCATCCACAGCAGTGGACTTATTGCCCAGTAACAAAGTGTTGTTGAATGAATAGATTCAATGAATTAAGGAATGCTATCTAAACAAAGCCTGACAGGAGCAAAGGAATGGGAGCTTTAACCACTGAAAGATCACACAGAAGAGATAACACTTGACCTGAGTATGGAAGGACAAAATTGATTTTACCTGGAAGAAAACAGAAGAGAAGAATTGAAACAGAAGAACAGGAAGAACAAAGTCAGGAATTGGGACAATGGCAGGCCTCCTCCAAGAGCAACCAGTATTCCTGGCCCAGTAGAAGACAGCACTAGAGAGGAAGTTGTGCTGACTCAAGGGCCAGAATAATGTGCTCAGGACTTCAGGTCTCCCTCCGATCGTGAGGGAGACCCAAGAAGGGATTCCGAATAGGGCAGTGATGTGATCAGGTTGAACTGGAGATTGTTTCGGAGGAACATGCTAGAGTCCAAGACAGCTGTAATAAGTGACACTCTGATGGAGCCAAGTGACAGTGGAGCAAGGAAAACAAAAGGAATTTGAGAAGCTCTTTTAGAAACAAAAGCTTCCCTGGTGGCTCATACGGTAAAGAATCTGCCTGCAAGGTAGGAGACCCAGGTTCAATCCCTGGGTTGGGAAGATCCCCTGGAGAAAGGAATGGTAACCCACTCCAGTATGTCTCGTCTTCACAAGGAGATAAAAACTCAGAGGGAACAAGGATCTTAGCATGTTCTCTGTGTGTCCCGCATTCAGAGGCACTTAGCTAACTTTCATTGAGAGAAATATATACATTAATATAACTATTGATAATATATAATATGCTGCCGCTGCTAAGTCACTTCAGTCATGTCCGACTCCTTGCGACCCCATAGACTGCAGCCCAGCAGGCTCCCCTGTCCCTGGGATTCTCCAGGCAAGAACGTTGGAGTGGGTTGCCATTTCCTTCTCCAATGCATGAAAGGGAAAAGTGAAAGTGAAGTCGCTCAGTCATGTCCGACTCTTAGCGACCCCATGGACTGCAGCCTTCTAGGCTCCTCTGTCTATGAGATTCTCCAGGCAATAATTAATGTATATAATTCCCTCAACGAATATATATAAAGGAAAATAGTGCCCATATTCATAGTAATGTCTCTTCTTCAGAGAAAAACTGAGTTTTCCTTGGATTCTCAGCATATTTTTCAAGCACAAAGGAATTTACGACTGCGTCAATCATATTCTTCAATTGTGCACCCACCAGGTGGCCCCTGCCCTTATTTCCCCAATAGAAATCTCTTCTACGATTGTATGCGGGTGGGCCAGGCAGGGAGTGGGGGCGAGACAGGTAACTGGTGGTGTTTTCACTATTTTTGGAGGGAGGGCTATGATAGTTTCATTTCTCTGAAAAAAATGAATCCAAAACAATAAAACGGGCTGAATGTTTTCCTCCCGTGGAAGAAAAGAAAGCAAACCCAACTACAGGTAAATTGAAATCTTCAAATAGACTCATAACGCATTGCTGAAACAGTCTTGAGATAATGGCTTTAGTTAGACTGGGGCCACAAATCTTTACATTTCTTCATCCGCCTGGCAGGACTAATGAGATTTTATGGCGGGCAAGCTGTTTATCCCTTGGGTGACATTGGCGAGAACAGCTATATCTTTATCCATCAAGAGTTATCTGCACTCCCACTTCCTTCCCCACAAAAGCCTACCCCAGCCCAGATCACAACACTTACAATATGTAAGATGCTCATTTTGTCACAGAAACACTCCACTCATTCTCTTCTGCTGCTTGGATCTAATCATTTCTTCCTACCATCACATCACTCCATAAAAGGGGCTGGCAGAAGAAATGGGTAAATGCAAAAGAGAAGAAAAGACAGTTTTGAAAGGGACCTAGCAAGAGAAGGGCCTTCCTTGGTGGTCCAGTGGTTAAGATTCCACATTCCCCAAGCAGTGGGCACAGGTTCAATCCCTGGTCAGGGAACTAAGATCCCAAACGCAGTTGATGGCCTGGACTAAGACATAAAATAAAGATTAAAGTTTCGGGGGCTTCCCTGGTGGTCCAGGTTGAGAGTCTTGCCTTGCAAGGTAGGGGGGACATGGGTTTGATCCTCGGGAACTAAGATCCCATATGCCATGGGGCAACTACACCTGTGGGCTCTGGAGCCATGTGCACCACAACAAAAGACACTTCATGACACAACTAAAGCCCAGTGCACTAAATAAATAAATATTATTTTTTTGAAAAAAAGATTAAAGTTTCACATACACAAAACCAACAAAAAACAAACAAATGGAAAGGGGACCCTAGGATGAGATGCTGGGCTGACATCTCCCCTCATGGAATATTACAGGTGCCCCACAGGCCATTAGGAGGAGAGCCACCCCCAAGCGGCTGTCCAAAGTACCATCACACCAAACAGGCCAGGCAGACTCTGCTCCCATCAGCGGTGTCTGGGGATGAGAGGAGGGTGACCACCACTCTGGTCTGGGATGAGGTCTGGGCTTCTCTTTGGAGGTTTCATGATGCCCATAATAGGCTGCGATGTCTTTTATCCACACTTCAGTAGTACTCACACACACACAGATATACAGGCTCACATACGCGACAACTGTCATCACAAACTCCTATGATGATATGTTCGCTCTCCCTTTGTAACTAGGAAAGGGTCCCCAGTTTGGAGAAATGGCTCAGCAAAGGTCAATGAGCAGCTTCTAGATCTGGGTAAGATGAGATCTCCATTTCTCTATCCTGGCTCACCCAGTGAGTTCCCAGACAGAATGAGGAAGGGGATGGGGCAGTGATCTGAGGACCAAGCAGAAAACATCAATCCATAGCAGCATCAGCTGACTTCAGATCCACCATTCCCCTCCCACACCCTGGTATTCCCTGGAAGAGACACAAGGAAGCCTGAAGCCCAGAAGTGGGTGTCAGTGTGGACCAAGAACACTCCAGCAGAAATCTTCAAGTTCAGCATCCTGGTGTCAGAGGTATAGGTTCACAACCTCCAGAGCTTCCTTTGTGAAGTCTGAAACTGGTCCCCATACAAGGCAGGTAGTGAGACACGGAGGTAAGAAGTAAGACCCTACAGGTTGGCAGGCGGCAGGTTTCATGAGCAAGGGAACTCACATAAAGTGTTCATCTAGAGCAGCTGCAAGACAAACAGATCACTGCATCCACCCACCAGAATCTTGAAAGATTATGCAGAGCCCTTAACTGGGTCCAGTCACATATACCATCTGGATGGCCTCAACAACACCCCCTGCCAAGGCTGAGTTCTGGGAACAGCTCCCACCGTGGGAATCATGGGCAGAATGTACATTCACAGGAGGGGAGGTGGGTGAGGAGACTCTGCCTCTCCAGATCCAGCTCATGGGTCACCTGGAGGTCACATGTTCTCCATCACCTCCTCTGACAAGCATGGAAAATGCTAGGGAAGGGGCCTCTTCCTCTCCAGGCTCCAAGAACATGCTTTTTCCTCTCTCTGTGTCCCCCACCTGTTTGGCCCTTTGTTGTTGTTCAGCTGCTCAGTTGTGTCCAGCTCTTTGAGACCCCATGGACTGCAGCATGCCAGGCTTCCCTGTCCTTCACTATCTTCCAGGGTTTGCTCAGACTCACGTCCATTGAGTTGGTGATGCCATCCAACCACCTCATCCTCTGCCTCCCTCTTCTCCTTTTGCCCTCAATCTTTCCCAGCATCAAGGTCTTTTCTGATGAACCAGCCCTGGACATGGGCAAAGCCACAAGAACTGCACAGAAGAATAGGGAAAAGAAAATCCCAGGTTTCTTCATGGACGGCCAAAAATGGGAAACCCCAGGAAACTGGAAAATACCAGGGAGATTATACAGAGAAAGGGGAATTGGGAAACAAACTTATGATGTTATTGTCTAACTTATGGGCTCACCGCCAAGCCAGGCATGCTTGGATTTGATCACAGAGCTGCAAAGACAGAGAACTGAACTAACAGGCTCCTTGCCCTCTAGGTCTCAGCCTGACCATGAGACGTTTGGCATTCAGGAGAAATGTGGATAGCACTGCAAAGACTTCGAAAGTAGAACTGACATTGGAGCCACAACCCACAGAAGTCAGTTCAGAACTTGCATCCTGAGCCCAACTGTGTCGATGGTCTGCCTAAAAAAAATCAACATTCTCTACCGGATTTCAACAAGACCCAGTAACTCCTAACATAATACTCAAAATGTCTGTGATATGATCCAAAAATATCTGGCATATGAACCAGCTAAATCTCAGCTCACACGGGAAAATACAATCAACGGATGGCAGTGCCAGGATGATAAAGATGTGAAAGTTATCTGACAAAGACTTTAAAGCAACAATTATAAAAATGCTCCAAGAAGTAAAAACACACACTGGAACATTTCAGCCAAAAAATAAAAAAATACAAGGCAAACCAAATAGATATTTTAAAAATGAAAATACATTCACAACAATGTAAAATTCGCTAAATGGGCTGAAAAACAGAATGTAAATAACATGAAAAAGTTGATCAACGCAAAGTAGAAATTATCTAGTTTTAACAAGAAACAATGAATATGTGTGTGTGTGTGTGTGTGCATATAACTAAATCACTTTACTGTACACCTGAAACTAACATTGTAAATGTCAGTACATTGTAAATCAACTATATTTCAATGAAAAAATTTGAAAGACAGGTAAAAACTAAAAAGAAAGAGAATGAAGACTGGAAAAAAAAATGAACAAACCTTCCAAGTTCTATTGGCAACTCTAAAAAGTCTAGTATTTGTGTCATTTGTGTCTCAGAGGATAGAGTATGATGTAGAAAATCAAGTGAAAAATACAGACTGAAAATGTCCCAAATTTATCAACAGGATAAGACCTATCGGTAGGATTCCAGAATCTCAGCAAATCCCAAACAAGATAAACCTGAGAAATCCATGCCAAGATGCATCATAATCAAACTGCTGAAAATGGGGGAAAAAATCATGATCACAATCAGAAAAAAACAACACGTTATGTTGAAACAGCTGAACAACTGGAATTCTCATCTGAAACAACTGGAGGAGAGCAGGTAGTTGAGCAACAGTGTTTATGTGCAGAAAGAAAAAAAAAAAACAGTCATCTTGGAATCCTATATTGTAAGAAAATATCCTTCAGGAATGAAGGTAAAATGCGAACCTTCTCAGGTGAATGAAAAATAAGAGAATTCACCAGCAGCAGACTTGCTCTAGAAGGACTAAAGAAAGATCATCAGACAAAATTACCCAGGGTGAAAAAAGCCAGACTCAGAAGGTTGTGTACCATAATGATTTCATTTATATGATGCTCTCAGAGAGATAAAGCTATGGTGATGGAGAACGCCTCAGTGGTTGCTGGGGGTCAGAGGTGAGATGAGGGTGGGAGTAAAATGGGACAGCGGGAGAGAATTTCGAAGGGACGAGGCTGTCTGTATCCTGAGTGTGATGATGGTTTTAAGGAAATCTACATGCAGTGAAAACACATGAAACTCTACACACACACACACACACACAAAGTCAACACTGTGCTTAGTCATCACTCAGTCGTGTTTGACTGTGTGACCCCATAGACTATAGCCTGCCAGGCTCCTCTGTCCATGGGGATTCTCCAGACAGAACTGGTTTATATTAATTTCTTTTAAAAAGTCAGGGACTTCCCTAGTGGTCCAGTGGTTAAGAATCTGCCTTCCAATGCAGGGGATGCTAGTTTGATCCCTGACCGGGGAATGAAGATCCTACATGCCACGGGAAATGAAGATCCTACATGCCACGGGGCAACTGAGCCTGCACGCCACAACTAGAGAGCCTGTGTGCTGCATATACAGAGCCCACGCGCTCTGGAGCACGGGCACCATGGCTACGAAGAAGCCAGAACACCACACCGAAAGATCCCATATGCCACAACTAAGACCTAATGCAGCCAAAGACAAATAAACAAACATAAAAAAATCAACAGAGACACTGTTCCCTAGGAATGCTTTGTTCCCTTGGACTGCAAGGAGATCCAACCAGTCTGTCCTAAAGGAAATCAGTCCTGAATATTCATCAGAAGGACTGATGCTGAAGCTGAAACTCCAATACTTTGGCCACCTGATGTGAAGAACTGACTCACTGGAAAAGACCCTGATGCTGGGAAAGATTGAAGGCGAGAAGAGAAGGGGACAACAGGGGATGAGATGGTGGGATGGCATCACCGACTTGATGGACATGAGTTTGAGCAAGCTCCAGGAGTTGGTGATGGACAGGAAAGTCTGGCGTGCTGCAGTCCATGGGGTCACAAAGAGTCAGACATGACTGAATGACTGAACTGAAGAACCTTCTGGGGTTTGAGTCATACCTAAGGCTCCACCATCTCCCTTGGACTTCTGCTTGCAAGGGCAATCAATGAGGCCAAGGCCATGGCCAATGCCAGGCCGTTCCTGCTGCCCTTGAGTGCAGCCAGTAGCTGAATTTACCCTCCCCACCTGCCTAGCTACCAGTTCAAGGGAAGACTGTATCACGTGCTTGAACTGGACAATGAGCAAGAAGTCTGGGGTCATTTTGTATGACGGCGTGATAGTTCTATGAAAACCATAAAATTGAGCTCCCTTCATCCCTGCCACACAAACAAGACACAAACCCACTGGACTCAATGGCTTCAGGGCTTATGGATCTATATGCCCCCTTGTTGCTGGAGCTTCTGGGGCTGCTTCTTAGCTGCCACACCCAGAGGTGCAGGAAAACCCTGAAGGCCCTGGAGTCCCTCCCGCACTGCACCACTCTGGCACCTGGCCAGCATGTAGAGCATCCCTCTTATGACAGATACCTTTTTAGTCACAATAATGAGCCTCCTGTTGTGTGTAGTGGTTGGTATTACGATTTACACCTCCGGCAGACCCATCTGAGAAAGAGGAAGTCAGCACATCTGCAGGGGAGGAATGAAGATAAAAGCTGGCCTTGAGCTACGTGTGGACACTGCTGTTGCACATTGTATATGAGGACCCACTGTAGAGTGCAGACAACACTGCTCAATGCAGTATGGCAGCCTGGATGAGAGGGGAGTTTGGGGGAGAGTGGGTACATGGATGTGTACGGCTGAGTCCCTTCCCTGTTTACCTGAAACTATCACAACATTGTTAATTGGCTTTAAAAAAAAAAAAAAGGTGTGCTTATGTCCTACCATATAGCACAGGGAACTTGTTCAGTGTTATGCAGCAGCCTAGATGGGAGGGTAGTTCAGGGGAGAATCAGCTCAGTTCAGTTCAGTTCAGTTCACTCAATCGTGTCCAACTCTTTGCGACCCCGTGGACTGCAGCATACCAGGCCTCCCTGTCCATCACCAACTCCCAGAGTTTACTCAAACTCATTTCCATTGAGTCAGTGATGCCATCCAATCATCTCATCTCCTATCATCCCCTTCTCCTTCCACCTTCAATCTTTCCCAGCATCAGGGTCTTTTCAAATGAGTCGGTTCTTTGCATCAGGTGGCCAAAGTATTGGAGCTTCAGCTTCAGCATCAGTCCTTCCAATGAATATTCAGGGCTGATTTCCCTTAGGATGGACTGGTTGGATCTCCTTGCAGTCCAAGGGACTCTCAAGAGTCATGGATATGTATGGCTGAATCCCTTCCCTGTTCAACTGAAACAAAAATAAAATGTTAAAAGCCATAAAAGGCGTGTTTATGTAACTCTCTCCCTGGGGGGCAGAAATGGTGCTTTACTCAGTCTTGTGTCCCCAGAGTGGGCACAGTGATGGACAGAGGCACTGACATCAGTGTGTGCTGTGAGCTGGTAAAGGACGCAGATGTGATGAAATGAATGGGCTGCATGGCCGAGAGAGGCAACGTCCCGCAAACACGCTAGGAGCCGAGCTCCCCTCATCCAACCTTGTCTCTTGCCACTGACAGGAGGTGATGGGCAGGGGTGATCTGGAGAGACAAGGGTCCAACAGGGGGACTCGGTCTGGCCAGGCGGAGGCAGGGGAATCGGGCCATGGAAAGTAACTCACCATCCTGCACCAGACACTGGCCTGAGTTGCCCCTCTCTGTGTTGAGGAAGGAAGGAAGCAGAAGAAACAATGAGCAGGTGAGAGGCGAAAAGTCAGCGTGCAAACCCATCTGTCCTCTAAAGCATGTTTCATTCCCCAGATGCACTGTCAAAGTGCGGCCCGTCTTCAAATATGGTTAAGGAATACTCTGTCTGTGTCTCTGTCTTAAAGAAAGATGATATAGATTTGCTGGATTAACGCCTCTGAAATGTACCACAGTATAGGAGTATGTTGAATTTTTTGAAAGATTTAATTGAGGTATTATTAACATAAGCGCAGACCTTAATCGTTCAGGTCAATACGTTTTAACAGTTGAATGTGTACTTCCCTGGTGGTCCAGTGGTTAAGCCGCCACGCTTCCACTGCAGGGGGCGCAAGTTCAATCCCTGGGTGGGGAACTAAGATTGCACATGCCACACAGTCAAAAAATAGAAGAAAAAAAAAAGTTGAATGAATCTATCGCCATCCGAAACAAGATATGGGATGTTTTCATCATCCCAGGAAGTCTCCTTGTTCCAGTCCATCCTCTCTCCCACCAGCAACCAGTGTCTGACTTATCACCATCGTCTGGCTCTGCTACTTCTTAGACTTCATAATAATCAGATCATGCCACATGGATTTAATTCTGTGGGGAGTCTGGCTTCTTTCGCTCAATGTGAGATTTCTTACTTTCATCAAAGCTACTGTGTATACTGGCTCATTCTTTCTTCTTTTTTTTTTTGGTGGTGATTGAGCTGTATTTCACGTGCATATATGGATGCATGTGTGTGCATGCTAGGTCGCTTCCTCTGACTCTGTGTGACCCTATAAACTGTAGCCCACCAGGCTCCTCCATCCATGGGATTTTCTAGGCAAGAATACTGGAGTGGGTTGCCGTTTCCTTCTCCAGGGGATCTTCCTGACCCAGGGATCAGACCCCTGTCTCTTGCATCCCCTGCACTGGCAGGCTCGTTCACCACTAGTGCCACCTATGCATTTATATATCTCACCATCTGTTTATCCATCCGGTTGTTTCCAGGCCTCGACTGTCGTGAATAAGGCAGTTACAAACATTCCTGTGCAAGTTTTTTGTGGTCATATGTTTTCATTGTTCTTGGGTAAATACTTAAGAAAGGAATGACTGGGTCATAGAGTAGATATATTTAACTTCCTAAAAACTGCCAAGCAGCTCTCCAAAATAGTTGCACCTGTTAACTTTTTGGATGTAGTGTATTTCCTGTATTCATTGGACCACAGAACCCCACGCATCTGTAAAATGAACAGGTATGATGAGATAGCATTTAAGATTTCTCTCAACTATTCCCTCATAGCTCAGTTGGTAAAGAATCCACCTGCAATGCAGGAGACCCTGGCTCGATTCCTGGGTTGGGAAGATCCACTGGAGTAGGGATAGGCTACCCAGTCTAGTATTCTCGGGGTTTCCTTGTGGCTCAGCTGGTAAAGAATCTACCTGCATTGCAAGACCTGGGTTGGGAAGAACCCCTGGAGAAGGGAAAGTCTACCCACTCCAGTACTCTGGCCTGGAGAATTCCATGGGGTTGCAAAGAGTTGGACACAACTGACTTTCACTTTCACACACTATGAGAAGACGGCCAACTCATTGAGAAGTGAAATTGTTTTTTCTTCCCTTTGTATATCTTGTTGACAAAACCCAATGAGGTAAAACCCAAGAGGACCAGAAAGAGTTTTTTAAAAAGTTGGGGACAGGAAGAAAGGAGGCAGCCCAGGGAGTGAGGAAGATGTCAGCAGGCAGTCGTTTAGACAGAGGCCTGAAAAAGCCAGAGGGAATCTGAGATACCAAAGTTAGAGACAATTAAAGCAGAGACAATGGTGTACCAAGACTCCTGCAGTGTTTAAGAAGTTTCTCCGGATCTGGGGAATCAATCATGATAAGACATTAATAATACTCTCCAACATCACTTTTTTTAAAGTGAGAATTGAGTAGACAATTTGGGGTAAAAGTAAAAAATCATTCATTTAATTTTATTCATCCAAACTTCATTTATTGAGAGTTTAAGCTTAAAAAGACATTTCTGGAGGGATAGAATTCTTCATGGATATCTCAAATTTCTGCATGTCTTGAGCAGAGACTCTGACTGCCTTTTGTTCTGGACTGTCTTTTGAAGGATGTCTATGCATTGACCAGCCTTGATAAAGACAGTGTCTCCCTTTGAAGCAAAATGCGAGTGTGCTTACATTCTTGTGAGACTGAGATAATGTCTATCTGTGAAGCAGAGGGTGCCATAGGCTTACTGCTTTGTATAAAAGATTCAGATTCCCTAAACTCAGGCTTCTCCACTGTTTCGGAGGCCAGAGTCTCACAGCTGGATTTCTTACTCTGTCTTCATTTCATATCACCTGCCACCTTGTGGTACAGCCATTAGTTACAACATGTCCTCCAATCAGGAAGAAGGGAGAGGAAGGGATCAACCATCCTCTGCTGTGGAGAATGCAGGAAGACTACCTGTTGCATTTTCTTTGTTATGCGTATCTTATTTGCTGCAAAAACTCCTACATATATTTGCTCCTCCCTCATCTCTTTGGAGCAGTTTCTCAGAGCTGAGACGCTGTGTCTTGAGCTTAAGTTTTCAGTTTTGTCTGCCAAATAAAACACAATTCTCAATTTTTAGGCTGTGCATTTTTTTCAGTGGACAACAGTCAAATATGTTTGGAGAACATAGTGATAAAAGTTTTGAATGCAGACCTTCTCAGAGCCTTTACTATGCTAAAGTGCATCTCAAGAGATTTGTTAAGATTATTTGGGCATGAAATTCTCTTTTTTCCCCCTTTGGAGCACATTACAGTGCTACTGTTAAGTGGAACACAGATTTTAAAACATTGCATTAAGGGGACTTCTCTGGTGGTCCAGTGGTTAAGAACCTGCCTTCCAATGCAGGGGACATGGGTTTGATTCCTAGTCCGAGAAATAAGATCCCACATGCCAGGGGGCAACTAAGTCTGTGCATGGAAACTACCGAACGTGAGAGCCACAGCAAAGATCCCACTCGCTGCAACTAAGACCCGACACTACCAAAAATAAATAATAAATTAAAACCAAAAACACTGCATTAAGTCATTATATTCTGGATTAACTGATCATATGTGCCAGCCAACTTGCCTCCATCAGAGAATTCTGTGAACGTTGGTTAGAAAGCATGTAATGTATAAACTGTGACACTGGCAAGTCTGAGCATGACCCTTCTGTGAGAGGGTCTAAGACCCCATAGGGGCACCATTCACCTGAGTTGGTCACTGGAAAACAGTAGATACCTTTTGGAGGGACTATGAGAAAGTGCAGGCTGCAACAGTGCAAAGCTTTACCTACCTCTTTTAATTGGCAGGTAAGCCTGTTTCATCTCATCCAGTCCAAAGAGACAAGAGTGAGGTTAGAGTCACACCTCATTAATTCCTAGGGACTGTGTCTGATCCCCAGAACCTTAGGACAGCACCCTTGGTCTCAGAATCCTGCTGTGGCTCCTACAACGCTGGTACCCCGATGCTGTCATGTTGAAGACCCCAACAGACACAAGGCTGAGTACTTTTAAAACTTCCCAGGTAATTTCAGTATGCAAACACAATCAAGGAAGGAACTTTTAAGGAAGGAACTGACTTGAGTTTACAGAGTTTAATTGTGACAGCTGGTAAAAGATGTATTTAGCTGTTGCAATAATCTAAGCCTTAGGTGATGAAGGCAAAAAGGAAAGTAGAAATAGAAAATGGGAGATGGAGGTGAGGAAGATTTCAGAGAAAGAATCCACAGGGAGGGGCTTAAAAATAACTCCTATTTTGAGAAGGTTGAAAGGATACTGTACCACCGAGAAGCACACGCCAGCAATGGGAGGGGTGGGCAGGTCCTGAGTTTTGCAGAGAAGATCACTGGTTAAGTTGACATGTGAAACAGCAGTTTTTATAATGAGATGTGACTGGAAACATCCAGGAGGCAGTTGGAGATGGTAGCTGGGTCTTAGAAGGCAGATGATAAACTTTGAAGTCATTTGTGTCCAGGCGCTGTTTGAAGACTTGGGAGTTTAAAGACAGTCTTTCCCACAGTGTGGTCCTGTTCAGGTGAGCACACACTCATCACTGCCAGGAGTCAGTGGGAAAGACTCGACCAAGTTCAAGTTCAACACTGCCAACCAGCTGTGTGGCCTAGCACAAGATCCTCTACCTTCCAAGCCTCAGTTTCTTTAGCTGGAAAATGAGAACAGCCATACAAACTCCATGGGCTGTTGCAAATATTAAATAAGCAAATCTTCATAAAGCACCTGGCATGATGCCCAGGTGAAAAATGTGACCTCAACTGGTCTCCCTGATCGCTTGGTCTCACTTCGTGCAACACCCATGCAGGACACCATACAATCCACTTCAGTGTCAAGAATGAGTCCACCCACGTACACACTGCTGTATTTAAAATGGATAACCTGGGGGAGCATGGATAAATGTTTAGGTGTGGCTAAGTCCCTTCACTGTTCGCCTGAAGCTATCACAACACTGTTAACTGGCTATACCCCAATACGAAATGTTTTTGGTGTTATAAAATGGATAACCAACAAGGACCTAGTGTATAGCACACGGAACTCTGTTCAATGTTATAAGGCAGCCTGCATGGGAGGGGAGTCTGGGGAAGAATGGATATGTGTGTATACTTATGGCTGAGTCCCTTTACTGTTCACCTGAAACTATCACAATGCTGTTAATCGGCTATACCCCAAAATAAAATAAAAAGTTAAAAAAAAAAAAGAGTCCACCATCAACAATCAATCAATTTGCACTCATGTTGACAGTATGTGAAGATCAAATCTCAGCAGACCAATTTAATGTTCTTTGACGATAGATCGGCCATGTAGATGGGAAATAAGCAGGAGGTGTAATCTCTGTGCTGAAAGATGACCTTAGATTCTATTGCCAATGACTTTTCATCGATGAGATAGAAAGAAATAAGACTCCTTTCTGTCTTAAGTGCTGAATAATATCACCCAAGAGGTGGCTGATTGATGACTCAGCCTCCACCAGGGAGCATCCTGCTTGATCTCACTCGTGTCAGCCCAGGCTGAACATCTCTGTCTTCATCCCAGTGATGTAACTGAGAACTTCCTAATTAAGATCGCAGATGACACCGTTGTGAGGCATTAGTAAGAAGGCAGGCAGGAGTCAAAATAGCATGAGCTGAACAAAGAAATAGTTTATAAAGAGTGTGAGATTCTACAGGAACCAGGATAACAATTTTTTTAAAACAACCCATGTAGACAAAAAGAAGGTTATCTATGGACTAATGAACTGGATCATCAACTTGCTCCACCCAGAGCTCTAGCTAGGGAAGCAAGGATGCTCAAGGGTGGCTGGAGGGCCTGCTACTGCTAAGTCGCTTCAGTCGTGTCCAACTCTGTGCGACCCCATAGACAGCAGCCCACTAGACTCCTCTGTCCCTGGGAGTCTCCAGGCAAGAACACTGCAGTGGGTTGCCATTTCCTTCTCCAATGCATGAAAGTGAAAAGTGAAAGTGAAGTCGCTCAGTCGTGTCCGACTCCTAGCGACCCCATGGACTGCAGCCTACCGGGCCCCTCCGTCCATGGGATTTTCCAGGCAAAAGTACTGGAGGCGGGGAGGAGCTAAGATGGCGGACAAGTAGGACAGGGAGAATACTTTCTCCTCCACAAATCCATTAAAAGAACATTTGAATGCTGAATAAATTCTACAAAACAACTTCTGAATGCCGGCAGAGGACATCAGACACTTAGAAAGACAATTCATTGTCTTCAAAAGGAGACTACAAGCCCTGTGGTAACTCCTTTTGTGGAGAAGTGGCGTGGACACCAGCATTTGTTGTTGGCAAGCGGGGGCTGGGCTAGGAGGAGCGGCGAGGCCTGCATCGCTTTGAGAAAGGATTTGGCCTGGCTATCTTGAGTGCTATCTGAGCTAAATAACCAGACTGTCAGTTATCTACTACATAAAAAGCCAGCCCTAAGTTAAGACACCACCAGGACTACATACGGAACAAAGGACTGCACAGAGATGGCCCGCTGCAGGCCGTCCCACTCCAGTGACAGGCAGCCAGGGCCGGAGGTGGGCAATCACAGCCCTAGAGAGGCACTGTTTACAGAACTGTAAGTAGGTTTCTGTGCTGACTCACGCTTCTTGGGGCTCTGGATGGTCAACATCTGCCTGAGAAAGTGCACCGTTTGTATACCCAGAAAACTGAGCGGTGGGGAGGCGATAAGTCGCAGCAGCTGCGCTTGCTAAACACTTCATCACCTGCGCTACTCGGATCTGGGAAGGGCATAAAACGCAGACTCAACTGAGTCTGTGCTTCTGAGGATTATCCGAGTGCCTGAACCTGGCTGGCTTAGATTTGGGTGTTCATCTCTGCCCCCTCTGTAACAGGGCAGAGATCAGATATTGAAAAACCTTAACCCCTCAATAAAGAGAATTCAACAAACTACCAGAATATAGTAAGGACACTCTAAACTTGGCAATTTTAACAAAATGAAGAGACAAAAGAATACCCAGCAGCTAAAGGAACAGGATAGATGCCCGCCAAACCAAACCAAAGAGGAAGAGATAGGGAATCTACCTGATAAAGAATTCCGAATAATGATAGTGAAATTAATCCAAAATCTTGAAATCAAAATGGAATCACAGTTAAAGAATCTGGAAACAAGGACTGAGAAGATGCAAGAAAGGTTTAACAAGGACCTAGAAGAAATAAAAAAGAGTCAACACATAATGAATAATGCAATAAATGAGATCCAAAACACCCTGGAGGCAACAAATAGTAGAATAACAGAGGCAGAAGATAGGATTAGTGAATTAGAAGATACAATCCTAGAAATAAATGAATCAGAGGATAAAAAAGAAAAACGAATCAAAAGAAATGAGGACAATCTCAGAGACCTCCAGGACAACATTAAACGCTACAACATTCGAATCATAGGAGTTCCAGAAGAAAAAGATAAAAAGAAAGACCATGAGGAAATACTTGGGGAGATAATAGTTGAAAGCTTCCCTGAAATGGAGAAGGAAATAACCACTCAAGTTCAAGAAATCCAGAGTGTCCCTAACAGGATAAACCCAAGGCGAAACACCCCAAGACACATATTAATCAAATTAACAAAGATTAAATATAAAGAACAAATATTAAAAGCAGCAAGGGAAAAACATCAAGTAACTCACAAGGGAATTCCCATAAGGATAACAGCTGATCTTTCAATAGAAACTCTCCAAGCCAGGAGGGAATGGCAAGACATAATTAAAGTGATGAAAGAAAATAACTTACAGCCTAGATTATTGTATCCAGCAAGGATCTCATTCAAATATGAAGGAGAAATCAAAAGCTTCACAGATAGCAAAAGTTGAGAGACTTTAGCACCACTAAACCATTTCTCCAACAAAAACTAAAGGACATTCTCTAGATAGGAATCACTAAAAGGGTGTATAAATTCGAACCCAAAACAATAAAGTAAATTCTATTTATCAATAATTGCTTTAAACGTTAATGGGCTGAATGCCCTAATCAACAAAGACTGGCCGAATAGATACAAAAACAAGACCCCTACATACCTTGTCTACAAGAGACAACCAAAATACTAAAATGGGTCAAATGGATACAAAAACTAGACCCCTATATATGTTGTCTACAAGAGAACCATCTTAAAATAGGGGATATATACTGAATGAAAATGAAGAGCTGGAAAAAGATTTTCTATGCAAATATGGACCGAAAGAAAACAGGAGTAGCAATACTCATATCAGATAAAATTGACTTTAAAGATCCTGAAAAGGAGACAATCAAGGTTATACATAATGACTTAAAGGAACAATCCAAAAAGAAGTTATAACAATTATAAATATATATGCACCCAACTTTGGAGCATTGATATATCTAAGACAAACATTAATTAGTATGCTAGAAGAAATATGCAACAATACAATAATAGTGGGAGACTTTAATACCCCACTCATACAATCTGGCTGTAATAGACAGAGTAAAGAGGAAAACATATTCACTTATGAGCCTCAAAAAATTCAGTTCACTCAGGAGAGTTAAAAAAAAAAAAAGACTTTTTTGTTCACTCTGTAAAGGTTTATTGACTATTTTATGGGTCTGGTACCACTTTGGGGAGTAGGGAGGAAAAAGTGACAAATGTGATCCTGTCCTAAATAATATATTGTCGTAAAGATAGACCTACCAATATAAAATACCAAGATGTGCCTAAGATGAGGACACCCAAACTGGACTTTTAGTTTCCTGAACTTTTCATTTCCAGATCAAACCTCCTAAAATTCATCCTATTCATCCTATAATTCATCCTTATAGGATGAATTCAACACGATTTTTTTTAAGTGTTCTCTGTGATTAAAGACAGAAAGCCATTAGTTAAGAAATTACATATACTCCTCCCCACCATCACTCCCCTTCTTTCTTCCCATTTCCCTCCCACCCTCATTGATCCTTTCCTTTGTCCATTTTCCCCTGCAAAAAAAAAAAAAAAAAAAAGAAATGAAAGAATGCAAAATAGTTGTCAGCCAAGAAAATGAGAGAAGTGAAAGGCAAAGGAGAAAGGCAAAGATATACTCAATTTAATGAAGAGTTACAAAGAATACCATGTAGAGACAATAAAGCCTTCTTCAGTTAAAAAAAAAAAAAAAAAAAGAGTACTGGAGTGGGGTGCCATCGCCTTCTCGGGGCTAGAGGGCCTAGGTGCTCTCAATGTGTTTAACACAAAACCGAGAAGAAAGGAGAAGACAGAGGAAAAGGAGGGCAAGGCAGGATGAGGAAGACAGAGTGGAAGATTCTGCTGCTGCTGCTAAGTCGCTTCAGTCGTGTCCGACTCTGTGCGACCCCAGAGACGGAAGCTCACCAGGCTCCCCCATCCCTGGGATTCTCCAGGCAAGAACACTGGAGTGGGTTGCCATTTCCCTCTCCAATGCATGAAAGTGAAAAGTGAAAGAGAAGTCGCTCAGTCGTGTCTGACTCTTAGCGACCCCATGGACTGGAGCCTACCAGGATCCTCCGTCCATGGGATTTTCCAGGCAAAAGTACTGGGGTGGGGGAAGATTCTAGCTAATTGGAATTCTAGTTCATTTACATAGTCAGGCACGGTTCGACTGAGCAATTAAACAACAATAACTGTCACACCTCACAAAATAGTGTTCTCCTTTTGGTTTTTTTCCAACCACTTCAAAGGTTAAAAAACAAAAACAAACAAAAACCTTAGCTCACAGGCTATATGAAAATAGGCATCCGGGTCAGATGTGGGGCTCAGTCAACCCTTAATCCAAGAGACACTGGGGGCGGGGGTTCCCCAGTAGACACCTGGTGAGCCGCATCCTTCCCGCCCGACCCACGATGGAGCGGAGCACAGCAGAGAGTGTGTGTCCCCTGAAGACTAAAGACTAAAGACCCATGTGACTTAAGGCCAGGGCTTCCTTACTGGGGTTCTGAAGGCAGGACCCATGATGGAGCAGCCCTGACTCCATGAGGAAGAGGACTGATTAGTACTTGTAACTCTTTCTCTCAAAAACAAAACAAAACAAAACCACCTTGTATTTTTATAAAACTACAACTCCTAAACTCCAACTTTTTCTGTAGCGAATGTAAGTTGTACCAACATGGCTGCAGGTGGTTTATGGAGTGGGGGAGCTACTGACTTATTTGGGCAATTTTCAAATTTCCACTATTGTTGGTGTAATTTCAAAAAGAAGTTTATTCAGATGAAAACAGGTTAAGCACTGACATCAGTTAACAAGGGAGGCTGCAGAATGTCTATCCTGGGATCTTTAAAACTCTGATCAACAACCATCTGTTTTGGAGGTTTAAGAAGAGCCCAGCATGCCTCGAGGGGCTCAGGGTGGGGGGAATGGACAAAACCACTCCAAGTTTCATACCTCTCCATAATTCCAGGGTACAAAAGGAGACAGATACCCACAGGGAAGAGCAGCTAAAAAGAGCAGCTCTTCTTTCCTCCCCACCCCACCCCCACAACAGAGATGGTGAAGATTAACTCCCCAAATCCCCGTGTAACACTGAATACCCAGCAAAAGAAGTTTCCTTTGAAATTACAGCCGCCTGCATACAAGGTCCACGAAGCCTGCATTTTAATGCCAAGATAACTCCAGTTATTTGAGCTGCTGTTACTGTTGAAAGATTTTTGAAAAGGAAGAAGAGAAAAGGGCTCTTAGGAGGACAAGGAATTTGTCAAAAAGGATGAGGTACAAATAAGATGCTGACTTCTTTCTCCCTACAAAAGGGGTGGGGGTAGCTGAGAAACTGTCCCCCACTTTTCTTGTCCCTGAAGAGAAGACAGATGGGCCTCTTTCTGGTCCCCAATTTCTCTGCATCAGGTGGTCACTGAGTCTTTCTATGCTATGCTATGCTAAGTCACTTTGTCGTGTCCGACTCTGTGTGACCCCATAGACAGCAGCCCACCAGGCTCCTCCGTCCCTGGGATCCTCCAGGCAAGAACACTGGAGTGGGTTGCCATTTCCTTCTCCAATGCATGAAAGTGAAAAGAGAAAGTGAAGTCGCTCAGTCATGTCCGACTACTGAGTGTCTATAAGTCAGGTCACTCTCTCTCTCTCTCTCTCTCTCTCTCTCTCTCGTTTTTGAGTTTTCCCTTGTGCAAGAGATACTATGAATCCAAAAGTGACTGGCAAACAGTCTTGACATCTCAGAGAGCCAAATGCATTGCTGCTTGCTCTTCTGGGGCTGGTTTCAAACCACTGTGTTAACAAGAGCCAGCACTTGGGTTTTTTTAATTAATTATTATACTTATTTTTGGTTCTGCTGGGTCTTCACTGATGCATGCAGGCTTTCTCTAATTGCTGCAAGTGGGGGCTATAATCTAGTTACAGTGTACGGGCTTCTCAGTACTACAGTTTCTCTTGTTGCAAAGCACAGGCTGTAGGCCCTCAGGCCCAGTAGTTTCGGTCCACGGGCTTAGCCACCCTGCGGCATTCGGGGTCTTCCTGGACCAGGAATCGAACCTGTGCCCCCTTGCACCGGAGGATTCTTAACCACTGGAACACCAGGGAAGTGCAGCACTCAGTCTTTGTCCCCTGTTACATAAAATCAGTTTTGAATAAACTGATTAAAAAAAAAATAACACAGGGGTAGATATTATGTAAGATTTTCTGAATTTTTTTTTTTCTGGCCATTATCTTTTCATGCCCAGTTTTACCTGCAATACACAGTGGAAGGTTGGCAGTTTCATGATACTTTTTATGCTATACCATCATCAGTCAAGGTCCCCAGATAAATCAGGTAACAGGGAGGCAGCAGAGACACAGCTAAGTTAGCTCTGTAACCGCCCAGCTGAGAAAAGTCCTCACTCACTCACTCCCTTCTGTCCTGGACAGAATTTCATGGTTTACATTCGCCAGAAATAGATGTGCAAATATTTTCTCTTGGCTGGACTTCCTTCTCTCTATTGTAGTATCAGTAATTATGAAAAGATGAGTACAGAAGAGGAGCAGTGTCGCTTCTGATCAGACCTGCCTCCAGCACAGAGGCCCCCGCCCCTTCCTCTCCCTCCCCTCCCCCAACATCTGCACAAGTCGGCATTATTCATCCATTTTTACAGCTACGTAAACTGAACGGCAGGAAGTTAAATAACTTGTCTGGGCTCATACTTCTGGTATGAAGTGGAACCTGGCTTCCAGCCGAGCTGTTTCCTTGCAGTGCCTCCCTCTCGCCCTTGAAAGTCTCAGAGCCTCGCTAAGTAACTTACGGGGCTGACCTAGCACTTTCTGGGACTGTCCCTCTCGCACATTCACCCGCCTCTTTCCACGAACCTCTTCCCACCTCTTTCAGAATGGTTACTTTTTCCTTGTAATCGCACAAGGATGACTTTCAAGATCAATTGTAGACGTGGGGTACCACTCTTTCCCAACTGTTTTCAGCTTCTATGCTTTCTTCAACGTGGACTTAAGGAACATACGTTTTAAAAACTAAAAATGTATATCCTTCTTTTGCACTTAACATATCATAAATATATTCCCATGTTTCTACATAATTATTTTTAACTAACTTAACAACTGCATAATATTTCATCAATAGACATCAATCTTAAAACCATTTCTCCTCTGTTCAGTTGTTTATGTTTCCGTACCATAAGTAATGTTACAATAAACGTTTTTCAAGTATATATCCTTTTTCCTTTCAGTGGGATTTTTCTTTAGGCTAAATTTCCAAAAGTACCATTTTCGGACCAAAGGATTTGAGTATTTTATGTCTGGCTATCTTTCATCCTGAACACACAGGGATGAGTTCCAATGCAGACATCCCCCTCCTCATCTGTTTCTGGTTTTTTTACAACTTTATTTTAATTTTTAGCCTCATGTGGGATCTTAGTTCCCAGGGATCAAACTGGCACCCCCTGCAGCGACAGCTCAGAGTTCCAACTACTGGGCCACCAGGGAAGTCCCCCTTCTTCATCTTCTAAGGTTAATCTGGGAGACACAGACTCAACTCATGGCTTCATTTCCCTCACACTTGACTGGGCATCGGGCTGGAGCACAGCCTGTTCACACTCAAGAGATGCTGCCAATTTCTGAATGTAAGCTAGACTTCTCCTGAAATCCTTGTGTTACCCAGTCAGGTAGCAGGCCAGAAAGATAAAACTCATTACTCAGTGCTGGCAAGGGTATGAAGAATTAGACACACAAATAAACTATAAAGTGGAAGACTTCTCTGAAAGACAATTTGGCAATACACAGGAAAAGCTCTAAAAATGTATACATGCTTTAAGTCAACCAATCTACTTTAATAATTTAATCCCAAAGGGGAAAAGTCAAGGAGCGGTACAAATATTTAACTACAAACATACTCTTTATAGCATTTCTAAGAAAAGTGAAAATAGAAACAAATTTATGTCCAACAAAAAGACTTGGCTTAAAAAATTATGACATCTGTATAATGGAGTGTGCTAGGCAATTATTTTAAACTATGACTGTAGATGACAATATGTTAATGACATAAACACAGGCTTATAATATATTTAATGAAAAAACAAGCTAGCACTAATTATATTACCTATTTGTTTAAAATATATAGACATAGAAGTATAAGATGCTTCAGTTATTAACAGTATTTATATCTGCATATTGAAAGTATAGGTTTTTAACGGTCTTCGTTTTTATTCGTTTAAATATTTATTTATTTATTTGACTGCACCGGGTCTTAGTAGCAGCACGTGAGCTCTTAGTTGCGACACGTGGGATCTAGTTCCCTGACCAGGGATCGAACCCGGACCCCCTGCTTTGGGAGCACAGCGCCTCAGCCACTGGACCACCAGGGAAGTCCTGCTTTTTTATTTTTTATACCACAGATACTATTGCTTTTATAATAAGAAGTGAACAATGAAAGTTTATTCTTATTTATACCCATTTCTAAAGCCTACAGTACACAAAAACGCTTCCCATACTCCACCCAGCTGAGACGGGAGCAAAAGGGACCGTCTGTGTCATTCTGTAGACTCTGTGTGTCCTTTCTCATCCATTTGCCCAAACAACCAGAGGATAGTGATGGTATAAAGTGAGAGTGAAAGTGAAGTCGCTCAGTCGTGTCTGACTCTTTGTGATCCCATGGACTGTAGTCTACCAGGCTTCTCTGTCCATGGGATTTTCCAAGCAAGAGCACTGGAGTAGGTTGCCATTCCCTTCTCCAGGAGATCTTCCTGACCCAGGGATCAAACCCAGGTCTCCTGCATTGCAGGCAGACGCTTTACCCTCTGAGCCACCAGGGAAGCCCCAGTGATGGTGTAACCAGGACACAAAGGAAGGGGGATGCTTCCACCCCTATAATCAGGGGCCTGGACTTCTCTCCCTGCGGAAGGGAGGAGGGACTCCCAGAGACAGTAAGGGTAGCAGGGAATAAATACTGCATCCCCTTCCTGTACTAACCGTCTAGCTATATGACTAGCCATCCCCAGGCTCAGGACCTTAAAACAACAGACGTGTGCCATCTCTCACACTGTCTGAGGGTCAGGAATCTGGGTGTGAGCTCACCGGTGGCTCTGACTCAGGCCTCAGGAGACTAAAGTCAAGCGGGGACTGCAGGGTATCTGAAAGGTCCACACCCCAGGGCATCACACAGTCCACAGGGACCGCAGCTCCTCACTAGCTTTGAACGAGCAGTCTCTACTGCCAGGGCTCCCTCTTCACCTCCTTTTCTCTTCCTGGCTTCCTTCCAATGCAGATTTTAAAATTATGCCCAACAAGAATGACTGACAATCTCCTGACACTCTCACCTGAATCCTGGAGGGTCATCAGGAGTACCAAGTGGAGCAAAGAGTGAAATTTTAGGAAGGAGAATCAGTGTGACTTTCACAATCATCTAGTCATTTGACTATAAGGTTGTTCAGGGCTTACAGCAAAGCATTAAGTAGACTTGTTAAAAGTGAATGCAGGAACGAAGAGTTTAAGAAGGATAAATTTAAGTCTACTAACTCTGTTTGGTAAAATAAAAAGTGGACGACTCTATGATGGTCTGCCAAACCTCACCCTATCAAAAACAATTTCTGGCCTATGTAATTCTGGCCAGTGCACCGTTGTATAATTGTATGATTAGTGCACCAATGAATAATTTGTATGGTTAGTGAGTCCTAGGTTACTTTAGTCATGTCTGACTCTTTGCAACCCTGTGAACTATAGCCCTCCGGGCTCTTCTGTCCATGGGATTCTCCAGGCACGACTGCTGGAGTGGGTTGCCTTTTCTTCCTCCAGGGGATTTTCCCAACCCAGGGATTGAACCAGCGGCTCTTACATCTTGTCAGGCAGGTTCTTTGCCTCTAGCACCACCTGGGAAGCCCTTTACAGTTAGTACCATGATTTTTCTCCTGCCTCTCGAGATTGGGAGACAAAGTCCCGCATATGGACTCAAGCTGACTGCATGATCATGATATACTGTATTTGCATTAGGAGTCTTGAGCCTAGTAACAAGAGATAGAGAAGAATATTATGGAAGACGCAGAATGCGTCTAGAAGTAGAAAAAGGGTTGTACTGTATGGAGAGTTTGCCAGCTTATAGCTTTGAGAGAGACTGGGGGAAGTCCAAGGGGCCCAATGGTGGGCTCTCCTAACCTGGTAAATATGATAATATCTATCAGTGGGGTGGCAGGTGTTTAAACACAGTGTTGGTCAGGGTCTCCCAGGGGCCAAGGAGCCAGACCTGAACTCCCACTGGCTTGGAGAAGGGAGACCGCGACTCAGAAGTAAAGACTTGAGTTCCATCAGAGTTCTTTCTCCCCATCCTCTTCTCTGCTTTCCTGTGTGTGGATTTCTTTCTCTCCCCCTACAGACAGCTTTCCTCACACAGTGGTGGACATGGGAGTCCACCTCACTGGGCTCCCAGTCAAAGGACTCTGTGACCAAAGAAGGAAGGGTTCTTCTGCTGGGTCCAGCCCAGAATACCCTGGGTTGGGACACTCTTGGGTGACAGGTCCATCTCTACATCAATCACTGGAGCCAAGAGGCTAGTTGTGTTTCCTTAAACTCTGTAAGTTTCACTTTCCTCGTGTGTAAAATTGGGATAGTATTAACACCAACCAAGACTTCCCTGCTGATCCAGTGGTTAACACTCTGTGCTTCTAATGCAGGAGACATGGGTTCACTCTCTGGTCAGGAAACTAAGATCCCACATGACATGTGGAGTGGCCAAAAAAAAAAAAAAAGACACTAACCACAGATGGTTATTGTGAAGATTAAAATGATTTAAATGAGATAATGCATGTAAAGTACTAAATTCTGTAAGTGGCATATAGTAAATAAATGCTCAAGAAGTCCGTTGTCTATTTTGGCAATTGTTAAAGCTTTGTGATCTGCTCAAACCACAGCGTCTGGTCTTCTACTTGTAACCCAAATGGTGAGGCTTTCTTGTCAACTCACCCCTATTCCTATGGCTAGACTGGAATTATGTTGAATAATGTACATAAAATACCACAAAATCACATGTGTAGGAAGGTGTGAGAAGGTCAGCAAAAGTCAAAACCAGAATCATACAATTTAGGACTTAAAAGAACTTTTCGCTATTTCAGAGAATAAAGCCTGCACCCTTACTTGGCTGCCTAGAGGCAGAAAACAGAAACTAGGGCCTTGCTGTTGTTGTTAGTTGCTAAGTCGCGTCTGACTCTTCTGTGACCCCATGGACTGTAGCCCACCAGGCTCCTCTGTCCATGGGATTTCCCTGGCAAGAATACTGTAGTGAGTTGTCATTTCCTTCTCCAGGGGATCTTCCCAGACCAGGGATCGAACCTACAAATCCTGCATTGGCAAGCAGATTGTTTACCACTGAGCCACCAGGGACAGCCCTGAACTAGTGCCTAAGATCCTGTTATCATGAAACGATAGCATACTGGATTTGCACTCTGGTGAGCCAGTCTCAGCTAGCGTTGCTTTGCTCTAAGGCCTCTGCTTTTCCCTTCTGTAAAATGGGGGTAATGATATTCCCCTTCAACTCCCACACTGGGGTGCGGTGAGACTTAACCAGGTGCTTTTGGTAAAACGCTTTGAGCTTAGCTAATGAAAGGCTCCGGGAAGTCACTCAGCTCTGTTATACAGACTCTTCATGATCACGTGTGTTTGGAGTGAGAAGCTGACTGGCACTACTTCAGACAACTGCAAAGAAACACAGATAAACTAAACTGTCTTTTTAAAAATAGAGATTAAATCAAAATGGAAAGTTTGGCCCATTTGCTGTCTTGTTCAAGTAAGGCCTCATGCCTGCATCGTGTGGAATCTTTGTTCCCTGACCAGGGTTGAACCCATAGTCCATGCATTGGAAGTGCTGAGTCTTAACCACTGAACTGCCAGGGAAGCACCCTGTTTCCTCATTTTAACTCTTCCATTCATTCTTTGGGTCAAGCATCATTCATTACACGGAGGTGTCAGACCTCCTTTACTACAGTTGGAGTTACAGTTAGATAATGTGAATTTTGGATGAATTACCATTGAGTTAACAACATATGAGTTATATGCTAATTATATCTCAATAAAACTGGGAGAAAAATCCCCAATATATGAGGAAAGATAATTGTGTGCTATGTAAGAGCAAATTGAAAAACCTTTTGTTTTAAGTTGAAGTATAGTTGATTTACAATATTGTGTTTCTGATGTATGGCACAGGGATTCAGAATTTTGCGTGTTATATTCCATTATAGGTTATTACAAGATAATACGTGTAACTCCCTGGGCTGTATAGTATATCTGTGTTGCTGACCAATTTTATACGTAGTAGTTTGTTAGCCCCATTCCCCTAATTTGTCCCTCCTCCTTCCCTTCTCCCGAGCTCTGGTCACCACTGGCTTGTTTTCTAAATCTGAGTCTGTGTCTGTTTTGTATATACTTTGATTTGTATTATTTTTTAGATTACCCAGTTGACTTATTCCACTAAGTTTAATATTATTTCGGTCCATCCATGTTGCTACAAATAGCATCATTTCATTCTTTTTATGGCTGAGCAACATTCCATTGTATGTATGTAACTACATCTTTTTTATCCAGTCATCTGTTGATGGACATTTAGGTTACTTCCATGTCCTCGCTATTGTGAATAGTGCTGCTATGAACACTGGGGTGCACGCATCTTTTTTAGTTAGTATTTCTATTTGAAAAATAGTTTTTTAGGACTTCCCTGGTGGTCCAGTGATTAAGACTCTGCATCTTCACTGCAGATGGCACAGGTTCAATCCCTGGTTGGAGAACTAAGATCCTATGGCCAAAAAAAAGGAACAATAGTATTCCAATAATATACTGAAATGACAATTAAACCATTAAAAAGACATTAGCCCAATGGTATGCCAGGGGCAGCTGATACTGGCCTATAGAACTGATTGTTAAATTTTTAGGAGTTTTTGGAACAAGTTGTTAAATACAGTTATTTTCAAAGCTAAATTACATAAGCTTACAATTTTAAAAATGACACTGCAAGCAATGGTAATAATTTCTCAAAACTTACCACTTCATAGTAATTTTGCAATTATATATTCTTTTGAGGTTATTTAGCTACTCTTTAAGTCTCTTGTGTCTGTATGGTAGAAATATTATATGATAATGTGCTTCTCAGCATTCTTTCCCATCTGTATGTTCAGTGATGTCCTTTTGGTCACTCAGAATAGCCATGCTAGGAGGATTGGCACACCAGAACTGGGCCACTACAAATTAAGGCCTTCCTCTCCCCACAAGAGCCACTTGTGAAACATTCACCAGCATACCTTGTCTATACCCCTAAGGACAAAGAGAGAATAGGAATGGTGACAAAAGTAGGAAAAAAAAAAAAGTCAACAATATTCAGGAAGCTAAAAAAAGCAGACAAAAGAGAGGTCATTAATTTAGCAGAGAAGATACAGTCAAAACCTAAGCCCACAGGGAGGGAAGCCTGGAAGAAGCAAATCAGCTTCCACAGAACCTGAGAAACAGCAATCAGTTCCCCCCATGTAGGACATGGGTGCAGGTCACTGAAGACAAGTGTGTTAAAAACTAGTGCAAGGAACCGGGAGACGCCCGATGTGTCTTCCCACAAAACTGCACGGCCAGGCCACACCCCCGCCCAGCCCTGGGAGAAAAGACTGAATCAGAGATCATTTGGACAGCGGGCACTACAAGGAGTTGGCATGTGACCCGCTGCTGAAACAGGAGTAAATGACAGTCTGCATTGGGGATTGTAACAGCCGCAGTCTCCTCCCCTCTCTTGGCTCCCAGAGTGCTGGCAGTGAGGCTTACACCCCACAGGCAGACCAGATGATTCATCTCCAGGGAAGCTGATGAGGCCAAGAGAAAAGACTTACAGAGACTGACCTAGCAGGAAACATCCAGGTCGCTGCAGAATCACCATCCTGGAGCCCACTGGGCCACAAATCTTGCCCAGGCACATACATCACTTTAGGTTGAGCAGCAAAGCAGCAGACACCAGAGGGAAGACCCTAACATGAAGAAAAGTTATTTGCAAAGTCCAGTTCTATATCCAGGCAAGCTACCAAATGCAACAAAAGAATAGACACAGGTCTCCCAAACATTTATCTGCCATAAACCCTTTCTCAGCAATCTACTGAAGGATGTGCTCCAACAAAACAAAGCATAACCCAAGAAAAATGACAGGAGCTCCAGGAAACGGAGGATCCAACAGGAAGAGAAGGAAAGAGGATCCTCAGAATGATGCTGAAGGGAAGCTCTGAGATGTAAATGCAACCGGTTGAGGGGGAACTAGCTCCGAGTCTGGAACAGGAAGACAAATCCAGGAAGACAACCCACAGGGAGAGAATAACAACTGAGAGATTATGACGTGTTCATCACTTTGAGGAGAATCTGAGGATGAATTACTCAAAAGCATCCCTCAAAACTACACAGTTAAATACACAAGGCAATTATAAACTCCAAGGTAGGGGGAGATGTACTAGAATCAAAACACAACCATAGTACACTTACGTATACAATCAGGCTTCCCAAGCGGCTCAGTGGTAAAGAATCTGCCCGCCAATGCAGGAGGTGCGACTTAAATCCTTAGATAGGGAAGATCCTCTGGAGAAGGAAATGGTAACCCACTCCAGTATTCTTGCCTGGGAAAGCCCACGGACAGAGGAGCCTGGCAGGCTATAGTCCATGGGATTGCAAAGAGTCAGACACGACTGAGCTGCTAGACGGCAACATATATACAGTCAAAATAAGACAAAAACTCATCAGTGATTTAATCAGAAATTGTGAAGTCCCATAATTTATAATATTTTAACGTGCACATGCCTTTCACATTTTAACATCTTGAAAGTCAGACTGCACCTTGCAGTCAATGTGATCCTGGTGGTCCACTGATTAAGACTTCAAGTTTCCAGCGGGAGAGGGTTCGATCCCTGGTTGGGGAACTAAGATCCCACATGCCTCCCAGTGAGGCCAAAAAAAGTATTGCTTCTTAATTTAACTGGGAATCACTTTTATTCTTTCGTAGTGACTCATCGATAATGGTACATCTTATGATAGATGGCTTTTAAGATGGGAAAATGAGGGAGTGAATTCCTGTGTCCAGGAGGGGAGAAGAAAGCTAAACCCTCATCTTCCACAGCAATAAGTCAGTAGAAGATTTCTCAAATTATCAAAGATGCAGCTTTACAAACATATTATTTAGATTTGATGGTGGCACATACCAGGAGTACCACTAAAATCACAGCCAGCAGTTGGCTCAGTACAACAGTAACTGGAGGTAAGAATGGGTGAGGCAGGAAGCACTGGGTTGTGATGTTTTTATAAGCCTTGTACACATGTGAATCTTTAGTGGTGGTGGTGTTAGTGCTTCAGTTGTGTCCTACTGTTTGTGACCCCATGGACTGTAGCCCACCAGGCTCCTCTGTCCATGGGATTCTCCAGGCAAGAACACTGGAGCGGGTTGCCATGCCCTCCTCCAGGGGATCCTCCCAACCCAGGGATCGAACCTGGGTCTCCTGCATTGTCAGATGGATGTGAATCTTTAAACTATACATATTAGAAGTCAAAGTAATATGTACAGAAATAATAATAAAATTCAGTGCTCCATTTCAAGTGAGAAGTTCTCAGATTGTGAAAATGAAGACAGATCTATATGGTCTCTGCACCAGGATGAGGAGTCTAATTGTCTCTGCGCCCCATCCCCGGCTAGTCTTAGGAAATGCGGCTCTTAGGCAACCTGGACATTGTCCCACATGCCACCTCTCGCCTCCCATCTCAGGAAACCCAGCTGCCTGATTTGTCACTCTCAGATGAGACAGCCGGTCTTCGGGGAAAGGGGAAACGGCAGGGCACACGACACATGTTTCACATACTGGTGCTCCCCAGAGCCCTGGAGAATGAGAAAGGAAGCTGGCAGTTTGGCAGGTGCGGAGGCCCCTTCCTGCAGACATCTGTCAGTGGTTCTGGATGCCCAGGCCCCTCCTTTCACAGAGGAAGAACCCTGGATTCCTGATGAGATGAGGCGCCAGCATGTACCAGCTGCACGCCAGGCTGGAAGGAGAGGGTGAGAAAACCAGAGAAAGAGCCCGCCTGGAAAAGCAGAAGCTGCTGGGTACTCAGATGTCAGACCTGGAGGCCCCCCTGGCTGTTCCCAGGACATCTGGCACTTCTGCCAGGGAACTGGGTGAGGTCACTCTTGCTGGTAGTGATCTGGAATAAGCACCCTAGGGAGCTCAAGGTGGGGACCAGCATCTCCCATCCCCTGCCCATCAGACTGACATTCAGCTGCTGTGAAAAGCTGCAGCAGCTGGGGGGAGGGGGGCCCTCCCTGGGTCTCCCACACCTCCCACCATCCTGCAACCAATGGGGGAACATATGGCCCAGCAGGGGGCCTCCAGGAGCTGGCGCCATGCTCTGATTGGTCAGGCTTGCTTGTTAAATATTCTAAATATCACTCCCTAAGCCAGATCTTATCTGTGAGAGGCCAGAAAGCAACTTCCTGCAGAAACCCCTCCACCTTCCTCTCCCCCTCTTTCTCCCTCCTGGAGCCCAACGTTTGTCAGAGTAGCATGCCAGGGAGTGTCCTCTGTAGTAAAAATATCTTTTTTTCCTCTGTGTGAGAGGAGAGGCCCTTTTCTCATTCCCCGGGGAGGGCCTTGATACTCCAGACTGCAAGGAAATGCTCCTATGTGCCTCTTCCTTCTGCTTCCCTAACTAGTTTATCCTGATGGAATTAGGTTAAAATGGCCAGGGAATGGTCCTAAAAGGGGAAAATGAAGTTTACTAGAGGGAATGTGCAGCCTCAGGGGAACGTGCTAGTCAGGAGGAAAGCAGGCATGGACTGGGTGGTGTGCCCAGCCCAGCTGGGCTGGCTGGAGGCCTCTGGGTACCACAGGCTCTCGCGTTGGCCCCAGAGTCTCTGTTTCCCTCCACCTCCCCTCTCTCAGCTGCCACTCTCCATTTCCAGCTGCTGCAGAAGAGTGGTCCCCCGAGCCCTGTGAGGGCTCAGGTCTCAGATATGAAGATGTCCCTAGGATGCTCTGGGCATCTTTCACAAAGACTTGGGGAGGGGACTGCTCTTTCTGCCAAGTGGCGGTTCAACTGCTCTCTTATCCTCAGATGGACGCGTGCTCGGGTGTCTCCAAAGACGAGGCCCCCCAGCTCCCCTGGCTCAGAGAGAGCCAGGTAACCCAAGGGCACCCCACAAATGGCCTCTGGACCTCCCAGATGTGCACTGTCATCTGAGGAACATTTCAGGGTGTTCTCTTCTACCTCTGTAGAAAACTTTCTTAGCCTGTCAAAATTATAACAGTTGGGGCAATTTAGCAGATGATCTTTTTCGGGTTTGTTTTTTATTTTGCTTGCTTGTTTTTATGTGAAATCAAAAGCAGACTGCAGAGGACTTCCCTGGTGGTTCGGTGGTTAAGAACCTGCCTGCCAATGCAGGGGACACGGGTTCTATCCCTTGTCCAGGAAGATTCCATGTGCTCGGGGGTGACTAAGCTCATGTGCCACAACTACTGAGCCCACATGCCCTAGAGCCTGTGCTCCTCAACCATGAGAAGCCCACGCACCTCGGCTGGAGAGCAGCCCCCACTCGCCACAACTAGAGAAAGCCTGAGCGCAGCAATGAAGACTCTGCAGAAAAAAATAATACATAAATACAAAATTTTTTTTAAAAAGCAGGCTGCAGAGTGGAAAGGGCCCACCCAATAAAGACTTGGAAAACCAGTGTAAATCCTTGTCTCTTTGACCAAGGCCTTCTCTTCCTGAAATGCCTCCCCCAAAGGGATGTGGTAAGTAGTAAATTTAACCCAGTTTGTAAAATGCCTTAAAAAGTGTAAAGTAGCTGTGTGAATTTAAGGGGCACTGGTTTTTTTCTTCCGTTCTAGCAAACTCATGACCATGACCACTCTGCTTGCACTGGCTGCTTGGGATGGGGTCTCTCCTCCATCGTGGTGGGTGGGCTGCAGCGTGTCAAGGATGCCTACAGTCCTGCTAAAGCACCACAGGCGCTGGGCCAGCCAGGGCGGGTGACCAGATGGCCAGAGTAGAAGAGCTGATTTGTAGATGTGGCTTGTTTAACCCAGGGAAGAGTAGCTGGTCCAGGGGGCTGTGGTTACAAGTCTTCAAATGCATCCTTTGTAGGGAAAAGATGAAGGTCTTCTGTATAAATCTGAGAGGTGAAACCAAGTGGGCTCAGTGCTAGGATTTAAGAGGTCAGATATTTTTTTCCTTAAACCATCTTAACCATTTGAAAGTGCATAATCCAGTATTGCTGAATATATTCACGTCATTGTACAACAGATCTAGAACTTCCTCATCTTGCAAAACTATACCCATTAAATTAATTAAGTTAAATTAATCTATACCCATTAAATACTAATTCCCACTCACCCAAGCCCCTTTCTACATTCTGTCTCTATGACTGTCACTATTTTAGACACTTTCTGTGAGTGGAATCCCACAGTATCTGTCTTGTTGTGACTGACTCATTTCACTTACTGTGGTGGTGGTTTAGTCGCTAAGTGATATCTGACGCTTCGTGACCCCATGCACTATAGCCCACCAGGCTCCTCCGTCCCTGGGATTCTCCAGGCAAGAATACTGGAATGGGTTGCTAGTTCCTTCTCCAGGGGATCTTCCCAGTCCAGAGATCAAACCTGGGTCTCCTGCATTGCAGTCAGATTCTTTACCAACTGAGCCTCCAGGGAAGCCCTCACTTAGTGTAGTGGGCTTTAACTTCATCCATATTGCAGGCTGTGATAGGACTGTCTGCTTTTTCTAAGGCTATATAATATTTCACTATGTGTATAGACTGCATTTATCTACTCATCTGTTGACTGGAATTTGGGTTGCTTCCACCTGTTGGTTATTGTGAATAACAGTGCAATAAATATGGATGAGCAACTATCTCTTTGAAATCCTGCTTTGAATTCTTTTGAGTATATGCCCAGGAGTGGAATTCCTGGATTATATGCTAGTTCTATTTTTCATTTTTTGAGGAAATTCCATACTGTTTTCTATAGGGGCTGCACCACTGTATATTCCCAACAGCAGTGCACGAGGGTTCTGATGTCTCCACATTCTTGCCTACACTTGTTATTTTCTCATCTATTGACAGTGACCATCCTCATGGCTATGAAGTGATATCTCATTGAGGTTTTGATTTGCATTTATTTGATGGCTAGTGATACTAAGCATCTTTTCATATGTCTGTTGGCTATTTTTATATCATCTTTGGAGAACTATCTGTTCAAGTCCTCTGTCCATTTTTAAAGTGGGTTATTTATTTTTTGCTGTTTTTGTTGATTTCTAGAAGTTCCTTGTGAACTCTGGATATTAATTCGTTATAACATAACATGATTTGCAAATATTTTCTCCCATGTTGTAGGTTGTCTTATTATTCTGCTGACTGTTTCCGTTGACATGCTGAAGTGTTTAAACTTAATATGGTCTCATTTGTCTATTTTTGCTTTTGTTGTCTAAAGTCATATATTTCTGAAAGGCAAATTTAAGAAGTAAAGTGATACATGTACAGGTTAAAAAGTGTCAAAATAAAGATATATAAAGATATAAATACTTGTGTATGTCTTCTTGTACATATATCCATACACATGCACACATAAAATTCTCCCTGCTACCCCTGACACCCAGGCTCACAATTTCTTTTCTCAGAGATAACCACAGTTGTCAGTATCTTTCTAGATAAAACTTAAACATATATTCATGCATATCTTTATTTTCAATTATATAAATGTCATATGTATCTTTTTAAATTTTCTAATACACTTTATTTGGAAAACTTTACACATCTAAGGGTTTGGAAGACATCAGTAATTTTTTAAACTATAAAATCTGTTCTGCACCAGAATTTCTTTCTCTTCACATGTATTATTGAGCCTTTCCCCACTAAACAACATAACCAGGGGCAGAAGAACCAATGTAAAGACTTTCCGATCTTTCCACTCTCTCATGTCAGCACGTGAGAATGGCTTCATTGTTTAACAGCTGCCTGATACTCCATAGAACAGACACTCCATAATTTGTTTAATCAGTCCCCAGATCAAACATTTAAATTATATCCAATCTTTTGCTTCAATGAATATCTTTGACACATGTCTTTGAGCCCATGGGACTATATATATATGTACAGTAAGTGATTAAAAGTGGAATTTCTGGCCAAAGGCTTTATGGATTTTACACTTTGATAGATATTGCCACATAGTGGATAGTGAGTGTGTGTAAAAGTTCGCTCAGTCTTATCCGACTCTTTGCAACCCCAGGCACTATACAGTCCATGGGATTCTCCAGGCCAGAATACCTGAGTGGGAAGCCGTTCCCTTTTCCAGGGGATCTTCCCAACCCAGGGATCGAACCTAGGTCTCCCGCATTGAAGGTGGATTCTTTACCAGCTGAGCCACAGGGAAGCCCAAGAATACTGGAGTGGGTAGCTTATCCCTTCTCCAGTGGGTCTTCCTAACCCAGGAATTGAACCACCGTCTTCTGCATTGCAGGCAGATTATTTAGCAACTGAGTTATCAGGGAAGCCCATAGTAGGTAGATTTTACCACAAATTAAGAGAGAATTTTAGCAATCTAAACTGCCCTGAGTGGTATGGATTACTTTAGGAGACTGGGTGCATTAAGGAAATCAAGACCAGGTCACAGATCAACTTGTCAAGAGTGTTACTGGATGTATTCAAGCACTGTAACCTCATGGACCACAAAGTCCCCTTGACTTTGATACTGCAGCTTTCTTATAAAAGGTGTAGCCCAAGAGACTTCACATTTTTTTGCTGAATATTGCTCAGGGATAAGCAAGATGTGGGCTTGATCTGCACTGAGAGGTGTGTAAATGTTGTCTGTTACTACAACACATGCCAGACGAGGGCCCTGGGTGAAGCGATGCTCTAAATTAAGGATTCACACATGCTATGCTTGTACCATGTGGCCCTGGGCAGGTGGTTGGAGCGGATATGTGGAGGCCCTCCTTATCCTCTCCGTCCATCACCACTCATATTGTACACATCCGGAACGCCACATACAGAAGAGTGCCCTGCAGGAGGTGTGGCCAACAGGGAAAGCTGCTTGTGCAAGAGCCCTCAGTCAGAGTCCTTGGTAGCAGAACCATGACTTATGTGTTGTAATCCGACATGAGGAGCCTACTCATTCCCCTCACTAATTAGAGAACAGAGGCTTCCCAGGCACCAGCTCATTTAATTTCCAACTATTGATTTTTTTTTTTTTTTTGGAAGATCTTTCCTGAATATTCATTGGAAGGACTGATGATGAAGGTGAAACTCCAATCCTTTGGCACCCTGATGTGAAGAACTGACTCACTGGAAAAGACCCTGATGCTGGGAAAGATTGAAGGTGGGAGGAGAAGGGGATGACACAGGATGAGATGGTTGGGTGGCATCACCGACTCGATAGACATGAGTTTGAGCAAGCTCCAGCAGCTGGTGATGGACAGGGAAGCCTGGTGTGCTGCAGCCCATGGGGGTGCAAAGAGTCAGACACAACTGAGGGACTGAACTGAACTTCTTATATATACTGAACTGAGCTGAAATCTGTCCCCCTTTAAAGTCAGTTTACTGGCCTCTGTTTTTCCTTATAGAGTCATTAAATACAAGATTCTTCCCCTACATTCTAGGCCTTAAGATGCCTAAGAGCACCCATCAGGTGTCCACTCAGTCTTCTCCCCTTTGGGTTTAGTCCCAAGTCTTCACCAATTTCTTATGTGGCATGTTTTCCAGATATCCACCACTGTAGTTCCTCTATCTGAACATCTATCTTCCAAGCAGTCAAAGGCCGCTGAGAGTGTGCTGCCCAGCACTGGGCCCGCCCCTGGCCAGGGAAGGATGAGATGGAATCATTTCCTTGTTTTCCTGTGGTCCTTTTCTTTTAAACAATGGAGCCTATAAATGGCAGGCCAGAGATTTCTTGCTTCTTCAACCTAACATGCCTTTCTACTCTTTTGGGTAAAACCCTTTTGACTTCCCACTAGGAAATTCCTCTTCCCTTATTCTGACAAGTTTTGAGGGCACCTCAGTCAGGATTCTCGGAGAAGGCAATGGCACCCCACTCCAGTACTCTTGCCTGGAAAATCCCACGGACGGAGGAGCCTGGTAGGCTGCAGTCCATGGTGTCGCTAAGAGTCGGACACGACTGAGCGACTTCACTTTCTCTTTTCACGTTCATGCACTGGAGAAGGAAATGGCAACCCACTCCAGTGTTCTTGCCTGGAGAATCCCAGGGACAGGGAAGCCTGGTGGGCCGCCGTCTGTGGGGTCACACAGGGTCGGACACGACTGAAGTGACTCAGCATCAGTCAGGATTCTCCCTTCCCCTCCTCCTGAGGTGGGAGGGGGCACAGAGAACCCAGGTGAAGCCATTTAGACTCTGGTTCCTAGGACTGTGAGCCTTGGGGAGAATGATGTAACAGAAAACCGTGGATGGAGCGTGGAGGGACAGAGCCTGTCCGTTCATTCCTGCTAATGGCCCGATCCTCTTCTTCCTGAGCCTTGGACCTTCCGCATCCAACAGCTATTCCTTTCCAGCAAAGTCCTCCGACACAACTAAGTGTGTCAGAGTCTGTTTCCATCGCTTGCAGCTAAAGCATTCTGACCTCATCAGATAACCTTGCCCTTGTATCTGTCCCAACAGGGGCGCATTGTGGATCAGACTCCAGATCTCTTTCACAGGTTATGATCTGTTTCTGTTCACACTTCTGACACCAAAGGTATATATGTTTGTTTGTTTGTTTCCCCCAACACCAAACAATTCTCCAGCTCTCTGGACACCAACTGAGTATTCTAATTCAGTTCTGACAGTTACTCCCCAGAGTTAGCAGGGATCGCGCAGGTTCAGGGCTCAGTCCTACAAAACTGCATCTTCTTCAGGTGCCAACCGCAGGTCCCAGGGCCTCCTGTCATCTGACTCGTGACTGGCCAGCTAGAAAATCAGAGGTTCCCACAACTCCCTCTTCAGATCCAATAATTTGCTACGATAGCTCACAGGGAAATAGTTTACTTACAGTTTTTGTTGCCATTTAGTTGCTGCTGCTGCTAAGTCACTTCAGTCGTGTCTGACTCTGTGCGACCCCATAGACAGCAGCCCAGCAGGCTCCTCTCTCCCTGGGATTCTCCAGGCAAGAATACTGGAGTGGGTTGCCAATTCCTTCTCCAATGCATACATGCATGCTAAGTTGCTTCAGCTGTGTCCGACTCTGTGCAACCCCATGGACAGCAACCCACCAGGCTCCCCTGTCCACGGGATTCTCTAGGCAAAAATACTGGAGTGGGTTGCCATTTTCTTCTCCACATTTAGTCGCTAAGTCGTGTCCAATTCTTTTGCGACCCCATGAACTCCAGCCCTCCAGGCTCCTCTATCCATGGAATTTTCAGGCAAGAACACTGGAGTAGGTTGCCATTCCCTTCTCCAGGGATTGAACCCTGGTCTCCCACACTGCAGGCAGACTCTTTACCATCTGAACCACCAGGGAAGCCCCGTGTGTTATAAAGGATATAAAGGATACAAATGAACAGTCAAATGGAAGAGATTCATGGGGCACGGTATTAGAGGAGGTGTTAGGTGGAGCTTCCACGTCCTTTCTGGGCACGTTACCCTCCCAGGACTTCAGTGTGTTCACCAACCCAGAAGCTCTCTCAACTCCATCATTTAGGGATTTTGGTGGAACTTTCATTATATAGTGATCAAATCTTTGGCTTCTGGTGATTAACTCAAGTCTCTAGTCCCTCTCTCCTCGCTGGAAGCCCGGAGGTGGGGTGGAAAGTTCCAACGCTTTAATCACTAAGCTGGTTCCTCTGGTAACCAGCCACCATCGGGAAACTCTCAAGTGCCCCTTCCCTGAAAAAAAAAGTTACTTCTTTAGCATAATCTCAGGTTTGGTTGAAAGGGGCTTATTCTGAGTAACAAAAGTTGCTCTTCTCAGCTCTATTGGGGCTTCCCTCGTGGCTCAGATGGTAAAGAATCTGCCTACAACGCAGAGGAGACCAGGGTTTGATCCCTGCATTGGGAAGATCCTCTGTAGAAGGAAATGGCAACCCACTCCAGTATTCTTGACTGGAGAATCCCATGGACAGAGGAGTCTGGCGGGCTACAGTCCATGGGGTCTCAAAGAGTTGGACATGACTGAGCAACTAACACTTTCAGTTCTATGACTCAGGAAATTCCAAAGGTTTTAGAAACTCTTGTACCAGGAACTGGGGAATGGTGACCAGATACAGATTTCTTATTCTGTCATAGAATCACACAGGTGCTGCCATTAACTCACACATTCCCTTAGTTCTGTACTTGGAAAGTCGATTCGGGACAAAAACATAGCCTTTCAGGATCATGAGTCTCCCTGGTCTGTTCCCATCTATTTGTTACAAGATAGCTGTCCGCTGAGTTTCTAACTTACATCAAGATCCATTGAAGCCAGTGCCAAAGCATGAAGCACCTAATCAGAGCTCATGAGTATCTGTGGCTAACCTACCCCGTGCCTGTCTTCAAAGCAAGATAATCGGTGTTCACAGAGGTTTCCTAGCTGGTCAATAAGTGATGAGCCTGAGCTTCAAACCCAAGCCTGGAAGCCCCAAAGCCAGGGGGAAATGAAGGATTCTCACAGGGTTCACAGCCCACAAGCAACCTGGGGATAAGCTGTATTTTTAACTATTTCAGACGACCTGGAAGAAAAGGGTGGAAGAAGTCCATGGGATGCAAAAGCCCATCTCAGATTCTGTGTGAGGCAGGAGGCAGATGCTTCCCACCCTCCCTGGGTAAAGCAATTGGAGATTCATTCCCTATTGACCAAAACTCCAAGACAAGAATAGCAGGACAGTTAAGGGAGGGGGCTGGGCCCTATTCAGACCACATATCTCTCGTTCTCAGAGTCAGGAGACCTCCCCGACCACACATGAGCAGAAAGGCTCCTTGGAGGCCAAAGGGGAGAATTGTCAAGGGATGCTCTATACAGATGCCTTTACAGTAAAATCCCATCTTGGCTAAGAGATGCATGGGAATCCACGGGAGGATCCTGAGATATACAATATGAATTGTGAACCAGGCAAATCAAAATGACTGGCCAAAAGAAACTGGAAGAAATGCCCCACAAAAGTAATTCAAATGACCATGAGGGTGCGACTCAGGCACTCTCCCTCTGAGTTTGCCTGTGTGCCTATCCACACGTACTGTACTCTTTTCCTCTTAATAAATACTTGACTTGTTTCCCTGCTTTCCGTCTTTGTGGCAATTCTTTTCTGCAAAGCCTAAGGGCTAGGCCCCTTGTCACTGACCACTGGTCTAGAGGCTAAGATCAGGTGCTCGCACTGCGGCCACTCAGCCCAAGCTCCGCTCCAAGCCGTTGCAGGCTGAGGCTACCCGAGACCACAGATGCTAATTAACAGCCAGAAGTTGAAGTCACGGAGTGTGACTGAGATGGAGGTTTAAGGCATCAGATTTCCTGTGACTGGGACCTGGTGAGGAAGGCTCCTCCCACCTGGCTTGTTCTGCATCCTGAGCACTGGACTGACAGCCTGATGCACCTCCCACGAGCGTGGCAGCATCTTTTAGATTCGGAGGTCATGAGAATAACAGCACTGCTTCTCACAGTACCCGCTCACCCCGCCTCCTCTCCCCAGCTGCCTATCTGGCTCCAGCAGTGACGGCTCTCAGGAGAGGGAATTAACAGTATAAGAGATCTGACATGAACAAAGATAAGACAAACACTGTGGGAAATGTAAGTTATATTAGCATAGATTTAGATGTTGCTTTTACTCAAGTTCTTGTTTGTTTTTGTTTTTATTTTATTTTTGGTTGGTTGGTTGTTTTGTTTTCTCACCCAGCTTTGGGAGTTTGAGAGCTTGATTTTTATAACCTTGGTCACTGGGAGAAACTCAACTGATTCCTGTCACTTTAAACATCCTTTTCTCATCACAGCATCTAGAGTACATTTCCTCTTCTTTTTCAACATATCACATTTCTTGGCAGAAATCTCTAGCAGAAAGCACGAAAAATTTTATAATGAGGATAAAAATCAAAATTTCACACATCAGATTTCTCTTGTAGACTATTTCTTCCTGTTCAGTCTTACCCTATTTTAACTTTATTTTAGTGGCTAACGATTTAAAATTCGATTTCAGCATAGTCCACTCATTGTGCAGGGTTTTGGTGCCCAAGGGCACTTGTTCTCTGCTCTGACTTTAAAGTTTCTAAACGGAAACTTTGCCCGTGTCACGTTCCAGCAGCAGTCCTCTTTCCGCTCAAGTTCCCAGGGTAAACCCCAGAAGAACCTCCCCGCTTTCCATGTCTCCATTTCACTTGCCTTCTGAGATTTTCCATTTTAAAATATGTGCTGTGCTCTTGCTTCCAACATAAATGTTCGTGATTGTCCTTAGGAGTAAAGGTCAAGTTCAAATCCCAGATACCAACATGCACTGCAAGAGCCATGAGAGAAGAACGGGTCACTGAATGACGAAACCCAGCCGGGGGCACAAGGGGCTTGCCACTTCCAGCCGAATTACCATGGTCCCCAGACCGTCTGCCTTTTCCCTGAAAGTGCCTTCCTGTCTCTGCTCAGTGACTCACTCCATCACAAATGTGACCCAGTTTGTTTGGCAAGCTGTGGACTTTTTTAACTCCTGCTGCTTTCCCTGGTCACGACTCTCACAGGCGCTCAGCGACTCCCTCTCGGCGTCTGTCTGGTCTCACCGCCGGGCTGGATGCATGGCTTTCTCCCCAGCTGTTCCCTTCCAGCCCTCTCTCCTTTCCCGAGAAAATCCATATTCCGTTTGTTTTTCTACAGCATCCTGGTATCTCCAGAGTCTCCTTAAAATAAACACTCAGCTCCAAGGGAAGCAGCAGGCAGAATCCACGGAATTGTACCAGCTCAGGAATCTGCTCTGAAGGCAAAGTGGGGTGGGGAGCTGGACGAGGGAGGTTATAAGCGTTTAAGGCTGTCCATCATTTCCAAGAGACTTGGATTCATGTCTCATTTAACATCGCCCATGGCACAGGTGTAAATGGTCCTTCTGTTTCCGGGTAGGAAAGCAAGGTTCAAAGAGGTAGAGAACCTGACTTCCCTGGTGGTCCAGTGGTTAAGCATCCGCCTTCCAATGCAGGGAACGCAGGTTCAATCCCTGGTCTGGGAACTAAGATCCCACCTGCCTTGGAACAACTAAGTCCAGGATGCAACAAAGATCCAGTGCAGTCAAAAGAGGTGAAGAACTTGTCAATACTGAGAGTAAGAGAGAGGCCAGGAGCTGAACTTATGCTTTTAAAAACTGCTGTATAATTTACATTCAGTAAAATACACAGGAACATCCCTGATGGCACAGTGGTTAAGAATCTGCTGCCAATGCAGAGGGCACAGGTTCAATCCCTACCCCAGGAAGATCCCACATGCCACAAAGAAACTAAGCCCACGCACCACAACTACTGAAGCCCATGCTTTCTAGAGCCCACTAGGCACAACTAATGAGCCCTGTGTGCCACAACTACTGAAGCCTGTGCTCCTAGAGCCTGTGCTCTGCAACAAGAGAAGCCCTGCAATGAGAAGTTCACACACCACAACTAGACAAAGCCCAGGAGCAGCAACAAAGACCCAGTGCAACCAAAAATAAAATAAATAGAATACATAGATCTTCAGGGCTGTTTGATGAATTTTGACAAATGTATATACTTGTGTAAATACCCCCCTAAGAGGATCTAGAACATCCCCATAACCCACAAACTCTGTACCCACACACACCCCTTTCCTAGGAAACCTGCCACCACCTTCTGGCTTCTCCACCCCAGATGACTTTGCCTTGAACCTGTCTTCTAATGCCAAACTCCATATTCCATGTTCTGCCCTTTTTCTATTATACCACGTGGGTCTTTGAAATTAACTCAGTCGCACCCACCTGGCCAGCATATTTATAGACAGAGGACTGTGGGTAGCCAGGCCATAGTCTTTCAGCTGAAAAAGTAGATGAGCTGGTGGAGGGGACCCCAGGGCTTGCAATCTGGTGGGGACATAGGGAGCTCAATCCCCAAACCACACAAAAGGCCTCCCTACGAAGTCCACTGTGACGTTCGGCTCACTGCTCGCCACCTCAACAGCACTTGGCACTTGATCTCCAGAGGGTTTCTGAAGGAAAATCATCGTAGGGTTTAAACGAGAGGGATCATAGTTCAGCTTTGAGATCAAGGACACCGGACTCCAATCTGGTGGAGAAAGATTGCCAGGAGAAATATCAACCTTAGATATGCAGATGATACCACCCTTACAGCAGAAAGCAAAGAGAAACTAAAGAGCCTCTCAATGAAGGTGAAAGAGGAGAGTGAAAAAGCTGACTTAAAACTCAATACTCAGAAAACTAGGATCTTGGCATCCTGTCTCCTCACTTCATGGCAAATAGACAGGTAAACAGTGGTAAGAGTGACCGACTTTATTTTCTTGGGCTCCAAAATCACTGTGGACGGTGACTGCAGCCATGATAATTAAAAGACACTTGTTTCTTGGAAGAAAAGCTATGAAACACCTAGATGGTGTATTAAAAAGGAGAGACATTACTTTGCCGACAAAGGTCTTTATAGTCAAAGTTATGGTTTTTCCAGTAGTCACGTATGGATGTGAGAGCTGGACCATAAAGAAGGATGAGGGCTAAAGAATTGATGCTTTTGAACTCTGGTGTTGGAGATGACTCTTGAAAGTCCCTTGGACTTCAAGGAGATCAAACCAGCCAATCCTAGAGGAAATCAACCCTGAATATTCATTGGAAGGACTGATACTGAAGCTCTAATACTTTGGCCACCTGATGCCAAGAGCTGACTCATTGGACAAGACCCTGTTGCTGGGAAAGATTGAAGGCAGGAGGAGAAGGGGACGACAGAGGACGAGATGGTTGGATGGTATCACCAATTCAATGGACATGAGTTTGAGTAAGCTCTGGGAGTTGAAGGACAGGGAGGTCTGGCATGCTTAAGTCCATGAGGTCGCAAAGAGTCAGACACGACTGAGCGACTGAACAGTAAGACTCCAGTCCACACTTTCAGGATCTCCCCACTTCCGTGAGCTGCCACCACGGTGTCTGGGGCCACCAGTAACGGGGAACACTCTGAATTTTTACACTCGTGGGCTCTTCAAGACCATCAGGTACATCTGTTCACTGGGAGTTTTGTAGTTGGGAGCCTCTGTTTTGGGGTGGGGGGGGAGAAAAACTTTAAAGGAAATAACTAAAGCCCATTTGATTACATGGTAAAGGGAACTCACTGAAAGTCGCTTTAGGTCAAATTCCTATCAGGTTTTCATTAATGAAGGGACACATGATACAATTAACCGTATCTGCTTATCTGCCCACAGTTCTACATTTTCTTTGTTCACTGTAGCAGGTTAACTGGTTTCTCTTGGTCTGTGTTTATACACAGCAGCAGGTTGATCAATGTTTAACAGCTGATTCTCTGGGTGGGGACAACAGCCCTGATTTTGCAGCGTCTGCTCGTTTCTGCCTGGCCTTGACGGTGGGGTTGGGAGACAGGCTGTGTGATCAGGTCCCTAGGCCCCCCAGCACACACAACACGTTCCACCGATGGAGCACATGTTTCCCCCCAGGTGGCACAGGCAAGTGGGGGTGGCAGGGTGGCCACTGCCTGGCATGCCAGTCATCTCCAGGATGAATGGTGTGTGTGTGGTGGGGGGGTTGGGGGGGGTCTGACTTCTGTACCTGCTCTCCCAGGCTCCTCCCCTAGTGGTCTCCAATCTTCAAAAGATATATTGTAGCCAAGGTTTTGCACAGGATGCCCTCCTGGGCTGGACTTTCCAAATAAACCTTCAGAGTCATTTCAAAGTGCAGAATAAACATAAGCTAGCCCAAGACGAATTCCCACAAGTTGTCAATCCAGAGATTTTGAGCAACCAGCCTCCACTTTTCATTCCTTTGCCTGAATTACTAGCCAGTCTTTAATAAAAGTTTTTGGACTAACCCTAACCATCCAGCTTTCTTGTTTGGTTTTGTTCTTCCCCTTGGAAGACTAACTGCAGAAGAGCAAGCATGCCATCATTTCCTGCTCGCAGATGAGGATCTCTGGGCCAGCAGAGAGAAAGGGAGGCAGAAAGGGGCTTGGCCTCAACAGCCATCAGGAGCCAGCTCTAATAATAATTCCCGTCAGAGGCCCCCACCTGCCATCAACATCTCATCCACAGAGTGATGATAATTGGAGAAAAGATTCCTGGACGTTCACAGGTTTATAGAATGACTTGGGTAGTAGGAAGACTGTTCTTCTTTTTCATCAAATCGAGTCAGGTCAACCGAGCACCCCGCTCTATTGGCATTCACTGTACCACACAGTCTCTTAACCCCTTTAGCGAGTGCTCACCCTGTCCTCCAGAACTTGACCTGACTCTGCATGACCTTTCCCAGCCTCCCCTCCACTTCCTGTCCCAATGTTCCCCTTACTCTTTGCCTTCTGCGCTGCACGTTTCTTTTACAGGAGCACTGGCATTGCATCTGTGAGCCTTCGGATGACTTTATGGACTTCGAATCATTGTCTTGGCTTCCTGCTTCCTGTTAAGCCCAGATTCTTTCATGTCATATGGTCATTAATGGAGGGATTCAAAGATATCCTAGAAGAGATCCCTGCCTTCAGTGATGCTGTAATATAGGAGAGGGGACACTGATAGTAATATCAAAGCAAAATTGACAGCCTTCTCTCTGACAGGCTGTTTCCTTCAATCACCTATGATCTCATAATAACCCTCAAAACAGACACTAATGCTATTCTCATTTGACATATGTGATCACTAAGACTCAGAGAGGTCAAGTAACCTGCCAAAATCACACAGCTGGTAAACAGTGAATGTAATCACAGCCTGGGAGTTCCAGCCCAGGTGATTCAAAAACTTGACACCGTATCACTGTGTCACGTGCTTAAACGTCCAGTTGTGTCCAACTCTTTGTGACCCCAGGGACTGTAGCCCGCCAGGCTCCTCTGTCCATGAGATTCTCCAGGCAAGAATACTGGAGTGGATTGCTATGCCTGTCTCCAGGGGATCTTCCTGATCCAGGGATTGAACTTGTCCCTCTTACATCTATCTCCTGCATTGGCAGGTGGGTTCTAGCACCACCTGGGAAGCCCTGTGTCATGTGCTAAGTATCAAATAATGATAATATGAGGAGGGGAAAGTACTGATGGCAAAACCAGAGCAGAATTTAAGAGCTGGGTGATCTTAGAAGATGAGATAAAAATCAGAAGTACTAGATGAGAACCTTTCCTGTGGGCAGGACTGGGCTCCCTGGCTCCAGGGTACTCTGGCAGAAGCTGGAGCCATCTGTGATGTTTCGGGTGCATGCCAGCACCCAAAAGAGACCTCTGTAAGTCCTTCAGCTTTTGTGTGATGGTTTTAGCAAATGGCCTATGAGCTGAGCCTGGAAGGAAGGCTTCTTGTTGGTGTGAACGGAGGGGAGAAGGCATTTGGGGTGGAAAGAACCTGGGGATGGATCTCCAGAACCAGAGCACACAAGCCTTTCACTGTGACTAGAGTCCCCAAAGGCCAAAAGCATGCCCAGCACTCAGGTCAGGAGTGTATATAGAAAAACACTGCGGCTGTTTGATAGCTAAAGAATCAATAAATATGATCACTGAAGCGAGTCATTCTCAAACTATGCTCCTGAATTTATTCCATAAGCTAGACTCAGGAATTCTACTGGTAAAATTAAATAATTTCAGTTATTATCAATTTGCCTGGAGAATCCCATGGACAGAGAAGCCTGGCAGGCTACAGTCCATGGGGTCACAAAGAGTCTGACACAGCCGACCATAGCACAGCACAGAAGCACCCAGGTGTCCCAAAGACACCTCAATCTCAACATAAGCATTTGAAATTTATCTCTTAAATTTTTCTTCAAACTTTGGCAAACGCTACCCCTTATCTGCCAGTGAACAGTGATACAATAAAACAAATAAATGAGCAGAGCTAACTGAAATGAGCAGAAAAACAGAAATAACCAATTAGGCTTGGTATGACAGCCTGATTTTTTTTTTTTCATAGACAGTTGGTGGTAATTTTAGATTGCATACATACATTATACAGTCATCCTTTCCACCCATAAAATTGTTCTTAGATCATTTAATAGAAACAACTACATCAATATTTCATGGTGTTCTACAAAGAGCAGGGCGGCTTCAGGGGCCCTCCTTTGCCTGCTGAACGTCTCGTGGCAGAGTAAAGACTGTATAATTACTGCACTGCCCTGTGGATGAGAGTGGAGACATTCTAAGTGCGGGACAGCACTGTTAGGCGAGGAGAGGACATTTAGAAGGGCTGATGCAACACAGTTCAGTTTAGGGATACAAAACACGAGGAAGGTCCCAAGCCTCCTCAACTATTCCTTGTGATTACCCCCAACGGCATAACCCCCCATCCATGAGGCTGTATTGGAATTGCCCTCCAGGATCTTCCTCCAATGGATCCACACCGCCACCTCCCCTGAGGATAGCTCAGCCCTCAGGCCTGTCTCAAGCCTCTGGCTTGTGAGAGTCTCAGAGGCCTGGGGGACGCAGAGGCCACGTGTGTATGTGTGTTAAGTCGCTTTGGTCATGTAGCCCGCCCACTGGCTCCTCTGTCCATGGGATTCTCTAGGCAAGAATACTGCAGTGGGTTGCCACACCCTTCTCCAGGGGATCTTCCTGACCCAGAGACTGAACCCAAGTCTCTTATATCTCCTGCATTGGCAGGCAAGTTCTTTACCACTAGTGGCCCCTGGGAAGCCCAGAGGAGGCCATGCACAATGTGAAAGGGCCTTGCAGGCAATCCTCCCACCCCATCACCTGCTTAACAACCTCTGCCTGGACCCCATGATCAAGACCTTTAAAGACCTGCCTCACCAGTTCACCTCCCATGTTCAACAGTCCTTGTGGCCAGCAGGGGGCTGTGACTCATGTCTCCTCCCCAAGCCCACCCTTCTCCCCTGTCCAGCAAGAGAACCAGCCTTGGGATACAATGTCCCAAGCCCTGAAAGAGGCCCCTGCACCTGGTCCTCCTGCAAAGCCAGCGTGGACCACAGCATCTCTGCCCACTGGAGCCCGGTTGGCACCACGACCTTGAGCTACTCAGCCTGGAGCTTATGCCACCCCAGCCTCATATGGCCAGAGTCCCCCCTTCGCACCCAGCTGAGCCCACCTCTCCTCTGAGGTTTTGACCAGTCGCTAGATGCCAACAATAATGCTGCTGCTGCTGCTAAGTCGCTTCAGTCGTGTCCGACTCTGTGCGACACCAGAGACGGCAGCCCACCAGGCTCTGCCATCCCTGGGATTCTTCATGCAAGAACACTGGAGTGGGTTGCCATTTCCTTCTCCAATGCATGAAAGTGAAAAGTGAAAGTGAAGTCACTCAGTTGTGTCCTACTCTTTGCGACCCCGTGGATTGCAGCCTACCAGGCTTCTCCATCCACAGGATTTTCCAGGCAAGAGTACTGGAGTGGGGTCCCATTGCCTTCTCCGGCCGACAATACTGGTACAGGCTTATGGGGCTGCCTCCGACCTGCTACCTAAAGAGCCATCAGGCACCTCCAGCTCAACATATTCCAGACTGACTTTATCCTTTCCTCCTCTGACCCAGCTCTCTCCTGTAACTTCAGACTCAGCAGGCAGTACCACCTTCCACTGGGCTGCCCAAGCTAGAAGCCTGGAGACCTCACTGAGTTCTCATTCTCTCTCCCCTGACCCTTTGCCCATAGCTGATCAAACACTGAAACATCTTATCTACCTGGCTCTCCTATGATCACAGTCCTAGCTCAAGCCCTCACCCTCCCATTTGGATTTACTGTAACAGGTCTCCCAGGCTCAGCCTTTTCCTCATAAATTCCATCCTCGGTAAGGCTGTCAGATGGTTCTATTAATATTTATTGCACATAAAGCAACTCACACAACCAATGACACTATCAATTCATAGAGCCCCAGCTCCTTCATATACGACACAAGCCCCAATTTCACCACCTTTATCCCCTACGTCACCTTCCCAGGTGGCACTAATTGTAAAGAAAGTGAAAGTGTCAGTCACTCAGTTGTTTCCGACTCTTTGTGACACCATGGACTGTATAGCCCACCAGGCTCCTCTGTCCATGGAGTTCTCCAGGCAAGAATACTAGAGTGAGTTGCCATTCCCTTCTCCAGGGAATCTTCCCAACCCAGGGACTGAACCCGAGTCCCCCGCACTACAAGCAGATTCTTTACTGTCTGAGTGGTAAAGAACCTGCCTGTCAATACAGGAGACATGATTCCAGTTTAATCCCTGGGGTTGGGAAGATCTCTGGAGAAGGGAATAGCAACCCACTCCAGTATTCTTGCCTGGAGACTTCCATGGACAGAAGAGCCCGATGGGCTACAGTCCATGGGGTTGCAAAAGAGTTGGACACGACTGAGTGACTGACACTTTCACGTTCACTTTCACAGAGTAGTCCTAGAGTAGAATCTCATGGAGGATGAACATTTAAAAAAAACTGCAGTACAGAAGTGTTGGAATGCCCAGCCTTCTTCGAGGAAGTGTCAGTTGTGGTCCCCACCCACCCCGCCCCGCCAAACCCGTACATCTGTGTGGGCATCCCTTGACTTTTAAGACAGCTCCCCATCTCTGAAACAGAGGCCTGGGGTAGGGGAGCTTGCACACCGCCCTCCTTCATTCAGCCCTGATCATCCTTCTCCCTTTCCACATATGGATTTACAAGAGACATCAGGCAAGACCCAACACCCCACCAAGCTCTGCTTCCCAGGACCTGAAGCCGCTAAGGTGCTCTGTCACCTCCTTAGACACACACACAGGTCAAGTGTCTCCTCTCTGCCCAGCTCTGCTCCCACGCAGCCCCTCATGGCCTGAGGTGTCCCAACACTGGCTTGGCCCCATTCAGCAGCCACCTGGTATCATCTTTCCATGCCTGGACTGGTGATTGGCTTGGCACTTTGCCAGATGTCTGTTTGCCCAACCTCCACGTGGCCTCAGAGAAGGAGGTGACCCTTCAAGAAGCGGACAGTACAGTCAGGCCTTCAAAGGGCTGCCTATACCTCTTAGCATGGTGTCAGAGAGGTGAAACACAGCTTCTGGCATGGAAACCAGTCCTGTTACCCCTCTCTGATATTTAGTTGGTATTTACCAAGGGCATGGCCCTCACCAACCACCTCACAAAGGGTGATTCAATGTCATGGGTGAGAACCTAGGCTCCATAGACAAAGTGAAAGTCGCTCAGCGTGTCTGACTCTTTGCGACCCCATGGACTATACAGTCCATGGAATCCTCCAGGCCAGAATACTGGAGTGGGTAACTGTTCCCTTCTCCAGGGGATCTTCCCAAGCCAGGGATCAAACCTAGGTCTCCCACATTGCATGGCAGATTCTTTACCAGTTGAGCCACAAGGGAAGCCCAAGAATACTGGAGTGGGTAGCCTATCCCTTCTCCAGCGGATCTTCCCCACCCAGGAATCTTACTGGGGTCTCCTGCTTTGCAGGCAGATTTTTTACCAACTGAGTTATCGGGGAAGCCCATAGACAAACCCCGGATTCAAATCCCAGGTCTGGCACTTGGCAGTTGTATGATCTTGGGCAAGTCACTCTCAGTGCCTCTCTGTGCCTCAGCTTCTCGTCTGTAAAATGGGATGAGGGCAGTGCTGCCTCGGTCAGAGGATGAATCTGGGGAATGAACGAGCTAATTCAGAATAATGCCAGGGACGCTGTGGAGGCTACCCAAGTACCACTACCATCACGTGTGTGTGCATCTCATCAACCCCACTTTACATATGAGGAAAGAGGAGCCTGAGACATAAGCCGGGCCAGGGCTGAGGTCCTCCAGATGCACATCCTCACCCCAAACGATGCACACAGCCCTGATGCCTTCCACCGAGGAGCCAGGCCTCTGCTCCCAAGGGTTAGACTGGGCAAGACAGTCTGCATCTTCATACAGACATTGCTCATCTTGTTGGTAGGAAATGTGCTCCAAGTTAATTCAAAAGTAGGAAATGTCCCATACTAAGAAACAGTTCTTTTTATGAAAACTAAAGCAAAGGAACAAACACTCTTGCCAGCTAACACTCAACCAAGCCACTGCATGGGCCGGAAAATGATGGGGTAGCAGAGCAAGGGCTCAGAGTTTTGAGTCTTGACTTGATGTTTTCAACAGACAACTCCACGGTCCTCCCCACCCCCGAGCGCCCGCTCCCTGGGAACATCAGAGACCTAGCACACAGACCGCGCCTGCAGGTGGGCTCCTTCTCCTTCGGCTGCCCAGGGTCGTTTGGCAGGAAGCACGTTGGTGCCCTGGCGGTTTCTGGGGCTGCAGGAGCTAACTGCCAGGTTAGACTTCTGCAATTAGAGCCCCCAGGGACCAGCTGCCTGAACTAAGACATTGCTGCTCCAAGTTAGAAAGGGTCAGGCAGTAGTCCTTCTGCTGTCGTAGCTGCTAAGTCATGTCCCACTCTCTGTGACCCCATAGGCTGACTGCAGCACGCCAGGCCTCCCTGTCCTTCACCATCTCCCTGAGTTTGCTCAAACTCGTGCCCACGGAGTCAGTGATGCCATCCAACCATTTCGTCCTCTGTCACCCTCTTTTTCTGCCTTCAGTCTTGCCCAACATCAGGGACTTTTCTAAATGAGTCGGCTCTTTGCATCAGGTGACCAAAGTATTGGAACGTCAGCTTCAGCATCAATAGCCCTTCTAGTACAAGGGAAAACTCGGGATGGAAAAATTGACTTGAGTTCAGGCTTTGTGGTGACAAACAGTAAGATAAACAGGATTGCTGCAGTTGGATAATTAATGAAGCACAGGAGCCCTTGTGCTTGGCTTTGAAAGATTATAAAAACATGAGTCTCATTGAGCACAACCCATTGGTTACAAATTGCAAGTCATCTTTCAGTTGTCGTCCCTTCCCGCCTCTTGTTTTGAACAGAATGAGCACACAACCTTGAACCCACCAGCTTCGGAGTCCCAGGTGCCCCGGAATCTGGAGACACACCTGCACACAGACGGCTCTGCATGGGTTCAGTTAACAAGACGTTCAGCGAAGCTTTGACCTGCAACGTCGCTTCCCCTCACTGCACGCTTTGGTGTTGACTGGGAGGCTTGGTTCTGACTGCTCTGTGTTTAGGGGTTGTTACTTCATTAACATTTCTGAGATTTCATTTCTGCACGTATCACCGGTCACAGAGATAAAGAGCTGTGCGGGCCATTACTTTTTAAAATGTAGTAGATGTACTTGTGTTTGGAGAAGCTTAATAATACTCAAGCATCCACTGTTGGAAGCTGCTTGCTTTCAGGAAGGGAACATTATACCTGAAAGATATGTTTGAAGAAAACAGCCATGTGGCGACGATCCACAGTATGCCAGGGCGTTTGTGGTGAAATCACTATGTCCAATACAACTGGGGCTGCTTCGTGATTTCAGTCTTTGGTGTGATACATACCCACACACACCTCAACAGCAAGCATATATGCTCTGCAGCTTAAAATCTCAGCCTCAACAGTACAAAAGATACTTGAATCCTCTGTCTCAGACTCAGCCAGAGTCTGCATCTTCTAACATGAATTCCCTTGTTGTTGTTCAATCGCTCAGTTGCGTCTGACTCTTTTTTGACTCCGTGGATTGTAGCCCTGCCAGGCTTCTCTGTCCATAGGATTTCCCAGGCAAGCATACTGGAGTGGGTTGCCATTTCCTTCTCCACGGATCTTCCCAACCTAGGGATTGAACCTGCGTCTCCTGCTTGGCAGGCAGATTATTACTATTTTTTTTTTTTTTTTTAACCACTGAGCCACCAGGGAAGTCCATAAATTTCCTTGTCTTCTGAAATTCAGGACAATAGATATTTAGTTTACCTGGGCTCAACATAATTAAACTCAACTTCATGCTTCCCTGGTGGCTCAGATGGTAAAGGGCCTGCCTGCCAATTCAGGAGACATGAGACACAGGTTTGATCCCTGGGTCGGGAAGATCCCCTGGAGGAGGGCACGGCAACCCTCCAGTATTCTTGCCTGGAGAATGGCAACACTCCAGTATTCTTGCCTGGAGAATTTCATGGACAGAGGAGCCTGGTGGGTTATAGTCCATGGACTCGCAAAGAGTCGGACATGATTGAGAGACTAACACTTCCACTTTTTATCTCATCTTAATTGGAAGAGAAATTTTCAAACTGAGAAAGCAGCCTCCCTCCAAGTTTACCCAAATATGAGAAAAGCACAATTTGATTGCTTTTGTGTTCATTCCTTTTCCTTAAATGCATCTGCCAGAATGGTTTCTGTTCTTCAAGCTGATCAGTTGAGCAATATTTGATCAGGTTCGCTTTACAACACATTTCTTTCTCCTCACTGTATTTCTCCCAAACAACTAAAGTATTAAATATTTGATAACCTGTGGGGCTTGCACCTGGCAGAGTGGCTCGGCTGGAGCAGTCTAGCTTCACACAGTACTGCCCTTGCCAAGCACTCCCTCATCCCCTCTGTTCTCCAGAAGGCTCTGTGAGTCAACAGATACACTGCCTGAAGTGCTTCCTCCTTGGGGAAGAAACAGGCAAAGACTCCTTCCCTTATCTTGCTCTTATTCACAGTCGCTGCAAGTTATAGGATAGAATTTCATCAGAAAAGATGGGACAATTGACTAAACTCTGGTTCCAAAAGCAACCCACAGGAAATCAGAGTTACAACGAATATCGCACGATTTTTTTGTGTGTGTATTCAAAGGCAGGGTGGACTCAAGCATGTTCACCCACCCAGTCGCCTGGAAGTCACTCTCGTCCTCACCTGTGGTTTTATCCCTATGTGCAGTCAGTCACCAGCTTCCCAGGTGGCGCTAGTGGTAAAGAACCTGCCTGTCAAAGCAGAAGACTTAAGAGATGGGGGTTTGATCCCTGGGTTGGGAAGATGCCCTGGAGGAGGGCATGGCAACCCACTTCAGTATTCTTGCCTGGAGAATCCCATGGACAGAGAAGCCTGGGGGGCTACAGCCCATGGGGTCGCAAAGAGTCAGACGCAACTGAATCGACTTAGCACACACGCATGCAGTCGGTCACCTCGTGCTGTTGCGTGTACCTCTCGCCACGCAACCCCCTGTGGAACCCCCAGCCTGGAACCCCCTGTGGTCTTTGCTCCCTCATCCTGCCCCCAAATCCCCCACTGGGCTGGTGGTCTCTGGGCTGCAGTCCTGCCTTCCCTGTCCCTCCAGCCACGCTGCAGCAGTAAGGGCTCCAAACGCAAATTCAACCAACTCTGCTTTCTAGTGGGCTCCCCACCACCCGCAAAATAGAGTCTCAGTGGCTTCATAGGGCGTGCAGAGACCTGCAGGACTGTGCGCTGGCCACCCCTCTTCTTCCCCACGACCACACGCACCTCACTGTCCTGCAATTAGCTGTGTGTGTGTGTGTTGACTCTCCCCTTTACTGTGAGATTCTGGCTGGCAGCCCTGTCTCTCTCAGATCCAGAACCCCAGTGCCTAACATGGGAAGAGCTCCCTTACTAATGAGCATATAACCGAGAAAATAATTTTTATACCCTGCCTTATTCCAGACACGATTTGAGCTAACAACTGAGGAAAGTTTACAATCTCCATCCCAATCAGACTGTAAATATACTGAGATGAGCACATGGGTTTGTGAACATATCAAATAAACTAGGAGGTTTGTAACCACCTTGGGGGGTGGGGGTGGCTTCACTATAAATGTTAATAATGGCTATCATTTGACCAATGTATCAAAAACTTCGTATTAAATCCTCACAAGCCTCTAATGTGGAGTTTTCTCTTCTTACAGGTGAAGAAGGAAAGGTTAAGAAATATGTTCAGAGTCATATATGATCAACAATCAGAGAAGATTCAGTGCTGGGGACTTTTTATCTCCACATCCCAGGCTCCACCCACTGTGCCATGCCCCCTCTGTTTAAAGCTTGGCTTCTAACCCTGTGAGCGCTGCCAACATCTTAAAACAGTTTGCTTATGTCATGGTCGGCAAAGGGCACTGCAGCGTGGCCTTAAAGGGAGAGGTTAGAATTCACTTTGAGAGGTAGTATTGCCCGAACCCTGATCACATCTTTATTTATCCCCAACCCACATCTCCAGAGATCTTCCCCAGGGGCTCAGATAGTAAAGAATCTGCCTGCAATGTGGGAGACCCAGGTTTGACCCCTGGGTTGGGTAGATCCCCTGGAGAAGGGAAGGAGGACAAAGGGGTGACAGAGAATGAAATGGTTCAATGGCATCACCGACTCAATGGACAGGAGTTTGAGCAAAGACAGTGAAGGACAGGGAAGCCTGGTGTGCTATAGTCCATGGAGTCGCAAAGACTTGGACACAACTGAAAGACTGAACAACAACAACAATCGTACCTCCAGGCTCCTACTCAGGAGCCTTAGAAGCTTCCGAAAAGACATTGACATAAACTAGTCACCAGGCAACCTGACCATTGGCATCAATTGCCCAAAGGGTACCTTGGAAATGACTGTGAGACCTGAAGGTGAGAGGGTTTGCTGCAAACCCCTCTGCAACTCCTCTGGGTGGTGGGATGTCAGGTCTGCTTTCTAAGGATGGAATCAGAGGCTGCAGAGAGGCGGCACACCTGGGTTCCAGGCTCTGACGCTGAGGATATGGAGAGAGGATGTTTGGAGAGATGTCTCTGGGGAGAGATGCAGTGACTTAGATGACCAGGAGCCAAGTGGACCCCCTCCTAGGTGGGCGCAGTGTCTGGCAGACTTGTTGTCAACATGCTGCTCCCCTGGATAGGTAGCGTGTTCAAGGAGTCCACCTTATCACTGGAACAGGCAGAGAGAAGTCCCCAGCAGGGAGGCAGGTAAACCCTCCACCAAGACCCAAAAGCACATTGTAGAGGTGTGACTGAGGATAGCAGGTATGGAAAGGAGGCGGCAGGAGGGAGCTGGAACCAGGCCCTGAACCAATGAAAACTACAGCTTCCCTGGGGGTCCTCCAGCTTCCCTCGGGGTCTTCCAGCTTCCCTGGGGGTCCAGTGGTTAAGAATCTGTCTTGCAGTGCAAGGGACCCTGGTTCCATCCCTGATCCGGGAAGAGCCCACATGCCTAGGAGCAGCTAAGCCTGTGTGCCGCAACTACTGAGCCAGCTCCCTAGCATCCTCAAGCCAGAACTACTGAGCCCAGGAGCTGCAGTCATGGAAGCCCACATGCCCTAGAGCCTGTGCTCTGCAACAAGAGAAGCCACCAACATGAGAAGCCTGCACAATGTGAGGAAGAGTAGTCCCCGCTCGCTGCAAACAGAGAAAGCCAAATGGACTTATCCTTTATTGCTCTTCTCCAGAACATCCTGCTGTTTTGTCATCATTGATTATGTTCCTCATGGACAGCATGAGAGCAAGGACTATGATTCCGAGTGCAGCAATAAAGACCTATCGCAGTCAAAGTAAATAAGTAAATAAATAAATCTTTAAAAATATATTTAGCAGCCACAGCAGATGCTGCTCCTGCCTCACTCAAAACCTCTCCAACCTCTTAGGGAGACTTGCCGTGCTCTCAAGTCTGCAGCACTAGAGATCTTCCAACTCCCCTGCCCTGGGGTTTTTGTAAGTAATCTCCCAGATCAATTATCACAACAGCAGCATCTTATTTCAAGTTGACTCCCTGCTCCAGGAGGCATGTGAGCATGTCAGTGGTCTCCAGAAGCACAGAGGTGGGGGTGGTTTGGAGCTTCTCCAGCAGGAGTGACAGAGGCACTAATGTCTGGTCAGTCTCCAGCCTCACGAGTGCTGAGTGGCCCAGCACAGCTTCCTGTTCAGCAGCCTTCCCATCTGCAGCAGACGCAGTGTGGTTTGGGCAGCAGCTACCTGCTCAGGCCAGTTTTGCAGCAGGACCTGGAGGCCCTGTCTGCAGCTTCCCTCTCCAGCACTCACCACCATCCTGTAACCCAGTGGTTCTCAAAGACAGGGGTCACTGGACCAGCAGTATGGGCAGGACCTGAGAACCCGTTAAAAATGTAAATTCCTGGGCCTCACCCCAGACCTACTGCCTCTGGCAGTGTGGCCCAGGAATCTTGGCTTTAACAAGTCTTCCTGATGATTCTGATGCACGCTAAAGTTTAGGAATCTGTGCTACACAAGCCAATAGCCTACAGTAAGTCCACTTTGGCTAAAACTAGCTGAAGCAGAGTCTGTTGTCTGCAACTTAACCCTGACTGAATCACAGTCCCTGCTCTCATGTTGTCTATGAGGAACATAATCGATGATGGCAAAACAGCAGGATGTTCTGGAGAAGAACAAAATAGGAGCACTTCATCCAGCCAAAAATGGTGATCCCTCAACTATTTTTACTATATGTACATCTCAAAGTTTTTGAACATCTACCCTCAATGGTTATACTTATTCCTAAATTTTATAAACACTCTATTAGTATATCATAAAATACATATAAAGAGGGCCACAGCAGATGAGATTTTTAAATGAACAAATATTAATAGGAGGAAGGGAATAACCAGAGATGACAATGATGACAATAAATAACATCATTGAGCAACTAACATGGTCGTTTAGCTCTGAAAGCAGCCCCCTAGATTTATTATCTCCATTTTTCAGGCTGGGAAATTGAGGCTCAGCTGTCTCCTACCTAGTAAGTGGCAGAGCTATTATAATTATTTTCATATTTTTAAAATAAAATAACATGGATAAGACAGTAAAAACAATGCAGCACTTAATCACCTTATACTCTTATTAATAAGTGAAAATATTTTATTAGAAAGAAACTATAAACAAGCCTTAATGAGTCCTTTTGCAAATAAATGGATAAACTGTAGTGGTCCATCCCAAGGAATACTACTCATGGCTACTACTCAGCCATGAAAAAGGAATGGATTATTGATATACACAATGACCTGGATGAATTTCCAAATCATTATGCCCAGTGTAATAAGTTAAAGAAAAAAAGAGTCATACTATATGATTCCAATTCTATAAAACTCTAAAATGGCAAATTAATCTATAGTGACAGAAAGGAGACTGAGTGATGGCCTAGGAATAAGGGAAGAGAAAGGGAGGGACAGACAGACAGCAAAGGAGCTTAAGGAAACTTTTGAAGATGACAGATAAGTTCATTATCTTGACCATGATGATGGCTTCATGAGAGAAGATATATGTGGTTGTATCAGATTGTATATTTAAAGTGTCAATATATACAGATAATTGTATGGTAAATACCCCTCAATTAAGCTGTTGAAAAAATAAAACAAAAAGCACACTTAATTTACATGGCAATTTAAAAAATATTATTCACAATAACCTTTGCAAATTGATTGATTAAAATCACAGCGCAGCTCTGATTAAAGCCGGGATCAGTCTGCTACTCCCGTAACAAAGAACCACAGACCTGGTGGCTTAAACAACAGAATTGTATTGTCTTCCTGTCCAGAGGCTACAAGTCCAAGGTCAAAGTGCCAGCAGGGCTGGTTTCCTATGAAGCCACTCCCTTTGGCTGCAGATGTCCCCTTCTCCCCGTGTCCTCACAGTCTTCTCTCTGCGTACGTTGATGTCTGTGTCTTAATCACCTGTTCTCATGAGGACATGAGTCATATGTGATTACGGCCCTGCCTAATGGCCTCGTTTTCATTTAATCACCTGTTTAAAGACTCTGTCTTCAAATACAGCCACGTTCTGAGGTTCCGGGGGTTAAGGCTTCAACACAGGAATTGGGGAATAAGGTGCAATTCAGCCCATAACAAACCATGTCTCTGCATATGTTACAGCACTTAACACACAGTTCATTTAGACACAGCCTAATTTCTTTTAAGATATTCTGGTTATGTGAATTACTTGATTCAAAAAGAGAGATTTTCTTTCCTTTTTTTTTTTTTTTTCAAGTCCTTATTGAATCTGTTACAATGTTGCTTCTGTTTGATGTTTTGGTGGGGTCTTCCTTCCCCAACTAAGGCTCAAACTAGCACCCTTTGCTTTGGAAGGTGAAATTTTAACCACTGTACTGAATACCAGGGAAGTCCCAAGAGATCTTCCAGAATTAGCATTTCTATTAAGCTACCAAAAGCCATACTTGAGCTTTTGGTTTTGAAAAAATCCCACACAGACAAGAGATAAACAGGCGGGAGGAAATGTGATCTTTCAGGAGATGGAGAGGGTTGGGAGTTGGGGGACAGGGTTGGAAATAGAAAGAAGGCCTGGAAGTTATTCTTTCCGATGACATCCCGTAGGAAAGAGAAAAGAGACAGGATCACCGAGTTGCTTTCTCTTTATCTCAGGTCCTGTCTTACCATCTGCCTGCCTGGATGGGCCCACATGAAGTTTTTGTCCAGCCAGGTCTGAGACCTATTAGTCTCCGGGTCAATGGAGAAACACCCCAACCCCAAAGGAAAATCATGACTTTACAACTTAAATGACCACATTTCCAGGCAGAGCTCCTTCCTTGTTCTGAGGCCAAACTGGTAGCTGCTGCATTTGTGAGCCCCTCTTTCTGTAGCTGCCAAGGGCAAGAAATTCAAGCCAGAGTCAGGCAGGTGGGGAGCTCAGGTGTGGTGGGAAGCAGGATGCTCGGTGGCAGATAAGCACCTGCCAAATGAGACCTTTGTGTTTTTGTTCAATCTAATAAAGTTCAGTTTAGAAATGTGCACGGGTTTCTAGATTGCAAAGCATTCTTACTGGGTCTGTGATGAAAATGTCTTCTTTGGGGTGAGCCTCTTGGACTTTTATGTGCAGCAGGGGAGCAAAGATCTTTTTCAAATTTTATTTATTTTTCACTGTGCTGGATCTTCACCGCTGCCCGGGCTTTTCTCTAGTCGCGGCAAGCAGGGGCTGCTCTCCAGTTACGGGGCATGGGTTTCTCACTGCGGTGGCTCCTCTTGTTGCAGAATATGGGCTCTAGGGCAGGTGGGCTTCAGTAGTTGTGGCTCCCGGGCTCTAGAGCACAGGTTTCAACATTTGTGGTGCACAGGCTTAGTTGTTCCACAGCATGAAGGATCTTCCCCGACCAGGGATCTAGCCCACCAGGCTCCTCTGTCCATGGACTTCTCCAGGCAAGAATACTGGAGTGGGTAGCTACTCCTTCTCCAGGGGATCTTCCCAACCCAGGGACTGAACCCAGGTCTCCAGCATTGCAGGCATATTCTTTACTATCTGAGCCACCAGGAAGCCCCAGAGGAGCAAATATCTTACCTCAGGCTTGAGGGAAACTGATAACGTAAGTGTGACCTAAGCGTCATTCCTGTGGCTGTCAGATATGCACCCCAATCTTGTACTACACCTGAAAGAATCATAGTTCCTTTTCCAGAGGTTTTTTTAAAAGAATAGGTAAATGACTTGCATTTAGTTACATCTGTGACAACCTCCTATACATTATTTCAATGCTAAGGTGGGAGGTGGAGGATCCGAGGAACCACCCGTGTTGTTGATTTGGGGAAGTCATTTTGTCCTCTCCGGGTGTCCCTTTCTTCACAAGGAACTGCTGCTGATTCTTTGATTTCCACCGAAACCCTCACAGAGTAAATCAAGAGAGAGGAAGACCTACACGGTGTCTGAGCTGGACTCGAAATCAAGTGGGCAACTAGAAAATTATGATTATTAAAGGATTATGATTTTTTCTATAATTATTATGGTGACTATTTTTGATTATCTACCACATGTCAAGCACTGTTGTATACTATAATATATATAACTTAATTCTCATCACAGTAAGAAGTAAATAATAATAGTTACCATTTTTATATCAGTAAAATGAGGTTGGGGAAAATTCCTTGCCCAGGGACTCACAAATCTGAAGCAGCAAAGCTAAATTCAGATCAAGATTTATCTGATTTAAAAGCCCACTCTTGCTTCTCCACCACTCTTCTCTTTTCTGAAAAAAGACCCTAAAACATATTTGGGATTGTATCTGAGTGCTGTTATTTGGTGAGTTATCTTTGTAGTCTATTCAGAATGCAAAGTCCTTAATACAGAAAGAATGGGTGTTTTTCTGGCTTTGGTTTAGCAGAGTACACAAACTTGTGTCTTTAAAATGTGACTTGAAGGTCTGTATCTGACTTAAGATATTGTACCAACATCAGGTTCCTGGTTTTGACAATGAACTGTTGTTAAATAAAGATTGCAAATGAAACTGAGTGAAGTGTACATGGGAATTCTCTGAACTATTTTGCAACTTTTTATGAATCTTAATCTAGTTCAGAATAGAAGTATTTTAAAAATGTTGCTTGGCAGTGATGATAAGGGACACTGTGGTATACAGAAGAACAAAGAGAACCTGGGCCGCAGGTTCTAAAGCCGACCTTCAACAACTGCTCTGAGTGGCTCTGCAGAAGTCCCGTGTCCAACTGAGGCCTGGAAAAGTCCAGATGGTGTCCAAGTCCCATGTAAGTCCTGAATAGTAATTTCTGTTATAATATATATACACAATGTGTATATATATGTTCTACAGAAGTTATTAAGTGACCAGGTTGGGATTTGAATTCTTGATGACTGGGTACAAACCTATTTTCTTTCTTTTATAAAATACTGGTGGAGAAATTGCACTGACTGCAGAGATGATTTTTGGTTGTTCTAATTAATTATAGTTGGTTGACATTTTTTTCCTTTCACCTTGTTAAAATAATTGCTAATTAGTAAACTGTAAAGCAATGACACCCCACTCCAGTGTTCTTGCCTGGAGAATCCCGGGGATGAGGGAGCCTGGTGGGCTGCTGTCTATGGGGTTGCACAGAGTCAGAGACGACTGAAGCGACTTAGCAGCAGCAGCAAACTGTAAAACTAACACTTTGGATTTCCCAGGTCTGTCTCACTGTAAATAAAAGGAATTTTAAATCTTGACTAGGGAAAAAAAATTCTAGACCTCCACCTTTGGATGCAAGAATATATATATATCTAACTTGCTCCCTCCCAAAACACACTAAAACTATGGTAAAGAGATGTTTTAAAGACACATACCCCAAAGGACAGGTGGGACAAGAGAGGCAATGACAGCAACAAAATGACAGAAGCTGGGAGGCAGATGAGTGAGTGACGAAGGCCTGGAGCTGGCAGGAGATAAAGCTAAGGGTGAGTGCCCTTCACACGCCGGGACGCTCACAAAGCTCAGACACCAACAGCGCTGGTGCCCCTGGAGATGGAGACACAAAGAGGGTGGCTAAAGGAAGGACTGGGTGAAAGCCCCGGAGATACAAACCTCTAGATTGCTCCCCCTACTCAGGGCCCCTGGCAGACAGCTTTTCCCCTATCTGATCAGACTCTAGAGATTTCCCTCTCTTAGGAGTGAAAGAAGCTCAAAGTGTCATGTCAAAACCAAGAAGAGCAAATGACTGTTCACACGATGACCGTGGAGCGCTGAGACTTCCCACCCTCCTCCCCCAGCTTAGCTCCCAGAACACAGAGCTTAAGCTTCCAGGCGGGAGGCTACATTTCTGCCATGGGGAATCTGACCAGGCCAAGAGAAACAAGCCAGAGATCCTGAACTTAGGGAATGTGCACAGCCAGCTCACCCTATAGGAAAGCTCACTCTCCACCAATCTAGCCTGGAGCTCAGAGTTTCCAGTTAGATTTTTCGGTTCTAACTCTATCATGAAGACAGATATAAAACAAGAGAAAAAAGCAACTGGGAGATTACGCAGGGAGAAGAGAACTTTCCCCCAAATAATTAGTATCCTCAGAGACATGAGAGAGGATGTATGCAAAAGAAACAGAGCTATTTTAAAAAGAAACATGTAGAGAACAACAGCAGAAAGAGCTTTGGGAATTAAAAACACGAAGGCACAGATGACAAATTAAATAAGAGAGGCAGGGGAAAACATTAGTGGGAAGTATCTCAGAAACTAGAGCAAAAAAAACCTAAAACGTTAGAGAAAAGAAAAACAGAGGGTAAGTCCAGTAAGTGTGATGTTTAAATAACGGAACTCTACGAAATAGAGGAAAGAGAAATAGAAAAGAGGCAACCAGCAACAAAACTATTCAAGAAGCTTTCCCAGAGCAGAAGTACATGAGATTTCAGAATCAAAGTGTCCACCAAGTACCCAACACAATGGATGAAAACAGACCGAAGAACATCACTTGGGAACTTGCAGACACTGGGACCAAACAAGACCCAACGGGTTTTCCATAAAGATAAAACAGGTCAAACACCAGGATCAGGAAACACACTGACCTCAGACTTTTAAGAGCAGAAAGACAATGGACAGAGGGTCCAGTTGTAGTAAAATGGTAAGCAGATCCTCCACCCAGACTCTCCTGTGGACTGCCCTTATAAAACCTGGACAGAAGGACACAGCAGCTGTCTGAGGAATTAAAAAAATAAACAGGAGCAGACAGACTGATGAAGACCAGAATCCAAAGTACCACCGAACCAGCAGTGCAGGCCTCATTTTTTCCTCTACAATATCCAGCTTTGACTTTCGGCAGTGTGACAGTTAGGGCAGCCGCAGACTGAGGTGCCAAGGACAGAATATCACTCAGCAATAAAAAGGAACAAATTATTGATCCATGCAATAGAATGGATGACTCTTAGATGCCTTTGGCCAAATGAAACAAACCAGATCCAAAAGACTATGATATGTTTCCATTTATTTAACATTCTGGAAAAGGACATACTTTGTGTAGCGACAGAAAACAGGTCAGTGATCACTAGGCGACAAAGTACAGGGAGGGGCTGACCATAAAGAGGAAGCTTCAGGGCATTTTTGTGATAGAATTATTCTGTACCGTAACTGCTCCTTGCATTTGTCAAAACCCATAGATAGACCTGTACATCACAAAGAATGAAATTTGCTATGTGGTTATGACCAACCTAGATAGCATATTCAAAAGCAGAGACATTACTTTGCCAACAAAGGTTCGCCTAGTCAAGGCTATGGTCTTTCCTGTGGTCATGTATGGATGTGAGAGCTGGACTGTGAAGAAGGCTGAGCGCCGAAGAATTGATGCCTTTGAACTGTGGTGTTGGAGAAGACTCTTGAGAGTCCCTTGGACTGCAAGGAGATCCAACCAATCCATTCTGAAGGAGATCAGCCCTGGGATTTCTTCGGAAGGAATGATGCTAAAGCTGAAACTCCAGTATTTTGGCCACCTCATGCGAAGAGTTGACTCATTGGAGAAGACTCTGATGCTGGGAGGGATTGGGGGCAGGAGTGGAAGGGGACGACAGAGGATGAGATGGCTGGATGGCATCACTGACTCGATGGATGTGAGTCTGAGTGACCTCCGGGAGTTGGTGATGGACAGGGAGGCCTGGCGTGCTGCGGTTCATGGGGTTGCAAAGAGTCGGACACGACTGAGCGACTAATCTCTGATCTGATCTGAAATTAAAATTAAACAAACAGGATATGGAAGAGAGCCCCACCCCCCAAAAAATGTAAGTGGTAACAAATTAACCTAAATGTTAACAATGAATAATATAACCACAGAGGAAAGATCAGATCAGATCAGATTAGTTGTTCAGTCGTGTCCGACTCTTTGCGACCCCATGAATCGCAGCACGCCAGGCCTTCCTGTCCATCACCAACTCCCGGAGTTCACTCAGACTCATGTCCGTCGAGTCAGTGATGACATCCAGCCATCTCATCCTCTGTTGTCCCCTTCTCCTCTTGCCCCTAATCCCTCCCAGCATCAGAATCTTCTCCAATGAGTCAACTCTTAAAATGAGGTGGCCAAAGTACTGGAGTTTCAGCTTTAGCATCATTCCTTCCAAAGAAATCCCAGGGCTGATCTCCTTCGGAATGGACTGGTTGGATCTCCTTGCAGTCCAAGGGACTCTCAAGAGTCTTCTCCAACACCACAGTTCAAAAGCATCAATTCTTCGGGGCTCAGCCTTCTTCACAGTCCAACTCTCACATCCATACATGACCACAGGAAAAATCATAGCCTTGCAGACAAACCTTTGTTGGCAAAGTAATGTCTCTGCTTTTGAATATGCTATCTAGATTGGTCATAACTTTCTTTCCAAGGAGTAAGTGTCTTTTAATTTCATGGTTGCAGTCACCATCTGCAGTGATTTTGGAGCCCAGAAAAATAAAGTCTAACACTGTTTCCACTGTTTCCCCATCTATTTCCCACAGAGGAAAGGAGTGAAGAAAAAACTTTGGAGCTTTGAAGACAGTATTTAGCAGGGTAGTTTCAAGTTTACGACAGCATTTCCCACCCCCCACCGCAGACCCCCACCCCCCAACCCCACCCCCCAACCCCCACAGCCCAGCATATGTATTAACTGAAAAAGGAAATTAGTAACTTTACTTAGTCTGTTAAGCAAAGGAGGAAGGTAAACCTCACCAGTAATGAGAATTTTCAACATCATGAATCTCTGGACATTATACAGTGAGAAGGGCACATCCTTTCTGTTGTATCCTTGCTAAAAACTCATCATGAGCAGACATATCAACCCAAGTAGAGGAACATTCTACAAAATAACAGATTGGTGTTTTTCAGTAGTGACAAATCATGAAAGTGAACAGGTAAAACCTGAGGAACTGTCACAGACTGGGAGAAACTAAGCAGAAGGAACATCTAAACATGATGTGGGATCCTGGGACAAAAAGGGGGCATTTAGTAGAAAAACTGATGAGCTGCAGATAATAAACCCATAGTTTGAAGTTTTACACCAAAGTTAATCATTTGAGGGATTAACCGGATCAAGTCCCGGTTTTGATCATTGTACTATGATTATGTAAGACGTACTCTTGCCTAGAAAATCCCATGGGCGGAGGAGCCTGGTGGGCTGCAGTCCATGGGGTCGCCAAGAGTCAGACACGACTGAGCGACTTCACTTTCACTTTTCACTTTTACGCATTGGAGAAGGAAATGGCAACCCAGCCCAGTGTTCTTGCCTGGAGAATCCCAGGGATGGGGGAGCCTGGTGGGCTGCCGTCTATGGGGTTGCACACAGTTGGACACGACTGAAGCGACTTAGCAGCAGCAGCAGCAAACATTAGGGGAAGCTGGGTGAGGGAATATGAAAACCCTCCATACTATTTCCAGTTTTCTGTCTCAAATTATTGCAAAATAAAAGGTTTTTTTGTTTGTTTGGACCACGTGGCTTGCAGGATCTTCGTTCCCCAACCAGGGATTGAAACGTGGCCCTCCATAGTGAAAGCGTGGAGTCCTAACCCCTCCAGGGAATTCCCCCAAAAGGTGTTGTTGTTGTTTTAAGTACATACTATGTTAAAATGTCATCTTACGTCCAAAGCTGATCTGTCCCAGATAATTGCTGAGGTTCCCCAGGAACGACGTGTTTGGGTGCCAAGCCTCTCAGGCATGTCCGATTCTTCGCACCCCTTTGGGCTCTAATCTGCCAGGCTCCTCTGTCCATGGGATTTTCTAGGCAAGAATACTGGAGTGGGTTGCCATGCCCTCCTCCAGGGGCTCTTCCCAACCCAGGGGTCGAACCCGCAACTCCTGTGTCTCCTGCATTGCAGGAGGATTCTTTACCCACTGAGCCATCAAGGAAGCCCCGGTAATGATGTGGATTTATAAATCACTGGAGCTCAACCCTAGTGGACATGTGAGTTGGTGTCCGGGATACTCTTGCCCTTTTTCCTACATCAGCCAGTAGGTTTGGCTACAATTCCCAGGCCTTGGGCTTTGTTGAACTAGAAAAAAGAAGAGGAAGGGGAAGCGAACAGCCTCTGGGGTGGAAGCTGTCTTCCTGTGCTCCTCTAAGCTCCTTTCTGCTCCGGCTCTCCAGCTCTCGAACCCCCAAGGAAGCTACTCTTTCACTGTGTCCAGAAGACGACAGGATGATTAGAGTGTAGGTTGGACGGGTGACGCCTGTTTATGCCCTTGGAATTTTTCAAACCATCTCCATGCTTACAAATCTGAGCTTTTATGTCACATTTGCGGGGAAATAAGCAAGCAGCTGCCAGCCGGTAGCAAGACTCTTCATGTTCAGAAGCTCCTCCGCGTAAGCAGCACATTAAGTCCTGAAAGGTTTTCGTAAGAGCACTGTTTGTCCTTCCAGTTGCCTGGGAGGAGTTTACCGTTTGCAGCCCTCAGGTTTATATACTTCCACCAAACCAGAGGGTTTCAAAACCCAGCCTATGCTGCTCCTCTGAGCTGGTGTCTGTTCTCCCAGGCATGTTTTCCCAGCACATTTCCCAGGGCTTTTCTGCGACTGCAGTGCATTGAGAGAGAGGCCATCTGCAAAGACTCCAAGATTCTCCCCAGCTGTTTCACAGCCACAACCCCACCCCACTTTGAAGTCAGGGAAATTCAAAGGGGCCTCGTACGGAGGAAGTATCCATGGCTGGGGGCCAATGTTTCATCACTCCAGCCTCCAAGTCTTCAAACAAAGTCCTGGCAGGCTCCTAGGGGGAAGCTGGGAGGCTGTCCATGTGGAACCTCCCAGCCTGGACGCTCCCAGGCTTTTGGGTTTCGTCCATCACGCGACCTATCTCTTGCTGGTTATCATTGGCTATTGAGCCGAGGCAGCTTCAGACACTGCCTTTTAGAACCTATACTAACACTGAATGACTTGGTCCACTCCCAAAGCCAACGACATTCAGGATTTTTTCACTGCTTTCTATTTTTAAAAAATTACCTCTCACTTGTAATTCACACTCATAAACCACTCCTGGACACGACATGGGGTTACAAATGTTCATCAGATACCTCTGGCTCAGCATGAGCAGAGCAGGCACACTGCAAACCAAGGCGACTGCGGCCAAGACCCTGACCCTGGTCACTGGCGGTGAGCAGAGCCTTCTCAGGAGAGCACAGTTATGCTGCAACCAGGGAGAGGGCATCTGTATTTCCCACAAAGAACAAGGAGATTCCAAAGCTGGTGCTTGGTACACTGTTTCCAGAATCAACAGTAGCAGAAGGTGGACACAGTGATGTGGAAGGTTTGGACAGAAATCTATTTATCTACATAATTAAAAAATAATAATCAGGGGCTTCCCCAGCAGCCCAGGGGTTTATACTGTACACTTCCAATGCAGAGGCATGTGTGCACGCTGAGTCGCTTCAGCAACCCCACGGACTATAGCCCGCCAGTCTCCTCTGTCCATGGGCTTCTCCAGGCAAGAATACTGGAGTGGGTTGCCATGTCCTCCTCCAGGGGAGCTTCCCAACCCAGGGACTGAACCATTGTCTCTTATGTCTCCCAAGTGCAGGGGATGCGGCTTCAATTCCTAGTCTGGGAATTAAGATCCGATATGCTGCACAGCCCAGCCAATAAGTTTTAAAATAAGGCCTAATTAAGGTAAGTAATTTAAAAAAAAAAAAAGAAATAATCAAAGATCGGTTCAGAAAGTTTTTAAAGGGTTACACTGTTTAGACGTTTACTCTGTGTCAAGCACACGCATCACCTCACTGAATTCTGAGAACGATGCCACAATACAGATGTTATTCTGTAGATATTCACCTAGATGTTCCTAGGTGACAGACTAGGATGTTATTCTGTAGATGTTATTCTGTAGATATTCACCTAGATATTCCTAGGTGACAGACTAGGAAACCAAGACACTGGTAAAGGAACCTCTTCAGAGTCGCATAGCTAATTAGGGGCAACACTGAGACTCAAGCCTGGGTCTCTGATGGCAGAATTCAACCACCAAGGCCCCTCAGACTCAGGGGCCTTGGGTTCAATCCCTGGTTGAGGAATCAAGATCCCAGGAGCCAAAAAAAGAAACATTCTCTTCCATGCACCAAAGCCACTAATATGCATCATAGACACGATGACAGGATTAAAAAAACAACAACAAAGAAATAAATAGTGGAGAAATGAGCGTGCTTCCCTCCTTAGGAGTATGACCCTTTTCCTCACGACACTCTCACCCAGGAGTGCTGGCCTGGGAGCCCTGGGTCTCCCCTTGTGGTCATCTCTCTAGACGGCCTGACCCCACACCTGAAGAAGCCTCACATACTAAAAAAAAGAAAGATACCAGAACACACTCGCTGACAAATAAAAGGATAGAAGAAAGAAAAGGAACCCACATAACTGGAAGCTGATGGTGGTCCTCAACCAGGGGCAATGTGGCCCCCAGGAGACATTTGGTAACGTCAGAGGGTACTCTTGATTGCCAGAGTGGTGTATCCATTGCGGAGTGGGAACCACTGGGTAGCTGTCAAGAGGCTAATAATCAATCCTACAGAACACGGGGCGGGGCGGGCTGGGAGCGCGGAGTTCCCACTGCCCTACCCCCGTCCAGCCCTCAGTGACAATGGTCTGGGGAGGTGGGGCCCCAGTGAAAGGGGTAGCAATGCTCCTTTCCAGCGGGGAGGATGAAGGGGCCCCACTACTGTCATAGGAAGCTGGAAGCTGGGTCAAATGGCAGCTCACTGGTAGCGAGGTGGGGGGGGGGGGGGGGGGGGGGCTGGCGGGGAGGTGACCACTCACACTCAGGCTCCTTTTACCCAGCTAACTTGTGCATCTACTGATCGTCAGAACCGCCAGCCTCCTCTCCCCAGTAAGTAAGCAACATGGTGGAAGCCTTTCCGAATTCAAAATACTGCCTGACAAGCTAGGCGGACGATCTGACCAGGCAACTTTCCGCTATGCGGCGGTGTATCTCAAGGGTGTCCATGGGAGAGAGAGATGTGGCATCGACAAGATTGCAGGGGCCCCAGCAGGCGACAACGCCAGTGAAGAACATTACCATCAGAGGAGGAGAGGGGCCCTGAAGGCTGGTCAGGAATCCTGGTCCTCACTTACGTGAGCAGAACAGGTGATCATGCTCTGCAGCGGAGAGGGAGGTGAAGGCGGAGCTATGACCCGACCGCTGCAGACATACCTCATCCACTCAAGAAATTAAAAGGAGACGTGTGTCACATTCACTTCAGGAGAAACTGAAGGTCAGAGTTCTGCCAGGGGCTTCCCTGGTTGCTCAGAGGGTAAAGTGTCTGCCTGCAATGTGGAAGACCTGGGTTCAATCCCCGGGCCAGGAAGATCCCCTAGAAAAGGAAATGGCAACCCACTCCAGTATTCTTGTCTGGAAAATGCCATGGACAGAGGAGCCTGGTAGGCTACAGTCAATGGCAACTTCACTTCTGCCAGGAAGGAACCAGCCTGCAGTCAGACAGAGCTGGTTCTGAGTTCTAGCCTTGAGACGCTCTCACCATGTGACTGCGGCCAGGAAACAATCTCTCTGGGCCTCCTGGGTCTCTTGTCTGCCGCAGGACTAATTATCAGCCACTCCTGAGGTGTGATGTGTGGAACAAGGCACAGGTGCTGGGCGCAGAGCGGAGGAAGTACCGTGTTCTGCCCTCTCTGCCTGCTCCCTGCACTGGAACGGGTGACGGAGATTGTTTTTCCCTGAGTGCGACTAGGAGAAGGGACCCTGGCCAAGGCTTTTTATTAAATGGAATTTACCTCGATGAATCATTCCATGCGAGAAGTCCAGATAAGCAAGCTTCTCTCTAACAAGTATTTGTGAATCTAGGACCCAGAAAATGACTCCTTGAGACACACTCACAATGGACCCAGAAGCAGATAGAGCCTGAAACTAATGAAAATGTAACTTCAGGCCTCTCACTTTCCAGCCCCCAGTGGAGGCCCAGGCAGCAGCCCCAGCCACACATTCACGGTCATTTGCTTCTGTAAACTTGGCAGTGGTGAGATACTATGACCTTAATCGCTTAAGATAGCTGCTTCTTTCTACTCTGACTGCTCTTTGGCCATATTCCTCCTCTTTTTGGGTGACTCTGGAGTGGTCACGTTTATTCTGGGTCTGGCAAAGAGGAACCTGAGCTAAAGATACCTTTACTTTGGCTTAAGATAGATTTATAAATTTACAAAGTATATTTATAGTTGAGTTACTGAAAGCTGCTCTGGAGTAGGGAAGGTCTCCAGGAATGTTCCTACGACTCCCTCCTCCCAGCCCCCTAGCCTGCATGGAGATGGGAAGGCTCAGATCCAGAGGGCGGGTCACAATTCAAGCATGTCCTGCGGGGTCTGGCACCAGAAGTATTCTGGGCAGGGAGGAGAAGCAAGATTCGAAAGAGAGCCAGAAGAGACCAGTCTGAAGCTAGTCTGGAGGAAATCGTTCCAATTGTCAAGCTTGTACAATTGTAGGCACACTTCAAGCTGATTAAGTGCTCAACAATAAAGTTCTCTCCTTTCAAGAAGATGAGTCTATCAAAGAATATACACCCTCAAAATGCAAGTTTAAAGGATTTTAGAGGTGTGTCAAGCAAGCAATAAGTATTTTTATGAATTTTGTGATATTTCAAAAAATATGTGTTTCCTGTTAATATTTGGCTATGCCCAGTCTTAGTTGCAGCAGGCAGGATCTTTGATCTTCATTGCAGAACGTGGTATTTAGATCCCTGACCAGGGATCAAACCCAGGGCCCCTGCACTGGGAGCCTGGAGTTTTAACCACTGGACCATCAGGGAAGTCCCCTCTGATACTGTGATACCTAGTTTTCTCTTTAATTTTCTATTCTCTTCAAAAGGGCCTCTCAAACTGTAAAAGCTTCAGGCCCTACAAAAACTGGATCCATCCATTTAGATCACATACTTTCATCTTTTTTGAAGAGAGCAGAGTAAAGGAAAAGTGAAGAGAGAGTTAACTAACTGTCCTGCAATAACTATATTCCAGTGATACAGTGGATTTAGAACACTAGACATTTCCTTGTGTATTTGTTCCTTCTGAAGAGAGTTGAGAAAAATATCAGTTTAAGGCTCCAGATTACAACAGTGGATTTTCTTTCAGGGCTGAGTCTGTATGACTTCCCTGGTGGCTCAGATGGTAAAGTGTCTGCCTACAATGTGGGAGACCTGGGTTTGATCCCTGGGTCGGGAAGACCTCCTGGAGAAGGCAATGGCAACCCACTCTAGTACTCTTGCCTGGGGAATCCCATGGATGGAGGAGTCTGGTAGGCTACAGTCCATGGGGTCGCATCAGACACGACTGAGCGACTTCATTTGAGTCTGTATCACACAGTGTTTTGGAAATGACTTTATATATAATGTGAAATAAAACAGGTAGTTTTTGTTTGTTTGTTTGTTTGTTTAAAGTGTTGTCAGTTTCTGCTGGGGCCTTTTATCTGTATATAGCTTTCCCTCCAGCCAAGATTCTAAACTCTTCATTCACTCCCACCATTGTCACCTCTAGGCAAAAATCAAACAAACTCAGCTTGGTAATTCCAGTTTCTGAGAGCGAAAGTAACACGAGACAAGCTCCAGAAAGTGAAAGAACTTCTTTCTAAATTCAAAGGACTGAACAAGGAAACATTCAGGTAGGCAAGAGTCCTTGCAGTGTGTGTTGCAACCGCAGGAAGATTTAAAGGAGCCACACTGGAGATGCTGGCTGGCAGGTTACTGAAAACTCCAGAAGCGCCCAGGGGCTCCCCGTGCCCCTCCCCAGCCCTCCCCCTCCCCGAACTCCACCCGCCCAGGAGCAGGAATTCCAGAAGGAACAGAAGAGGCGGGGATTTCTGCTCCTAAAGGATGCGGTCCTCCACCTCCCGCACCACCCGCCCGGCGGCTCGGCGGGCTGAGTCCTGGGAGCGGAGCAAAACCAGCGGGTACTTTTTGGCTCTCTTCCTTTCCTTGAATATACCTTCCGTTGCAGTCTTGCTTTTTTTTTTTTTTAATAAAAACAGAGTTTGTGTCTTTAAAACCTTCATTCCCCACCCCCTCAGCCCCCACCCGGTAGTAAGCATTAGTTAATGATGGCCAGCCGGCTTCTGTGTCTCAGCACCACGTGACTGGGGCATGTGACTTGGAGCGGGCAGCGGTGGTGGTTCCTTGCAGTTGAATTTAAAAAAAAGATCAAGCTCATTATTGCACGAAAAAGCCTGGGCAGCTCTTCGGGGCAATGTGATGCCCGGGCGGGTTACACAACGCGCGGCTGCGCTGGGAGGCATTTTCTAAAGAACACAGGACAAACACGGGTTTTATGGTTTCCAGAGCAGCGAGAGTCCATTTTCTGCTCGGAAAATGTACGGTGAGCCTGAAGCAGGAATGCACCCAATTTCTCCCGAGCCACGTTCGTCCTTTACTGGCATGAGGCAGGAGGACCGCGGGGCACACAACGCAGGAAAAGAGGAAACCCAGTCCCCTCCTCAACTGAAGATTCAGGATTTACTAAATTGCCTTTCTCCCTCCCAGGAAGTCTTCCAAATATGCTCTCCTCTATTTATACAGGGCTTTCCTAGTGGCTCACAAGGTAAAGAATCCGCCTCAATATGGGAGACCTGGGTTTGATCCCTGGGTTGGGAAGATTCCCTGGAGAAGGGAACAGCTACCCACTTGTGTTCTGGCCTGCAGAATCCCGTGGACAGAGGAACCTGGAGGGGATGGAGGGAGGGGGGTTATAGTCCATGGGGTCACAAAGAGTCGGACACAACTAAGCGACTAAGCACAGCATTTATAAAGAATAAAGACTAGAAATGACATTTGGAAATTCAAATTTTAAATGATGTGTTCATTTCACGTCCCCCGGACCCCTGACCCCCCACCCCGAAGATTGCTAGAACCTTAGCAGTTAAATTCTGGTTCAGCACATCCTGCGAAGGAGAGAGCCCAAGAAAGATTAGGCTTTCTATAGGTGGGAAGAGCTGGGCAGGCCCTTTGCAGGTCTGGCTGTAGGTGGGCCTGGATGCAAATATATGTAACTTGCCTCCAAAGGGCCCCACCCCTGCCCCCGCCTGGAAGGTGCCGCCCTGATTGTGCCCATCTCCTACTGACCTCCCCGGATGCCCCTATCTGAAGATGCCCTGCAACATTTTGCTTTCTCTCATCTCTAGGGTAGTCTTTCAGTGATGACTCAGTTACAGGAGAGAGATAAGGGAGGAACAATAACCTTGGTTCTCGCCAGCCCAAGGCCTTCTCAGAATAGTGCTGCTTTAGAGCCACAAAGGAGAACCACAGTCACTTTCCCACCCAGGCCTGTTCTGGAAAAAGAGGCAAGCCCTTCCCCAGCTCAGGCCAGACTTCAGTGATGCATCCATTCACTCCGCCGATGTGGATGGGGTGACTCCTCCGCCTGGCACTATTCCAGGTGCTGAGAAAGCAGGAGTGAGCAAGCAGACAGATCCCCGCTGCCTGGAGCCTGGCCCCAGTGAGGGCAGGTAGTCTCCCAGAGGCCAAACCCAGAAGTCCTGGTGGGGCCTCCTGCCACACCACCAGTGCTGGGACCAAGAGAGACCCTGCCAACAGATGCTTTGGAAATCAGAGCTACATGTTTGCTGACAGGTTGGTGTGATCCTGTTTCCTAGACACCTTCCAAGCCAGCACTGAGGAATCTTTGCTCAGTTTCTGATCCTGGTGATCAAGAGTCTGTGTAGTCTCATTATGGCTCAAAGCAGGACTACAAATACAATAGGGCTTCTGGGGAGTGATGGCTCCCCGAGCTGTACTCAAAGCACTGTGCTGCAGCCAGGCAAGCCTCGAAACCTTCCGCTCCCTGCTTCCCCACAGCCTTCCTTCAGAGGATACCTGGACACCTCTGGCAGGAGCTGCCTGAGGGGCCAGCTGGTCCAGAGTGCCCAGGGCCAAGGTGCAGCCTCGGGTAGCCTTCCAAAGTACAGGATGCCAATGCTGCTGGTATTCCTCCATGAGAGATGGGTACGAGCCTCCCGACTTGTCAGACCCAAGGTGGATCCGAGAACCAAAGTGTGTTCTGAAACTGGCAGAGCTTCCCACATCCTGGAAAAGAACTGGCCAGGGAACAGGTGGGAGAACCTGAGGGAAAGGATGAGCTATTATGTTCTTAGCAAAATCTTGATTGGACTCTTATGGACACTCAGTGAGCACCCTTCTCTAGAACTGGACCCTCTGTATCTGGAGGTTCCACATCCTTGAACCTAACCAACTGTGGATCTAAAAATACTCACACACACACACACACACACACAAACTCCAGAGACTTCCCTGGTGGCCCAGGGAAGTGTGGCCAACTGTGGCCAAGAGTGGCCAAGTGTGGCCAAGACTCCACACTCTCAATGCAGGGGGCCTGGGTTCTGTCCCTGGTCAGGGAACTAGATCCCATATGCCACAACTAAGAGTTTACATGCTACAACTAAAGATGCTGCATGCCACAACTAAGACCCGGTGCAGCCAAATATTTAAATATATATATATATATATATATATATATATATATATATATATCTATCCTTCTATAAAGCTTGTCAGTTGGCACTGGTGATGAACAACCCACCTGCCAGTGCAGGAGACATAAAAAACGTAGGTTTGATCTCTGGGTCAGGAAGATCCCCTGAAGGAGGGCACGGCAACCCACTCCACGTGGGTTGAAAAGTATTCTTGCCTGGAGAATCCTGTGGACAGAGGAGCCTGGCGGGCTAGAGTCCATGGGGTCGCAAAGAGTCGGACATGACTGGGGTGACTTAGCACACACGCATAAAGCTTATACTTAATAATTTTAAATAAACAGGGTCTTTTGAGCTGCTTGAATGGGATAGCCCCCATTTGGAAAAGCCACAGGCCTCCTTGGAAGAAGTTAAGCTGGTGGTTAGAATGGCCAAGAACTGCTTTCTGGATTGACAGATGACAGTCACTATCAATAATTCATAAACTTACCAATGGGTCAGGAGTGGGAGCTTTCTACTGCAGCCCCCTAGCAAACTCGGCCCCAGTTTCCTCCCTTAACAAGTCAGGCCTCAAGGAGGCTGAAAAGTCATTAGAAAAACTGAGATGACAAAACCATAAATACACTACCTAACATCCCTTGCATACCGGCCCCATTTCGGGGTCAAGCAAGAGTGCTTACTTAGCTCTGTGCTTGTCACTAACAAATGTTTGATTTCCTGGGTGCCATTATTATTGCTTTCTGGATAGCCCACTGATACAGCAGTCACATTTTCCATGTCCCAAATTAGGAACTTCTGGTGTAAGATTTGTATGGTTTACTCAGGCATAGAGCAAGATAGATTGTTTCAATCCCAAACTGTTTGGAAAATTCCAGGCTGTGTAGCCCTTCCTATGGGCCCACCACTGACAGACCCTCTGACTTAACAATGAAACTTACCCAAGTTCCCGTATCTTTAGGGGTATGTGAAGGGAATGGTTCATCCAGCTAACACAATTCTCTTGAGGCCTCTTGTGGTGTGTATGGGCACCAGGGGAAGCCCAGGGTATTATGGTGGCACCGAGGGGGCATCTCAGTTGGAGGGCTGGGCCAAGGAACGCTGCTGACTGGAAGACGACTGGGTTTGAAGGACAAGTGCAATTCACGAGATGAAGTGAAGGACAGCAGCCCAAGACGAGGCATCCACGTGGGTACACCAGGCACGGACAGTCCCACAGGGCTGAGAGGCTCCCATCCCAGGCTGCCGTCCTCGGCAGGGTCACCAAGTAAAATAGAATTCTCAACACAACGAGGTCAATCAGCTACACTTCAATTGAGAAAAAAACAAAAAACCCACAGTGACTTTCCTGGTGGTCCAGTGGTTAAGAATCCATCTGCCAATGCAGGGGACATGGAAGATTCTACATGCCATGGGGCCACTAAGCCCGTGAGCCACAACTCCTGAGCTCGAGTGCCCCAGGGCCTGTGCTCCTCACCACTAGAAGAGTTGTGCCATGAGCAGCAACCAAGACCCAGTGCAGCCAAAACATTAATACATAAATAAGTAAAAAATTTTAAACCCACATAATTCTCAACTTTCATGTTGTGCCTTTTTTTTTTTTTCAGTCAACACTCCTTAAATTATGACACTGAACTCTAACCGGTATGGTCTGCCAAGCAGGTCATTCTGAGACCAAATCACCCACCCTAGTCATGTTGGTAAGTTGCAAAGTTGCAGCCTCCCAAGTCCTTGGGATTCTGATATGTGGCCGAAACTCACCTTTCACCCCATCTGGAGTACTCTCTAGCTGCACAGGACAGAGTGGCAGGTGCCAGTGCTAGAGAGGAAAGTTGGGGACCAATTTCAGAGAGCCTCCTAGGCCATGCCAACCGGTTGCCACACATCTCATAAGAAAGAACTGTTATTAAAATGTTCCGTTTTCAGCTTGGTGCAAAAAGGACATATTCACGCCTGAATATTCTGTGTTGAAACGGATTTGCCAACCACTCCCCCACACCCCCTACGCACCCCTGGACGGTGCACAGGGAGGCATCAGTGGACACATTGTTACTAAAACCCCACAGAAATGAAAGAAGGTTGTACCTCACTTAATCAGCTTTCATCTAAACTCACAGAATAGGTTTCTTGTTCCCTTGACTCTTAAATTTTACCTTTGGCTCCCTTATGTACCTAGGTTGAAATTCCAGGTGTGAGAGGTCTTGTTCAAGGGCGGAACTCTCTTCTCAAGTCTCTGTTCCAAATACGTCTTTCCTGCTACGTACTTAGCTTCCAGAAACACAGCCGTGAGGATAAGTCTTCATGCACTGCAATGCCAGAGGCGTGATCGAACTTCCAAAGGGGATTGACTGCATCGTGTTAGGAAGTGTAGAAAAAGAAAAGCGTCTCTAAAAGAAAATCTGAAATACGCCACCACCCAAATTCATCTTAGGGAGAAGGAGGAGGAATGGAGGGGGTTTCATGGGGCACTACATTTATTCTAGGAGGCCGTCTGTTCACATTGTGCTGGGAAGGGAGTGTGTGAACTTGTGTCCAGCTGTGTCCAAATCTACTCTTTGTAAATAAGACAACCAACACTCAGGATTCTAGTTACCATCACACCTCCAGGGAAGAAAAGGTACTGAAACATTTAAGAAAAACAAGAATTTACCTGCAAGCAGTTCCAGAAGATCCTCTGGAGAAAAGAATGGCAACCCACTCCAGTGTTCTTGCCTGGGAAATCCCATGGACAGAGGAGCCTGGTGGGCTACAGTCCATGGGGTCACAAAGAGTTGGACATGACTGAACGACTTTCATGTAATAATCACATGCTAATATTATTCATGTTTCTTAGATCATGTCTTTTGGGAAAAAGTTAAAGGCCAGGACCCTAGAGACAGGTGACTTATTGCAAATTCTAGTGGAGTCTTTCTGTTCCACGACCTTGAGTAAAGTAACTGACCTCTCGAAGCCTCTTGTTTCCTCAGCTGTAAAACAGAGGTGGTAAGTAGCACCTACCCCTTCTCTGGTGGTCCAGTGGCTAAGACTCCCAATGCAGGGGACCCGGGTACAATCCCTGGTCAGGGAACTAGAGCCCATGCAGCTAAGAGTTTGCCAAAACTAAAAGATCCCTTGTGTTGCAGCTAAGACTTTGCACAGCCAAATAAATAAATAAATTTTAAAAAGAAAAAACAAAGCAAACTGTGGTAAGGGTTAAGTGAGTCATTCCACAGGAAAATTCAGGACTTATATTGGCAGATACTAAATAGCCAATAAATATTAACACTTATCATGGTTTGATTATTTCCACCAGGAGACAGAGTCTCGGGTCCTGCCTGGGACATGCCAGTTTGCTTTGCAAAGACATACTTCTGCCCCGCAGCTAAAATTTCTGCCTCTCACCTCAGCTAACACCTTTAAATGCATGTTTCTAAGGGCCTCAGCGAGAGGGTGAGAATGAGTCAGCTACCAAACCTCAAATTAAAGTCATGGGCAGCTTCTCCATATTTAAAAAGCAGCACTTGTACTATGAAATAATATGGATTCTTAAGGAAGAACCATGCCAGGATCATTCCAAATCCGACTTCAATAAAGATTTGTCAAGCGGAGACGCAACATACATCACCATTCAAAATCCCCAAAGCCACACTTTGGGTTTCCCTGTTGGCTCAATGGTAAAGCATCCACCTGCCAATGCAGGAGACAGGGGTTCGATCCATGATCTGGGAAAATCCCACGTGCCATGGAGCAATTAAGCCACAACTGTAGAGGCCAGGCTTCACAAGCACTGAAGCCCACACACCCTAGAGCCAGGGCTCCATAATAAGAGAAGCCACTGCAGTGAGAAGCCTGCATACCGTAACTAGAGAGTAGAGAGTAAGCCCCACTTGCTGCAACTGGAGAAAAGCCCAGACAGCCACAAAGACCCAGCATGGCCAAAAATAAGCAACTAAAACCAAACAAACAAAAAAATATTTTTAAGTCATCCTTTGCTGAAACTTCAAATTGCTAAGGACGAGATTGATACTATCTTTCTAAAAATAGAAATCTCAGGGAAAAAAATGAATAAAAATTAAAAAAAAAAAAAAAACCTTAGAAAGGAAAGCCCAGCTCCTTCTATACCTGTTCGTAGCTGTCCAGGCTTGCTTAACACTGAAGTACTGTTTAAGAAAAAAAAAATCCAAATCAGGTTTCATGAACTAATCTTCATGGTTTATAAAAAGGCAATCATTCAGTTTATTAAATAGTGAGCAGCCAGACTTCCAATTTTAAATGCTGCTGCTCTGAATAATTAACATGGAAGGAGAAGTTGAGACAAATCCTGAACTTTTTCTGGGCTCCCTTGCCCTTGTTTGCTTGCGGTGAGGCTCTATTTAATACCTTCAGCATTTGCTCTTGCCTTGAAGCAATAGACAAGTATGTGCCGCTCTGTTCTAAATATGGGAACAGCGAGTACAAACAGAAGATTGAAGATTGCTTTGAAGCTGATGTTGCCAGTGCAGAGCCTTCCCCAAATGCTGGGAGCAGGCAGCCGGGCCCTACAGAGGGAGAGAGCTTCCTGCTTTTAACTGTAACATATTAATTCCAGGCGGTATCTGGTTAGACCGAAGGTCAAGAATCTGATTTTGACCTTAGTGCTCATTGGACTCTCATGGGAATCCTGAGAGTGGCTCAATAAGTGCTATAATATGAGTAATAATTAATAATGATGATAATGTCCCAAGATTCTTGTTTGAGTGCTTTCTATCTCCCAAACGGATGCTGGGAAAGACTGAAGGCGAAAGGAGAAGGGGGGTGGCAGAGGTTAAGATGGTTATATAGCTTCACTGACTCAATGGATATGAATTCAAGCAAATTAGGGAGATAGTGGAGGAGACTGGCGTGCTACAGTCCATGGGGTCGCAGAGAGACAGACACGACTTAGAGACTGAACAACAACCATCTCCCAAAGGTTTCAAATCACTTCACAGACCAATTGTTTCACCTCCTGTTGGCCTGTAACCGACTCAGGCATAGAATACTGCCCCACTGTAGAGAAGACCGGAGAAGGCAATGGCACCCCACTCCAGTACTCTTGCCTGGGAAATCCCATGGATGGAGGAGCCTGGTGGGCTGCAGTCCATGGGGTCGCAAAGAGTCGGACACGACTGAGCGACTTCACTTTCACTTTTCACTTTCATGCATTGGAGGAGGAAATGGCAACCCACTCCAGTGTTCTTGCCTGGAGAATCCCAGGGACGGGGGAGCCTGGTGGGCTGCTATCTATGGGGTCGCACAGAGTCGGACATGACTGATGCGACTTAGCAGCAGCAGCAGCAGTAGAGAAGACAGGGCCACTAAGCCTGTTTAAGCATGAAGAAAGATGCCCACTGAAAATTTAAGTGTAAATTTTAGGTAGGCAGGTTATAATTATCCATTGTAAGTCAGGCCAAGAAATGGCATTTAATACTCTTCTTTTGTGAAAAGCACCCAGGCAGCTTTCCTGGCCATACTGCTGCTGCTGCTGCTGCTAAGTCGCTTCAGTCGTGTCTGACTCTGTGTGACCCAATGGACGGCAGCCCACCAGGCTCCCCCGTCCCTGGGACTCTCCAGGCAAGAACACTGGAGTGGGTTGCCATTTCCTTCTCCAATGTATGAAAGTGAAAAGTGAAAGTGAAGTCGCTCAGTTGTGTCAGACTCTTAGTGACCCCATGGACTGCAGCCTACCAGGCTCCTCCATCCATGGGATTTTCCAGGCAAGAGTACTGGAGTGGGGTGCCACTGTCTTCTCCGTTCCGGATCATAAACAGACCTCAAATCTTCATTTCCTCTAACTTAAGGTTTCTCAGCCTTGGCACTATTGACATTTGGGACTGGATCTTTTTCTGTTGTGGGGTGAAGTGGCATCTTGGGCACTGTAGGGGTTTAGCAGTATCCCTGGCCTCTACCCACAAGATGCCAGTAACACATACACACACACAGTTGTGACAACTGACTCTGTCTCCATGCATGCATGTATAGTCGCTCAGTTATGTCCAACTCCTTGCAACTCTTTGGACCATAGCATGCCAGGCTCCTCTGTCCATGGGATTCTCCAGGAAAGAATACTGGAATGGGTTGCCATGCCCTCCTCCAGGGAATCTTCTCGACCCATGGATCGAACCCACGTTTCCTGTGTCTCCTGCATCACAGGGGGATTCTTTACCCGCTGAGCCATCATGGAAGTCAGACATTGCCAAATGTCTCCGGGGGATGAAGTCGCCCTCAGTTAAGAACCACACAGCTCTAAGTCAATACATTTGCGAGGGAGGTTAGAAGCTCCTGAATTCCCAGGACCTTCCATTCTCACAGACTGCTTGAAGGATTCCTTGTGGAAGAGAGACACTCACTTGCTTTTAGGATTCAGAGAAACTTGAATTATTAAACAGGATTTTGATTACGAAACAAAGACTTGAAATTAGGTCTCCCATTCCCCCTCCAAATTAAAGAAAATACACAACCCTAGACTATCAAATGCACCCTCCCCTGCATAGCAGGAGACCTCGTCCTGGCATGTGATTTCCCCCAAAGGGCTGTCTGTTGTAGGTTATAACAGGATAGTGCTCCAACGTCCAGACATCCACAGCTCCCACCCAGCTCTCAAACTGCCTAGGATCACAGATCCCCTCCCTCCTGGAATCCACAGTCTGTAAAGCTGAAGAACTGCGCCTGCATCCAATCACTTGAAGACACTGTGATAACACCAGCCCCCTCTCTGATCATGACCCCTGACTGGGGCTCCTCATATGCCCCCATGGCACCCACAAAACCTCCTGGGACCTCAGCTCCAGGAGGGCTCCCTTACCGCCTGGTCCACAAGCCCTCCACACCCCAGAGAGTGGGGACCTCAAACCTTCTCATTGTATTGGGTTGGCCAAAGAGTTCATTGGATTAGGGATTCTATTGTTCAATAAACGCCTTTCCTTCTTACTTAAAACCAAATGATTTTTTTTGGCCAACCCAAGAGTCTATATCACGAACCCCTTCCCAGCTCACCTCTACAAAAATACATTTTATACTTCTTAAACGTTTTATCTTGAACAAATTTTAAACTTACAGAAAATTTGTGAAAATAGTAGATTCCCATATATCCCTTGCTATGATCTGAATGCTGTGCTCCTACCCCCACCCCCACCACCAACTTCATGTGCTGAAACCCTTTGCACATTGTGATGGTATTAGGAGGTGAGGTTTTGGGAGGTGATCAGGTCATGAGGGTGGGGGGGCCTCATGAATGAAATTAGTACCTTATAAAAGAGGCTAGAGAGTTCCTTGGCCCCCAAGACACAGCAAAAAGGCAGCATCTGTGAACCAGGAAGCAGGCTATCACCAGACACACAATCTGTCAGCACCATGATTTTGGGTTTCCAACCTCCAGAAAGGTCAGAAATACATGTTTGTTGTTTACAAGCCAGCCAGAACAGACTGGGTCCCCCTGGAAGAGATCCTCACCCAGCTTCTCCAAGTGTTAACATCTAATTGAACCACACTGCAATTGTCAAAACTGTCACCTGCAAAGCCCACTGGGGTCCTGGGGGAAAATAAGATGGAATGTACATAATAAGACCTAACCTCTTCTTTCACACTTAATGTAGTTTCACTTGCCTGTGTCCAGCCATTTGCAGAGGGCTCGCACCTGAAGAGTTGCACAAGGGTTCCTAGTGAAGGCCCGCTGCTGTCAGACACCTCTGCCCCTGGCCACGTGCAGAAGCACCCTGAAGGCTACCATGATTCAAGATGGTGGAGGTGGCCTTGCGCAGAGGCTACAGGGCACAGCTGTGCATGGGCAAGCCTCTCCAACCCCAACCACCCCCCACCCCGCTAGAGACCCTATAAAGCAGCCCTACCCTATAAGCAGCCCCACCCCATGGCCTGCGGGCAGAGTACATCCTCTAGAGCCCACGTTCCCACCTCCCCATTCCCTGATCAAAAGATAAAATTCCTTGGCTTCTGAACTGAACTTGGTGTTGTCCTCTTGGCTGGAATGACCCAGCCAGGACCCTTGGGCCAGGAGGACTCTTGCTGAGGACGGTCTTGGGAGACAGTAGGTAACAAAACCAGGAAATTAACATCTGTGCAATACTGTTAAGTAAACCAAAGGCCCTGGTGGCCCAAACAGTTAAAAAAATCTACCTGCAATGCAGAAGACCCAGGTTCCATCCCTGGATAGGAAAGATACCCTGGAGAAGGAAGTGGCAACCCATTCCAGTAGTCTTGCCTAGAGAATTCCATGAACAGAGGAGACTGCTGGCTATAGTCTACAGGGTCTCAAAGAGTTGGATACGACTGAGTGAATAACACAACAAAAAGTCCCCAGTTTTCCACTGATGTCCCTTTTCTGTTCCAGGATCCTATGAAGGATCCCCCATGGCATTTAGTTGTTTCTCCTCAGTCCCGTGAGTCTGTGACAGCGCCTCCAGCTTCTCTTGGCTTTTAAGATCTTGAGGCATTTGAATAGTATGGATGAGTTTTTTGTCAAGTTTTGGTCCCTCAGTTTTGGTTTCTCTGATGTTTATTCAGGTTGCCTTGAGGTTATACATTTTTGGCAAGAATGACACAGGAATGATGTTGTGCTCCCACCCCAAAAAACATAAATTTCAAAAAACATAAATTTCAAACAGAAATTCCACAGAACTATATCTTTGCCATGTTAAATACATGCTGAGATTTTTCTATTATTGTTTGAAATGCTGGTTTCACAACCATATTGCTTCACAGCCATCTATTGGGTCAGAAAACACTGCCCTAGGCCAGCTTACGTTTGAGGCCCTCTCCTCTTGCCGGTTCTTTCTTGAATGTCTTTCCTCTCTGAGACTCAGTGGCACTGCACTGACCAGGTTTTCTTTCTTAGTCTCTGAAGAGCTCTTCCCTGTAAATTTTGACCTTCTTGCCCCACCCCCACCCCATGTTTACACGGTGGTGATGGGTGTAAACACTGCGAATGTTCCATCTGATGATACCTTGCTAGACGTATTTCTTCCGTGAGTTGACCCACTCCTTCCATTCTGGCTCCACATAGGTGACCCCACATCTGCTTTCCCACACAGGCTCTGCCTTCCTGCTGCCTCTAGGAATTCCCAGGTGGGTGCCCTGCCCTCCTTTTGACAGGATGAAAATAACATTTATTCGGGGCTCTCCCCCTCTGATCCTCACCAACTGGATCGCCTTCCCTCCATCCTATGCCTGTCAGCATTATACCCTATTCCTCCTGTCTTATTTTGGCCAGAAGCCTGGCTTTCACAGTCTAGCAACTGGGAATGCCACCCAGCTGGTTCCTTTACTATCCCTGTCCGAATCAGGGCATTCTCAACTTAGAGAACACCACTTTAGAGAATACCACAATCACCTAGGGGGCTTCTTAAAAACTGAGAGCTGGGGCCCACCCCCAGAGACTGTAATTTGGGATGTCTAGGGTGGGGCCCTCAGATTGGCATTTCTAGCAAGTTCCCAGGAGAGGGTAATGCTCCTTTGAGAACCACTGCTCTTACCACCCCAGATAGTAATTCCAGACTCCTAAGCACTTCCAGGACCGGGCAGCAGGCACTATTCCACCTCCCCAACTCAGAGCTGCTCATAGTAAGCCAGGGTTTCCCGGACATGGAGGGCCCTGTCCATCCCCTTGCCTTCCAAGGACTCCAGTCTCCTCTACTCCTCCGGGATTCGCCCCAGATCAGCAACCCCCAAGGCTTTGTTCTTCTCCAGCCTGCATGCAGATGTTTCTCCTAGCGCTTGGCGGTAGGAGAGGGGCGATTACAACTGCAAGGCTATTAGTCCTGCGTCTGCCAACTAGACGTGCTGAGGAAGTCCCAGGCTCATGCTGCTGCTGCTGCTGCTGCTGCTGCTAAGTCGCTTCAGTCGTGTCTGACTCTGTGCGACCCCATAGACGGCAGCCCACCCGGCTTCCCTGTCCCTGGGATTCTCCAGGCAAGAACACTGGAGTGGGTTGCCATTTCCTTCTCCAATGCATGAAAGTGAAAAGTGAAAGTGAGGTCGCTCAGTCATGTCCGACTCTTCGCGACCCCATGGATTGCAGCCCACCACACTCCTCCGTCCATGGGATTTTCTAGGCAAAAGTACTGGAGTGGGGTGCCATTGCGGAAGCTGTTTTCCCTCTGTGCTCACCGCCCTTTGCACGCTTCTTTTCGTTCTGATTTCTAGTACATTCCGTCTTCACCTTGCACACCCTCCCAGACACGCTCAGGCACATGCACGCGCGCGCATACACAGGTACAAGCACTAGTTTATGGCTTTGCCTGCAACTGTTTGCCCAAGAGCCATCTGGTGAGTCTCCGTGAACTTGAAAGAAACCGAGTGAGACCTTCCCCTGTCTTTCAGGGACTCGCTGAGTCAGAACAGCGGCTCTCGGGTTCTCTGTGCCCAGCCGTCGGTGCGGGGTGAGGGGGTGAGGGGCCCTGGGTGGCGCGAGTGGTTGAGGGGAAGGGGGCAGGCAGCGGGTACCTCTGGGCCGCCCTACACGGGCACACACGTCTTTTAAAATCTTTCGGAAGAGATCACGCCGAGCCCTTGGAAGTGGGACAAAGGACAGGATCGCAAAGGACAGGAGCGTCGGGGGCTCGCGCTTCCTTTCTGCCGGCCGGCGTTGGGAGGGGAAGAGGGCCGCAGTGCCGCGCCCGGCCGGCAGGGGTCTCCGTCCCGAGCCTGCTGTAAACTCGCCAAATGGAGGCTCTCGGGGCGGAGCGAGTGCGCCCTCGGCGCTTCCGTCCTCACCTTTGAGACACTTGGTGGCCGCACGGGTCCGCCGGGAGCGAGGCGAGGGGCGGGGGGCGGGGTAGGGGTGGAGGGATGGTGCAGTGACCTTGTCACGTTGAGCAGGACGTGCTTTCCTTGCCTCCCGACCTGCCGGCTCCGGTTCCGGGCTCTACGGGCCTGACGCGCAAGGCCCGACAACCCAAGGCCAGCGGTCTGCACAGGACTGGGAGCCTGGCAAGCTGCACCCCGGTCTCTTCTCATCCTTCCAGACAGTGGCCGGGACCGGGCCGCTGCCCTGACATCTGTGCCCTTCGGGGAAGTTCTGTTTCCTAACCTGCCTCTTGTGAAAGAGGTCCATTTGTTGGGTAATGACAGCGGCCGAGGAGGCGCAGGTCGGGCCAGGAGCGATCACTTTATTCCTTCATCTAACAAGTGCCCGTTGGTCATCTCCGGGTGCCAGGCACAGTGTCCTGAGTGAGCAAGGACGCAGACCCTGTCCTCACTACCCGGAAAGCCAAAGAACTGAGTTTTCAGGAGACCAGATGGACTTCCGGTGCCTATTACTTTAAGCATCCGGACCACGTGGAGGAAGAAATCCCACCCTCGAACCAAAGTGCGCAGTCTGTGCCCCTTTAGAAGCAGGTTAGTGCAGGCTTGCGTTAACCTTTCGAACCTTTCACTTCATCTAATAGTAAAAAAACAAATAACGCCTTGACTGACGGCTGACCCAGGGGCTGGGCCGTGCTAGATGCTGGGGATATAATGGTGAATAAGATGTATCTGTGCCTGCAACCCACGACACAGCAGCGGGTGGGTAAAGCGTAAACAAGAAATTGCCGGCTTGCTGGCCGGTCCAGCCGTTAAGAATCTGCCTTGCAATGCAGGGCACACATGGTCCATCCCTGGTAGCGGGAGATCCCCCATGTCCTGGAGCTAAGTCCTCTTGAAACAATTTTTAGCGCAGCTAAAAATAATTTAAAATAAATAATTGAAATTTTAAAAAAAATTGCAGCGTGGCTGGGATCCTGGTCCACTGGTTATCTGGATGCTACTGATTTATTACATAAGCACAAGAGGACCCAGAAGAGAGAGGCATTGCTGGGTGAGTCGGACCCACAGACCAACCCCAGTGAGGTGGAGTCCCACAGGAAAGCCACGATCTGGTGCTGATACCCAGGGACACAGCAGTTGTCCTGTATCACAGGACCAAGTAACAAGAGCATCCTAATTCCTGATCCTCAGTTTGCTCTGGCTTCACTCAACTCATTTCCCTTCATTCATTCCCTGGGAAGTTCCTAAGAAACTAGTATTCAGCAACCACATACTTGGCTTCCCTTCTCATGAAACTCATGAACCTGGCTGATGTAGGAAGAGAAAGAAGGTTCACTATTTCTTCTCCTTTTTTTTTTTTTAGCTGCATCCTGCAGGTTTTAGGATCTTAGCTCCTCTACCAGGGATTGAACCCAGGACCTCAGCATTAAGAGCTGTGAAGTCCTAACTGCTGGACCACCAGGGAATTCTCAAGGTTCACGCTTTATATAGCTTTTATATAGCTCAGTTTTGGCTGTTGTTTTCCTGTGCTGAAATTATCTTTGGGCTCTCTTGTTCGCCTTTTGAGATACGTTTTAAAAATCCAGACTTCCAGGAAAGACTCTCTTTTTCTACATATTAGGTTAACAGAGCACTCGCTGTGGGGTTCCAACCTCCAACGTTTCTAGGCAGCAGAAATCTCATCACACAGCCAGAGAAACAGTCACAAATTCCCATGACACACTTTCGGGCCATATCTCTGCTCTTGGCCTGCTTCAGGGCTGTGGGAGGAAAGGCAGCGCTCCGGAGATCAGCCGGGAGTCACTTGGAATCCCTCCACACTGATATTTTGTGCCTTCTCCCCTTGAGTGAGAAACACAGAGTACAAGCACTGTTACGTGTTTTTCTGTTTGTTTGATTTTATAAAAATACACAGACCTCTATGTTCCCTGTTCTCTGAGCGCTGCGTTAATATTCAACATTTAGTGCTGTACAAAAGGAAAACTTTGATTTGTTAAAGGAGCATTCCAGAGTCTTGTTTACTCTTTTGTCTGTCTGTTCATACCAGGATAATTCCTGACTACTTAAAGTGCCCGAGCAGTTACAAAGGGATCATTCATTTCCTTTCTCAGCTGTTGAGTGCTAAAATCATTCACCTTAAAACAGATGCCATGACTTATCTAGAAAGATACTCAGGAAGTAACATTTATGATTATTGACAAGGGTGGTAAGCACATCAGACACGTGAATAAAAGAAATTAGGTACGTTTTGCTCATTCTTAGGATGCCCTCAGAGAACAACACACATTTCCCACAACATCAAAGCCCTCTCCTCGAAATCTCATGTATTCCCTTCCATGTTTCAGAAAAGGAGCATCGTTCTCCAAATCGAATCCCATTATCACCTGTAACACGGAGAAGGTGTTCACATAGAAAAAGCTATTTCAGTAGATTTAATTCAAAGTTGTTTTCAATGACAGGCCGACCTGTGACCACCTCACAAAATTTTGGAGTGGAAACCAAATCTTCAGTATCAGCGAATGCAACTTCCAGACAGTATCCCTGGCAAGTGGCCTCCTCACACCTGAGTGTGAGGAGGTGGCAGCACGCTTCCAGAGGCAAAGTCTTTGGCAACAGTTCTTCCCTGGAGCCTGAGATTCCGGAAGCTCCTCTCTTCTGTACCCACTCACCTCTCCAGCCCGGCCATGTGCAAAAAGCCTCACCAGCGAAGTAGCTCCTTCAGTGTCTGAGTAGCTCTCAGAGGCTTTTCTCTTTCAGGTACACAGTGCGTGCTCAGTCGCTCAGGTTTCCATTACAGCCTTGCTTTCTTCACTGCACGTGTGCTTAGTCGCTCAGTCATGTCCAGCCCTTTTCAGCCACATGGACTGAAGCTCTCCAGGCTCCTCTGTCCATGGGACTTTTTTCAGCCAGGAATACTGAGGTGGGTTGTCATTTCCTTCTTCAGGGGATCTTCCCGACCCAGGGATTAAACCTGTGTCTCCTGTGTCTCTTGCATTGGCAGGCAGATTCTTTCCCCTCTGAGCCATCTGGGATAACCCTTTTATTCACTGAGTCTGTTACAGATTGCTCTTTGAGGTTTATCAGGACAGAGAGATGAAATTGGGAACCAGACAAGTGCCTAGCCCTCCTGGGACTTGTCTTCTACTGAGAAAGACAAGATACACGGTTAAACAAGTGAATGCATAATATTGTGGCAGGTAACAATAAAAGCCCTGATGGCAAAGTAAGTTCCAAGACCGGGGAAGGGGAGAGCTTCTTTAGGTTGGGAGGCAAGGGAGCCCCGATGAGGAGGTGACATTTGACACAGGCCTGACTGAACTGAGGGGATGAGGCCTGTGAATGGGGGAGGGGAGGGAGCAAAGGCCCTGTGATGATAAACGTGTGGTATGTGAGGAATATCAAGGGGGTCAGAGAGGCTGAAGTGCAGTCAGCGGGGAGAGGTAGGAAGTGAGGTCTGAGGGGTAGCCAGGAGTTCTGTGGTCTTGAAAGGGCCTCGTTCTGCAGGATTGAGAGCAGGGATGTTATCTGATTTCAAGCCCTCACCCATCTTAGTTGCTGCCATCTCTTTTTCTGGTTGGTCAAAGTCTCTGTCAGAGGCAGTAACCCAGACTTGTCTCCAATGTTCCAGGTGAAGCCTGACTTGAAGAATAGAGCAGGGCCAACCCTCTTTAATTCTGGACATAATATTCCTCTTAATACCATCTAAGACTTCTCAGATTGCATTTTAGGAAGCCATTTATTGAATTTGCTATTTTCTTTGCACCTTCCACTCTTTTTTTTTTTTTTCTGCATCAGATCAGATCAGTCGCTCAGTCGTGTCTGACTCTTTGTGACCCCATGAATCGCAGCACGCCAGGCCTCCCTGTCCATCACCAACTCCCAGAGGTCACTGAGACTCACATCCATGGAGTCAGTGATGCCATCCAGCCATCTCATCCTCTGTCGTCCCCATCTCCTCCTGCCCTCAATCCCTCCCAGCATCAGAGTCTTCTCCAATGAGTCAACTCTTAACATGAGGTGGCCAAAGTACTGGAGTTTCAGCTTCAGCATCATTCCCTCCAAAGAAATCCCAGGGCTGATCTCCTTCAGAATGGACTGGTTGGATCTCCTTGCAGTCCAAGGGACTCTCAAGAGTCTTCTCCAACACCACAGTTTGAAAGCATCAATTCTTCGGCGCTCAGCCTTCTTCACAGTCCAGCTCTCACATCCATACACGACCACAGGAAAAACCATAGCCTTGACTAGGCGAACCTTTGTTGGCAAAGTAATGTCTCTGCTTTTCAGTATGCTATCTAGGTTGGTCATAACTTTCCTTCCAAGGAGTAAGCGTCTTAATTTCATGGCTGCAGTCACCATCTGCTGTGATTTTGGAGCCCAGAAAAATGAAGTCTGACACTGTTTCCACTGTTTCCCCATCTATTTCCCATGAAGTGATGGGACCGGATGCCATGATCTTCGTTTTCTGAATGTTGAGTTTTAAGCCAAGTTTTTCACTCTCCACTTTCACCTTCATCAAGAGGCTTTTTAGATCCTCTTCACTTTCTGCCATAAGGGTGGTGTCATCTGCATATCTGAGGTTATTGATATTTCTCCCAGCAATCTTGATTCCAACTTGTGCTTCTTCCAGTCCAGCATTTCTCATGATGTACTCTGCATAGAAGTTAAATAAGCAGGGTGACAATATACAGCCTTGACGTACTCCTTTTCCTATTTGGAACCAGTCTGTATACTGCACTCTTAAACCACACGCCCCATCTCAGTATCTTCCTCATTCTCACCCTCATCCATCTTGGCCCAATACCTTCCAATATCATGGAGCTTCAGGGAACATCCTAGAACCCAAGTGGTAGCCTACTCAGAACACTGTCTTTAGACACATCTTTGTATTTGTCTCATCCTGGTTCCATTTTACATGCCAGGTTCCAAACACCCTAGGCTTGTTTGGATGGCTTTGGGGGGTCCAATGGTGGGATTACCTCTCTACTAAATTCTATCTTCTAAGACTTGGCATCTAGTTTTAGTTTTTAAACATATTTTTTGACCCTAAAGTGATAGCATCTTAATGTATAAGCTGTCCTTTGCAGATTTCTTCAGGATGTCAGTTATAAGAAGACTGTATTGCAGGAGGCTGAGACAGAGCCCTGTGCGAGTCAATAGAGACCTCTGTCAGAGTTGGAATGTATCCATTACCAAGACTTTTTGGGAAGTGATTGTTCAACCAGCTGCAAATCAATCTAATTGGCCCTATATCTACCCTACATCTCTTCATTACTCAACAAGGACACCAAAAGATTCTTGTCTAAGATACTGAGATGTACACACACCCACCACCTTGACCTTCCAACCCAACCCTGCTGTAAAACAAAGAAATGAAGTCCTATGTACACCTCACATTTGGCACACATTGGCGTCTCTCTTTTGCCAGCTCTGCACTTTTCCTCCTGGCCTGAGGCCTCCCTAGCATCAGACAGTGGTCATACCTAGAAGCTTGCTTCCTTCTTTGTTACTGTAATCGTACAATGTAGTTTTGTCTTCCTAAATGCATTATACATGCACTGAAAATTGTGCTAACTTGAATCATGTTTTAAGTATCAGTTCAGTCACTCAGTCATGTCCAACTCTTTGCGACCCCATGAACTGCAGCATGCCAGGCCTCCCTGTCCATCACCAACTGCCAGAGTCTACCCAAACCCATGTCCATTGAGTCGATGATGCCATCCAACCATCTCATCCTCTGTCGTCCCCCTCTCCTCCTGCCCTCAATCTTTCCCAGCATCAGGGTCTTTTCCAATGAGTCAGCTCTTTGCATCAGGTGGCCAAAGTATTGGAATTTTAGCTTCAACATCAGTCCTTCCAATGAACACCCAGGACTGGTCTGCTTTAGGATGGACTGGTTGGATCTCCTTGCAGTCCAAGTGACCCACAAGAGTCTTCTCCAGCACCACAGTTCAAAAGCATCAATTCTTCGGTGCTCAGCTTTCTTCACAGTCCAACTTTCATATCCATACATGACCACAGGAAAAACCATAGCCTCGACTAGATGGATCTTCAGAGTCGGACACAACTGAAGCAACTTAGCAGCAGCAGATGGATCTTTGTTGACAAGGTAATGTCTCTGCTTTTGAATATGCTGTCTAGGTTGGTCATAACTTTCCTTCCAAAGAGTAAGCGTCTTTTAATTTCATGGCTGCAATCACCATCTGCAGTGATTTTGGAGCCCAGAAAAATAAAGCTGGCCACTGTTTCCACTGTTTCCCCATCTATTTCCCATGAAGTGATGGGACCGGATGCCATCATCTTAGTTTTCTGAATGTTGAGCTTTAAGCCAACTGTTTAACTCTCCTCTTTCACTTTCATCAAGAGGCTCTTTAGTTCTTCACTTTCTGCCATAAGGGTGGTGTCATCTGCATATCTGAGGTTATTGCTGTTTCTCCTGGCAATCTTGATTCCAGCTTGTGCTTCCTCCAGCCCAGCATTTCTCATGATGTACTCTGCATATAAGTTAAATAAGCACGGTGCCAATATACAGCCTTGATATATACAGTGAACTTTCATTCCATCAATTAAAAAAAAAAAAAAATGTTAGTTGCTCAGTCGTGTCTGACTCTTTGCAATCCCATGGACTATAGCCCGCCAGGCTCCTCTGTCCATGGGATTCTCCAGGCAGGAATACTGGAGTGGGTAGCTATTCCCTTCTCCAAGGGATCTTCCCAACCCAGGGACTGAACCCAGGTCTCCTGCATTGCAGGTAGACTCTTTACTATCTGAGTCACCAGGGAAGCCCAATCAATAGAGGTATTGATCATTTCCTTGAAAAACTGATCATTTCCAAATTGAAAACTCTTTTTGAAATACAAGTATAAAAACAAAAGAAACAAACAAAAAAAATGAAATAAAGTCTAATACTAATTTAGATTTTTGTTTACCTATACTCAATTTGCTCAAAATGTATAATATCTTCAAACACAATAATAACAGGCCAAGGCTGCTGTAACTTAAAACACATGATGTGATTAAATATCTGGCATGTGATGTCCTCCTGCCAGGAAATTCTTTAACCTCAGATATTCACACTCAGTAAAATAAATAGTATTTTTTTTTAATTGGTAGTTCAGTGAAAATAAACAAAAGCAGTTTCCACCTTGTTTGATATTGATCCTGAATTATATTCAAGTCATCACTGTGCCCTCTTTTCAAACTTAATCACAAATCTTTTATTTTTATTGTTTAAAAGTCTGATTTATTTATTTAAAAGTTAACTTTTAAAAACAAGCAACACTCCTTTAAATATTCACATACTTCTTTTCCAAACAATAAATTAAAAATATAATTCCCTAAACTTCCAGACTTTGATTATAAACTTAAACATATCAAAATGTACATTAAAAGCATATCAGATTTTCTTGGTACCTCTCTGTAGTAAGCTGAATGATGACCACCTAAAGATATTTGGTCCTAATTCCTAAATCTTGTAAATGTTACTTTATAAGGAGCAATGGCCTTTGTTGGTGTGATTATGGATCTCTCTTTTTAAAAAAAGAAAAAAAAAAAAAGCAAAGGCCTTTTAGTCCCTTTAATTGGCTATATCTAATCTTTTATATTTTAATTTTAATTTTTTTAAATTATGAAAGTATGATAACAATCACAGGAGACTTGGAAAATACAGAACAAGGTTACATACAGTTCTAATATATATTACAATTATTTTTTTAAGTAGATAAGATTTTTATTTGGAGTTTCAATATCAAACTCCCCAAAATTAATAGAATGAATATACAGAGAAGTAGGCAGATATAGTAGACCTGAAAAGTAATATAAACCAGTTCAACATAATTAAGATTTACACATTTTCACAGAACAGTAGGATACAAATTCTATTCATGTTCCCATAGAATGTAAACTAGGAGACACTGGGACATATTCAGGGACATAAAGCAGTGTGCAAATGTTTCATGGTCTAAAGGTATTGAAATCCAGAATCTGTTCTCTTATCACCATGGAATTGTTAGAAATCACTATCAAAAGATATTTGAAAATAACCCACATATTTTCAAATGACATTTACCAAGAAAGATCTTTGACTTAGCCATCAAAAACTTCAATAAAGTCAGACTGCAAAAAACACATACGGTGATTGCAGAGAAGAAAGCCTTTAAGTGAGAAATGAGTATCAAAATGAGAAATTAATAGTAAAGATACTTTAAACAAAATCCTATGTATCTAGAAATAAAGTGTCCCCTTTTAAATGATGGGTGTTAGATCACAAATCTTGAGGAGGGCAGAGGTCACGCTAGTCTTACCCCTTATACCATCACGGAGTCCAGCACAACACCTGGAACATATATAACAGGGGCTCAGTGCATGTTTCCTGAACAGAAAAAATGAGCAATAAACGAAAGTTTGTGTACAAAAATAGTAGTCATTCACAGTTTTGCCCAGAATCAAATAGAGACATGCTCAATGCCTTCTAAAAGAGAAATTTGGGGGTAAAAATCACCATCTCAGATAGATAAATAACAGCAATAATCTCAAAGTGCGTGCGTGCTAGGCTGCTTCAGTGATATCCTACTTTTCGTAACCCTATGGACTGTAGCCCACCAGATTCCTCTGACCATGGGATTTGCCAGACAAAGAATACTGGAGGGGGTTGCCATGCCCTCCTCCAGGGGATCGTCCCAACACAGGGATCAAACCTGAGTCTCTTATGTCTCCTGCATTGGCAGGTGGGTTCTTTACCACTAGCACCACCGTTTTGGTCTCAGTACACCTTTACACTATTAAAAATTATCAAGAACCCTGGAACTTTTGCTTATACAGGACACACCCATCAATATTTTGGGCTTCCCAGGTGGCACTATCGATGATAGGGAATTTGTCACTCAAGAATTTAGGCAAATTCAGCCTCTAGAGTAACCCTAACTCACACCTACACTAACCACTTTTTTATCAATTCCGTTCAGTTCAGTCGCTCAGTCATGTCCGACTCTTTGCAGCTCCATGAACTGCAGCACACCAGGCCTCCCTGTCTATCACCAACTCCTGAAGTTCACTCAAACTCATGTCCATCCAGTCAGTGATGCCATCCAGCCATCTCATCCTCTGTCATCCCCTTCTCCTCCTGCCCCCAATCCCTCCCAGCATCAGAGTCTTCTCCAATGAGTCAACTCTTCGCATGAGGTGGCCAAAGTACTGGAGTTTCAGCTTTAGCATCATTTTTCTATAAGAACATCTAATTGGAACGATTCCTAGGAAAGTCACCTTGGGAAGTGACTTTTCACTGCACTTCATTCTACTGTTTGGGACCCTCAGCCTGCTCACAGGCCTACCTGTGGCCATCTTGCTTGGATCAGGTTCTGTACCAGATCCAGGCTGGGCCAATTGCGTCCTCCCTTCTGAGAATTTGGTACTGGGCGGATAACAACCAGTTGCTTGGCTACTAATCTCTGTAAGAGGTATTAGTGGTCATAATAGTGGTCATCATAGAGCGATCATCTCCCTCCCAGCCCAGCTGCCCACCAAGAGGAAGAAACCAAGTTGACTGCAGAGAGAGAGAGACAGGCATCAGGGACAAAGTTGGAGAGGGGTCCTGCCTGGCTGGGTGGCAGCCACCTGTCGTGGGCCTCAATGAGACATGGCTTTATCTATGTACTTCCCTTCCCGCTTCAGCCAGTTTAGGCTGGTGACTTGCAACCCAAAGGTCTTAACTGAGGCAAAGACAGAGCCAGAAGCATCCATGGGTCTTTCTTGATAGCCAGGTGCCTTAAAGGATTCTGGAGAGCTCTGCAGGCCCTAGATACACATTTACTCTCTGAAGACTGGACTGGACAAAAACATCTTTCCAATCCAAGGCCAACGAGATTAGGAAATAGCATTTCCTCCAGCTTTCCAGCCCCCGAAGGCAAATGTACAGATGACTGCAGTTGGCAATTGACGCTGTGGGTATTTGCTGAGGGCACACACCCAGGGACTTGAGCGACAGAAATCCCCAGGTGCCAGGCAGGAGGCTGGCCCATTAAGCTTCCAACCACTGGCCTGTCCTCCCTCCTCTAAGTCGGTACTCACTGGAGCCCCAGGCCACCATGACCGGTAGGATGACCCGCTTTTAAAAGTGCCAGTTTTTAGCAGCTGGAAACAATGAACATAGAGCGAGGTGAAGATGCCAGAGGACAGATTTCTCTCTGTGCGTGCATGCTAAGTCACTTCAGTCGTTTCTGACTCTCTGTGGCCCCATGAAATACAGCCCACCAGGCTCCTCTGTTCATGGGATTTTCCAGTCAAGAATACAGGAGTGGGTTGCCATTTTCTCCTCCTGGGGATCTTCCCAACCCAGGGATCAAAACCACGACTCCCACACCTCCTGCATTTCAGGAGCCTTCTTCACAGCAAGGCCACCAGGGATTTCTCTTTACCTATTTTCAAAAGATGCTCTAGGACCAGGGACCCATTCCAAGGATGTAACGTGACAGCCATGCAAAGCTGGTGCAGCTAGAGCAGCTATGTGACAGTTGGTTAGTCCACACAGCTCCCTGGTCCTCGGTTTTTACAGCTGCAGAATGAGGAGGTAGATGTAGACTGTATTTAATAGCCTTTTCATCCTCAACTTTCTACAATCTTTGTGTGCTGGAGAGATTTACACAGAACTTCATCTTGTTTTTATTACTCGTAGTTCATCTTCCTCTGACAGAGCCAGCGGCAGCCTGTGCAGAAGTAAGTGGCTCTCTCTTCCACGATCATTTAAGAGGCGTTGACAACCCCAAGCACCTTCCTCACATTCTGTCACAGCCCAGGCCCAAAGCTTGCCCATCCCAGAGCCAGCCCTGGGATCTGAGCACAGTCTGTCAATTGTTGTCCAGTCACTCAGTTGTGTCCAGCTCTTTGCGATCCCATGGACTGCAGCATGCCTGGCTTCCCTGTCCTTCACCATCTCTGGGAGCCTACTCAAACTCATGTCCTTTGAGTCGGTGATGCCATCCAACCATCTCATCCTCTGTTGTCCCCTTCTCCTCCTGCCATCAATCTTTCCCAGCATCAGGGTCTTTTCCAATGAGTTGAGTCTTTTCCAATGAGTCGGCTCTTTGCATCAGGTGGCCAAAGTATTGGAGCTTTGGCTTTAGCATCAGTCCTTCCAAGGAATATTCAGGGTTGATTTCCTTTAGGATTGACTGGTTTGATCTCAAGAGTCTTCTCCAACACCACAGTTCAAAAGCATCAATTCTTTGGTGCTCGACTTTGTTTATGGTCCAACTCTCACATCTATACATGACTATTGGAAAAACCATAGCTTTGACTAGAAGGACCTTTGTTGACAAAGTAATGTCTCTGCTTTTTAATACGCTGTGTAGGCTAGTCACAGCTTTTCTTCCAAGGAGCAAGTGTCTTTTAATGGGATCTGTTGATGGTCCCCATTAAAAGGCAGATACCTACATTCCCCATTGTTTCTCAGGGAGTGTATTAGTCTGGACTCCCCTCTGGATTCCCTAAAAATGATACTGAGAATGGGATTCGGCAGAGGTGCCGTGGCCAGAAGGGTCTGGAGCCCAGGGCATGGTGGTTGCAAACCCGCCTGGGCAGTCGGGTGTGTAAGTAGCGAAGGCTCCAAGGCTAGATAAGGAAGCAGCTCTGAGTCAACTGCACTGGCCCCTGGCTGAGACAGGAGAGTGGTCAGGTTCATTTCTCTCGCCTGAGTCTCTTCTCCTCTTCAGGGTGCCCAGTGGGAAGTAGAAGAGTCTCCGATCACCCTCCACAGGTCCCTCCTCCAGTCAGGGAACGCCTGCCCTTAGGCCCTGAGATCATCCTGACAACAAGACGAGGGAAGGTGGCCACCCTGGAGACAGTGGCCTGATTCTGCTGTGGCGCAGTTGCTCAGAACCACAGGTGCCCCTTGCATTGCAGGGGTTCATGGCTGCTGCCCGCTGGCCCGGTGGCACCGGCTTCCTTCCTTTTCTGGCTGTCTGCCTAAGAAGACACAGCTCACTATGGCACCCGACCACTCCAAAGACAAGGCTTGGGTAGAACATCGCTGGCAGTCCAGTGGCTAAGACTCCGCGCTAACAATGCAGGAGTCCAGGTTCCATCCCTGGTCAGGGAACTAACTAGATCCTGCAAGCTGCAACTAAGAGTTCACATGCCTCAACTATAACCCGACACAGTCAAATAAATAAATACACAAAAATAAATTAAAGAAAAAAAAAGGGCTTGTGTGTCAGGTTGTATTAATCCTCATTTCTGGTGGCTTCCGCTCTTAAACCATAAAAAAGGAGAAAGGATAACCAGGAAGAGAACTTCTTAGTGCTCCTATGGGGGGATTTATTTATCAATATGGGAGCTGTATGAGGTGTAGGAATAAATGAGCCATCAGATAGCACCCAGAGGTATTATTCTTCGACACAGTATCTTAAACATGGATTCCCCTGCACTGTATTGGAACAGATGTCACACAGTACATTAGAGAACCAAGCTTCCCACGGACTTTCTTAGAAGGCTAGGCTTGTCAAATCTTTATCTCATTTGTGGGTGAGGATTAGGGTGTGTTCTGCTAATTTATGTGTGTGTAGATATTAAGTAGAAGTAAAAACAGCAATGGAAGCAAAAACCATCCTTAGCAGTGTCTTGAAATTTTCTGAAAAGAAACTGTGGAAGAGCCCGAGAGAACCAGATGTGTTTTATATTTCCTGGGGATAAACAGGAAAGGAACACACGTGTATGGAGGACCACAAGTGTTCCATCACCACCTTTCTCCTTAGTCTCCAGAGCAAACATCTTGTAAAGTACCCAAAGGGCCAAAATTTCAGTTATTCCCAGGGGTTTTCCATGGTCCAGCAGAAGTTTCTGGGTATGTTGCATGAGTCCCATTAAACCTTCAGGTTTAACTCACCTTGGCTGGTTTCCCGCTACTGTAGATTTCCTTTGCAAGAGAACCGGAACTGGGGGGATTGAAGAACTCTTATTGGGTAGTCCAGGAATTTTGTATCGGGAAACCAGCCAGCCTGGGGCCTGGGGAATTTCCCTAATGAACCCCTGGGAGACTTCGGTTAACTGCAGGCAGGCATAGCTCCTCCAGCACTCAACTCTGGAGAAGGTCTAGGAATCCAGAGACTCCTGCTAATGAAAGGTCTGCTCAACATCCTGGGGCTAAAGATGAACCGATTACCTCCACTGTGAAATAGGAGTCTGCAAAGAATTCTGAGCACATCAGATCAGATCAGATCAGTCGCTCAGTCGTGTCCTACTCTTTGCGACCCCATGAACCGCAGCACGCCAGGCCTCCCTGTCCATCACCAGCTCCCGGACGTCACTCAGACTCGCATCCATCGAGTCAGTGATGCCATCCAGCCATACCTACCTGCAAATCTACCTGCCTGTCCTGCAAAAAAGTTGTGCTAAAGCCGAACCTTTTGTCCGAACCAGCCAATACTAGGTCACAGTAGAATATGGGTTAGGAGTCACAGACATCTAGGTTTGAACCCTGGGTGGGCTACCAAGAGCTGTGTGACAGAGCCCAAGACCCTCAGCTTGTCCCCTGCCTCAATGTCCTCGTGTGCAAATGGGAATAAAACAGACTCACATGATCTGGAGCTACTGAGTCTGAAGAAGTGGGAAACGAGTACGTGTGGCCTCATTTCTGCAGGCAGAAACACCACACACTTCTTTCCCTGGGGTTTTGAGGTCCGGGCCACCTGATCGGTACACCGACCGGCCCCTGCAGCGCAATTCCGCCCTAAATTAGGACCTTCCATCCCCGGCCCAACGCACCAACTTGCTCCCCGCTCTCTCTTGCCTCCCTCTCTCTCCCATCTGGCGCTCTCACAACACTTTCTAAAACAGAAAGTACTACCGCCCTTTAATCCGTGCTCAACGTCAAGGGCAGAATCGACACGAAAGTGAGCAGTCCGGCTTTCCGGGCGCGGACGGGCAGGGCTAGAGGCCGGTCCCGGGCAGCTGGCAGGGCCAGCCCCCTTTCTCCAGCCGAGTTCCAGATTCGGAGCCTGGGGATCACACTCTGCCCGAGCGTGTGTGCTACGGCCGACACCCGGGAGCCGCCCGCAGCCCTAGGGGGCCGGGGGCGCGGAGATCGGGGAGAGGGGGTGGGAAAGAAGATGGGGAGGGAGGAGGTGGAGGAAGGAGAAGCGGGGAGGTGAGAGGAGGAGGGGAGGGGAAGAGGCGAGGAAGTTGGAGAAAGGGAGGTCGGGGTAGGGGGGGTGGTGGGGGAGGGAGGAAGTAGGGGGAGGGGGAGTACGAGGGAGGGGAGGAGGGGGTGGGAGGAGGAGACTGTGCGGGGCCCGCAGATGCTTGCGGGGGGGAGTGGAGGGGGAGAGAGGGTGGAGGGAGGGGGAGAGGGGGGAGGGGGGGGGGAGGGGGGGGAGGGGAGGGGGGAGGGGGGGGGGAGGGAGGGGGGGAGAGAGGGTGGAGGGAGGGGGGAGGGGCGCGGGGGAGGAAGGAGGAAGTCGGGGCAGAGGAGGGGGAGGGCGCGGACCCTTCCCCGGCGAAGCCTGAGCACGGGTGGATGCGGATCGCGAGCGCTGCTCTGGGACAGCGGACCCACTTTGGAAGAGTAGAGAAGGACGGCGGGGCTTTCCTGGAAGAAGCAAAAACAAAACAAAAAAGCAAAAAACAACCACCACCAAACCAAGCGCAGGCCGCCCTGCCCCACCCCGCCCGGGCCTCGGCGGCAGCAGCACCGGCGGCGGCGGCGGGGACCTCGGGGAGCGGGGACCGTGGCCCTCGGGGCGCGGGGGGGCGCTCCCCGGGGCCCGCGGCCGCGCAGTCCGGGAACTGGGCTCCGTCAGACTTCCGGGAGGCAGGAGGCCGCTCTGCTCCAAAATCCACCAGATTCCTCTGATGCGCTTTTCTTAACAGTGGAAACTACAACAACAACAAAAAAAGTCATGAAAATAAGTGAGAATAGAACCCGCCGGCTTCACTTCCATGGAGGCGTTCTGTTGAGTCTTGAAATTCTTAGTGAGCCCTTGTGAGCGCCTTTCTGATCCATCCATGCTGATGCGTGTGCGTCTCTGCTGTGTTTAACGCTGGGTGATGGTGACGTGGTGACATCGTGTGAAGTTGATTTGGTGATGATTTCTGCTTTGGGCCGGTTACCTTGCTTCACTTGATAACACGACGTAAACGCATACACGTTGCAAACACGTTGCAAAAAGAAAGGCACAGAAGGAGCATATCCTTTTAACTCTGGCTTAAAATAGATGAGACGCCCTAAGGCGCTGCCAGCACTGAAAGAATGAAGGGTTAAAAGCAACAATTATGCATTGGTTCCTTCATAGTCATTCTCCATAAGTGAACATTGTAAATCATTTAATAAAAGGGACGAAAACCCTATTCGTTGTTATAAAGTTACAGTTTTAGACAGTATGTCATTACATCATATGTGCTGAATCACATTATCAGGTCTGTATGTGAGAACTTCTGCTCCGAAATAGAGCAGCTTTAATGCTTAAGTGCCAAGAAGTGCTTCTTAGGAAATTTCCAAATGCAATCAGTTAATACAAAACAGATGCAGTAGGGGGTGCTTACTAAAACTGAAGGCTCTTCTCCCAAAGAATGCACCCCATTTTCCTTTCAAATGAGCCTGGAAGTCATTCATTTTCAATTGGCCAATGAGGTTTGAGGATCACTCTAAAATCAGAATGGGACATCTTTTCCATGGTAGGTTAATAGAAAGGCCCAATTCAGGTTACAAAAATGTCTTTGGGCCAGGTCTCATTCACCTGCATAAAATCAAAGACGCGGTGATGTGTGTTTTATCACATTAAACAGCAGCACTGATAGGATGGATGTTCATGGAAACAGGATGCCCAGACAGAGGTTTCACAGAACCACATCCTAGCTGTTGCATGCAGAAAAGTCCCTGGGAGGTAGGTTGTAGGCTGGTGCTCCATCCTCCACTCCTCGTTTTCCAGGCCTGTTTGCCCTTTGAAGTGTGTTTTAAACTTTTGAATTCGTTATCTGTGTTAAAAATCAGGATATTTCACAGGGAAAGCCGGGCTTTTGGCTTCTCTTTGAAATCTGAGAAGACCTGGAGCAGAGTGGCAGTGTCATAAGTAACCGTTTGTGTGCCCACGAGCGCACACACACACACACCACTGTTGTCCTCTTAAGATACTTGTTTGCTCTGTACCCCGAGTTTTCTGATCCCAGACAAACTACTTCATCTATTGTTCAGCCGTTTTATAAGGATCATTAAAGTCATAGGTGGTTTTGACACTGTCAAGATCTAATGCATGTATAAAACCTCAAATACTGACTTCCAGAAATTCATCTTGACAGATTCATCAAATCAGAAACTGAATAAAGACAGACACAACGGAATGTCATGACTCCTCCATGAGGCATTGGGACCATGTGGTCTCAGCAATTAAACTATGTACCTGCTAGGCAATGTTAGGCAAGTTATTTACTATCCTAACCAGCACAAGTTATTTACTATCCTTGCTTCCCTGGTGGCTCAGATGGTAAAGAATCTGTCTGCAATGCAGGAGACCCAGGTTCGATCCCTTTGTCAGGAAGATCCCCTGGAGAAGGACATGGCTACTCACTCTAGTATTCTTGCCTGGAGAATCCCATCCATGGAGAGGGGGCTTGGAGGCTACAGTCCATGGGGGTCTCAAAGAGTTGGACACAACTGAGCAACTAACACACCAGCACGATTCGGTAAAGCAATTATCCTTCAATTAAAAATAAGTAAATTTAAAATAAAAAATATATACTAAAACTATGCTTTGAATTATTGAATATTGAGTTATTATATGTGAAAGAATTTTGAACAGCCCCTGGTCCATAGGAACCACCCCAAATATTAATTTCTCCTGCCCTTGGGATTTCAGTTACTAATGCAGGTTCTTGAGAGAATTATTACTAGATTTTACTTTAGTAGAATTCAGCCTTTGGTACCTGCAAGAGATTTATCTGGAAACTCGCTTATAATGCTAGTTTCAGGGTCCTGCTCCTAAGATTTTGACATAGGAAGTCTCAAATAGGGCCCTGGGGTTTCACATATTAACATTTAATTCTGGGACACAAGTTCTCAGCCCTCAGTCTGACAGTCCCTGTCCTGGACTTGCCCTTGGCTTTCGAGGGAGAGAGGTGGGAATGGAGGGCTGGGCCTAATCCCAGGCTGTCTCGGCCAGCCTGCTGGTCCTGCAGCTAGGCTGGACTCCTCCCTGGATCCCTCTTGCCAGCTCCTGGACTCCCAGGCATTTACTGAGAAGCTGCTGGAAGCACCCTGAGCTGGCACCAAGCACGCAAGACAAATTAAGCAGTTCCTGTCCACGGGAAGCCCAGGGCACTAAATTGCAAGGTCAGGCCTGGCATTTGGGTCCCAGTTTCTGCCTCTCACTGGTGGCTCAGCCAGTGAAAAATCTGCCTGCAATGCAGGAGACATGGGTTTGATCCCTGGGTCAGGAAGATCCCCTGAAGAAGGGAATGGCAACCCATTCCAGTATTCTTGCCTGGAGAAACCCATGGACAGAGGAGACTAGCGGGCTATAGTCCATGGGGTCAAAATGAGTCAGACAGGACTGAGGGACTAACACTTCCACTTCTGCTTCTCCTACGGCCCAGCATGTAATACACACCGTTCCAAGTGATGGTGTTCCCAAAGATGCTCCCCAATACCATCAGCACCACCCCCTCCCCCAGCACTGCACTCCACACCATGATAGAGCGACTTCTGCCTCACCCGAGGCCACTGAGCACAGCACTGCTTAGCTGCTCATTAGATATTCATGGAATCTAACTTCTTTGGACAAATCTGTCTTCTGAAAGCTGGTTGATGTTCATTCACTCATCAAATATTTATGAGCCAGAAACTCTTCCAGAAACGGGATAATAGCCGTGAGCCAAATGTAAAACCCCTGCCCACGTGGAACTTCCATTCAAGCTGGGGAAGAAAGGCCATATAAACAAGTGGTTTTGCATGCTGGTGCTGGGGGTTGTGGTCTGTACCCTGACATTTGCTGCAATCTTGTTTGCTCTCTCTAATACCTCCGTTCCCTGCCAAGTGGCCTTCTTTCCCAACCCCAGTCTACACAACCCTTACTCGGCAGCAATTCTGTCTGAGGCCAAAGAGCAAACTAGTTGTTTTTTTGTGTCTTGAATCTAAGTGTCTGCATATCTCCTCTAGGCGTGAACCAAGTTCAGTCATTTGTTTCCAAAAGCTTCCACAAAAAGTGAAACTTGTATATTCTCTTACAAAGTCTTAGGAAGAAGGCTTGATAGAAGCCTGGTGACTCTGCTGTTCCCTTGTTTGGTCCTGTTATAATATTGCTTTTCTTTTTAAGCTTCTTGGCTATTAGTGAAAGTGTTAGTCGCTCGGTTGAGTCTGACTCTTTGCAACCCCATGGACCCTCCAGGATCCTCTGTCTATGGAATTCTCAAGGCAAGAGTACTGGAGTGGGTATCCATTCCCTTCTTCAGGGGATCTTCCTGACCCAGGGATTGAATCTGGGTCTCCTGCATTGTAAGTGGGTTCTTCACCATCTGAACCCAGCAGGGAAGCCCTTATTAGCTGTTATGCCAAATATAAAAGTAACTCTGACTACTTTGCATTCATATTCTGTAGCTTCATTTGAGTAGACTTTTAATAATTTATCAGTAAAAGGTAATCTTACCTTTAGATACGTGATTTTGCAGAGAACATTTTGCTGCATTCTTACTGAGCCCTTTGTATTTTTCTGGGTCTGACACTTATTATAGAGAAATACAAGTCCAATTTTGTCATAAAAATGAGAGAGGATTTCAGTATTCCATCAAGTGAGTTACATCTAAAAATTCAGGTAAAGAAGTATAATTTTCATTTCTTCCAACTTTTTGTGAAATGCCCCCAAATGTATTATTTCCATCTCTCCAAATGCGTATATTTTCATTTATTTTATTCTGCCCCCCACCCCCGCACTGTGTGGCATGCTGGATCTTAGTTCCCCAAACAGGGATTGAACTCACACTCCCTACAGTGGAAGAACAGAGCCTTAACCACTGGACTGCCAGGGAAGTCCCTGTATATTTTTATATCTGACCTCTATCTGGGATCATCTTTGGCTCTCAATTGCATACATTTTATCATTTCCCGAGTCTGTAAGACTTCCTGTTAAAAAATATGAACTGGGTCAGTGGAAATTCTTTGGGAAGCCATCTCAGACACCTAGGATTTCCTTTATGCTATGAAGTGCAAGATAAACAATTTGGACATAATATCATTCTTTAGTCTGCCAACTGGTTGAATAAGCAAGTAGAATTAAAATGTGTTGGCCCATGGATGATCATCTAGCGAGTGGCCAGTTGCTGTATTTCACACAATTTCAGACTGCTCAGTCAGAACTGAATTTGAGAGTCTATATATGTGCACTATTGAAAGTGGCCATTAATAGATTCAACTACCATCAGAGCCACTGGAGTGTTAAAACCATAAGATGTGGCTACTCTGATACCAGAACTCAGGCTATCAGAATTATTATATCAGGATATTAATACATGGTCCAAACCAGAACCCAAAGTTTACCAACAGAATCTGAAAGGAAAGAAATTACATGCTCTATTCCTTTCTAGTCCCCTTTTCTCCCACCTGGGAGTGTGGGTGGAGAGGCCAGGTAGAATAAGAGTGAAATTTTTTAACACGTATCTATTTATCACGCCAGGTCTTTGTTGCAGCACGCAGGGTCTTCTTGAAGGCACGCTGGATCTCCTGTTGTGGCACGTGGGATCTAGTTCCCTGACCAGGGGTGGAACCCAAGCCCCTTGCTTTGGGAGTTTAGTCTTAGCTACTAGACCACCAGGAAAGTCCCTGAGGGTGAAAATTTTGAACCTAGGCCATGCAAGCCATGATAATTAATATGAGAAATCTGGTTTTATTTTAAGCGACATTTCCCATCGGTGAACTGACATTTAGTGATTGAACTATCTGGAACACACACCATAACTTGGGTGTCTTTAGGCTAAAGGTTGATGACACTTATAAAGGGAACAAAATAGATGCAAATTTCATGGGCAAAATAAGGTAGTTTTTCCAGTTCTAGACCATGCTCCGGAGAAGGCAATGGCATCCCACTCCAGTAGTCTTGCCTGGAAAATCCCATGGATGGAGGGGCCTGGTAGGCTGCAGTCCATGGGGTCACTAGGAGTCGGACACGACTGAATGACTTCACTTTCACTTTTCAATTTCACGCATTAGAGAAGGAAATGGCAACTCACTCCAGTGTTCTTGCCTGGAGAATCCCAGGGACCGGGAGCCTGGTGGGCTGCCGTCTATGGGGTCACACAGAGTCAGATATGACTGAAGCGACTTAGCAGCAGACCGTGCTGAGCTGCTCTGGAGTAAGGCATTGTTTATCAAGTCTAGGCTTTCATCCTCCTTAATAACGTTGTCAAGGGCTCCCCACCACCTTTTCAGTAAGATGGTAACAAGCACACTAGGATTCCTGCACTCACTGTTAGTGAATGGTGATAGGATTTCTCCTGTAGTACAGATGTGCATAGATTTCTTCACTCTCCCACTCTTATGATGTTATTTTAGAAACTGAGCTGTTCAAGGTTGTGTTTGAACACTTTTTGAACAAGAACTTTAATTAAGCGATCAAAAAGCTTAAGCTCACAGTTTTTAATAACTGAACCAGTGTCTATAATTTTTCATATCTAAAATCTAGAGACACTATTATCAGCCTCGCTAGCTTCTTTTACTTTCAGCTTGTAGAGAAAGTTTTCCTTCTTCTTCAGTTGTCTTTTTCACATCTGGTAGGACCAGCTCTTGTGATTATCATCAGTTGGAGGAAACCCATACACCACAGAGGGCAAATGAACTCACCAAGTTGCCAAGAATTCTAGGGATTTTCTCTTTTCCCTAGTCACTGTCACAGCCAATGCCTTTTTTTTTTTTTTTTTTGGCTGCACTGGGTCTTAGTTTTGACATGTGGGATCTAGTTCCCTGACCAGGAGTTGAATCTGGGCCCCCTGCACTGGGAGCTTAGAGTCTCAGCCACAGGACCACCAGGGAAGCCCTGCCAACGTCTTCTTGAAAGATGTGTCTTCATTTCATTGCCATACTAGGTGGCTAAGAGTTTTCTGGTCAATTTGGTAAACTTTGGACTATCTTAGAATTTAATTGGCTCAATAAAATGGCCAAAGGATCCATATTTGTACATATGGATGATCAATGATACAGGCTGATTGTAGCAGGTGGACCAATCCTCCTGTTAGTCTGGGGATGTGTTTGTGTGAGCTACTTTGTTTTTGTTCTGTATGGTGAGGGCTACCGGTATGGGTAAATTTCCAAACTGCCCGAGAAAATGGGAGAACGTAATCAGAAAACACACAGCTCTAGCTGAAAAGGGAGCTTAAAGGAGACTGGATTGTTAAAGGAACTACAGTTGTTTCACATGCAAAACATAAAGCAGGGGCAAGAACTAAGGCAGTTCCAACCAACCTCTACGATTATTTTATTGAATTGGAGAGACTATGACTACGGGGAAACTTTTGTTTAGAACCGATCATTGCCACGCAGTGATTACTAGCATTAGCTGGTATAAGGGTGCATCCCAGGCTGCCAGTGTGTGGAACAAGCTTGTTCAATCACCCACGGTACTCCCTTCCTGCTCTACCATTTTGTCTCCAGTACGAGCATCTAAATAAAGACAGAAAAAAAGTGAATACTTGGAAAGTCAGCTTTCACCCAAACATAAGAAAAAAATTTTAAATGTCAAGTGGGCTTAGATGTGGGTCTTGCCACTTGGGGGCATTTTTTTCACAGTTAGGATGGAGGTGGAGGTGGTCAGAGGGGTGCAAATCTACTTCATGAATTTCACCTCAGAAGCTAGAGCTATCTTTCAAATAGACTTTTCTGCTTCCTAGTAACTGGACTGTAGATTTATCATGAGAAAAATTTTCTACAAGCTTTCCCAAATATATATATCTATATTTTTTTTATTTTTTATTTATTTATTTTTGGCTGTGCTGGGTCTTTGTTGCTTGCAGGTTTTTCTCTTGTTGCCATTTTCCTGCACCAGGGATCAAACCCCTGTCCCCCTGAATTGGCAGGCATATTCCTAACCCCTGGACCACCAGGGAAGTCCCCTGAGTATATTTTTGTTTTCACTTTGTTGGCTTGGGAACAGTGAGTAAACACTAAATGATTTCCCTTCATCCAGATTATGGACCATTTGGTAACAGAGCTTAAGAGACTCCCCAAATGAATAAACACCTACTGCTTTTTAAACAGCCAACCTTCAAACTGATTCAAAAACCACCCAGACAGGTATTCTGAGTCCCTGTGTGATTCTAGACGTGGCCCTGACCTTTCTTCAGGCCAAAGGGAAGTTAATGTTTCTCCCTCCCATTAGCTTGTGGCACTGCCTTGAGAGTAGGAAAAAAATAGATATGACAAAGTCCAGTGCAGAATTTTTAAATGCCATAGGAAAAACCAGGTAAGAAGCACTCATCTTTTGTGAAATGTAGCTGCCATGTGAAAGACCCAGGGCACGCTGTCTTCTTGGCTCAGGGACACACAGATCTGACTTCCTAGAATTCAAAACCAAAAGTAGGAATGACACAGTGGAAGGTTTTAAGAAAGGACACAGGGTGTCCTTTTTAGACCCATAAGGCAAATTCTGTTCTTTTCTGATGCCTCTGGAAAGAAACTGTGGTCTACATAAAGATGTCTTATTGCTGATGCTGCCAGAAAGAGAACTCTGTGTTCACAGGGGAAAATGTGTTTTCAGATGCAATTTCACCTCGAAAAGTGAGCATTCCTAAAGGAGGCTTTGGCTACATGTCATTACAGGCTTTGGGAGCACCCCGGCTTCGTCTTTTGTCCTTCTCACCTGTTGCTCCTTCTCTAAAACATGCATACTCACACCAGGCGAGGTCTCTTGCTGGCGGGACATGTGCGCGCATACTCTGGGCTGGAGCGCCTGTCCCCGAGCATGAGTCCTTTGATGACACACAGTTGTCTGATGAGCCAGTTGGAAGCACCTTCCACCACCTCACAGACATGCTTAATCTGAAGTCGGCCTGGCTAGAATTCTAGCCATAGAGAGACCAAGCCTTCGTCAAGGAGGAACTGTCTAAAAGGTCAACAGGCAAAACTCAAGTGTTCATTTCTTCTTGATGCAAACACCATGCTAAACACAAAACCCCACAGAAGTAAGAAAATGAGAAATGGGTGTTGCCCCCCATGCACCTTAAAGAGGTGATTAAGGTGCTGCAGGCGGCTGGCCAGCTGGTCTTCATGGAAAACAGAAGGAGGTGGAGGGGGCACTTCCCTCGTGGTCCAGTAGCTAAGACTCTGGCTTCCAGTGCAAGGGGCCCAGGTTCAATCCCTGGCCAGGGAACTAGATCCTACATGCCTCAACTAACAGTTCATATGCTGCAACTAAGACAAATAAATAAATAAAATAAAAGATTTTTTTTTTTTTAAAAAGGAGGTGGTTGGGCGTGGGAGTGCATTCCCAAGTCACCCTTTAGAGTTTAAGTCTGCTCCTCAGATGTGGGAATGTGCTTTGCAGTAGCTACCAAAGGTGGACAGAAAAGTTTACAAGTTTGTTTGGGGTTGTGTTTGGCTGGTTGGTTGGTGTTTTGATCTTGCCAAAGTAGCCATCTGGTTTGAGAAACATAACTTAGAAAGCACCAGTGCCTGCCTCCAGATTAAGGTACTCTTAGATTCCCATGGAAGGTTTGGGGAAGCAGACATTTAATTTGCTTATTATGCTTTCATGAGTTTATCCAACCAACTTCACAGAGCACCTATGATGTCCCAAGGCACTTGGCTTACTGCTGGAGATACAGCCTCATGGAGACCCTAATCCTGGCCCAGGCAGCCTCTGGCCCGTTCTCCATGCAGGTTCTGCACCTGTGATTCCAGGTGAATTTACCCATTCTGAACACCAGAATCAGAGACCACTGATTTCTTGAACTCATCAACAACCTATTCTCACCCACAATGCTGTCTAAATAAAAGAGATTCCAATGACCTATTTTCAAAGACTTCATTTAGAAATATACTTGGAAAAATAAATAAATAAAAATACTACTCTTGGAGGATTTCCCTGGTGGTCCAGTGATTAAGAATCCACCTGCTAATGCAGGGGACACGGGTTCGATCCCTGGTCTGGAAAGAGTCCACCTGCCTGGGGGCAGCTAAGCTGGTGTGCCAGCACTACTGAAGCCTGCATGCCTAGAGCCTGGACTCTACAACAAGAGAAGGCACCACAATGAGAAGCCCTCGCATCACAACTGGAGAGCACCCCCTGCTCTTGCAATTAGAGAAAGCCCATGCATCCAAAAAAATAATAAATAAATTTTAGATACATTTGGAAAACAAAAAGTAAAACAGCAGACTTTTTAATTCTAAAATGAGGTGTGTTCCTGGGCACCTGTCTCTTTTGGGGTATCTGTTACAGCAGAACAGAAAAGGGGAGGCAGAGGGGAGCCCTGCTGGGGTTCTCAGTTTCTCATCTCAGAATCGTCATCCCGCTTCTCCACCCATGAGAGGCTTAGGAGGCCACCACGCACGAAAGGCCACAGAGGCAAATCCAGCTGTCATGGCTTCTCACAGTGTAAGCAGATAGACTTGATTTTTCACAGGAGAAAAAGCCTTCCAGATGACGAGACTAGCCAGAGCCTGGATGCAGAGGTCAAAGTCCAGTCTTGAGATGACCCCTCTGGGATTGGCCGTGGGCTCTGGCCAGTCACCTTCTGACTCTGGGCTGCATTGTCCTCACTTGTAAAACGAGAGCTTCGTGCTGGACACCACGTGACAGCCCTTCTCATTCGAACCTTCTAGCATCTGTGAGAAAGGGGGCACCAGGCAGGGTGTTTTGCAATTTTAATTCGTTGATTGGGCAGTCCATCAATGATTGAAGTTGCTTCAATGCTGAGATTAGAGTAATTGTGGTGAGGCTTTGAGGTTAATGATTAACTAAAATAAATGAGCCATTCACACCTCTGCCAGCTATCTCCTTTCAACTCTCAACAGGAGAACAAACAGCAAACAGTGATGAATTAATTCACAAGCAAAGATTATTTTTGGCAATTAGAAGAATCAGACACTTCTATTTACATATACCCATTACATATGTAAATGGGTGTATACATTTATAACTGTGTATCTCCATGCTCCCATTTGTCATTAAATGTGAATTTCCCCCCAAATTTACAAATAATAAAATTATAATAGTATGTGTTATATTTATTGAGCACATATTATGTGCCATGCACTGTTGAAGAACTTATTTACATTATCAATAACCTCTTAAATAATATCTATTTATTTATTTTTGGCTGTGCTGGGTCTTCACGGCTACCCACGTTTTCTCTAGTCGCAGCGAGCAGGGGCTACTCTCCAGTCGTGGTGCACAGGTTTCTCATTGCGGTGGCTTCTCTTGTCGTGGAGCATGGGCTCTGGGGTGCGTGGCCTTCAGCAGTTGCGGCACACGCACTCTAGAGCTATAGCTCAGCAGCTGTGGCGCACACCCGCTTGGTTGCTCTGTAGAATGTGGAATCTTCCCGGATCAGAGATCAAATCCATGTCCCTTGCATTGCAAGGCAGATTCTTAACCACTGGACACTAAGGAAACCCTGTCAATAACTTCTTTTCATTAATGTCTTCTGTTTCCAGTCTTAACACCCACAATTGATTTCTCAAAATACGGAAGTTCATAAAGTTTATTGCAAACATCTCACCTGGCAGGCATAACTATTTGAGTGTAGAGAAATGATATTTCATAAAAAGGCCTCCAATTTTTCTGAACTTTTGGGCAAAGCCTTGCTGGACAGGCACGAATTTGATGGTATTTATGTCTAGTGGTGGCGATTCTGCCTCTAAATAACTCTCTTTGGGAGACAGAGAGAGAATCTTGGAGTTTATAGAGAGTGGGAAATATTTTCATCTCTACTGAGATCGGGAGGAAAAAAAAATCTCACTAAGGTTCAACGAAAATTTTCCTGGCAATAAGGGTTATATTTGATAAGTTACTATGATACTTGAATCACAGCTTCTGGACACAGATTACAAAATAAATTTTTACAGATCTGAGACAATTCAGATTTCTGGCTGGATCATACAATCTGTACTAGGACTGAAACTTCATGGAATCACTATTTTCCTTTCTGCCTGCCCATGCAGAGCACCCAAGCAGTGATGAAACATTCAGTAGCATAAGGGACGTGTTTCATATTATGATGATTATAATTCTACATGTTTTCCCAAAATGTACAAATATAAAATGTGCTATGTTCTACTCATATGCTTGCATATGGAAAACAGAAATAAAAATTGTTTACTCTGGCTACAACAAATGTCATTCTCTTGCTTGGTGGCTTTTGAGTTCCTTCAGCCAAACCAAATACATAGCTTCTCAAGATACCAGAATCTGCATTTAATCCAGTAATGAGTTTCTCACTCCAAGTATCTCTCTCTTTTAATGACTACATTGTTAAATAAGAAATGGATAATGTCAACTTTCCCAAGAGCAGCAGTAGTAGTTGCTGTTTCATAAGTAATTTAGGAAAGCAACTGAAGCATAAAGAAGCTACATTATTTATTACAGCAGTCTCCTCTCCTGGACATCATAATAATCTTCAACATTAATGCCTTCCTTATAAGTATATAGTTAGGAAATTGAAATCAAGGGGTTAAATTGATAAATTAAACAATTATGAAATGTTTTCAGGTGAATAGTTGATTTTATCATCAAACCAAAAGACTGCCTCGTTTCCTGCATGCATTATTAAATATTTATCTAACATGTATTGATGTATTCTTAACTGTTGTAGTGCATTCATGCATGCTCAGTTGCTTCAGTTGTGTCCCAGTCTTTTGCGATCCCATGGACTGTAGCCCACCAGGCTCCTCTGTCCATGAGATTCTCCAGGCAGGAATACTGGAGTTGGTGGCTGTGCCCTCCTCCAGAGGATCTTCCTGACCCAGGAGTCAAACCTGAGTCTCTTATGTCTCCTGCATTGGCAGGCGGGTTCTTTACCATTAGCACCACCTGGGAAGCCCAATTGTTGTAATGTCTTCTTCAAATGATTCGCTTTGAGAGTTATACACAGCATGATTCAGTTTTCCTAAGTCAAGTGCAAGCTTCAGTTCAGTTCAGTCGCTCAGTTGTGTCTGACTCTTCATGACCCCATGGACCGCAGCATGCCAGGCTTCCCTGTCCATCACCAACTCCCAGAGCTTACTCAAACTCATGTCCATTGAGTCATTGATGCCATCCAACCATCTCATCCTCTGTCTCATCCTTTCTGACAAAACATAGTCCACTAGAGAAGGGAATGGCAAACCACTTCAGTATTCTTGCCTTGAGAACCCGACGAATAGCATGAAAAGGCAAAAAGATAGGACACTGAAAGATGAACTCCCTAGGTCGGTAGATGCCCAATATGCTACTGGAGATCAGTGGAGAAATAACTTCAAAAAGAATGAAGAGACTGAGCCAAAGCAAAAACAACACCCAGTTGTGCATGTGACTGGTGATGAAAGTAAAGTCCGATGCTGTAAAGAGTAATATTGCATAGGAACCTGGTGTTAGGTCCATGAATCAAGGTTAACTGGAAGTGGTCAAACAGGAGATGGCAAGAGTGAACATCAACATTTTAGGAATCAGTGCAGCCTTACCCATCACGAATTCAGCGACTACTGTAGTGCGGGCAAGACTGCCAGGATTCAGCAGTGCCCCGCAGTAATGAAAACCAGTGGTAAGAACCCCACCTTGCCTGGAGCTGGTAAATTGGGCGGTTTATAGGTTAACTCAAAACATATGGTTAATAGAGGGGCTTCCCTGGTGGTTTAGTGGTTAAGACTGTGCTTCCTGTGTGAGGGGCACAGGTTCAATCCCTGGTCAGGGAATTAATATCCCACATGCTTCTTGGTGCAGCCAAGAAAATGTTTTAAAGTAATACAATTGTTTTTTAAAGATATGTTTACCAAAAACACACACAAAAAACTATGGCTAGTAGTGACGTGTCCAGTGTGGATGTTGTCTGGGAGTTAGGCCATTGGGCAGCCAGAGTAAGTCAGAAGAGACACTAGTTCCAATATGTTTCTTTTCAGCCAATCAAGAAAGAGGCAAATGAATCAACAAAAAGAGCATAGGAGACTCGTTGCCTGGTTCAGCTGTCACTTCTGTTGGGCGTTCCACATAAAATCTGCGCAGGTAACCCTATTTCTCACCTGCTCGCCCAGAGAACATCTTGATTCAAAAAAAGTGAAAGTTGCTCAGTCCTGTACGACTCTTTGCGACCCCATGGACTATACAGTCTTGCGAGTTTTCTAGGCCAGAATACTGGAGTGGGTAGCCTTTCTCATCTCCAGGGGGAGTCTTCCCAACCCAGGAATTGAACCCAGGTCTCCCACATTGCAGGTGGATTCCTTACCAGCTGAGCTATAAGGGAAGCCCATCTTGATTCAAGGAGTATGAAAATACCTGAAGTTTTTCAGGTTTTTTTGGCCATCTTCATAAATGAGCATCACCTCTCGGAATTTCAGAATTTCAGAAAATGTTTTCTGAAATTAATGACACTAATGTCATCCTCCTGATGCCTGCAGAATTTTTTTGGACTCTGTCCCTTACTGTCCATGTCAACTACCACTCTCTGACTCAGCCTCTCATTCTGCCTTCCCTGACCACCAGCAGGACACCCTGCCTGCATGGCCATTTTGATCACTGCCCACCTCCTGTTCAGAATATACAGTGGCTTCTGCTTGCTTTAGCAACTGTGCCCTCAGCCTGACCCCTCGCTGTCTCCAAAGGCTGAGCACCTCTTCTATTCCTGAGCTAATCTATTTATTATCTCCCTCTGTGCTTGGCTTATAAATAAATCCTGAGCCCAAGTCTTACCAATTGCTATTTCTCCCACCCGGAAAATTTGCATTTCCTCCCCCCACCACACCGTGTCCTTAAGCCACGCCTTTTGCATTTGACTATGCTGGTTTGCACCTTCTCCAGTGGGGGGCATATCTGCGATGGGGGCATGAGGTCTTGAGGGGCCCCTCTCCATCCCCCTTGAAAGGTGAATAAGCACCCAGTGGTAGATGAAGGCACACGTGCATGAATATTGGAATGGCAGAGGCTGCTCCGGTGCTAAAGTGACATTGCTTTTCAGCATAGAAAAAGCTAGCAATATTTTTCCAGCATGCAATAAAGAAAATGCTGTATTGAAGCAAATGAATATTTCTTAAGATTTTGTAGAGTGCAATAGGAATTTCTCTCTAAATGATGTTTGGAAATAGAAGAAGCTGAAAAGACAGTGGAGATATGAATGTGACTAATATTTCCCAACAGACAAGGAAGGGGATATAAATTTGTGATGGGAGATAACATACCGCCGCCTTCACACACCCACACACAGTGCGATCTTTGAGTAGGATTAGAAAAGGCTGATTCTGTAAGCCAAAAGAGGAGGCACGTCTAACTGATGAATCAGTTCAGTTCAGTCACTTAGTCGTGTCTCTTTGCAACCCCATAAATCACAGCACGCCAGGCCTCCCTGTCCATCACCAACTCCCGGAGTTCACCCAAACTCAGGTGCATCGAGTCGGTGATGCCATCCAGCCATCTCATCCTCTGTCATCCCCTTCTCCTCCTGCCCCCAATCCCTCCCAGCATCAGGGTCTTTTCCAATGAGTCAACTCTTCGCATGAGGTGGCCAAAGTATTGGAGTTTCGGCTTCAGCATCAGTTCTTCCAATGAACACCCAGGGCTGGTCTCCTTTAGGATGGACTGGTTGCATCTCCTTGCAGTGCAAGTGACCCACAAGAGTTTTTCTCCAGCACCACAGTTCAAAAGCATCAATTCTTCAGCACTCAGCTTTCTTCACAATCCAACTCTCATATCCATAAATGACAATTGGAAAAACCATAGCCTTGACTAGACGGACCTTTGTTGGCAAAGTGATGTCTCTGCTTTTGAGTATGCTATCTAGGTTGGTCATAACTTTCCTTCCAAGAGTAAGTGTCTTTTAATTTCATGGCTGCAATCACCATCTGCAGTGATTTTGGAGCCCCCAGAAACAAAGTCTGACACTGTTTCCACTGTTTCCCCATCTATTTCCCATGAAGTGATGGGATCAGATGCCATGATCTTAGTTTACTCAATGTTGAGCTTTAAGCCAACTTTTTCATTCTCCACTTTCACTTTCATCAAGAGGCTTTTTAGTTCCTCTTCACTTTCTGCCATAAGGGTGGTGTCATCTGCATATATGAGGTTATTGATATTTCTCCCAGCAATCTTGATTCCAGCTTGTGCTTCTTCCAGCCCAGCGTTTCTCATGATGTACTCTGCATATAAGTTAAATAAGCAAGGTGACAATATACAGCCTTGACATACTCCTTTACCTATTTGGAACCAGTCTGTTGTTCTATGTCCAGTTCTAACTGTTGCTTCCTGACCTGCATACAGGTTTCTCAAGAGGCAGGTCAGGTGGTTTGGTATTCCCATCTCTTGAAGAAATTTCCACAGTTTATTGTGATCCACACAGTCAAAGGCTTTGGCATAGTCAATAAAGCAGAAATAGATGTTTTTCTGGAACTCTCTTGCTTTTTTGATGATCCAGCAGATGTTGGCAATTTGATCTCTGGTTCCTCTGCCTTTTCTAAAACCAGCTTGAACATCTGGAAGTTCACGGTTCATGTATTGCTGAAGCCTGGCTTGGAGAATTTGGAGCATTACTTTACTGACGTGTGAGATGAGTGCAATTGTGCGGTAGTTTGAGCATTCTTTGGCATTGCCTTTCTTTGGGATTGGAATGAAAACTGACCTTTTCCAGTCCTGTGGCCACTGTTGAGTTTTCCAAATTTGCTGGCATGTTGAGTGTAGCACTTTCACAGCATCATCTTTCAGGATTTGAAATAGCTCCACTAGAATTCCATCACCTCCTCTAGAATAGGTTAGTCCAAAAGACAGCTCCCAATGGCCCACTGGCCCTACCCCCAATTAAAGGAACTTCCAGAAATAATTCTTCTTCAGATTGAATTATCTATGCAAATGTTTTTTTAAAATTTTTCTTTATTATCTATTTATCTGACTGCATTGGGTCTTAGTGTGGCATGTGGGATCTAGTTCCTTGACCAGGGAACAAGGGCCCCCTCATTGGGAACCTGGAGTCTTAGCCACCAGATCACCAGGGATGTCCCTCAAAAGATTCTTTATTAATAATCTACATCAGGGTTTGGCAGACTCCCCATGGGCCAAATCCAGTTCACCTCCCACCTCTGAATGGAACACAGTGCACCCCTTCATTTTTGTATTGTCCATGGCTTCTTCCCACCGTAAGGACCTGGCTGAGTAGTTGTGACAGAGACCCTGTGATCCACAAACTAAAAAATGGCCTTTCAGGGGAAAAGTTTGCAGGTGCTTGACCTACGTGATCTAAGGATATAGTAATTTGATCAGAAGTGCCATTAACTTGCTTTCTCTAGTTGGAGTGTAATGTGGTTGCATAGATTATTTTCTGAAATAAGTGAGGGATTCAGACCTCCCTTCCTTCTTACCAGGGGTAGACCTGGGACCTGGAATCTGGTTGGCTGGCTAAGGGAGCAGTAACCTCCAGTTACCAAGGAGAGTAACCAACTTGTCCTGGTTTTCTGGGAATTGTCTTGGTTTTCAAACTGAGCCCCTTGTTCTGGGCAAACCAGGACAGTTAACCACCCTGACATGTAGGGAACAGTGTACAGGGTCTGGGCCAGACTGACAGGGTCAAATCCCACTTCTGTGACTTTATGCTGTGTAGCTTTGAGTAAGTTACTTAACCTCTCTGAACCTCAACTACCCTATTTGTGAACTGATTCTATTCTGAGGAGAGATTGTAAAGATTAAAAGACATTATACACAGAAAGAGCCCAGCATAGAATAGATCAGATCAGATCAGTCGCTCAGTCGTGTCTGACTCTTTGCAACCCCATGAATCGCAGCACGCCAGCATAGAATAAGCACTTATTAAATACTCATTCCCTTCCTACCCTTCAGACAATTATCAGCTAATATTTTTACCCAATCTTTTTTTCCCCAATTTTTAGCCAAAATTCATTTTTTCATAAAATTATCAGAAGGGAAATTTAAATATACTGATCTATGCCCTCTATTTTCTAGTGATGCTGTCTCCTTGCCCTTTACAAATAAATACCCAAATAAACAAATATTTTTACAGCAGAGAGGGAAGTAGCCCACCCATGCAAAATTGCCTGGTTTTCAATTTGATAACTGTTCTATATTTTAAACATAAACACCTGGAGACAAGTGATGGCTGAATTCTGTTTTGTCCAATTATGGATACATCCCAGGAAGGTCTGCTGTACCCAGCCAGTTAAAGTAGCTTGTGATAGGAGATCCCTGGTGGTCCAGTGGTTCGGACCTGGTGCTTTCACTGTGGGGCCTCGGTTCAATCCCTAGTTGGGGAACAAAGATCCTGAAACCCACACGGCCCAGCCCCCCTCAAAAAAAAAAAAAAAAAGTAGTTTGTGACGCCTTGGGTCCATGACCAGATCAAGAACTTCTGGAAAACAAGATTCAGGGGCTTTTTCTAACTTGGTATTGTGTGCCTCTAATGGAGAATGTTGATAGAAAGCAAGTTGATGGAGGCTGTGAGTGCCACCTCACTCATGGTTCCTCTGATGAATCACTGTGACCTGAGTGCTAAGTGGACCAACACACTCATTAATTTTTTTAAGAGGTTAATAATACACAGACAGTGGTGTCAAATCTGATAGCAACCTACATGCCACCTAAAGTCCCCGAGATGAGATCAAAGGGACGAGACAATATTAACCTCATTCCAACTCTCAGCATTTTGATTTAACATCCGGTGGGTTAGCAAATGTGCAGGATGGAATTCAATAATGTGTACTTCTATAATGGTTTATACTCCCAATTACACTTAAAATCCAAGTTGGTCCCTAACAAATTCAATTCCTTTAACCTGTAGTTACAGGACTTTGAGAAATAATTTTTTTTTTCTAAATGAATTGGTCAAATCAATTCAAAACTGTCAGCATTTATTTTAATATCCAGATTCTTAGTAAATGTAAAGAGTGGAATTAAATAATGTGGACTTCTATGGTAATGTGTAACCTAAAAACTTCCAAATACATACAATCCTAGCTGATTTCCAATAAATTCAATTTACTTGAGGCTGTGGCCATGTGATTTTAATGAATCAAACTTTTTAACCGAATTAACTGGTCAAATCAGCCAAAACTTATAAATTCAGTAAAAATGTCAGGGGATTGGCTGATTTGAATGGCTGCTGCCGCTGCTGCTCCTAAGTCGCTTCAGTCGTGTCCCACTCTGTGCGATCCCATAGACGGCAGCCCACTAGGCTCCTCTGTCCCTGGGATTCTCCAGGCAAGAATACTGGAGTGGGTTGCCATTTCCTTCTCCAATGCATGAAAGTGAAAAGTGAAAGTGAAGTTGCTCAGTCATGTCCGACTGTTAGCGACCATGGACTGGATGGAGCCCACCAGGCTTCTCCGTCCATGGGATTTTCCAGGCAAGAGTACTGGGGTGGGGTGCCACTGCCTTTCCCGTTGAATGGCTAATGCAGCAAAATAAGTCAGATTAGTAGCTCAGAATACAGACTGCTTTAATTCGATTTAAACTATAGACATCTGTTTGCCTTTTTGATTGGGACAACACCAAAAAGCACTAGTTTCCAAACTTGGCTGATTCTACATTAGAATCACCTGGGGAGCTTTCAAAACATCCAAAGTCCAGGCCACACCACAGACTGTTAAATCAGAATCTTTGTGGGTGAGACTCACATCAGTCCCTTTGCAAGTTCTCCAGGCGACTGAAACCACTGGCATCAAGTTGAAATAATTAGGGGTGAAGCCACCATAATATGTTTTGGATTAAAGGGAAAGCCCAAGTTGGAGGAGAAAAGACTTTGTAGTAACATACAGTAATTATATTAATAACAAGCAAATCGTTTATTATAGAATTTGTTTTGTTATTATAAAAATAGCTCACTATTTACTGAGTTCTCACCAAGTGCCAAACATTGTGCCGGATTTCACATGGATTATTTTATTAAATTCTCACACATGACCGAGAAACCTTATAAAGCTGATTATTTTACCCATTTTACAAATGGAGAAATTGAGGCACTGGAGGTTAAATACTTGCTGAAAGATACACATCTAGCCAGTTGTCAGGTGAGGGCTGGCACAAAGCAGTGTGAGTCTGAGTCCAAAGCCTGGACTTGAATGATTTTTGAAAACTGGTGACTTGAAACTCTGGGCTCTGTAGGTCTTTGAACTTCACATTCTTATTTCTTTGCGGGCATTGCTTTGGGATTTTGTTGTGTTTTTCACTTTTGTTTCTGGATGCAAAGGCCTTTCTAAACAGTGCACAAAAGCAATTTCTGATGCCCCAGGGGAGGGAGGTAGACTGACTTTATGCATATAATAGGCAGAGGAGTTAATATTCCACCTTAGAGCTCCTCTCAGGGGAGTTTCTAGCAGACTTTAAGCTCTCTCAGGCCACAGAAAGAGAACCTGAAACAAAACCTCCATGTCAAGGAAACACACGTATTTGCTAAAGCATATTTAAATTTTAATCTAAAAAGAGTAACAATATAATGGGGTTTTCCATTCACTGCAAATCTGGTTATTTCACAAAATCTTCACTGTTGACCTGTCAACCTGGATGGGTTTGTTTCAAGTTTTTTGAGTTTTGTTTTTGAGGCCTTCTAAATAACATCAAATAAATCCACTCAGTACCAGCTGAAATCTTAACATTTAGCTGATAAATGTTGACAGTTTTTGGTTGCACAATGAAAACCAAAAAGAAGAAAGATGAAAATCTAATGTCACGGTCATTGGCAGCCGTTTCCTGTGACAATTATGGCGCTGTACACTCATTTCTGAATGGTGTCTTCTCTGTCCTTTGCACACAAAAGCTGAGAAAGGAGCTGAAACTACCCCCAGAAGTTCCCCCAGGACCAAGGCCAATCGTCAGAGCAGAATCTGGGCCAATCTCAGCAGTTGTGTGTTTTTTTTTTCTTCCGCCCACTTACCTCAGGACAGCAGTTTGTCTGCTTCCAAGGACCCGCCCACCCCCAGCAACGTCTGGGTGGGGTTCAGGCTCTGCCTGCAGCCCCGAGGCTTACTGCGCGGGTGGGACCGGCCGGGCTCCTGCCACCCAGACAGGGCAACTTGAATTTGACCTTGGAAGGGACCGGAAATTCTTCTGGCAGCAGGCACCAGGGAGGGGCTGGGGGGAAGCGGCCTGTCCCTTGGAAGGCTGGGTCCTGGCAGCCCAGTGCTGCCAACTGTACCCACCTTCGAGAAGCGGGAGGACCCTAGGCTCCAACAACGCTCTGCGCCCCCAGTGTCACCTCCCACTCTCCTTTGTGGGAGAAGACCTGGGGGCGACCAGGACCCATCCCTGTTTCGACTGCTTGTGGGCAGAGCAAGGGGTCCGTTTAAATTTCCTTTTAGCCGTCCTTCTTAAAAGACTGAACTTGCGGGAATCCGCTGGAAGTCCAGTGGTTAGTAGGACCGGCGCTCTCACTCCGGCCGTGCGTTCGATTCTTGGTGGGGGAAATAAGATCTTGCAAGACACATGGTCAAAAAAAAAAAAAAAAAGATATAAAAAGGTACTTGCCATGGTGCTGTCTAAATAAGACTTAGGTTTTCAAGTTTTAGGAGTGTGGCCAGAGGAGAATGTGAGTCTTGTCGCTAGCAGGAAACTCAAGAGAAAAAGTATTTTAAGGCGATGATGTCAAAAGACTGAACGACTCTCTGGGGTCAGGCCAGGCACCGAGACCCCCGAGAGGTGGAGTCAGCTCTGCGCAGAGAGGGGGTCCGTCCTCCCTCGCCTCGTGCAGAACAGGGGATCCCTGGTGCTGACCGTCGTGGAGGCGGGCAGCGATCGGGCTCCTCCATAGCCCCGGGGCGCACCGTGCTGGGGGCTTCGCGCCGGCAAGGCGGCCTCGGCGAACGCGGGGCGCTCCGCGCGGCGGCGGCTGGCGCGCTTCCCGGCGGCTCCCAGCCGCAGCTGCCGGGCTATTTGCAGCCTCCACATCCTGAGAGCCGAGACCAGGCCGCTCCCCGGGGCGACTGGGAAGCGGGAGGCCCGGCGGGGCCTTCCTGGATCAGGAGGGGGAGCCAGGCAGTTCGGAAATAGCAACCTGCAGGGTCCGCAGGGGCTTCTGCTGGGGCTGCCCGGGGGAGTCCTGAGCCTCAGCTGCCCCCACACCTCGTCAGAGCCCCAGAAAGAGGGTCAGCAGGTGGGTGACCAACCCAGCTGGAAAATGAGCGAACTTTCCGCTGCAACGCCCCAGGGAGGCCTTTCCAGACGGCCCGCCCCCCTGCCCCCGCCCCGTTCTCGCACTTTCATCACTCACCTTTATCAGCATATCCTGAGCAGCAGCCGAAGTGCTCTTTCTTACTTGTTTGTTTACTTGTTCATTGTTGGCCTCCTCCAGGAACGTGCAGGCTCCTAGAAAGTCCTGTGGAAGCCGCCTGTCTGTTCCACAGATCGCCTGTGTCCAGGGCCAAGGAGGGGTGCCTGGCTCCTTTGTAAGAGAATGAAGGGATCCGGAAAGAGGCGGCCTGCTGAACCATCAACGAGCCGGATTTCTCACCTTTCCATTCCGAGGAGGTGTTGTCATCAACCTTTAGAGAGAAACTGGATTGATTTAGGGGGTAAGGAAGTTCATTCTCCCTGGCTTTATATATATTTTCCAACCCACTGCTAAATGTTAGTGGTCTTTAGTGTCTTTCTGTGATGTATACCACTTGTCAGTATTTATTTAATGTAATCTATGTCATTTAAAGAAGGTTAAATTATAGGGTAACTAGAGAGCGACAATAATATAATTTAAGCACAATCATTTACAGGAAGATTTCTGCCCTAAAACTTAGTTAAAATACATTTGAGACAGACACCGTTCAATTCATTGCACAAATTTGACTTTGTGACAGCTCCAACATAGTCTGTTGTATTTAATAAGAATTCCTGCCCATAAAAGAAGATTTAATGACATTAATGAAATTGCCTTTATGTATTAATGGAACCAAAGGAGTCTTAACTCTAAAAGCGAATGTTCTTTAAACCTAAATATTTGATACTCAAGAAAATCAGCTGAGAAAGAACTTATCGAAACTGATGGTTGTATCTGATAATGGTATCCACATCTGGAGATACTGTGAAAATTACTTTATGCAGTGGACAAATTAGTGTCCATTCTTTTCAAGGTCTCAGAGTTCATAACTTATTTTTTATACTTATAGTGAAATGTCCCCATTTTTTGGCAAGCTTTATCCCAGATCCCTCTAGGCAACTGGGAGGTAGGGTATGTCAACTTAAATTTCTAGAAATTGTATCCTATTTGGTATTAGAACCCACATGTTAGAATTCGTAGTTTGCCACAGGGGAGAAAATGAGTTCACTCCTGAAGCACTTATTTAAGATCACACATGTGATCCGGCAGTCAAAGGAGCATCCCCCACCCTCCTAGGACTGACAGCCTTAGTGCAAAACCATCACCCCATCGTTTGAATGGAGTGACAGACAATTGTTTAATTTGAGTTGCATTCTGACTGCCTCTCTTTTTAATGGAAAATGGAAAATAGAAATCTTGTGCAAAAGAACTTGGCTTGAAGGACATGTGTCTAGACATAGAGAACTGGGAATCCAGCACCCCTGCCGGCAGATATGGGGGGAGGCTGCCATAGTCCCACTGGGGATGTGCACCGACCCTAGAGGTGATGGAGGTCCTGAGTAGCCCCCTCCAGGGGCCACAGGTACCTGTTTCACTGGAGATTTGGGTCAGGAGAAGAAGGAACTAGCAGGATGGGCAGAGTCCACCTGGGAGGAAAGGAGAGACGTGGGATGTCTCATCACAGATTTTACAGATCAGGAGTAAAGATCCCCAAGGGGTTCTTCCATACCTTGGACTCTCTCTCAAGGAAAGGACATTTGAGTGTCTGCCCTATTTTTATCATTTTATCCTGTGTTAGAAGTCATGCTAACTAATCAGGTAGTGGGCCACCTACACACAGTAAAATCATATGTTGAATGGTACAGTATCTTATACTTGTAGCAGCCACATTTCAATGAATAAAATTTCTTTTAAAATTCTTGTATAAAAAAATTGAAAGACTTCTTTATACTGGGTGAAAACTTAGATTTCAAACCTAATTTTGATCAGCTTTATCATGAATACATTTTGTGAGTTTATTCCTTAAAAGTCTTTCTCAGGCTTTCTCCTCTTAACTCTCTAAAGTGATACCAGATGGGTTTTATTCTGTTTTTAGCTAAAATTGGATCCTGGGAAAGAATCTAGTGTAGATGTAAGAAGATGACTGTCATCTGACAATTTCCACTACTTACCTAACCGACTCCGTCCCTGGATTTAAAAGAAACCAGAAACTTTATGGAGACCTGCATCCCCAAATCTTTGAGAGGAAGAATAACAGTTCTGTGTTTCCAAAAATTAGTAATAGCCATTCCTTGTAAGTGGATTGCAGTACAATCACAAAAACCTGCCTAACTCTAGGAAAAAAGTTTCCAGGTCTCCTTTCCCTGGAATGTGGCTCCAAAGAGCCTATTTCATTGCAAAGAAGGTGCTTTGACTGGGTGCTCAGCAGGTCCCTCAGTAAGGCAATGTCAATGGTTGTAATCAAAGTTCCCTAGAACTCTGGAGGGTATAGGCCCTCCATACCCATTAACAGGAGCTCCTGTTTACGTTTTTGGCCGGTTACCCTGCTACCATGCAGGCTGCCACCCTTGGCCCAAGTGTTGTCTGCTAACTTGCCACCAGCAAGTCACTGGAACAGCGTCAGACTCCCAAACACTATCCCAAGGTCCTGGACAAATCCACTTATTTATCGCATGCTTTCCTCTTGGTTTACAGCTTTACATAAAAAGAACTAAAGCACATATTAAACTCTGTCCTCAGCATTTATTCATTTTGTGGGTTATCTTTTCATCCTATTTGATGGTGGAGGCATGAAAGCTAATAAAGATATATTTTGAGGTTAACTTCTGTTTGTACTAGTGGTTTCTAAGTAATTTTCCCATTTAGAAAATACATGTATAGTAAAACAAAATAGAAATGTTTTTAATGATGTTTTAAAATGTGTTATTATTATTTTTGGCTGTATCATGAGTCATGTGGCATCTTGGTTCCCTGATCAAGAACTGAACTTGTGCCCCCTGCACAGGGAGCACAGAGTCCTAACCACTGGACCATCGAGGAAGTCCCATTTTTATGATTTTTTTAAAGTGAGGTTTTAAATATTATTAATAATAGCCTACTAAGACTCCTTGGTTTTAAAGGTGAGAAAAAATTTTATTGGGTCTTAAAATGAAGACATAGCAAATAAACAATAATAATAAAACTATATCTCTCTTGTTTTTTTCCAAGTCAGTTTGATTCTTAACTGTTATTCTTTAAAAATTCTCAAGACCTTAACATTAAAAAAAAAAAACCCTTCAAATATTAGATTTACAATAACGTATCTCTTACCTAATTTTTAAAACTAAAATCAATATTACTTCTAATGGTTCATTATAATTATCTATAGAAGCTCAGTATATATAAATTCATGATATAAAGTTTTGCAATGTTGATCTCTAAAGTTTTGGTCCTTAAAAGAAGTGAAAAATTTATATTACTTTTCAGGTTTGACCCATATAGTGTAAAATCCAATACTTATCAATGTATGAAATAAATTCCTATGGAACTGATTAGAAGATAATTTTTTTATAATTAATCCAATTTTATGTTGACCTGTTGACCACTATTTGATAAGACATGTACTCCCTAGAAGAATTGTTGACCTGTGTCTAGGTGTTAAATCACATGTGAAAGCACAGTTAACTGTATTTAAAGAAAATAATTCTGATACAAATGACTAGTAAGTTTTGGAAATCATGTAGATTATTATGAAGAATACAACTAGATCCAATGAAACGAAAAGCAAGAAGCTCTAATGGTTTTGCAAAAATTTCAAAGTTTTTTCACCCATTCCAATTGATCCACATGTTCTCTTTTTGCAGTCCTGCAATTACTTGAATATAAAAGTGCTTTGTGTTAATCTTCAACCTGAAAAGTAGTAAAATAACAGAAGCATAAAGGGGAATGGTCATTTCAACCCAACAGCTCTCCAGGTTTTTCAGGCTTTTAATCTGCTAGCTTTTGAAGGCTTACCCTTTTCACAATTTCACCCACTGCTTTATAGAATCTTAGAAATCATGAACCTACATATCTCTTATATGTAAAATTGTCTCAATAGCCTTTTGAAAAGTTATTACATTTGGGTGCAAACTTGCTCAAGGCAGCTTGGTAAAACCAAATTAATCATTTCACTTCATTCAAAAACTGACTTCAAATTCATCCATTTAACTTTGAGGAATATGTATAACCTAACAAAATAATCATGGACACAAAAGTGTGGGTACAAGAAAAGGTGAGTCATCTTAGCCTTATTCAAAATACTTAAAAAATAACAAACAAGGTCCTTCCTACAGAAGGGAAACACAGGGAACTTTATTCAATATGTTGTGATAAACCATAATGGAAAAGAATATGAAAAATAATGTATATGTATGTGTGCATCACTTTGCTGCACAGCAGAAATTAATCCAACATTGTAAATTAACTATACGTCAATAAAACTAACTAAAAAATCAGAAACCACACAAATGTCTAATAAGATGGGACTATCTATCTATCTAATCAGATAAGATAATTTATGGTGTTTTTAAAAATTAATTTATTTGGCTGTGCCAGGCCTTAGTTGTGGCACATGAAATCTTCAACCTTTAGTTGTGGTATATAGGATCTAGTTCCCTGATCAGGGATTGAAGCTGGGCCCCCTGCATTGGGAGCTCGGAGTCTTGGCCACTGGACCCCATCAGGGAAGTCCTCCAGCAACATCAATTTAAAATACATTTGGCACAGAATGTATGATATTTTACATTTACTCAGTGGAAAACCATGGAGGCAGTAGAAATGATGCAATGCAGAGCACAATAAGAATATATGATGATAAAGTTAGTTTAAGAAAGATTGTTTTGTGTAAAAGTCATTTTCAAATAGAATGTTTGTAAATATGTTACCATTTTTTTGTAAAACAAATATATATACAACAGCCCAAAACAACCCAATTTGAAAATGGGCAAGGCGGACTTCCCTGGTAGTACAGCGGATAAGCATCCACCTGCCAATGCAGGGGACATAGGTTTGATCCCTGGTTCAGGAAGATTTCACATTCTGCGGAGCAACTAAGTCTGTGCAGCCACAACTACTGAGCCTGTGCTCTGCAACAGAAGCCATGGCAATGAGAAGCCTGTGCACCACAGTGAAGAGGAGTCCCCACTCTGCAACTAGAGAAAAAGCCCAAGCACAGCAACAAAGACCCAGGGCAACCAAAAAATAAGTCATTTTTGAAAAAATTAGCAAAGGACTTAAATTAGTTCTCCCAAGAAGGTATGCAAATGGCCAATAAGCACATGAAAAGATGCTTAGTATCATTAGTCATTGCTGCTACTGCTAAGTCGCTTCAGTCGTGTCCGACTCTGTGTGACCCCAAAGACGGCAGCCCACCAAGCTTCCCCGTCCCTGGGATTCTCTAGGCAAGAAACTGGTGTGGGTTGCCATTTCTTCTCCCATTAGTCATTAGGGTAATACAATCAATACCACAAGGAGATGCACCCACTAGGATGGCTATCACAGATATATATGGGAAACAGGAAGTGTTGGTGAGGTTGTGGAGAAGTTGGAATGCTCATCCATTGCTAGAGAGAATGTCAAATGGTTCAGCTGCTGTAGAAGAGTCATCTTAGCCATCGTGGTCCCTCAAAAGATTAAACATAGAATTATCACGTAATCCATTAATTCCATTCTTACATATGTACATGGAGAATTGAAAGTAGGTATTCAAAACAATACATAAACATGCATGTTCATAGGAGCACTGGTCAAGTGTCCATCAATGGATGAATGAAGACATGAGTTGTGATACATACCGCCAATGGAATATTATTCAGCCACAAAAGGGAATGAAATACTGATACGTACCACTGTGTGGATGAACCTTGAGAAGCAATGCTCAGTTAAAGAAGCTAGACACAAAAGGTCACATATTGTACAGTTCCATTTATATGAAATACCCACAATAGGTAAATCCATGGAGACAGTGCAGATTGGTTTTTGCCAAGAGTCAAGGGGGAGGGGGAATTGATGGTACAGCATTTCCTTCTGGGGTGATGAAAATGTTTGGAACTAGTGGTGGTGTTGCACAACACTGTGAATGTACTAAGTGCCATTGAATTGTTCATTTTACCTTAAGAGAATCTCACCTCAGGTTAAATAAGTAAATATATACACATATATTTTACTTATTAGTCACATATATATGTGTTGCATTTCCCAAGTGGTGCCAGTGGTAAAGAATCTGCCTGCCAAGGCAGGAGATGCAAGAGATGCAGGTTTGAACCCTGGGTCACAAAGATCCCCTGGAGGAGGAAATAGCAACCAGTGTTCTTGCCTGCAGAATCCCACGGACAGAGGAGCCTGGTGGCTATGGTCCATAGGATCAAGAACAGTCGAACACGACTGAAGCGACTTAACACCAATATACGTGTATATATCATGTTCTATATATAAAACTACAAGGGCACATAATATGTTAATTGTTGATAGAATTGTAGATTTTTGGTTTTTTGGTTGTTTTCTTTCGATGAATGTAAATTTCACTCACAATAACAGTTTTTCAAAAGAGATTGCAGTGCATTGCAATCCTTCCTTCTTCTTGAGTTCAGGCTGCAGTTCTAAGGACTCATAAGCACCACACATTCTTCTGGGGCTTCCCAGCCCTTTAGAATCAAGCAGCTTATCACTTTCTACATGATTGACAGTATTTTAATTTTGTTTTGCCTGCAAGTGTCCTGAGTCCAAGTAAACAGAAGGAGGAAGGCCAGAGAGGAATCACAGGAATCACAGCAGTGTGCTGACTTGTTGGAACATCCACAATCATAGCCAAGACATGGGAACCCAGGCAGAAAAAGAGTTAGGGAGGAAGGCTTCCAGCTGTGCCCCCCCATCACCAACAACCCAGTTCCTGTCCTTACAGGGAACCGGAAGAAACTCGTAAATTTCTTTGCACCTGCTCTTAGTCTGGTGCTGCTAGATTGTTTTGATACTGCTTTTGGCCCCTGAGCCAGCCTTTGAATTTTGGTGGGCCTCTACCGACTCACTGCTGTGCAAATGCACCAGCTGGACTCCCAGGAGCCTAGAGCCTTTCACTTCTAATGTGCTAGGACCCTACACTGGCACTTTGCTTTACTCTTTGCTGTCATTCAGTCGGTAAGTCGTGCCTGACTCTGTGACCCCATGTACTGTAGCCCACCAGGCTCCCCTGTTCTTCATCATTTCCCAGAGTTAGCTCAGATTCATGTCCATTGAGTCAGTGATGTTGTCCAATCATCTCATCCTCTGTTGACCTCTTCTCCTTTTGCCTTCAATCTTTCCCAGCATCAGGGTCTTTTCCAATGAGTCGGTTCTTCACATCAGGTGGCTGAAGTATTGAAGCTTCAGCTTCAGCATCAGTTCTTCCAATGCATTTTCAGAATTGATTTCCTTTAGGACTGACTGGTTTGATCTCTTTGCAGTCCCAAAGCAATGACACCTCTTGTTCCTCTTGTTAAAAAAAAAAAAAAGACTTCTCAGCCTGTGTTTGTCTAGCCCACTCACCATGCCCAAGTCCCAGATAGGTGGACTCCAAGTGGCAGAGCAAGACTTGAGGTTCCCTGAAATTTAGGCCAGGGAGTAGGGAGGGGGCTGCCTCATCCTTGCTCTGAACAGCCCCAAGTTCTTATTCTTCACAGTATTGAGTAACGTACAGCTCACCCCCAGCCCATGCTTATTTGCTTTAGGACTTTTCTTACCTGCTTATGTTCAGAACACTTTATAGGATGATCCCTAGTTGAAACCCAAAGAAGGAAAAGTATGAGAAAGCCTGTAATTGGAGATTCTATGAAATTCTAAGGAACTAGGCTTAATTCCACTTTAAAGTCTATTAATACAATTGCACTTATAAATGCATTTGCAGTATGCCCTTTTCCTAAAGTACCATCTCCAGCAAGGAGGTGAAGCAGTAGTCATTTTATCCCATTTAAGGCAGATCCTCAATATCCATTCCTCTTTTCCAAATAACCTATCATCTCCTAATGCCCGGAATCCAGCCCACACAATCCTTGACCATAGTTTGTCCCCGAAACTATTGGTTACAGCTTCTGTAAAGATTGACACACAACCTCTGCTAGAAAAATCCCTCCCCAGGTAAAGCTCCTGGATCCAAGATGCCAAAATAGCAAGTTCCTCATTTTCACACAATGAATTCATTATTACAGTAACTTTATAGAGAAATAATTTGTTCAGTAGTGTAAACAGTCTAAATAGTCACACCCAAGGGTCTCTCATGCCTGATTCTACCTCCTTGTGTTTGGGTGGCTCTGAACAAACAATATTTCAGTATTTTAATTTCTCATCTTTTAAAAATAGAGAATCTGTAAAGCAGTTATCCTTCAATTAAAAAAATTAAAATGCAGCAAGAAAAAAAAAAAAAGGGGAGTCATTTCATAGAGCCAAAGAATAATCAGTAAAATCATTGCTAAAAACTTTCACAGTAAGGATAGCCTTGGGGAAGGGGTCATTTTGTATCTGCCAAATTTTAAATGCACTTATCTTGACTCGGCAATTCTATTTCAAGGTGTTCACTGTGGTAGTTAGGAATAGCAAAAAATAGTGAACACCACAAATGACATCAATTAATTATCAAATGTATTATGGAACATCATACCATGGAATGTCACTTGTATGTCTGAATTGTGTAACTGAAGAGAAAAAAAAGAATGAGTCTCTTTTTCGCTGATTTTCTCACCACTGTTGATTGGCTTTCATTCTTTGCATCCTGGATCCTACCATTGTTCAAGCTGCCATAATTCCTCATATCATTCCGGATCTGTACTACTTCCTCCTTTTCAGCCAGTTACATCTATAGTCCAAACCAATGACATGACTCAGGCTTCCCTGGTGGCTCAGATAGTAAAGAATCTGCCTACAATGGAAACCCGGATTTGATCCCTGGGTTGGGAAGCTCCCCTGGAAAAGGGAAAGGCTACTCACGCCAGTATTCTTGCCTGGAGAATCCCGTGGACAGAGGAGCCTGGTGGGCATATAGTTCATGGGGTCACAGAATCAGACACTGAGTGACCTTCATTTCTACTGGCAGCTGATTCCAGACCAAAATCAACTAGAAGGTGGGGGCATATTCTGGAGTATGGCCCATTAAATTATGCCTGTCATCCCATGTCCTGCACCAGGGTGTATTGTTAAATACCAGTGTTCCTAGAGCAGGGCCGTTTTGCCTTGTTACTCCAGGGATCAACTTGGCTTAGACCCAGGGAATTTCCCAAGTTCTGGCAAGTGTTAGCACTGTTCATGTCTTTGCTGTAACAAGCGGGCCAGTGAACCAGCTTGCATCTCTTGTTGCATAGGTATCCAGAGTCTCCTAGCTTTTATGTTGTTTTAAAAGCATTTCAAGAGTCAATTTATAGAAAATGACAATGCATCAATGTGAAAAAAATTTTTTAAACAACTTACCACTTAACAGTTACTAGCCAATGGTTCACACTTGAGCAGCAGTTAATCCCAAGATGTAAACTGTACATGTAATGGATTTGTGCTAACTTATAGTTATACCACCCTATGCAAAAAGTACCTGGCTGGTATTGAAAGACGTATTTCAGGCACTTTCAGGCCTGTTACACTGAACAGACCTAAATTTGAACTTCTGTCATGGTTTATATGATGCCAAGCAAGGGAGCTGCCCACACTTTCCATTCAGAAATTTCTGTCTTGTATTTCCAGTGCATCTTCAATACAGCTGGATACTACCCTAATGTCTAACGATACTGAAAAAAATCCCCCAGGCTGTGAGAGAAGTATTTGCTGAACATCTTGTCACTCAGGCACTTTTCATCTTTATCATTTGAGTCTTACCCCTGTGGTGCACTGGACACACAATTTCCAGATTAAGAAAATTAATACAGCAAATATCAGCAACTGATAGCAAGGCCACAATGACAATCATAGTAACTAACCAGCCAACAGCTCCCAACCTTTAGGAAAACAATTAGTTTTTAAATCAGTATGCCAATTTTATCGATTTTTAAAATGCAGAAAATACTATTGATAGTTTAATCTGATATGAAGAAAATCTTTATAGCCCATAGTGCTCTATTTCTAAACATTGAAATAGTTCCTCTGCATTAACTTTTAAAAAACCATCTCCAGTTAAAAAAGGTTTTCCACTAAATTGCCTCCTACCTCCATTTATTTGCGTTTTGGATACCCAAGTTTCAGGGTGTACTTTTGAATACTGAAGAGGTAGCATGTCTGAAGATTTAAGAGGGTTTTTGTCCATGTCTTCCTGTCAAGACCTGAATCCAGTTAGTTAACCTGAAAAAATCCTTGTTCCCATTCTCAACATCTTCTGCCACATAATACCTACTCAAGTTCCTCAGGGCAGAATTTATCCATTTAGGATTGCCTACTAGCAACAATTTCTATAGCTATAGGAAACTTGCATGTAAATCAGAGATAATGCCTTGTTCCTCTTGACCAAAAATTTGATAAATTTTGACAATTTCAGCCTTCCTTTGATGTTCTCTCCTTTAGCTTAGAAAAGGGACGTTTAGATTTATAATCACTATTCTGCTTTTTACTTACATGTGCCTTGCTTTGGAAAACTATCTTATTCAATAGTCTGGAAGCAAAATTAGTTTTTTCCTAATTTATAGATATAGCAGCCTGAGAACACATGGAATGTCTCATGGAAATCTTTTTTTATCAGCTCATTAACCTATTTATAAGGGTGAAGTGAGTATTTTTAAAAGGATAAACTTTGGCAGCCCTTACACTTAAAGGACGTTGCTAAGAGATATTAAGATAAAATATGTAACAAAAATCTTAAGTGAAAGCCATTTAACTAATATTTAAAACCTCTGCAATTATTAGTTTATTAGTATCATCCAGGACTCAGATGTTCAGTATTCCTCCTGAAATTACATAAACAAATGCAAATGGAAAGAATCCAAGTCAAAATTATATAACAAAACAGCACTCCATCACAAAAGCGTGTAAAATTACAAGAACGCTATTTTAAAACACTGGCACTTTAAGAGAACAATAATCTCAAACCCACAAAATTGCCAAATTGTTCCCTAAACTGCTAAGCAGATAAACATATGACCCTAATGAATGAGCTGGAGTTTTGTAAAGAAAAGTCAAATTCAAATAAATCAGTTAATTCATACTGAAATACAAAGTGTCTTCCTCCCTTGTCTATTCGATTTATAAAGGGGCAAACCATAATACAGTAAGATATACCTGATTTAAAATGTGGTCTATAACTTTAAAAGTCGGCCCAATTAATTAAAAATACCTTTAACCAAGGGTCTCAAGTTTCCTAAACAATCTCTACTTGGATAAGCAGGAGAAGACATTTACAGCCAGCACTTTTTCCCAGAGCCTTTGCTGGGACAATCATCGACAAAAAAACAATATGGCAGTCTTGTATTTTAAGCTCACGCTTTTGGGGATACATTCTCGGGTCTTTAACGTGGGAACTGCAAATATAACTGCCATTACATGGTAATGGGAGTTAAAGAGTGTAGAGTCCTCATGTAAAGATTAGAACATACTTTCTATTAGTCCTTCAAGGACAGACTTTCAAAATGTTTGATTCTAGTAATCCCGTGCTGTGAATAGATTGGTTACTCCTCACTTGGTAAATGTAACTGGGCTATGTGAAATCTGCTGTCAACTGGTCAGGACTGAAGTTTCAGTTATGGATGAAAGGTGTCTCAATTCAACTTTTATTACCCTCATCATGGGTATGCAGGGTGTGCAGACAAAAGCTTTTTATCAGCTAACTATATGAAAGATAAACAGTGTAATAATTCATGTGATCCAAAATGGGCAAAAGCAAAAGACTAGCTTCCCCTTAAGAAAAATTTCCAGACCTATGAAAAGGACAACAATACTAATAAAAAAAATTGTATTTACTTAGAAGCATTCAGAATGTCAACAAAACAGCTGCAACTTTTTTTCTTTTTCTTTTTTTTGCAATTACAGAGTGGTATTCAGTTAACAGAACAACAATTATTCGTATAAGCTGCATCAGAGACAACTGAAGATGAAAAAACTACCATCCCCATATATAACTAATTTGTGCTGTGCACCAACAAGAACCTGCTTTAAATTTCCATGCCAATTTACAACCCCCATACTGTACCAGGCAAGGTTAGTGGCTATTGAAAATACCACCAGGACAGGGCTATCTAAAGACACATTCGGTAGTGTGTTAACTATACAAAAAAAGACACTGTACAGTTTAAAAACAAATCTTACACAGCCTTACATTTCAATTTTTTTTTCTTTAAAAGGAGTGAGTTGTGTACAGGGGGGTTAAATGCTTTATAGACAAGAAAAAAAAAAAAAAACTGCGCTAGAACCAACTTATTCATCATCATCATCTTCTTCTTCCTCCTCATCCTCTTCATCTTCCTCCTCCTCCTCATCCTCTTCATCTTCCTCATCTTCCTCCTCTTCCTTCTTTTTCTTGCTCTTTTCAGCCTTGACAACTCCCTTTTTTGCTGCATCAGGCTTCCCTTTAGCTCGGTATGCGGCAATATCCTTCCAAAATAAAGGCAGGAAGAAAGTGGGAGGAAAGACCAAACAGTTAAGTAAGGGGAGAAATAAAAGTAACACGGCACAACTATGTTAAAATACAAGGACTCAGATACACTAAAATACCATCTATCTTCAGATTCACACCAACTTGGACTTTCACAAACACTCATGAAAATATTATGAGATAACTGTAAATAATCCAGAGCTCATGGTATGACATTGTCTAATATTTGCATTGCTATGCCTCACTGAAGTACAACTATGTACCACATCCAAACTTTAGTTTATTAAAACTAGAATATAGAGACTGATTAAAGGGTAGACACTGCCACCTTCTGAATGCAAAAAAGCATTCTACAGGTTTATACTGACAGACCCTAATCCATAGCAGGAAATCTTTCCTTTAAAAAAAAAAAAGTTATCTGCCACCAAGCATGCAATTAGGTTCAGAAACATCTAGAAATGGATATATTTCTCCAGAATGACTAAATAACCTAAAATCTAACTTTACTTAATATTTCAATTAAAAGTATAAGGGGGGTTATAGCTTTTTCTTGTTATCAATTTACTGTACAGATCAAAATATTTTAAACTTTCTAACTTAGTCAAGTTTTTAATATAAGGGAGAGAACGTAAGTGTTTCAGGGTGTTTATGAACAATATACATCTGTATTACTTGGTCCAGCGTATTTTTATGTTGTGTGCCTGAACAGTTAAAATAATGATATTATTTGACTCAAAGTGACTACCAGAATTTTCATAAATTCACATGGTGGAGAATAACAAAACCAGCTTAAGTGTATATGGCCCTTGCCCAAGGCAAATTATGTTAAGTCAAACAACTTTAACAATTTATTTGATCTACATTCTTTGAAAGATGGAAAGGGACTTGCAGACTATAGCTAATGGTGTACTGAATAGTTGTTATACTCAACACTGCACCACACCTATTAGAAATCATAAAATAGGAAATTAAGCTGCAGTACCAAGTACAGCTATTCATCTAACATCTGGCATACTCTTTCACCGCTATACCAAGCCCGCACTGCTTACCTTTTCATACTTTTCCTTCAGCTTAGCAGCCTTCTTCTCATAAGGCTGCTTGTCATCCGCAGCAGTGTTATTCCACATCTCTCCCAGTTTCTTTGCAACATCACCAATGGACAGGCCAGGATGTTCGCCTTTGATTTTTGGACGATACTCAGAACAAAACAAGAAAAAGGCCGAACTAAAAGGAGAGATTTAAGTTTAGAATTGCAGGTTTACCAACAACTGTGTTGTACTGCTATATAAAAGCCACTTCTAATTTCTACTTCTAATTTCTATCTGACAGGGTATCATGTTATAAAATGCTAAATATCCCTCACTAGACTTAATTTACACAATTATTTTAACTTACAACATTACTAGTTGAATATATACTATTTATTAGTGTTCCAAATGAACATTCTGCAATTACTCTTATGATTTCTCAAAAAATAAAAAAGAATCAAAACTACATTTAGGAGACATATTAGGTGAGGTCAGCATCTAATTTCACTGCTCTAACTAAAACTGCCACCCAACAGAAATTTTACAAAATTTAAATATACCAATACCAGTTAGCTAAGAAACTTTGATTACAGACTGGAGATCCACAGGGTGGCTTGCTAAATTTGTCTACTATAAAATACTTCCTGAAAAATCAAAACAGGCAAGATACTTACGGAGGCCTCTTGGGTGCATTGGGATCCTTGAACTTCTTTTTTGTTTCCCCTTTAGGAGGGATATAAGTTTTCATTTCTCTTTCATAACGGGCCTTGTCCGCCTTTGCCATGTCTTCAAATTTTCCTTTCTCTTTAGCAGACATGGTCTGTAAAAAAAAATTTGTAAACTTAAATAAGTTAACAAAATTTTAACCAATTGTGAGGTATGGAAATCAATAAAATGCAGTATCCTTTGCTAAGTATTTAGTAACCTGTTCCAACATCAACACCCACGTTTGCAAATTGTACCGAAGCTTTAATAAAAAAGTGCAATTTGGAATTCAGCCTTTATTGCCTACTCAGTAGGTTTTCAGCCCTCTTACCTTCCACCTCTCTGAGCACTTCTTAGAAAACTCTGAGAAGTTGACGGAAGCATCCGGGTGCTTCTTCTTGTGCTCCTCCCGGCAAGTTTGCACAAAGAATGCATATGATGACATTTTGCCTCTCGGCTTCTTAGGATCTCCTTTGCCCATGTTTAATTATTTTTCTAAAAAATAAAAAAAACAAGTTTAATGTTAATAATGAAATTTATGGCACCGAAGAGCACTCTAACTTCTTGGGGAGTCAATGAACAGCATGGCCTGGTTATTAAACACGGCATTGGCATCAACCTCTCACATTATCAAAGAAAATGTCAGGGATCGACAATTCCTAGAAAAGTATGCACCAACCCAATAAATGGTCCTTCAGTGGGATCTCAAAAAAAGTGAAGACACAATGGTACACTCATACCGTATTTGTGACTTATCTCCCTGCATCTGTTTTGAATGTAATACCTAAGTGGTCATTAAAAATTTTTTTTTTCATGTAAGAAATCATTATTAATCAACAAACCCAAAGGTCAGAAAAGGAATGCTGCAGATTCATGCAGCTACGTAAGGAGTAGGTAAGAGCCAAAGTTGAGTAGACCTTTCCGGATTACGGGCCAGATTCCCCGCTCGTCTAAAGTTTTCCCCATGATGGCTTTAAAATATTCTCTTCCCGGCACAAAACTTTGCCGAGAGGAGGGACCGTGGAAGCGGCAGCTCGGACCCAGGCTGGGGGGTGGGGTGGTGTAGGGGGGTGGCGGTGCTATTTGCGCGGCTGCCACCGCCAGGCAGCCTCGCTTCCTATCGGTTTGGCCCCGAGATGTATTTCGGTTCTGACTAAACACGTCCGGTCTGAAGTTTCTTCGAGTAAACAAGGATGAGGGACAAAAGCCACTCCTGCTCGTGGCTCGGGCTGCCCCCCGCCCCCACCCGGGGAATATATATATATATATACATACACACACACACATATATTTTTAAGCCCTGAAAAGTTGGGGCGCCGCGCAGGGCAGGCTTCGCACACCTTCCCGCCACCCGGGCCCCCTTACTCCCGCCCGCCCGCCAACTTCGGGGCCGCGCGCTGGGAGGCCGCCACCCCCCGGGGCGGGGGGGGGGGGCGGGGCGGCGACCGGGCCTCCAGGCCCGGATCCCCGCGCGCGGGGCCAGCCACGTGCGCCCGCCGCCCCGCGCAGGCCCGCCGGCCTCCCCCATTTTGTCGGCTCGGCGGAGGGAGCAGCCCCGCTCGAAATGGGGGCTGGCTCCGCCCGCGGCCGCCGGGGCCGGCGCGCACGGAATGGCCGCTGCGCGTCTTCCCCGCCTGCGCCGCCGCCGCCGCGAGGGCGAGCGAGAGAATATGGCTCCTTCCCTTTGTGTGTGTATGTGTGTGAGTGTGTGCGCGAGAGTGAGTGTGCGAGAGTGAGTGCGAGCGCCGGCGGGCGGGGTGCGCGGCGCGCTCTGGCGCACACACTCGGCCATGACGGCCGGGGGGAGGGGCGGGGGGCGCGCGGCCGGACCCTCCCCCTCCCCCGTCCGCGGTGTGTGTGTGAGGGGGGGGCCCCGCCTCGGGAGGTGCCCCCGACCCGCCGCTCCCCGTCTCCCTCCGCGCGTCCCGCCGCCCCCGCACTCGGGGGGACGCGGGGCTGGCAGAAGAGGAAAAAAAAAAGTTGCCTCGGAACTGCTGCGCCCAGCTTCCCCCCCGCCCGCGCCCGCCTTGTTTTCTCTCCAGCCAGCAGCGCCGGGCCGAGTCAGCCATGTTATCCAGCGAGCGCCGCGGCGCCGCTCCCCCCCGCCGCCCGGCCGCCCGGCCGCCGCGCCCGGCCCCGGGCTCGGGCTCAGGCCGGCGGGCCCGGCCCCGCGCCACCGCCCCCGGCCCCGGCCCCGCGCCGCCGCCCGCCCGCAGCGCCCGCCCGCCCGCGCTCACTCGCTCGCTCGCCCGCTCGCCGCCGGCGCCCGGCTCTGCGGCGGCCAATGCAGCCGTGAAGCGCCGCCCGCCCGCCCGGCGGCCCGCCGCCCCCCGCGCACGCCGGCCGCCCGAACGCTCGGCCCCGGGGGTTCAAAAACACGTTAAAAAAAATTTTTTTTAATGGGAAAAAAAATTTTTTTTTTTTTTTTTTGCGCCAGTCAGCGCGGACGCCGCCGGGGGTGGAAACTCGCGGGGCTCGGGGCTCGCGGTGCCTCAGGCGGCCCCGGGGGCCGGGGCTCCGGCGCGGGGCAGGGGTTCCCAGCGCCCGAGGGGAGGCTCGCTCCGTGCGCAGTTTCCCCCCACGGTCCCCCCTCATTTGCCTTTGTGTGGATCCTGACCCGCCGGCTCCCGGCCGCGGGGATCCGGCCGCCGCGCGGGCTGAGGAGCTGCCGGAGGCGCTCTCCCCGCCGCGGCGCTGCCCCGGACTCACCCTCCGCGAGGCACAGAGTCGCCCAGTGCCCGTCCGGCTCTCACTTGCCCCGGCGCTGTCTCTATGGAGCTCAATGTACTGCAATGGCTGTGAGAGCGGGAGCCAGACGCAGCCTCCTCACTCTCTCCGCTCTGTAACATTACTCTCCAGCCAGCGCCGCGCCTATTGGCTACCGCCAACTCACGGGGCTCGCTCATTGGCCCGATACCTCCCATTGTCCTGACCAGAGCCCGCCTGCTATTGGCTGTCTCCGGGGACACGTCATCAAGGATTGAAACAGCGCGCAAATCTGAATGTGTGTGTGTGCCGGGCAGAGAGGCTGAGGCGGGAGAGGCAGAGGCAGAGGCAGCAGCTGCTACGGGAAAGCAGAGCTCTATGGTGTATGTGTGCATGTGTCTAACCCAAGCCAGCCCCACACCCGAGCGGCCGCCGGAGCGAAAAGGGCCTGACTTTTCCACAAGTGTCTCCAACTCCTCAGGCAAAAGAGACACCCACAGACCTCCCCCCCGTTTCTCACCCCAAACTTACTTCCACAGCCGTTGAGATAAGAGGCCCAAGACTTTTAACAGACCTTCAAAAGTGAGAGCGACACGATGAGATCACGGTCCCCGAAAACTGGGGTTTCTGCTTGTGTAGAGGGGCGAAAGCAGCCAAGATTCGAACTTCTCAACCACATACGGTTGCATTACACTTTAGATCTCTGGAAAGGCAGGGCTTTTCCTATAAGAAAGTGACAACGATCCAGTCAGCCGCTTTTAAAACATCCCTTTTCTGGACTCTTAAGCCCGCACCGTCAGGTTTGCAGAGCAGCTGAAACCTTGAGTCACCCAACAGGCATTTAGTTTCATCCTTTTTCTTGGTTTGCTCGAGTTTCACAGCTTGTCTGGAACTTTTTATTTAAATACAAAGCCCTGTCTTAACTTCCTGGAAATCAAACGATTCTTCCATGAAATTAAAGTACAGCCACTTCATTTCGATACGGGGTACTCTAGCAGGAAATGTTTGGGAGGGCCTGCTAGAATTAGCAAATTCATTAGAGACCACATTTTTAACTGTTGGGCTGTTTTATTTGACTTGGTGTGGATTACTGTGATAATCAAACGAATCCTTGTGATGCTATCTTTCCTTCACATCGCACCACTTAGTGCATCCATGTAACTGCTCTACGGTTACAGGAGTTGTAGGTATATCGTTACCCGGAGGATTAGATGGAGGCAGAGAGTGCCCATGCCCAAATCCATAGGCTATGGCTTCCCTAACCCACCAAGGTGGCTGGTTTTAACAGACAAACTTACATTATGTCTGTGAGGAAAATGTGTGGGTTCTAATAGTCAGTTCTGGAGACAATACGGTTATATCACCCCTTTATGAAACTATTATCTATTGCTCTGTAGCCTGAGCAGACCACACCCCTATTCAGTTACAACAGACTTCCCTTTTTTTCACTCTCTAGTGGTATGTTTATACACTTCTAAACCCACCAGCCAATTCCTCCAAATTTAACAGACCAGTTAATTCATTTTGTTAGTTTTTTTCATATATCCCATGTAAACATCTACAACATAATATACTTTCTCAAATTTATTAAGCTACATGAGAACAGACAGAGAGATAACCTCTCCTGACTATGATTTTAATGCTTACTCCTTTTTTAAAAAAAAAAAATACATAATTGCTATCAGGGTTTATAGTCTTGGTGAGTGGACAATGCATGCTATATGAACATGAAAAGAAATAATATTAAAAATATATAAACTAGTATAATGTGCTTAAAGTTATTGGTGTTTAAAAAAGCAAACATCTAAAGTTAACTTTTATACTGTTTTCATACATATATGCTCTTCTTTATTTCCCTCTATTAATCTAATTTTATGCTTTATTTAAATCTAGGTTATTTTAATTCTGTTTTATCTTCTCAATGACTATATTACAAAATATTCATGAGAATGATTACACTTTAAACGGCATCCATGATATCAAAATTTGACTATTACTTGAAGATTGTACTATCAGTATTTTCCAGGAGCAATGTTGGGTTTGCTCTGGATCAACCACTTTTTTAGATACTTTACCAGTTACTTCTAATAGCTTACTCTTTCCAGGGTCAGTTTATGGTCACAGAACAACAAGAGAACAATGGGCCCAACACAGGTTTCTATTTCAGCAGGATGCTATGGTAAGTAACAGGCACTGGATTTAAAATATCAATAGACCTGGGTTCAGATCCTTGCTCTGCTACTTTCTAGCTCTATAATCTGACAAGTTTTTTTTTTTTTTAAACTTCTTTGTGCTTTACATCTTTCAGCTATAAAATGGAACTTATCATTAAGAGGTTGTAAAGATTAAACTTATTTTTCAAAGATTTAAGATTATGCTGACCTCTTTAAACTCATGACTTAGAAAAAAGTGCAATTAGCCTTGAGCTTTTCTTCATATTTTAATTTTATATGAAGGCAATGGTTGCAAATTAAGCTTTTTAAAAAAAAATTCTATCCTCAAACACTACTATTCCTCATTCATTCTAGTGATGGTTGCTTTTTACTCCCAAGTATATCAGGGGCCATGTCACAAGGAAGGATATTAAGACCTCCACTTACAGGCACATTTCTCGTATTTGCTTTATGTGATACAAAGGGAGGAACATAAAAAAGGAGAAAAACTTTCAAGTAAACCCTACAACTTCCAGCTCTAGCCCTGCAACTTTAATGTTCACTTATTTATGATATTAGACCCTCTCCTTCAGTGTGAATCATATATTTTACTTTAGGGTTATTGAGGGTTTTATCCTAACTTACAGAGTTACCTAACTTAAAAAGCTTGATAGACTCTCTCCATGCCCAATTTAGACAACTGAATTTCATATCTTCAGTAACGTAATTTATGCCCTTCCTGGAGCTGGCCTCTAAGATAGGTGAAGTGCCTCTCTTCTGGGATCCCATAATATTCTGTACATTAACTACTATGCTCACAATTGTAATTATCCAGTTATGTGTCTGTTTGTCCCATGGCACAGCACCCCTTATAGGCAGGAATTTTATTTTTGCATACCAAGCACCTAGCAGGGTGCCTGACATAGCAGGCACTAAATAACGTCTACTGAAGAATGAATTAATAGCTGAAAGAGTACTTACTGCAAATTATTGTTTTAATCTTCCTCTTCCATCTTTGGAGATAAACATCGGGGTATTTCTAAATCAGAAGGCAGGAAAATAGAATAATCAGTAATAATCACATGTTAGGATACTAATATTGAGGATAGATGTCAATGGCACCTCGTTCTTATAACTTAAAAAGTGGAAGATGGAGTTGGGGGCTGGAGGGAATTGCAAATATAGACAGACACATATATTTGTACTATTTACCAACTCCCAGCTAGGCCAAGGTTATTCCTAGTTGGATACAATGAACTATGGCAAGCCAAATAAGAATTTATCACAGTAAACTGCAAGAATGTCTGCCCAAAGGTTGCTTCCAATGGGTATTTGAAACTTAACTCTAATGTAAAAAAAAAAAAAAAAATAGAAAAAGCAGACAGGGGCTCTGGGTGTTTGGCTGCAGGATATTGATTCCTCCCCATACAATGAATCCTAAAGTCAAGCTATATGAATTCTCTTGTTGTCTGTCCTTCTCAAAAAAGGGCCAGTTTCTGAAAAGGAGGAGAAACAGTAAACCAAAATGTCTGAGGAGGTCAACCATACTAAGGATCCTGTACCCACTTAAAACCTTTTTTTCTGGATGCTGACAATACAGGGGAGGAATTCAGGAAGAGAAAACAGTGCAGGTTGTGAACTAGGACACTGAGTCCCACCACGTGTGGCCTCTAGTAGCCATTAAAGTGTGTGCTTGTTTCCCCAACTCTTGCTTAGGGGCTGTGATGCCTTATCTCCCTTGTGAGGATGTTACAGGATTAAACAGATGGGCCAAATGAAAGACCCAAGAAAGGCAGAGGAGCGGTGTTATTGTATCTGTCAGCGAGCACAGAAGGGAAACATTGGCTGCTTAGTTCTTCTGCCTCAGCCCGAGTCTTCTGTCCCAGTGTGGCTTGCAGGTGGGGAAATTAGTGGTTTCAGCTGTGGGCAGATAGGTGGCTACGCAAAAAAAAAAAAAAGAAGAAAGAAAGACAAAACCACCACCAACAAAACAAAATGGTATGTAAGCAAATTTTTGTGTGTTAGGGGGCATGCTGGGCAGCTTGCAGGATCCTAGGTCCCCAACCAGGATTGAACCCAGGCCCTCGGCAGTGAAAGGAATGGAGTCCTAACCACTGGACTGCCAGGGAAGTCCTGGACACAAATTTATACCAACAATATCTCTAGAATTGGAATATTTCACTGGTGAATAAGGAAGAAAAATTACATCTTTTTAAAGATATGGTGGGCTGCCGTCTATGGGGTCACACAGAGTCGGACACGACTGAAGTGACTTAGCATAGCATAGCATAGCATAAAGATAAGGTGCCTCTTCTCTGGTTAGCCGAAGAATAGTATACATGAAGAGGGGAAACTCTTTAGTAAGTTTTTATAAAATGGTGATCTAAATTCAGAAAAGATCACTCCTTTAGGTTTCGATCTCAAGAACCATGTCAACATGCTGAATTCAGCTGCCCTATTAGAAGTGCCATAAACCTTGAGAACAAATGTCTTAGCACACCTGCTAGGTAGGATGGCTTATAATAAAAAAGACAGACATGGCAAGTGTGAGTGAAAATGTGGAGAAATTGGCACCATCATATACTGCTGGTGGGAATGTAAAACAGTGCAGCTGCTTTGCAAAACAGTCTGACAGTTCCTCCCAATAATATACCTAGAGTTACCATGTGACCCAGCAATTCCACTCCTAGGTATGTACCCAGGAGAAACAAAAACGTCCACACAAAAACTTGCACGACTGCTCATAGCAGCATTATTTGTAATAATAAAAAAACAGTCCAAAGTTTCATCAACTGATGAGAGGATAAATAAAACATAGTATATCTTTATGATTGAATATTACTCATTGATAGAATACTGACAAACGTCACCACATGAATGAACCTGGAAAACATTATGCTGAGTGAAAGAAACCACATACATAAAACCTCACCTATTGTACAATTCCATTTATATAAAATGTCTAGAATAGGAAATTTATAAAGACAGGAAGTAGATTAGGGGTAACCAGGTGTGGGGGCCTGTGGGAAAGGGGGATGATGGCTAATAGGTTTTCTTTTGAGAAGATGAAAATGTTTATTATAATCATGGTTGTGCGACTCTGATGATACCAAAAGTCATCAAATTGTATGTATGTGAATTCTCTCGATAAAGCGGTTTTTTAAAAACAGAATTAATGTTTTATGAAACAAACACAGAAAGAGACGACAGATCACTACCCACTTGTCAATTCTGTCCAGTACTTTCCCGCTTTTCCTCTTCATTCAGTGGAAATTTGTTCTATTAGTGGAATTATATATTCTGTGCTTAAAATGTATTTTTGCTACAAAATAATGTTAAAAGAGCATTCTTCTGGGGTATCTTGGGTGGTTTTCCTTGAGCTCCTGAGAAGACTGTACTGTTAGCTGAGCCACAAAGCATCAGGTCAGTCTGTGCAAACTGGCAGGCCTCTCTGGCTTCTATGACACGCAGATGCTCCATTTGGTCAGCACAGTGTTTTTAAAAAGGTGGATTTTTTTTTTCATATTAAAAGAAAATCCAGATTTTGAACAATCTGAGATCTGATCAGCTTGGCTTCACCTGTAGGCAGGTGATGATCCTGTGGTCGACCCCCCTGAAGGAGGTGGGTGTTCTGCCGTCTGCCGCAGCCCCAGTTCCAAAGCACCCGACCTGCCTTTTCACCTGGCTGGCCCCTGCGGACACCTGGGTTGGCAAGTCCTGAACTGGGTCCTTAGGATTCAGGACTACAACCTGCGATTCTATAATGTTCTTTGCTCAGAGGTTCTTCTCCTGAGAAACACTATCATCACACAAAACACAGTGGGAAACTGAGCCAGAGGTCCCTCGGGTGAGGAGCAGAACCATGTTTGGCGCTGTCACAAGTAGCAGGTACTCCTATTGAGAAACAGAGTCTGGCCAGCTATTTGTCAGAGGCTGTCCTACAGCCCAGACAAAAGACTAGAAATTGAGCTTTATATACTGTATCTCTCCTGTGTGCTGGGCTATACAGAGATGATTTCATCTCATCCACACAGGATGAAAATAATTGTACAAATAATTCTAAGGAGGCTTAGAGAGATCCCTTCAGTTGTCCAAGGTCACACAGCTAGTGAGAAAGTAACAACATTGACCCAGTTCTGACTCCAAAGCTGAAGTTTTCTCCACTAAGCCTCATGGCCTTTCAGTTACTAGCCCAGCTAATAAAATTTTAAAGACAATCACATTTTCCCACCTAAATATACCCCATATCCTCATGGGGATTTGATGTGAGTTTACAGCCTTGACTTTGAAGGTTTTTGAATAGGGCCCATACATTCTGCATATATAAATCTTGAAAAAAGTTTCATGAAACAATACCTACCGTTGTGATGGAGTCTGACTTCTTTTCCCTTAAAATCCTGAATTTACTTTGCAACCCATAAATAGGCCCTACAGTTTGCAGAACACTGCAATAAAGGCAGGAGTCAAGAAGTCCGTCTTCCATCAAGGGTAATGACAGCTCTAAGAAGTGTGGATGCTGCCTACTGATGGGATGGGACTGAAGAGAAGAAATGCCAGGGCAGCTGCTGCATCCAGGTACCTGCAGCCAGAGACCCCCGCACAGTCAAGGAGTAAAAGTGAAGTCGCTCAGTCGTGTATGACTCTTTGCGACCTCATGGAGCCTACCAGACTCCGCGGTCCAGGCAAGAATACTGGAGTGGGCTGCCATTTCCTTCCTGCTGCCAAATCTGTGGGGCTGAGAAAGATAGGAGATAAGAAGGAAGAGTGCCTTGCTCTCCCTGGAAGATCAAGACAAAAGCAGGCATTCCAGGCCTTCGGGAGAAGCAAAGAAGATGCTTGAACATCCCCAAGGCCTAGGAGAGAAATCCTAGCAGAGCCGATAAATATGGGGTTCATCATATTGGATCTGTCTTTGTCAGAGGCTAGGCAGAGTCTCTCTTCGAGCGGAAGATAGCCTTACCTCCCCACAGGACAGCTTTTTTGTTGGAAAAAAAAAAAACAGCACCCAAAATGGCTTGTGGGGCTAAATAGAAGGTGACCACCAATCCATACCTGTTATTCATGAAGGTGTTAAAAAAAAATCAACAACAGAAAACCTGTGTGCTTTTTTCCCCAAAAGGTTGCTGTTGATCCTTGTTCTAAGGCTTCTTTTTGATTTCCAAGAACAGAAATAAGCAAGTAGGAAGGAGATAGCATGATTTAATATATTCTAACATACTTACTACCAGCAAATTGATAGTCACATTCTGAAACAGAACTCTGCCTGAGAAATATTCATGGCATTTGACCAGTGATTTTGCTTCCAAAAAAATACTCAGAAAGTAATCAGAAACAAGTAAAAAGCATGAAATTTGAATAAGAATATCAACTGCAGAATTATCCATAATGTGTCAACAACCTAGGCGTTCAATGAGTGGCTTGGTTTGGTAAACTGTGGGCCATCCTCATGACAGATTATCATTATGCTACAATCTTATGTAACAGGAGGGAAAGGGGCAGGGCACAACTTTTGAAAGAATAACATAGCCCAAGGACACAACACAAACCACATAAACCAATTACAATCAAATGGGACCAAGATGGCAGACAAGACTAGGCCTTGATCCTCAGTCAGCAAGTGAAATGACACACCCAGAGGCGCCATGATAGTTCCAAGTGAACGTGAAAGTGAAGTCGCTCAATCGTGTCCAACTCTTTGTGACCCTGTAGACTGTAGCCCACCAGGCTCCTCCATCCATGGGATTCTCCGGGCAAGAATACTGGAGTGGGTTGCCATTTCCTTCTCCAGGGGATCTTCCAGGGATCGAACCCAGGGGTTGAACCCAGGTCTCCCGCATTGCAGGCAGACGCTTTAACCTCTGAGCCACCAGGGGAGCCCATGACAGTTCCAAGGCACTGTCAAAAGACCAAGGAGTGGGTGGTAGCCTAAATCCTGAAAATCTCCATCCCTTCCCCAAAATGGTTGGAATAATCCTCCCACTCATTAGCATATGAAATTACCCAACCTATACAAAACTAACTGGGCCACATTTTGGGGCCACACTTGCCCTCTGTGATGGCCCACACTCTGTCTGTCGAGTGTGCCTCTCTCCAAATCTGAACAAATCCACATCTTACCTATCACTTTGTCTCTCAGTGAATTCTTTCTGGGATGAGACATCAAAAATCTGAGCTTCATTAGGTTCTGAAACCAGGTACCAGAGGGTTTTGGCTGGGTTCAAATCCCAAGCAGAGTTGATTCTAATTGGTTGATGCAGTTGTGTCCTTGGGCTATGTTATTCTTTCAAAAGTTGTGCCCTGTTACACTTCCACTGCAAGGGGCACAGGTTCAGTTCCTGGTCGGGGAATTTCCACATGCCACGTAGTGCACTCCCCCCTCCACCCCCTAAAACAATTAGAAACACAAAACCTCTAATTTCTTAAGAGAAGAAATGTGCTAAAGAAGACTCAAAGATTTAGATAATTAAAAAAGAGTTAGGCCTCATTACTCTAGAAATTCTTCCCCCAAAACAAATATACAATCTGTAATATATAAAAACCATGTACATTTACCATAGCTCTACAGTTAAGCTGTCTTGGCAGGGGGTGGGTAGGAGGGAGGCTAGAGGGAGTGGATGTATGTGTGCATATAGCTGATTCACATTGTTGCACACTAGCATTGTAAAGCAAGTATCCTGTAACTAAAAAAATAAATAAAAGTTAAGGTGTCTCCACTGTCATCTAAATCTGACCAGCCTGTTAACACAGATCAGAATCAGGTATCTGCTAGAAGGAAAACTATCAGTGTTTACATGGAAAAACTTTTGCCTCACCACTGATGTGTCTTCTTTAATGACTATTCATTTGTTTACCATAATTCAGTCCTGAGTCATCTTCTCTTTGCTTCTCTGCTCTTAGAGACCCCAGGGACCAGCTCCAAGTGGAGTTTTAACCTCCATTTCTATGTAAATGACCCCAAGTTTCCCTTTCAGCCTTTGGTTCTGTCCAGGATCGCACTGGGTCCCAATGTCTCAAGCCTATAGATCTGCTCCCAAAGCCACACTCCATTCTCATTTCTCTATTTGCCAACTTCCTACACCAGCCCCAATTCTAAGAGTCTCATTCCTCCCTTCTGCTTCCTTCACATCAAATTCTGTAACATTCATGTCACTGTACTTCTGAATCATCCCCCACCCCAATTTTTTTTATTCATTTCTATTGCCCACAACTGTAGCTCTGGCCTTTATTATTTTGTGGATAAGCATGGAGGCTTTGGAACCAGACACTCCAAAGGTTAAAATCCTGGCCTTGGCACTAACCAGCTGTGTTACTTTGGGCATAGTGAATTAACCTCTCTGAGCTTCAGTTGCTTTGGTAAAAAGATAATGCCCCTTTCAAAGGGAAGTTGTGAGTTTAAATTAGCTCATATACATAAAGAGCTGAGCCTAGTATGCAAATTTCTTAGAATTCTGTAAATGAGCGCCAGATGTTGGCTGTTTATTTTAGATTATTTCAAAAACTGGTATTATTAATATTTTCCTAACGCATAAAACTCCATTGCTTAAAAACTTTCCATTTAATTACATTTTCTTCCCAATTAACTGCCAAATCCTCACTGGGCCTTCAAGGCCTTCCGGAATCAGGCAAAACTTGTCCCCTTCTCTCTCTCCCACGGCTCTCCTAATTTCCAATCAAATTGGACCTTGTACTCTCCTACCTTCGAGCTTCTGGTCACAGTGTTTCTTTTGCTTTGGAGTGTCCTTCCCCCAGCCTCCACTAAATCCAACCTGTCCTTTAAAATTTCCCCAACTGTTTACAGTTCTCAACTTGAGCTTTTTCATTTGTGAACTCTGTCTCTTTTGGTTGTACCTTCCTAGTGGCTTTTACGGTGTTATAAATAGAATGGCCATAGATTATCACATATTTTATAACCTATATAAATACATTACACATTATGTTGCCTTACCTATCTTTGTTTCTCAGCACTCTTTGCCCATCACAGGTATTTAGTAAATGATAGCTGAATGCCAGGTGAGGTTCAATTTTCTGTCCACACTTATCACAATGCTGATACTCAGTTTTAATAAACTGTGCCTACAATTTCCTTCCCTTTGCAGAATAAATTACACTCTAGTATGCTGACTTAAGGTATGTGGGGCAAAACCTAGTGTTGTGTTATCATCTTGGTTGGTCAAAATCTGTGGATGCTGGCAGCTTTATGTGGTTAAAGTCTATTCAGGTTGGTCCCTATTCTGATGGTTTGGAGCAATGGTTTTTATGAACTAGTGTTTTAGTAGATTTTTTTGTTTGGTTTTTACTGGGGGAGGTGTTGTTATAGTTCAGAAGCTTGCAAATATATATATATATATATTTAAAATTCCCAGATCTTATTAAAAGTCCTTAAAGTCAAAACAATACCACCAATAACTAATACTAATTGACTGTATATGTGCACGTGCGTGCTCAGTTGCATCCAACTCTTTGTGACACTACAGATGGTAGCTCGCCAGTCTACTCTATCCATGAGATTTCCCAGGCAAAAGTACTGGAGCCAGTTGCCATTTCCTCCTTCAGAGGATCTTCCTAACCTAGGGATTGAACCTGTGTCTCCTGCATTGTCATTTGGATTCTTCACCACTGAGCCATCAAGGGAGCCCAATGGATTGTATGCATGCTGCAAATTTTGAGGTTAATGCAGTTTTGTTGTTTTTTTTTTCCTGCATATTGGCAGTTATCACAAAAATTCATAAGCTCCCCCAAAATAAGTCCTTCCTGTGTAGCAAATTCATTTTGGCACCAAAATATGTGCCACCGAATAGTTCAACAAATTCAATCCAGGTTTTAGATTTGGGTAAAACCAGGTTACATTTGCATGAAATGACTCCAGAGTTACTGGGAGCAGTGTGGGTTGAGGGGGATGAGGGTTCCCTGTGTGGACCCAGCAGTGGTAGAACAGAACTGGAGCAAGGTGGACCGGACCTGCAAGGCCCCAGCAAGGACAGACCCTCCCCTCCGTCTTTTGGTCCCTCCCACACTGCTAGGGCTCCTAGTACAAGGCTCTGCTCCCCCTCCCTCCACCTCCTCTCTTCCCCCCACCTCACTCCTCTCCGCCTGCTCTTTCTCAACAATGGCTCCTGCTTCACAAACACAGTGCTTAAAGCACCTAGTTCCTGGGATTTATACTTGCCAAGTGCTGTGGGGAACAAGTTTTTCTCAAGCCCAGGAATCAAAAGGCACTTATTTCAACACTTGAGCGAAAAATAGTAACTAAGAAAATCAATAATCTCATCCCAAGCAGGAGAATGGATTTTTATGAGGCCATCTCTATGGTTTCCTGCCCATCTTTTAAAAAAAGTGTAATATTAGTCTCTTGAATGTTTTTTCCTCTTGTGTTTTCTTACCTTACCTAAAGAAATGTAAACTTTTTGCAGGTAGAAACGTATGTGAACTGGTAATCGCTCAGTCATGTCTGACTCTTTATGACCCCATGGACTGTAGCCCACCATGCTCCTCTGTCCATGTGATTTCCTAGGCAAGAATACTGGAGTGGGGAGCTATTTCCTTCTCCAGTGGATCTTCCCAACCCAGGGATTGAACCTTGATCTCCCTCATTGCAGGCAGATTCTTCACTGTCTGAGCCACCAGGGAAGCTCAGGAACATATATCCTGACCTAAATATTATGTGGACACAACTGAAGTGACTTAGCAGTAGCAGTAAGGTGTCTTCCAAAGCTGTATGTTTCTTAAAGATAATTAGAAGACTCAAAGAATATCTTGACGTGGCTATAAATTCCTTGATGGTTAAAAGTGAGCCTCTTATCTTTTTCAGTTTTTTTTTTTTTTTTTTTTTTAATGGAGCAAAAGAACACAAACGAGATTAGAGGAAGAACTGCTAGAGCAACAGAAGAACACCAAAGAGGGGAAGGGAGACACCTACCAGAGTAGAAGCCAACGCCAGCGTGTTCCACTCTAAAATGTTTCTGATTTATCCAACATCTAAGAAACGTGGCCCAAGGCAGGTTGTGAGGCCTAAATGTATGGGTTAGATGCTATCTAAATCCACACAGAGCAATAAGAAAGAATGTACATGCGTATCTCTCATAGCAAAAAGATTGGAAGAGGACCCAAGGCAGAAGACCTGCATTCTTCTAAACTGAGATGCCGACCACATCATTGCTTGGAACTCTTAAGATTCAAGGACAGACCAGATAAGTGGAGCCAAGAGAGCCTGTGAAGGAAAGGAAACCACTGTCTTACTCTGTTCCAGCTCAGTTCAAGTATTCTTAGTCTTAAATGTGCTACCAAAGACATACGATTGTCACAGTCATAGGTTAACATTTGTAGCTGAGAAAGAATCCATGTGAAACCCTTCCCCTTCCTCTGGTCTCTCCTTTACTCTCTGTTGTCTAAGAAATTAAAAAAAAAAAAAAAAAAGGACCCATCCATTTGTTAGTGAGAGAATAAAGGGAAGGACAGCATGGAGCTTCTTCCATCAGAGTGGGAAGGCATGTTGTTCAGCTGAAAGTGTCTGTGGATGGTAGGGGAGGGGAGGGGGCAGAAACTAATATTTATTGGGCATTTACATATGCTGCTTAGCTGCTAAGTCACTTCAGTCGTATCCGACTCTGTGTGATCCCATAGACGGCAGCCCACCAGGCTCTGCTGTCCCTGGGATTCTCCAGGCAAGAACACTGGAGTGGGTTGCCATTTCCTTCTCCAATGCATGAAAGTGAAAAGTGAAAGTGAAGTCTCTCAGTTGTGTCCCACCCTCGGCGACCCCCTTGGACTGCAGCCTTCCAGACTCCTCCATCCATGGGATTTTCCAGGCAAGAGTACTGGAGTGGGGTGCCATTACATATGCTAGGCACCATAAATGCTTTGTATGTAGTGTGTGAAAGTGGCTCAGTAATGTCTGACTCTTTGCAACCCCATGGACTGTAGCCCTCCAGGCTCCTCTGTCCATGGGTTTACCTCCTTATAATTCTCCGTTCCTTGGAGTGGTTGCTACTTCCTTATTTTACAAAGGAGGAAGGTAAGGTAGCCTAGGCTGACCCAGTTAGCCCCTCTGGCTCCAAAGTCCAAGTCTTGAACATGATGTCCTGCATGGATGTCTCCTTATAGTCTCTGCTTTGGTATCCCAAACCCAACGATCTCAAAAAAGACCCATTTCCTCCTTGGTTCCTCCCTCTCCCTAACTTCCAACAATCAACAAATCATCGAGTTCCATGGTCTCCACCTCCACCTCATCTATGTCTCTGGTCTACCTCCTTCCCTCTTTTGGAAGACCACCATCTTAGTTCAAGCTGTGGTCTCCTGCTTGGGTTTATTCCAACAGTTTCTAACTACCTAACGTCTCTGGGCCTCAGCCTCAGAAAACTCCAAGTGATTTTTCTAAAGTAATTAAGATAATACAATCATGCTATTCCCTGACTTAAAAACCCTCCTATGACTTCCCACTGCCCTTCAAGAGAGCCTTCAAACATCTTAGCGGAGCGCCACAGTCAGCGTCTGCTGGCCCCTCCTGCCCGACACCCCAAGCTCCCACAGTTCCCCGGGCAGCCATCATCCCCTCAATCAGGATGACCCTCCACCTGCCCGCCTCCTGCCTGACCTTCAGTTTAGACGTCTCTTGCTTTCAGAAGCCTCCTCTTAGTGCCCACGCTAAGCCCACGCCACTTCTGGCATCCTCACCAGGCCTATAACTGCCCACACACGTGGCCTTCTAGTCTACAAACCCCTCAAGTGCTGGGTGAACTTTATTCACCATGTTTCTTGGCATCAAGCTGAACGCTTGGCCTAGAGGAGCCACTCAATCCATGAGTAAATGCTTAAACAGAGTGGGGAAAGTAATGAAGAGCCATGGGTTGAATCATGGCTTTGCTACCAACTCCTGTATAGTTCAAGCTTCCCTGGTGGCTCATTGGGTAAAGAATCTGCCTGCCAATGCAGGAGATGCAGAAGACTTGTGTTCGATCCCTGAGTTGGGAAGATCCCCTGGAGGAGAAAATGGCAACCCACTCCAGTTTTCTTGCCTGGGAAATCCCATGGACAAAGAAGCCTGGTGGGCTACAATCCATGGGTCACAGAGTAGAATACAGCTTAGCAACTAAACAACGAAACTCACATGAAAACAAAATGCTAATGACACAAACTACTCTGTATAAAATAAGTAAGCTTCAAGAATCTATTGTACAGCACAGAGAATGCAGCCAATACTTTATAATCACTATAAATGGAGTACAATCTATTAAAACTTAGAATCACATACACACATGAAATGCGAAGCTTTTCCATCCTTCAGGTGAGATCTGCATCTCACCCCTCACTCTCCATCCCCAGCCCTGCAACCCTCTCCCAGAGATCAGGATAAATATGAGAGGGTTTTTTTTTTTTCTTTTCAATATTTAAAAAACTGACATGGAGGTGGAAATATATGGTATGACCTTTGATTCTGTAGAAGACTCTTCTTCCAGGTAATAAAGATCCAAGAGGATTAAACAGCCAAAAGATCTCACGAAGCTCACGACTGTGCAAAAAATGGGAGATATGTATTCATGTGGAAAAGAGGAAAATATCAGGGCAAAGTCTCAAATGTATTTATAAGGTGATGGGATCTGAACTATTTATAATACAGGAAAGGCATCTTGGGGTAGACTGTGGGCAGCCCCCTAAAGACACAAACTCAGTGTGCCGTGGCCATCACAAAGCCACTAGACTGTAGGGTAAACAGAAAACACCGTTACCCTCCTTGAGTATACGCTACTCCCTTCAGGGCTGAGGTCTGTCTGGTAACAAAAATAATCAAGAGCACTTTGAGTTTATAAAGGTGGACTTATAAAGAGAAAAGACAGTAGATCTGTAATTACTAGAGCTAAAGAGTAAAGGAGGAGTACGATGTAGGAATTCAGTCAAAAACTCCCACAATGCGGGAGACCTGGGTTCGATTCCTGGGTTGGGAAGATCCCCTGGAGAAGGGAATGGCAGCCCACTCCAGTATTCTTGCCTGGGAAATCCCATGGACAGAGGAGCCTGGCGGACTACAGTCCATGGGGTCACAAAGAGTGGGACATGACTGAGAGACTACCATACACATACCACACAGGGTAACCCTGCTGCTAAGTCGCTTCAGTCGTGTCCGACTCTGTGCGATCCCATAGACGGCTGTCCCTGGGATTCTCCAGGCAAGAACACTGGAGTGGGTTGCCATTTCCTTCTCCAATGCATGAAAGTGAAAAGTGAAAGTGAAGTTGCTCAGTCGTGTCCGACTCTTAGCGACCCCATGGACTGGAGCTTACCATGCTCCTCCGTCCATGGGATTTTCCAGGCAAGAGTACTGGGGTGGGGTGCCATTGCCTTCCCCCAGGGTAACCCTACACACCTAGAAACAGGTATTGCCTTAAGGTTGAATCAAAGGGAGAGGTAGGGACAACTGTGGGTGGAAAGTGTCATAGGATATTATTTTAAGTGCTATTTTCTACTTACTATACTATTAAGTAGTAGCTTAAAGGAGAGCCATGGAGTTTTAGAACGTGGTTGTAATCAGCCCCCAGTGTTTTAAATGAAAGTCCAGAGAAGGCCAAGGTCATAACATTCCGTTATGGCCGAGTAATAGAAAGAACCCACGCCTCCTGACTCTCAGCCTAGCTAATGCTCTTTTCTTGATTTAATACAAAATGACTGTGACAGATGATTGAGACCCAAAGAATTAGAGAAGTTGGAGACAAGGCCTGATAAATAATGTACTGTTAAGGAAAACCAGAATCACGTGTGTAGTAACTAACCCTCAATGTTGGAGGCTGACATGGTAGAGTGCAACAATGTTTTCTCACAAAATAGCCCTCTGCGCCACTGTTGGAGGCAGGAGACTGGCCTGGGTGACCTGCTGAGCTAAACCCATCTGGCTTTCTCACTCAGAGCACCTATCCTCTGAACTTGAACGATGACACACTGTCCACCAGGGCAGTGCCCAGGCTGCTTCCCACTGCTGCATTCCCGTCAAGGTTGGACGTGCAGGCCAACTCCAGCCCCTCCAGGAATGCTGAGGTCAGTGGAATTCTACCAGCACTTGCCGGGTGGGGAGGGCAGACAGGTGCCAGTGGAAGTGGTATGGAGGATACAAGGGCCAAACACCCCAGGAAATCCGACTGCTGCATCTGCCGGGAGCCTGGTGGTCAGAATGCTTGGAACCCAGGAAGGCTGGGAGCGGGAAGTATCTCAGGTATTCCAGTCCTCCCCTCTTGGCACTGCGGAAGAAAAAGAAAATAAAGCGGGGAAACCTGTTGGACTAGACCGTCAGGGCTGCTCTCCTGAAGTTGGTAGCCACCTCCTGCTAGAAGGGATCTGATGGTTTTTCCTTCTGAGCAGAGAAGACGTGAGGACCAGAGGGATCCGAGAGAGCAAGTGAGCTGCCTGTTTGCCAAGATGTGTAGGGAAGACCTGGGAGGTGTGAAGGAGCAAGCTTCAACCTAGTCCTTCCGGGCTGAGGTGACGCCTTTGTTGTTGTTTTTTAGTCACTAAGTCGTGTCTGACTCTTTGCAACCCCACGGACGGTTGCCTGACAGGCTCCTCTGTCCTTGGGATTTCCCAGGCAAGAACACTGGAGTGGGTTGCCGTTTCCTCTTCCAGGGGATCTTCCCGACCCAGGGATTGAATTCTTGTCTCCTGCATTGGCAGGCGGATTCTTTACCACTGAGCCACCAGGGAAGCCTGGGGTGATGTGTACAAGTGTGCAAACAACATGCTTGTGGGAAGAAAAGGAAGCGGCTTGAACAGATACATACTTCTTAGGCAGAGGCACGCAGCTGAGGGATCAGATTCCAAAAGTTTGTCTCAGCAGAGGAAAAAAAAAACTCCAAACGTTTCACCTTTTTATTCAAGCTTGTCTTCCTTCTCCTAGTCCATCTTATGTTAATGAAAAGATGTTCTAATAGGAGAAGTAAGGAATACCAGGAATGATGAAAGAGAAAGATTTGAGCATGAAGCTGGAGGACAGATAAATGCAGGTGAGTGAGAGACATGTGGGCGCCTATGTGGGGGGACAGATCATGGCATTCTTCCCTCCAGCACCGTGCAGGACGAAGAAGTGACTTTTCAACTCTGTGCATGTGTGCGTGCTTAGTTGCTTCAGTCGTGTCCAACTCCGCGACCCTGCGGACTGCAGCCCGCCAGACTCCTCTGTCCATGGATTCTGTAGGCAAGAATACTGGAGTGGGTTGCCATGCCCTCCTTCAGGGAATCTTCCTGACCCAGGGATTGAAACCCCATCTCCTGTGTCTCCTGCATCGCAGGTGGATTTTTTACTGCTGAGCCACCAGGTCAGCCCTTTTCAACTATGTACCTGTCCACTAATAACCTCTACCTCCCAGAGGCTAGCACTCCTGGCTCGCCAGGCCCACAGTGAGGTTTGAGTTTAGCATTTTACCTCTGTGTCTTAACCTGCAAGGAGTGGGATTAAATATTCAGCAAAGAGCAGACCACAGGAGTTGGCTTTGCTGGACACGCTTCTGGGGGCGATGACCAAATAGGAATGCTCTTTTATCCCACATTTTTCTCTGGGAAGGGCAGAGACTCACTTGGTTTTATGCAGACATTTGCAGAAAAAAAATAAGTATTCCAATTGAATTCTGACTTGGTGATTTTGAACAACCTATATATAAACTTTGTGTAATGCAATATCTGAGACATAAGGTATTTATCTTTTCATTGTAAGAAAGAAGCTAAATTACCTTTTTCCTCCTTACCATTCCCCATCCTGCTCCGTTTTTCCTTCCAAAAGTTGCCATATCTATTTTATTTAATGGTCTAAAAAGGTTGCATCACATTTGGTATTCCACAAAGAGGAAAATTATTAAAAAGTGAAGAAAGACAGCACTGCTTGCTTAGAAAATAAGATGTATGAACCGTTAAGAATGGGAAAACACCAGCTCCTATGGCAGAGAGAAGACATTTTTGCCAAATTTAGAACCCACTTGAAAATCACGGGTTCTAAGTTTAGAACTGAACTAAAAAACTTGAGCTCACATTGCATTTGGCATTCGTTAAAAAAAAATTCTAAAATACTAATTAAAGGAAAAAAATTATTCTCTTAGTAGTTCTAGAAGCAGGGAATTATTTTCAAACAAATTCTTTATTGGCTCAATAGACTGGCCTGCACTTAAAAAAGAAACACTTTTTTTTTCTAATTAAATTTTCCTTACAAAATAATGATTTAAAATCAAGAGGAACAGCAGTTTACCAGAGTCTTTAAAGAGCTACACAAGTGTTGGACCCAGACGTTGGACCCAAACAAATATACCAGGTGGTCGTACAAACTTTGTATTTATGTATTAGTTGGTGTCCAAGATAGAAGCAATTACATCTACTGCTGATAAACTTTAACTAATAAAAACGCAATAACACTGGAAAATATCACTCTAAACAAAACAAAGACAAACGCTTAACAGCATTATTTTTATTTTCTAATTTAGTTGTTTAGTCACTAAGTCATATCCAACTCTTGCGACCCCATGGATTGTAGTCTGCCAGGCTCTTCTGTCCATGGGATTTCCCAGGCAAGAATACTGGAGTGTGTTGCCATGCTAAGCTAATTGTTGCAACATCACTAAGAATTGGATCAGAATTGCTGCTCTGGTGAAGACTATAAAAAGTTTCAGACTCAAAAGGTCCAAAGTAGTAAAATCAAGAACTGGAGTGAGTAGACAGTGTTTAAAAGGCATCCACTGGCTTAACATGATTTCAGACAGCCAACAACTTTCATAGTTATAGAAAATTAAAGCTGACTTGTGCCATCTTACACATGCATACACACACACACACACAAACACATATCTATAGATAAATAGATAATAGCCTGAGAACCTGAATTCAAATAATTACACCAGAGGTTAAACATGAATATTCAGTGCAAATATTTGCCACAGTAAGTACTTAAAAACACAAAATTTTGGGGAAAAACTTGTTTTTTTTTTTTCTGTTTATTGCAATGGAGTCTGAATACATTTCTGAGAGACCTTAGGGATCAGGCTTAGCAACTAGTGCATTTGACACTCTTCCTTCAACAAGAATATTAACTCAGCAGTTCAAAACCCTGTAACTTTAATTTCAGGCACTTTCAAAAACTCCTGTTGAAGAACGTAAGATTAGTTCTTGAGGTGGCTGACTTTATTTTTCTTACCAAGAAGGTGCAGTTTGTACTGGTGGAAACAGGGTCAAAATTTTAAGTTGTAAAAGCAAAAAACACTGCATGTATAAGTGGAAAAGGATTTGTCTAGAATATGTATTAGTTATATTCATTTATTTTTGCTGTGCTGGGTCTTCATTGCTATGCAGGTTTTTCTCTAGTTGTGGTGAGTGGAGGCTGCTCTCTACCTGTGGTGTGTGGGCTTCCCATTGTGGTGGCTTCTCTGTTGTGGAGCACGGGCTCTAGGGTGCTCAGGCTTCAGTAGTTGTGGCATGTGAACTCAGCAGTTGTGGCTTCCCGGCTCTAGAGCACAGGCTCAGTAGTTGTGGCATATGGGTTTAAGTTGCTCCACCACAGGTGCGATCGTTCAAGATCAGGGATTGAACCCATGTCTCCTGCATTGGCAAGGAGATTCTTTACCACTGAGCCACTAGGGAAGTCCCTAGAATATGTTTTTTAATTTACTTATTATTATATAAACATAGTTAAGCAGATATTAAGTAGTCAGCAAAAACAAAACTGGGAGCTGACTCTGGCTCAGATCATGAACTCCTTATTGCCAAATTCAGACTGAAATTGAAGAAAGTAGGGAAAACCACTAGACCATTCAGTTCAGTTCAGTTCAGTTCAGTCGCTCAGTCGTGTCTAACTCTTTGCGACCCCATGGGCTGCAGCACACCAGGCCTCCCTGTCCATCACCAACTCCCAGAGTTTACTCAAACTCATGTCCATTGAGTCAGTGATGTCATCCAACCATCTCATCCTCTGTCATCCCCTTCTTCTCACACCATTCAGGTATGACCTAAATTAAATCCCTTATGAATATACAGTGGAAGTGACAAATAGATTCATGGAATTAGATCTGATAGAGTGCCTGAAGAACAATGGATGGAGATTCGTGACATTGTACAGGAGGCCATGATCAAAACCATCCCCAAGAAAAAGAAATGCAAAAAGGCAAAATGGTTGTCTGAGGAGGCCTTACAAATAGCTGAGAAAAGAAAAGCAGCAGAAGGCAAAGGAGAAAAGGAAAGATATGTCCATCTGAACGCAGAGTTCCAAAGAACAGCAAGGAGAGATAAGAAAGCCTTCCTAAGTGATCAATGTAAAGAAATAGAGGAAAACAACAGAATGGGAAAGACTAGAGATCTCTTCAAGAAAATCAGAGATACCAAGGGAACATTTCATGCAAAGACGGGCACAATAAAGGACAGAAATGGTATGGACCTAATAGAAAAAGAAGATATTAAGAAGTGGTGGCAAGAATACACAGAAGAACTATACAAAAAAGATCTTAATGACCCAGATAACCATGATCCTGTAATCACTTACCTAGAGCCAGACATCCTGGAGTGTGAAGTCAAATGGGCCTTCGCAAGCATCACTACAAACAAAGCTAGTGGAGGTGATGGAATTCCAGTTGAGCTATTCCAAATCCTAAAAGATGATGCTGTGAAAGTGCTGCACTCAATATGCCAGCAAATTTGAAAAACTCAGCAGTGGCCACAGGACTGGAAAAGGTCAGTTTTCATTTCAATCTTAAAGAAAGGCAATGCCAAAGAATGCTCAAACTACCACACAATTGCACTCATCTCACACGCTAGTAAAGTAACGCTCAAAATTCTCCAAGCCAGGCTTCAACAGTATGTGAACCGAGAGCTTCTAGATGTTCAAGTTGGATTTAGAAAAGGCAGAGGAACCATAGATGAAATTGCCAATATCTGTTGGATCATCAAAAAGCAAGAGAGTTCCAGAAAAACATCTACTTCTGCTTTATTGACTACCCCAAAGCCTTTGACTGTGTGGGTCACAACAAACTGTGGAAAATTCTTAAAGAGATGGGAATACCAGATCACCTGACCTGCCTCCTGAGAAATCTGTATGCAGGTCAAGAAGCAACAATTAGAATTGGACATGGAACAACAGATTGGTTCCAAATTGGGGAAGGAGTATGTCAAAGCTGTATATTGTCACCCTGATTATTTAACTTTTATGCAGAGTACATCATGTGAAATGTTGGACTAGATGAAGCATAAGCTAGAATCAAGACTGCAGAGAGAAATATCAATAACCTCAGATATGCAGATGACACCACCCTTATGGCAGAAAGCGAAGAGGAACTAAAGAGCCTCTTGATGGAAGTGAAAGAGAAGAGTGAAAAAGCTGGCTTAAAACTCAATATTCAAAAAATGAAGATCATGGCATCTGGTCCCATCACTTCATGGCATATAGGCAGGGAAACAACGGGAACAGTGAGAGGCTTTATTTTCTTGGGTTCCAAAAGTCACTGCAGGTGGTGACTGCAGCCATGAAATTAAAAGACGTTTGCTCCTTGGAAGAAAAGATATGATCAACCTAGACAGCATATTAAAAAGCAGAGACATTACTTTGCTGACAAAGGTCCATATAGTAAAAGCTATAGTTTTTCTAGTAGTCATGAGTAGATGTGAGAATTGGACCATAAAGAAAGCTGAGTGACAAAGAATTGACGCTTTTGAACTGTGGTGTTGGAGAAGCCTCTTGAGAGTCCTTGGACAGCAAGGAGATCAAACCAGTAAATCCTAAAGGAAATCAGTCCTGAATATTCATTGGAAGGACTGATGCCGAAGCTGAAGCTCCGATATTTTGGCCACTGGATGCAAAGAACTGACTCACTGGAAAAAACCCTGATGCTGAGAAAGATCAAAGGCAGGAGGAGAAGGTGACAACAGAGGATGAGATGGTTCTGTAGGATCACTGACTTGATGGACACGAGTTTGAGCAAGCTCCAGGAGTTGGTGATGGACAGGAAAGCCTGGCGTGCTGCAGTCCATGGGGTAGCAAAGAGTCAGACACGACTGAGCAACTGAACTGAACCAGATATTATGTCATTCTCATAATAGCACCTGTAGCTCTCATTAAGGGACTGCTGCTGCTGCTGCTAAGTCGCTTCAGTCGTGTCCGACTCTGTGCGACCCCACAGACAGAAGCTCACCAGGCTCCCCCGTCCCTGGGATTCTCCAGGCAAGAACACTGGAGTGGGCTGCCATTTCCTTCTCCAATGCATGAAAGTGAAAAGTGAAAGTGAAGTCGCTCAGTCGTGTCCGACTTTTAGCGACCCCATGGACTGGAGCCCACCAGGCTCCTCCATCCACAGGATTTTCCAGGCAAGAGTACTGGGGTGGGGTGCCATCATTAAGGGACAGAGGTGAACATTTCTAAGGTGTGTGTCAAAATCAGAATATGAACTTACATCCCCAGCATCCACTGGCTCACACACTTCTGAATCCATGTTTTTCAACAAATCCTTCTCTCCTTATAAATGAGCCACTAACACTGAATTTCATAGTCTCTTCTGTCTTCACTATTGCCCTCATATTTATTTAAAATTATTGTTTATAATAAAGTTAATATTTTGGACCATTGCCTTCTTTGCTCAGTCTTGATACCTAGATAAACAGAAGGAAATAAGAGAGAACCTCTGGATAACAAAAAGTATTTCTTGAACCTCTAGGAGGTGGGATGAGCACCATTCTCAGATGGTGGCTGATTCCATCTCTGTGAAGAATTTGCTTTTCTTGGACTATAGAGACAGAAAGGACCACACACTTGTGCCAATGCCAGGAACACATGGCCAGTGACACTGGTGCCCTGGAAGGTGACTCTATTAGGCATGAATAGGAGCAAGAAAAAGCTGAGTGGTCTGCTGACATCCAGATTTCCTGATTGTCTTTGCAGAGACAGCTCCCAGACTCTTAAACTGTCTTCCAGAATTTTCAGTTCTTTCTCCTGTAATTTTTTTCCCACAGAAATAATACATGAATAAGTTTAGCATACAATTAGGGAACCCAAATACTTGGTTCCACTGGGCATTTGTCCAAGTCTAAACCCAAGTTTTCATATTTTCCTTTGCTTTATAACTGTAGGACTTGTCTATGATTCTAGCCCTATATCTATGAGAAATATGTATTTCAATCCAGAATTTAAGAATGGATGGGCAAATTAGATGGTGGTAGGTAGGCTTTCCTGAAGAGAAATGCTTTTCTCCATGTGCAGGGCAAAGATATATTGCTGATAGTCAGCAAAACAAAACAAAACAAAACAATGAAATAGCTTCGATTCTCTATTTCAAACATCTCATTAGATACCTCCACCTTGAACAGAACACACTCCAGAAACAGACCCACATGTTTGTATATGGTTAACAACTGATTTCCAACAAGGGTGGTGAGACAATTCAAAGGGAGAAAGGAAAATCTTTTCAACAGATTCTGCTGGAACAACTCCAAATCCACGCGGGAAAAATGGACATTGACCCTTATGTCACAAAATACATAAGAATTAACTCAAAATAAATGATAAACCTAAATGCAAAACTCATGGGGTCACAGAAGAGTCTGATATGACTGAGCAACTAAATAACAACAAAACTAGAAAAAGCTTAATCAGAGGGGAAAAAAAATCTATTCCTTATTGAAGGAGGCAACAGTGTCTTAGAGAGGATACAAAAACAAACATTCATACAATAGACTGAACTTCATCAAAACTTTAAAATTTGCTCTTACAAAGATACTGTTAAGAAAAATGAAAAGATAAAGCACAGATTGGGAAAATATTTATAATACATATATTTGATAAAGGACTGGTGTCCAAAATATACAAAAAACGATTACAGCTCAGTAAGAAGACAACCAAGGCAATTTTTAAAATGGGCAAAGACTTGAACAGACACGTCACAAAAGAAATTATCTGATGTCTGATAAGCATGTGAAAAGGTGGTCCACATCATGAGTCATCAGGTAAGTACAAATTAAAACCACAGTGAGATACTACTACATGCAATTAGAATGGCTAATGTTGGAAAATTGACAATACCAAGTGTTGATGAAGATACGGAACAACTGCTAGTACATCACTTTGGAAAACTAAGAGTTTTTTAAAACAGTAAATGCACACCTACCATTCAACCTTGTTATTCCATTCCTAGGTATGTTCCCAAAAGAAACAAAATCAGTGTCTACACAAAGACTTCACTGGAATAGTCACAGTAGCTTTATTTGTAATAGCCAAAAAGCAGAAACAAACCAAATGTCGAATAACTAATAAATGGATAAACAAGTTGTGAAACATCTATGTAGTGGAGCATCAGTTAGTAATAAAAAGGACTAACTACTGATACAGACATGAGAGGGTCTGTATCTGTATGATATAACATGTGAAGTGAAAGTCGCTCAGTCATGTCCAACTGTTTGTGACCCCATGGACTATATGGGATTCTCCAGTCGTTCCCTTCTCCAGGGGATCTTCCCAATCCAGGGATCGAACCCAGGTCTCCTGCATTGCAGGTGGATTCTTTACCAGGAAAGCCCAAGATATAATGTGAGTGGGTCTCAAAATCATTATGCTGGGACTTCCCTGGAGGTCCAGTATCTAAGACTCCGTGATCCCAATGTAGAGGCCTTGGATTTGATCCCTAGTCAGGGAACTACAGCCCACATCCCGCAACTGAAGATACCACATGCTGCAATGAAGATTGAAGATCCCCACATGTTCCAATTGAGACCTGGCGCAGCCAAATAAATAAATAAAATATTTTTTTTAAAAAAAGGTGGTCCTAGCTATTCTTTTCTGCTTGTGATCCAAAAGTGGTCAGTGTGCCTCTTAAAATGGGATGCCTAGGACAGTATATGGTCTTCCAAAAAGATGGAAGATGGGTTACTGGCTCCTTCCTTCTGTGCCTCTACTACTGTAATGTAGCCTGATGTGCCACTAACCTTTTTAGCTCCAAAGCTGATGTATATTAACTTGGAGTATATTCAAATATTCAGAGGTTTTTTTCCCCATGTAAATTCTAAAGACTTACTAGAAAAGACCCTGATGCTGGGAAAGATAGAAGGCAGGAGGCGAAGGGAACGACAGAGCATGAGATGGTTGGATGGCATCACTGACTCAATGGAAATGAGTTCGAGCAAACTCCAGGACTTGGTAATGGACAGGGAAGCCTGGTGTGCTACAGTCCATGCAAAGAGTAGGACACGACTGAGTGGCTGAATGACAACAACAAATTCTAATGACACCATCAGGCATCTGAAGAAGGGGTGGCTAAAAGGAGGAGGAGGGTGAGAGTGGGAGACAGGAGAGAATTAAGTCCTTGTAGATTCTGCCAAGTTATTCAGTGTTTACTGCCCCTGATAGCAAATGGAGGCCATCTCTGCACCCACTCCTCCTTTCGAGGCCTCCTATCAGTTACCTACCAACTCCATTCCCTAATAAGTAACCGCCTGTTCAACAGTCTGCCTCGGCACACAATCTGACACCCGGCCTCCTCCTCCTCCCAGCAGTTCTACCCCTGATAGCTACTGGGCACTTGTGGTGAGTGATTAGAAGCAGGGCATTTTGGCAATTGCTGTAGAACACATATATCCAGGAAATGCATTTATGTTAAAGTTCCTAGCAGTTCAGATGCTGAGCATCAAGTAAAAGCCTTACCAAAAAATATGCAGGGAAATGGATCAAGAAACCAGTCTCTTGGGGACTTTCCTGGCAGTTCAGTGGTTAAAACTCTGGGCTTCCACTGCAGGGGACACGGGTTCCATCCCTGGTCAAGGAACTAAGATCCTGTACGCTGTGCAGTGTGGCCAAAAAAAAGAAAACAGTTTCTTACCTTGCCTTTTTCCATGTAGATTCTTCATAAAAGAAACATTGCATGTTTGTTGTTAGATTTTCTAAAGTAAAGTACAATATATTCAGTGGGTGAAGACAAGGATTGTTTTTCCAGGCAATTTCCTTAAAACTTCATCATTTAAAAGGAAAGACAGCTGAAGAAGTTTTGGTACTTTTTTCTTCTATAGTCAACTTCAGGCTGATGGTCATTGGACACTCCTCCATTCAGACATTCCTTCCATCAGACCAGAGACCCTCCCCCTCTTAACATACACACCACCAGCACTCTTGTCATTCTCAGAGCCTCCTCTTAGCAATTCAGAGCTAATATACCTCCACATGGGAAAATCATCCCCTCTGTGTCATTCAGCCTTCTCTCCCTTCAATTCTAGACAGGGCCCATAATGTCCTCGGTCACCCATTCTTTTTCCAAAATTATCCTCAGGCTGTTTCCACTGGCTTTTCCCTCTCCTCCTTTACATACAACCATGACCCTCCAATATGGAAAACATATTTGTTCAATACCACTATAACAATCCATCTCTTTTTTTTCACTCCCATTCGAACACCTCAAATGATTATTCAACATTTTTTCCTTCCTTGGATTCACCACTTAATGCTGTTTTTATTAATCTGAAAAATTATATCCTCCTAAGGTCAATAATGGAGAAGGCAATGGCACCCTACTCCAGTACTCTTGCCTGGAAAATCCCATGGACAGAGGAGCCTGGTGGGCTGCAGTCCATGGGGTCGCTAAGAGTCAGACAGGACTGAGCGACTTCACTTTCACTTTTCACTTTCATGCATTGGAGAAGGAAATGGCAACCCACTCCAGTGTTCTTGTCTGGAGAATCCCAGGGATGGGGGAGCCTGGTGGGCTGCTGTCTATGGGGTTGCACAGAGTTGGACACGACTGAAGTGAATTAGCAGCAGCAGCAGCAAGATCAATAAGGACTTTTGAGTTGAACAAATTTAATGGTCTTCATTGGGAATTTATCTTCTTGTATGCTGTTCCTTGGGGCTTCCCAGGTAGCTCAGTGGTAAAGAATCTGCCTGCCAATGCAGAAGACATGGGTGCAATCTTTGGGTCAGGAAGATCTTCTGGAGGAGGAAATGGCAACCCACTCCAGTATTCTTCCTGGAGAATCCCATGGAGAGAGAAGCCTGGTGGGCTACAGTCCATGGAGTGATAAAGAGTTAGACACGGCTGAGCACGCATCGTTGTACTGTTCCTTATAGTATTGGGAGTGGGATACCAGCAGGAGTGGGAAAGACTGGAGAGGAGTTATTCCTGTTGGGGGAACTGTGGAGGTTGCTGGTGTGGTTTCCTCTGTGAGACTGTCATTGCTCACTCTATCCCCTTAGGGACAATTTCTTAGTGTAGGAAACCAGCAAGTTCTTTGCCCTGAAGTTGGGGTCAAAAATCACCCCAACCTCTTCCTCTTCCCACTAATTATAACTGAATGGCAGGTGCTTAGGTCTGAGAGGGGCCCATCGAGTCTCTGATCTCCACTCTGGGTGGCTCTTCACCAGGAAGTCTCTCGTGCTTAAGAATTGCAGCTCTCACCCATCCTCAATCCTTAATTCTGTGTCTTCTCCCTTTCTCTTTTCTTGTTTCACAGAGTTTCTCTCGGTATCGCTGTCTTTCACACAGCCTCATGGTCTGTCCTGGGACTGACCTTTTCATTACCAGGAGCATCCCCCAAACCACACTCAGAAACCACAATTCCCTTCTCTTGCCCTCACAGAAGCACTAAGTAGAGAAATATGCCTTAATTAATTGGAGACTCCCTCTTCTTTAAAAGCCATCATTGCTAATCTTGAACTTCTCAGTGGAATGGAATCTTGAGAAGTCAGTCCTTTGGTTGTTGGTGTTCAGTCGCTCAGTCCATGCGAACCCATGGACTACAGCCTGCCAGGCTCCTATGTTCATAGGACTTCCCAGGCAAAAGTACTGGAGTGGGAAGCCATTTCCTTTTCCAGGGGATCTTTCCACCCCAGGAATTGAGCTGAGTCTCTCGTGTTGGCAGGTGGAGTCTTTACCACTGTGCCACTAGGGATGCCCACTCCTTTAGTTATGTCACCTTTAAATAATTATGTAGTGAGTTTATCCAAAGAATTCTGCCCTGAGCCACTGGGGTTTGCAGTCCGTGTGCCCATCATCCTAGCATCACCTGAGTACCTTATACCTTGAGAAGCAAGAATGATATTCTAATAAAGGAATTTGATGGCTTAAAGAGCCACCGGTTAAACGTGAAAGTCTCCATCAGTACAAAAGCTGGGAGCCTTGGTCAAATTACATGCTTTTAAGTTAAACACATGGATGTGAAAATATCTATGAAAATCTCCATGCATTTTAATGACTTAGAGTTATTAACCTGAGGTTTGAAATCCTCTTCAAATGTGTACATTTTTCTAGTGCAAAGGTTCATCACTTTCATCAGCTCCTTAAAAGGTTTGTGTCCTCCAAAAGGTTTAGGAACCTCTAAGTTAGGGGAAAGATAAGATTAAAATCACAATATTATTATTTCATGTATTTCTAAATGTAATACATAAAAATAGCAAATAACTTCCATTTTAGCAAACAGCAAAAAAAAAATATTGAATACTGTAAATAATCACAATATCATTAGTAACTATGTTCAAACACTAATATAGACAATATTTTTATAGTATTTTATCTGTCGACAAGTATTTTACCTGAATATACATAAAACAAGTTTATCAGGAAGAGGGAAGTTCATATACAGATTTTAACCTAGACTGAAAACTACCAATAGACTTATTTCCACTATTGTTTAAAAAAAAACTTTAATCAGATACTTTAAAGGCAATATGAATACAAATTGCTGCTGCTGCTGCTAAGTCGCTTCAGTCGTGTCCGACTCTGTGCGACCCCACAGACAGAAGCCCACCAGGCTCCCCTGTCCCTGGGATTCTCCAGGCAAGAATACTGGAGTGGGTTGCCATTTCCTTCTCCAACGTATGAAAGTGGAAAGCGAAAGAGAAGTCGCTCAGTCGTGTCCGATTATTAGCGACCCCATGGACTGGAGCCTACCAGGCTCCTCCGTCCGTGGGATTTTCCAGGCAAAAGTACTGGGGTGGGGTGCCATTGCCTTCCCCGATAAATTAAATCAGAATTTAAATAGTTTCTCAGTTACAGCATCTATTGTCTTACCCTGGATAAGAGAGATAAATTATTGTACCTGCTTTATAAAAGATTGGTTAAAAGATACACTGTGGAAACCCCTTTCATAGTCAATTTCTGCAGCCAAAACCCAAATTCAGAGCCCCAAATTTTTAAGCCAGGCCCCATTCAGAGTATTCCAAGAATAGTTCTTCAACTACTGAAAAGCATCACTTTCATAAATGTGTCTTGGAAACAGATTTTTAAAATTAGCAAGTTTGCAAGAGCAAACCTATCAAGTTATTGTACACATTGTTCTTTTTTACATTTGAAATGTAACTTATTTATCCAGTCATTTAACAAATATTTATTGAACCTCTGCTATATGCAGGCACTGCTCAAGGTGACAGAGTTATAGCAGTGCAAAACACAGACCAAAAATATATAACAATACATAAACATATCTTAATTAGAAAACATTCAGACATAGAAGCTCATAGGATTGAAAAAATCAAAGTTGTCCTCCTGGAGGCCTGCTCCATCTCAGTTCTTCTGCAATAAATACTACTAACAGTACTTTCTCCAGACTTTTTATTTACATAGAATATCTTAGGTGGTAGAATAGCTTTACTGTGCTGCTGCTACTGCTGCTAAGTCACTTCAGTCATGTCCGACTCTGTGAGACCCCATAGATGGCAGCCCACCAGGCTCCTGCGTCCCTGGGATTCTCCAGGCAAGAACATTGGAGTGGGTTGCCATTTCCTTCTCCAATGCATGAAAGTGAAAAGTGAAAGTGAAGTCGCTCAGTCATGTCTGACTCTTAGGGACTCCATGGACTGTAGCCTACCAGGCTCCTCCATGGGATTTTCCAGGCAAGAGTACTGGAGTGGGGTGCCACTGCCTTCTCCAGCTTTACTGTACAGACTGTATATATGTATATACACAGTGGTAATTCCCTGGTGCTCCAGGGGTTAGGAATTGGTGCTTTCAGGGTTTGATCCCTGCTTGGGGAACTAAGATCCCTAAGAGCCAGCAGGCTGTGCGGTGTAGCAAAAACAAACAAACAAACAAAAAAAACCACTTGTGTAAAGTGTACAATTCAATGATTTAGAGTATATTTTTAGTTTTGTGCAACCATCATCATAATCTAGGTAAGTGGATTTTAAAATTATAAATATATGAATTGTATTATAATTTATTTTAAAATCCACTTACCTAGATTACGGTATTATACAGGTATAAATGTATATGAGCAAGATCAAGCCAGTCCATCCTAAAGGAAATCAACCCTGAATATTCATCGGAAGGACTGATGCTGAAGCTGAAGCTCCAATACCTTGGCCACCTGATGGAAAGAGATGACTCATTGGAAAAGACCCTGATGCTGGGAAATACTGAGGGCAGGAGGAGAAGAGAGCAACAGAGGATGAGATGGTTGGATGGCATCACCGACACAATGGACATGAGTTTGAGCAAGCTCTAGGAGATAGTGAAGGACAGAGAAGCCTGGCATGCTGCAGTCCATGGGGTTGCAGAGAGTCAGACACGACTTTGAAACTGAACAACAACAACAATTTTTCACTCAGGGCTAAACCTGGAAGGTGTTCTCTGAATATCGGCATAGACAAATTTTATGATTACTTTCTGCAAAGAGAGGAACGTGTCCTCTCTCCATCTCCCTTGTCAGATTTCTTAGAAAAAGGCTGCTGACAAAAGAGTCCGAAATGCAGTACTTGGATGCAATCTCAAAACGACAGAATGATCTCTGTTCGTTTCCAAGGCAAACCATTCAATGTCACAGTAATCCAAGTCTATGCCCCAACCAGTAACGCTGAAGAAGCTGAAGTTGAACGGTTCTATGAAGACCTACAAGACCTTTTAGAACTAACACCCAAAAAAGATGTCCTTTTCATTATAGGGGACTGGAATGCAAAAGTAGGAAGTCAAGAAACACCTGGAGTAACAGGCAAATTTGGCCTTGGAATAAGGAATGAAACAGGGCAAAGACTAACAGAGTTTTGCCAAGAAAATGCATTGGTCATAGCAAACACCCTCTTCCAACAACACAAGAGAAGACTCTATACATGGACATCACCAGATGGTCAACACCGAAATCAGATCGATTATATTCTTTGCAGCCAAAGATGGAGAAGCTCTATACAATCAGCAAAAACAAGACCAGGAGCTGACTGTGGCTCAGACCATGAACTCCTTATTGCCAAATTCAGACTGAAATTGAAGAAAGTAGGGAAAACCACTAGACCATTCAGGTATGACCTAAATCAAATCCCTTATGATTATACAGTGGAAGTGAGAAATAGATTTAAGGGCCTAGATCTGATAGATAGAGTGCCTGATGAACTATGGAATGAGGTTCGTGACATTGTACAGGAGACAGGGATCAAGACCATCCCCATGGAAAAGAAATGCAAAAAAGCAAAATGGCTGTCTGGGGAGGCCTTGCAAATAGCTGTGAAAAGAAGAGAAGTGAAAAGCAAAGGAGAAAAGGAAAGATATATGCATCTGAATGCAGAATTCCAAAGAATAGCAAGAAGAGATAAGAAAGCCTTCTTCAACGATCAATGCAAAGAAATAGAGGAAAACAACAGAATGGGAAAGACTAGGGATCTCTTCAAGAAAATCAGAGATACCAAAGGAACATTTCATGCAAAAATGGGCTCGATAAAGGACAGAAATGGTATGGACCTAACAGAAGCAGAAGATATTAAGAAGAGGTGGCAAGAATACACAGGAGAACTGTACAAAAAAGAGCTTCACGTCCCAGATAATCATGATGGTGTGATCACTGACCTAGAGCCAGACATCCTGGAATGTGAAGTCAAGTGGGCCATAGAAAGCATCACTAGGAACAAAGCTAGTGGAGGTGATGGAATTCCAGTGGAGCTATTCCAAATCCTGAAAGATGATGCTGTGAAAGTGCTGCACTTAATATGCCAGCAAATTTGGAAAACTCAGCAGTGGCCACAAGATTGGAAAAGGTCAGTTTTCATCCCAATCCCAAAGAAAGGCAATGCCAAAGAGTGCTCAAACTACTGCACAATTGCACTTATCTCACACGCTAGTAAAGTAATGCTCAAAATTCTCCAAGCCAGGCTTCAGGAATATGTGAACTGTGAACTTTCTGATGTTCAAGCTGGTTTTAGGAAAGGCAGAGGAACCAGAGATCAAATTGCCAACATCCGCTGGATCATGGAAAAAGCAAGAGAGTTCCAGAAAAACATCTATTTCTGCTTTATTGACTATGCCAAAGCCTTTGACTGTGTAGATCACAATAAACTGGAAAATTCTGAAAGAGATGGGAATACCAGACCACCTGATCTGCCTCTTGAGAAATCTGTATGCAGGTCAGGAAGCAACAGTTAGAACTGGTCATGGAACAACAGACTGGTTCCAAATAGGAAAAGGAGTATGTCAAGGCTGTATATTGTCACCATGTTTGTTTAATTTATATGCAGAGTACATCATGAGAAATGCTGGACTGGAAGAAACACAAGTTGGAATCAAGATTGCTGGGAGAAATATCAGTAACCTCAGATATGCGGATGACACCACCCTTATGGCAGAAAGTGAAGAGGAACTAAAAAGCCTCTTGATGAAAGTGAAAGTGGAGAGTGAAAAGGTTGGCTTAAAGCTCAACATTCAGAAAACGAAAATCATGGCATCTGGTCCCATCACTACATGGGAAATAGATGGAGAAACAGTGGAAACAGTGTCAGACTTTATTTTTCTGGGCTCCAAAATCACTGCAGATGGTGAGTGCAGCCATGAAATTAAAAGACGCTTACTCCTTGGAAGGAAAGTTATGACCAACCTAGATAGCATATTCAAAACCAGAGACATCACTTTGCCAACAAAGGTTCGCCTAGTCAAGGCTATGGTCTTTCCTGTGGTCATGTATGGATGTGAGAGCTGGACTGTGAAGAAGGCTGAGCGCCGAAGAATTGACGCTTTTGAACTGTGGTGTTGGAGAAGACTCTTGAGAGTCCCTTGGACTGCAAGGAGATCCAACCAGTCCATTCTGAAGATCAGCCCTGGGATTTCTTTGGAAGGAATGATGCTAAAGCTGAAACTCCAGTATTTTGGCCACCTCATGCGAAGAGTTGACTCACTGGAGAAGACTCTGATGCTGAGAGGGATTAGGGGCAGGAGGAGAAGGGGACGACAGAGGATGAGATGGCTGGATGGCATCACTGACTCGATGAATAGGAGTCTGAGTGACCTCCAGGAGTTGGTAATGCACAGGGAGGCCTGGCGTGCTGCAGTTCATGGGGTCGCAAAGAGTCGGACACGACTGAGCGACTGATCTGATCTGATCTGAGAATGGTAACCCTATGATTTCAATAGATGGAGAGAAGTTAGCCAATACACAGAACGTCTTGAAAGTCCAAAAATGAACTGGAAAAAAAAAAAAGGTACAGAAAATAATGTAAAACACACAAAAAGCTGGCTATTTTGAGCATCTTCAAGTAATAACAACATTAATAGCTAACACACTCAGTAACTCTTTAAGTCCTCACAATTCCATGAAGTAGGTACTGTTATGATACCCACTTTACAGATGTGGAGACTAAGGCACAAAAGATCATCTCTCTACTAACTAAGCTGGAAAGAGGCTGTGTAGGGCTTCACATCCAGACAAACTGGATTCAGAGTCCATCTCTTAACTGATCTGATGGAATGTAGGGGAGGGGGATGGTTAGTGAAGGACAGGGAGTGGTTTAGGATAAAAGTGAGATAAAGCAGGAAAAGGGTTTAGCAGAGGGGCTGATTCCTAGTGCTCAGTTGCTAAGTCCTGTCTGACTCTTTTGTGACCCCATGGACTGTAGCCTGCCAGGCTTCTCTGTCCATGGGATTTTCCAGGCAGGAATACTGGAGTGGGTTGCTATTTCCTCTTTAAAGGGCTCATAGCAAGCACACAATAAGAACAAACAAAAAAATTAAAAAAAAAAAAAAAACTATTATATTCTGTGCTCCATTAGGTAGACTGTTCCTCTACAATTAGAAAAGTAACCTTTCTATAACCAGTCTAAGGGTTTGCTCAGTTAGCTGCCTGGTGGCTCAGTGGTAAAGAATCTGCCTGCAATGCAGGAGATTCAGGTCAATCCCTGGGTTGGGACGATCCCCTGAAGAAAGAAATAGCAACCCACTGCAGTATTCTTGACTGAAGAATCCCATGGACAGAGGAGCCTGGTGGGCTACAGTCGATTGGGTTGCAAAGGGTTGGACATGACCTAGTCATGACTTAGTCAACATCTCAAGCTGCTACCATGCTACCATTCATGCAGGGTGATGGATGACTCAGGCTTTCTTGGGGAGCCCTCCAGGTATGATGCACAGGTACTGCGAAGCTAAAGAAGTTTAGCCCAGGGAGCTTGTAGGAGGGAAAACGACAGTTGAGGTGCTCTGGAGACTGAGGCTGTGGGAACCACCAATGGAGAAATCAGAATGACTGAGGTAGTAAGGAAGCCTTGAGATAAGAGCTGAGAGGTGGGTTGGATGAAAGTGAAAAAGGAGAGTGAAAAAGTTGGCTTAAAATACAACATTCAGAAAACTAAGATCATGGCATCTGGTCCCATCCGTTCATGGCAAATAGATGGGGAAACAATGGAAACAGTGACAGACTTTATTTTGGGGGGCTCCAAAATCACTGCAAATGGTGACTGCAGTCATGAAATTAAAAGACGCTTGCTCCTTGGAAGAAAAGTTATGACCAACCTAGACAGCATACTAAAAAGCAGAGACATTACTTTGCCAACAAAGGTCTGTCTAGTCAAAGCTATGGTTTTTCTAGTAGTCATGTATGGATGTGAGAGTTGGACTATCAAGAAAGCTGAGCGCTGAAGAAAACTTTTGAACTATGGGGTTGGAGAAGACTCTTGAGAGTCCCTTGGACTGCAAGGAGATCCAACCAGTCCATCCTAAAGGAAATCAGTCTTGAATATTCACCAGAAGGACTGATGTTGAAGCTGAAACTCCAATACTTTGGCCACCTATGGGAAGAACTGACTCATTTGAAAAGACCCTGATGCTGGGAAAGATTGAAAGCAGGAGGAAAAGGGGACAACAGAGGATGAGATGGTTAGATGGAATCACCGACTTGGTAGGCATGAGTTTGAGTAAACTCTGGGAGTCGGTGTTAGACAGGGAGGCCTGGTGCACTGCAGTCCATGGGGTCGCAAAGAAACACGACTGAGCGACTGTACTGAATTGAAGAAATTAGGTTTTATCTGCTGAAGAAAATGCAGAGTCGCTGAAGGTGGAAGGGAGCAGGGAGGCCTGGAGGGGTTGCTTTGGAGGCTGGATGTGAATGACTCCGCCTCCAGCCAGGACACAAGGCTCCACCCGAAACAGCTGCTGCCATTCCCAGGGGGCTCCTTATCTTTTGCCTCATAAAGTCACTTGTCTTTGAGTTTCTCAATCACATTGTAGTCACTGCTGAAAATAATCTATCTTGGGTTTGTGCTTACTATTGAAGCATCTTGTCATGCTGGAGAACTTCCCTTTTAAAAACATCAGAGACCTATGAGAAAGCTGGACAAAAAATGGATTTTAGAGATGCCCAAGGGAGTAATTTAAAAACAAGTATGACAACCAGCAACGCCCTGTCACATCAAAGTCAGACCTGGGTGGAAAGAGCTTAGTCCAGGGGAAGGTCTGGGTTAGGTTTACAGGCAACTTCCTTACTGTCAGGGTAAACCTTTCAAAACACAACAGAGATAAAGATGCCCTTTTGCAAGTATGCACAGACAGAAGGAATGAATTCTGATTAAAACCAAGGAAGGAAAATACCAGCTTAACACATAGTCCAAGGCTGGAGCTTGCAGTGAGAGAGGGAAGGAGAGATACAAATCAGCAATGTTTTCTTAAGAAGGCTCCTGCAATTTTTTTTTTTACATTGGTAAATAAGATATGCTTATTTACATGAACTGGCAAAAATGAAGTATTGCTGTAAATTCACGATATTTCCAAGTGCCAAGTATTTTATTATATTTAGTATATCTCAACTTTTTATTATGGAAAATTGCAACCATCCAAAAGGAGCAAGGAGAGTGTAATAAAACATAGTGTACCCACTGTCCAGCTTTAACTAACACACAGCTGATTCTGTTTTCATCTGCACTCCGTTTCACTGGATTATTTTCAAGCCATCATTTCATCTGTAATTCCCTCACTGAGCACAATCGTTTCATAGTCTGTTTTGGTTTTGGTTGTTTGCTTTTTTAAAAAAGGCTGCACATCATGTGGCATGCAGGATTTTAGATCCCCGACCAGGGATCGAACCTGTGCAGTGAAAGCGCGGAGTCCTAACCCCTGGACCGCCAGGGAAGTCCCTGTCATTTTACAGTCAAGGCTGCTTTTCAATCCCACCTTTCTCTTCACTCACTCCTGTCTACTCTGGGCAGTGATCTGAAGACAAGGGGACTGATTTGAGGAGAGAAGAAAAGTCCCCACAGAAGTACCCAACTGTCCCAAAGGGAGAGAGGGAGAAAGAGCTCTGAATCAGGAAAAGATCGGAAGGAGATGGAGCCAGGCCCTTCCCCAGCGCCTTCCCAGATGGGGGTGTCTGGGGCCTCCAGGAGCTGGAGCCGGGCCTTTGAAAGGCAGAGCCTCAAAGATCTGCCGACTTTCCTTTTTAAAATTATTTATTTATTTTTGGCTGTGCTGGGTCTTTGTTGCTACAAGGGCTTTCTCTAGTTGTGGCGAACAGGGGCTACTTGCGAGTTGTGGTGCACCGGCTTCTCACTGCAGTGAGTTCTCTTGTTGCAGAGCACGGGCTCCAGGGCGCATGGGCTTCAGTAGTTGCAGCTCCCAGCCTCTGGAGCGTAGAACTTGATAGCTGTGGCTCTCAGACTCAGATGCTCTGAGGCATGTGGGGTCTTCCTGGACCAGGGATTGAATACGTGTCTCCTGCATTGGCAGGCGAATTCTTTACCAGTTGAGCCACCAGGGAAGCCCAAGGTCTGCTGACTTCCACTCTGGCCTCTGGACTGAAAACCACACATCGCTCATCGTGGAGGGCTTTAGAAGGAGAGGAAGCCGGCACTGCCTGAGGACAGGTCGGCTGCGTTCCCAGAACCACCCATGTGTGCTGCAGGACACATGGTACTAGGAGCCAACTGACCGAACCAACCTTTCATGAAACCCTTTCTGTCCCCACCCCTCTTTCCACCAACCTGCCAGCTCATCCACCCTGACTCCTTTCTTCCCATCTTGCAGGAGGATGAGTCCTTTTTGCTCCTGGTCAACGTGTCTCCTTTCACCCTTCGCCCTCCTGCCACATCCTCTAGGCTCGCCCAGGGGCCATTCTGCCTCACAATAGGCACATCTTCTGTGGGCCCGCCAAGGGCCACCCATCCATCCACTCTCATTCCAGCTGTCCCCCTCTCGCCCTCCACACTCAACTGCTTCCCCAGCTCGCACTTCTCCAAAGCCTCGCCATCTTCAGGAAACCTGGAATTGCCCCCTTCACACCTCCCTGTGTGGACTGACCGGGCAGCATTTGTGTGCACCCACTGTGGGTGCCAAGTGTACCCCCCACTGGGTGCAGTGTGGGGGTGCACTTCTCTCTCCCAGGGGGCTGAGACCTGAGGCCAGAGGCCAGGTCTTTATCCTGCAGCCCAGGCTCTAAGGGTGCTCACTCAGAAGATGCTCAGAAGTGTCTGCAGGAAGACAATGGGGACTCACAGATGAACAAACCCATCCCTGCTCTTGGGGTGGTGGTTGTTTAGCGGCTCAGTCGGGTCCAATTCTTTGCAACCCCACGGACTGCCCCATGCCAGGCTCCCCTGTCCTTCACTGTCTCCTGGAGATTACTCAAACTCATATCCATCGAATCGGTGATGCCATCCAACCGTCTCATCCTCTGTCATCTCCTTCTCCTCTTGCCTTCAATCTTTCCCAGCATCAGGATCTTTTCAAACGAGTTGGCCGAAGTACTGGAGTTTCGGTATCAGTTTTTCCAGTGAATATCCAGCATTGATTTCCTTTAGGATTGACTGGTTTGATTTCTTGGGGTAGTTCCATCTATACAGAGGCCATTCTCCAAAGGTGAGGGTTTAGATTGCCGGCCTATTTTCTGTTGTTCAGGAGACTTTTGGTCACATTCACCGAAGAACTCCAGATTCTTCAGCAGGATGTACGAGGCCGTCCTGAGCTTCAACGGCTCTCAAGCAGAGCTCAGAAGGGCGCCACCTCCCACTATTGCATGAACTTCTCTTAGTGTCTGCTGAGTTCTCTCTTGCAGTTCTCTCCATTGCCTGAGATCTCAACTCTTAACCCCACTGGCCACTTGCTGCTGACCCTGGAAGACTCAGGTGCAATGTCGCCACCTGTGGGAAGCGTGCTCTGGCCCTGACCCTGGTGTCACCACTGGACTGGAAGATTCCCGGGATCAAAGACTTTTTCTTTGTCTATGCCCTGTCCCTAGTCATGAGCACAAAGTCTGGCACATCCAGAGGCCTCAATAAACGTTTGATGAATGACTGAAAGGGGGAAAAGGAGCTGATGCCTTCAGTTTCTGTCATTGCAGAAACACAAATTTACTTTTCACACCAATGCCTATGGACTGAGGAAGACTACTATTGAAGTTTGAATTTTTGAGGCTTTAAGAACTAAAATTTCAGGAAACAACCCCACCTTGCTTTGCAAAGAGTAGATTAAGCAAATTCCTAGCAGAAGGTGACCCATCTTTCTCCCCTTGTTTAACCTCTGAGACATGGGTTATCAGCACAGTGGATACAACAACTAACACGAGCCAGAAAACTCACTGACTCATTGGATGTGGCACTGAGCCACTGCTCCCATATCCTACAGCACGAAAAATTTTAAATTGAATCTAAATGTGTCCCCTTCCTATTCCCAGTCAGCTCCTAACCCATGGAGTTAGTTATACTAACATCATCCACAAAAATAAAGATTAAGCTGTGGAAGTTGTTTTTAATCCATAGTCTCACGGAGCTGCAAATGACCAAAAGGTATTTTTTCTTAAAAAAAAAAAAACAAAAAGAACCTCTTTGACACCTATTACGTCCTTGGACTCAATCAAAACAGTGCTCCTTTTTGGGGGGGGGACGGGCCCCTCCACTTTTGCTCTGAATATTTTCTAAAGGGATCCTGGCTTTCCCTTGATCTTTCATTTTAACAATCAGGGGTCAGAACTTGAATTTTCCTCTCAAATTTCCCTAAATTTCCCCTCCCCCTCACTTTTCAATGGTCAGAATATCTTAAAGTATTTTTTGCCCATGAATGATTCATTAGTTGTGTCTTTTAGAAATCAGGCTGAGCAGCAGCACAACCATTCTGCTTTGTATTATCTTCCTGCTTCTCAGTTTCTGATCAGATGCGCCTTTCATACCTACGATACACTTATGAATTAATCTAATATTCTTAGTTTCTACTCAAAGTCTGGATATCAAGACCTATTCTTATTTAGCTCTTGACCTCTGCCTGGGGTGGGGTGTGTGTGTGTGTGTGTGTGTGTGTGATGATAATGAGATAACAGAGAAATATTAGTGCAAAAGTCTGGTCTTCTCTGAAGAATTTGTTAGAGAACATGCTGATGCTAGAGTGATGAGACATCAGTAACACTACTTTCTTTTTGTTTTTGGCCACATACCTTTCGGCTTGCGGGATCTTAGCTCCCCAGCCAGAGACTGGCCTCTTAGAGTGAGAGTGCTGAGTCCTAACCACTGGACCACCAGGCAAGTTCCAATAATATTTTCAGTTTATATGATGCTTTGCTGTTTCCACGTTCATCTGATCTATGATAAGACTGCACGGTAGACACGATCTTCCTCATTTCCCACAGAAACTGAAGCTGATCATTGTTAAATGTCTTAACTAAGGTCTCTCCAGTCATCTAATCTGCTCTCAGTTTTAACTCTCACCTATAATAATAATTATTAACCTATAGCTAATTATTAACCTATAACCTACAGCTAATAATTCCAAATTGGGTTCGTATCCCAGGCCTTTTCCCTGAAAGAGCCAAACTTCTCTGCAAAATTGCCTACTTGTCAGTTGCACCTACTTGTCAGGTTGTCCGCAGGCAACCCGAATTCACAGGCGGCATCGGGCGGTCTTCCTGTGTAGGCTGAGGCACCAGAATCTATGCGGCAGCCCCAGGAGGAAGCTGGAAACCCAGCACCAGTGCCTGGACGGGGTGCACCGCCAATTCCTGAGGAGGATTTGTTGTCTGAGCGCTTCTGTGAGTGAATGAGTGAGCAGGGAGGGTGGGTCATCGTGGCTCGTCCCTCACCCTCAACCAGAAGATTAATTGGTCATCAAATCCTGCCATTTCTACATCATAAATCTCCCTCAAATTCTTTCCCCCTTAGAATCCCCACCTTGCTTCCCCTGCTGGATTCTGTCAGGGCTAAAATGAGATTAATACACATGAAAGTGTTTTGCAAAGAATAAACCTCTGGGGGTGCGGGGGGTGGGGAAGGATAAATCCTTCTGGAAGCTGTTACTAAACTTACTGGCTCCAGTTTGCCTATTCCTTTCAAGCTAAGCTTTTTCTGCCCTCCTGACCCTGTTGTTTTCTTTCTGCAGCTTCCACAGGCCCACTGCTCAGTTTGTAACCTAAATATTGCTGCTCTCTACACATGGGCTTAGCAGCTCAGCCACACACCCTTCTGTGTATACACCCTTCTGGTTATTTCTTACAGTAAAATCTGGCTCCTCATTACATAGCTTTTGTAGCCTCTACTGCTTCTCACACAACCTCAGGCATACGTGCTAAGTGCTACGTTGCTTCAGTTGTGTCTGACTCTTGGGTGGACTACAGTCCACCAAGCTCCTCTGTCTGTGGGATTCTCCAGGCAAGAATACTGGAGTGGGTTGGTTGCCATTTCCTCCTCCAGGGGGTCTTCCCAACCCAGGGTTCTTTAGCACTAGTGCCACCTGGGAAGCCCTAAGTGGAGTACAGGCACACAGTAAGTACTTAATAAATGCTTGTTGATGCAGAGAGCTGCTCTCCTCCACACCCTTCCCTCCTTTCCACTATCCTGAGTTTCCCTCAGAATTCTATTCTTTAATCTTCAAAACTCGCTGCCTCTATCAGGAACATTTCTTCCTAAGAGATCCGAGAAAGGAAAAGAGTCTAGATGAGCCTACAGGTTGGAATTTTAAGAAGTTGCTCACTCTTCACTTTGTTAAATGTACGCAGTGAACCAGGGTGGCAGTGCCAGACTCGGACAGGCTGTTAACTGTGTTGGGATCATTGTTTTTTTTTTTTTTAAGTTAATTTATTTTTTAATCGAAAGATAATTGCTTTACAGAATTTTGTTTTTTGTCAAACCTCAAACTTGTTGGGTTCTGGATGTGGACGCAGGAGAGGATTCTGGTGGGCTGAGTGGGTGGATGTTGTCTGCTTCTTGCTCCCCAGGCCCCCTTTGCTCACACCTCTGATCACGCTCTGTCTCTAAACCAGGTTCACTGTTTGCTCCTGCTTGTTGAGCAGCAGCCCCTTTTTAAAAATAATAATAATATTTATTTGAGCTTCCATGGTGGCTCAGCGGTAAAGAATCCGCCTGCCAATGCAGGAGATGCAAGATATGCAGGTTCAGTCCCTGGGTGGGGAAGAACCCCTGGAGAAGAGAATGGCAACCCACTTCAGTATTCTTGCCTGGAGAATCCCATGGACAGAGAAGCCTGGCAGGCTACAGTCCATGGGGTCACAAAGAGTCAGACATGACTTAGCGACTAAACAACAACAACAGTAAGCAAAATAAATCAGATTTCTGAGGCTGAGGAAGTGTGTCAGGACCCCAGGGAAGTGACCAAGGTAAATGTGCTCTGGGAAGGCCTCTCGGTGGTCACTCTGCTCCCCGTGCAGGCATGGTCCCCCCATTGCTCCATTCTGAGTGCACCACTGGAAAACCACATGGCCAAATACGATACTGTCTTCATCTGGATTCCATTTTCTCTCTAGCTACCCCAACTGTTGGCTCTCTAGGCATTTGTCATTTGCTCTACGGATGATCTCTTTCACTATTCCCTCCTGGTTTTACTCCCATCTCCCCAGAGTCATCTGCTGAGGGAGTCACCCCAAGGGTACATCATGCATTTGTCCATCACAACATTGCTAGGTCTGCACATGTGTTTGGATGTCTCTCCATATGTGGACATAATACAGACAATTCAACCTTGATTTGGACAATACTGAATTTTCCCTCCCTCCCAATGGCAATCAGTGGTAACATCATCCCAGGAAACTGAAACAGACCCTGCTGTTAAGTCACTTCAGTCGTGTCCGACTCTGTGCGACCCCAGAGACGGCAGCCCACCAGGCTCCCCTGTCCCTGGGATTCTCCAGGCAAGAACACTGGAGTGGGTTGCCATTTCCTTCTCCAATGCAGGAAAATGAAAAGTGAAAGTGAAGTCACTCAGTCGTGTCCGACTCTTAGTGACCCCATGGACTGCAGCCTACCAGGCTCCTCCATCCATGGGATTTTCCAGGCAAGAGTACCCAGAAGTCATTCAAAATCTCCTCTTGTTCATGCTCTAGGTCTCATCGGTCAGCAGGTCTCCTCCATCCATTGTGCCTTCACACTGTCTGTTCTGCCTCTCATCCCAGGCCCTTGACATCACTCATCTAGGCTGTGATGTGGTCTTCCATGAATAACTGGTACCCCTGCTCTCTTCTTGGTCTTCTCATCCTCCACTTGAATGTTAAAGTTATCTTTTTTGGGAGTACAACTCTGTCCATATTATTCTCCAGCTTAAAATAGTCAATGGGGACTTCCTTGGTGGTCCCATGGCTAAGACTCAGCACTCCCAATGCAGGGGCCTGGTTTTGATCCCTGGTCAGGGAACCAGATTCCACATGATGCAACTAAGACCTGGCATGGCCAAATAAATAAATATTTTTAAAATAATAATAAATAAGGAAATTTTAAAACGAAGAAGAGTCAAGGGATTCCCTACTTATGGGATAAATCCGAAGTGAAAGTGAAAGTCACTCAGTCGTGTCCGAATCCTTTCCACCCCATGGACTATTCAGTCCATGAAATTCTCCAGGCCAGAATACTGGAGTGGGAGCCATTCCCTTCTCCAGGGGATCTTTTCAACCTAAGAAACAAACCGAGGTCTCCTGTATTGCAGGCGGATTCTTTACCAACTGAGCCACCTGGGAAGCCCTTCCCTACTCTATGGCAATGATTTATTTCCTCTATTCTTCCTCTTATTGTGAAGTCCTGAGGGCAGGGATTGTATCTTACTTTTGGTTTCCCTGAAGCTCAGTTGGTAAAGAATCCGCCTGCAATGCAGGGGACCCTGGTTCACTTCCTGGGTTGGAAAGATCTGCTGCAGAAGGAATAGATTACCCACTCCAGTATTCCTGAGCTTTCCTTGTGGCTCAGCTGGTAAAGAATCAGCCTGCAATGCGGGAGACCTGGGTTCCATCCTGGGTTGGGAAGATCCCCTGGAGAAGGGAAAGGCTACCCTCTCCAGTATTCTGGCCTGGAGAATTCCATGGACTGTATAGCCACGGGGTCACAAAGGGTCAGACATGAATGAGGGACTTTCACTTTCACTTTGTTTCAGAAGGATCTAGCAAAGCGCCTGGCACAGCTAACAAAGATCTGTTACACTGAATACTGAGATGTCCACTGGCTTGACACTGGTCCTGGTGTCTCTGGCCAGCAAGTTCACCTCTCTAAATTCTGTTTCCTGAACTGTAAAATGGGAATAATTACAGGATTTTTGTAAAGACTGAATAATATAGTACAGATAAACAGCACAGAACCTGGGCTCATAACTCAATAAATGTCAGCCATTGCTCTTAGTACCCCTCAGGGCCTAATACAATTTAAAAAACAAACCAACCAACCCCTAAGCAACTTTTTATTCATTATTTTTTAAATTATGATTTAGTTTCAGTTTTGGTTGTGCTGGGTCTTCATTGCTGCCTACAGCCTTTCTCGAGTTGTGGCAAATGGCGGCTACCCTCTAGTGGTGCACAGGTTTCTCATCTTGGTGGCTTCCTTTATTGTGGAGCACGGGTTCTAGGGTGCTGGGGCTTCAGTAGTAGTGGCACGTGGGCCCAGCAGTTGTGGCTCCCAGGCTCTAGAGCACAGGCTCAGTAGTTGTGGTATGTGGGCTTAGCTGCTCCAAGACACGTGGGATCTTCCCAGATAAGGGATTGAACTCATGTCTCTTGGACTGGAAGGAGGATTCTGCAACACCGAGCCATGGGGGAAGCCCTCAAAGTGACTTTTCTAACCAGTTGATTCCACTGATGTCATATTTTTTTTTTTTTTTTAAATCTCATCACCCTGCATGTAGGATCTACCCAGACCAGGGATTGAAACTGAGCTGGTTGTATTGGGAGAGTGAAGTCTTAACCACTGGACTGCCAGGGCAGTCCTGATGTCACACTTCTATAAACTGCTGTGATATTAATTGGAGCAGTCGTTTAAATGTTTATATTCTGCTCATATTTGTATATCTAGCTCCTGGCTAATTGTTAACTTTTGGGGAAAACTGGAATATGTCTTTATACTTTGTGTAGGTAGAATTCTAAGATGATTCCATGTGACTTTCATCCCTGTGGGATCCTCTACCCTACAAATGTGGGTGGAATCCATGAATGTGGGGTTACCACCACGATGAGTTATGTCAGATGACAGCTGCTGTCTTTAACAAAGGAAGCTTACCTGGTGGGGCCTGATTTAATCCTATCGAATCATAAAAAGCAGAGAGTTTTCTCTGGCTAGAGGGAGAAGAGGCAGAGATTTAAAGCACAAGGAAGGACTGGACATGTCCTTACTGGCTTGAAGGTGGAGGGGGCCACATAGACCTGGAACCAGCCTTGGGGTCCACAGAGCAACTACTGACAATTGGCAAGAAAAAAGGACCTTGGTCATCCAGCTGTAAGAAACTGGATTTTGCCAATGACCTGAATGAGTCTGAAAGTGAAATCTTCTCAGAGCCTCCAGACCGGACCTCATGTTGGCTGATACCTGAATTTCAGCTTTGTGAAAACCTGAGCAGAGAACTCAGCTGTGCCTAGCTAGACTTTGGATCTATAGAACTATGAGCTAGGTGTTGTTTGAAGCCTCTGAGAAAATGTTTATTATGCAGCAATAGAAAGCGAATACTTCTTTTAAATGCCTTAATTATTGAGCAAAACATTATTTAACATTAGATTCAATAAATATTCATTGAGAAAACATTAATAATTGAAATAACTATCACAAGGTCAAAATGTCAACAGGATTTCTCTTTAATCAAAATAAAAAAAATTTTAACAAAGATCTTAATTTGAATATTTGTAATGCTGATTTTATATTTATTAAATTGCTTAAAACACATTATATTCTAGAAGCAGTGTTTTTATAAAACCTGAAAAGAATTACTTAAAGTAGAGATGTACCCAGAGACACAGTGCATATACCATAGATACACTGTGGCTTGAGGGCCTCAAAAATCAGTTGGGAGGATTATTTTGCAAACTAAGGTAATCATCAAAAGAAGGCACAGGCAAAATTTCTCTGCATAAATTACCATTATAAAGAAGAATTCTATATAACAAATATTTCCATGTCAATGCAGAAGGTCCTTGGAAACAATGCTTTATGGATTTGTTCCTCCCCAATTTTTATTAAAAAATCTGGCAAATGCATACCCCCTGGAGATTCACAGTATGTATTTCCATACTAACAACTTAAAGAAGTCATGAAGGGAATCTACCTATTTAACTTTTTTGGCCTTGTGACTTGCAGGATCTTAGTTCTCCAACTGCGGATCAGTCAAACCTGTACCCTCTGCATTGCAAACATGGAGTCTTAACCACTGGACTGCCAGGGAAGCCCTCCTAATTAAAAAAAAAAAAAAAAAAACACCATCCTCCAGATGTATTTACCACAGAACCTTTGCTTTGAGAAACAATCTGACATCTTTCAGGAACCCCACTTGGGAAATGCTGATCTAAACAAAATTTTCACTTCCCCAGACAAAACATCATATCAGAATATTGATAGGGGAAGAAATGTTTCAGAGATTGAATTTATAAAAGATATTCAGGAGCCAGAAAGATGTCTTCCTTCTTTCCCTATTGGCTATAAAAACTTGTCACTTTTTTTCCTAGAGTTAATACACTGGGAAAGTGACTCTTAACAACTCTTAACAAAATACCTATTCAGCAAAGGAAATGTGCCAATGAATTTTCTAGAATAGTTTAAGTGATATCCTTTATCTATTTGTGCATTGCTATTGCTAAATCACTTCAGTCGTGTCCGACTCTGTGCGACCCCATAGACGGCAGCCCACCAGGCTCCCCCATCCCTGGGATTCTCCAGGCAAGAACACTGGAGTGGGTTGCCATTTCCTTCTCCAATGCATGAAAGTGAAAAGTGAAAGTGAAGTCGCTCAGTCATGTCTGACCCTCAGCGACCCCATGGACTGCAGCCTTCCAGGCTCCTCCACCCATGGGATTTTCCAGGCAAGAGTACTGGAGTGGGGTGCCATTGCCTTCTCCGATTTTTGCATTCCAGAAGTGGACATATTCCAGAAGTAATTGAAACAAGGTGGTTTCTGTCATCAAATACCCTACAGTTTAATGTAGACGCTAATGACAAACACCTTAAGAAAAGGTGTTTTTAGTCAATGTTTAGTCAATGCTCATTGCTAAGGAGGAGAATAGAATAGGTTCAGGTTTTTTTTAAAAGACTTTTTTATTTTACATTGGAGCACAGTCAATTAACAATGCTGTGACAGTTTCAGGTGGGCAGTCAAGGGACTCAGCCATACATATACATGCATCTGTTCTTCCTCAAACTCCCCTCACATCCAGGCTGCCACATAACATCGAGCAGAGTTCCCTGTGCTCTACAGTAGGACCTTGTCAGTTATCCACTTTAAACACAGCTATGTATATGGACATATAAATATATGTCCATCCCAAACTCCCTAACTATCCCTTCCCCTCATCCTTCCCCGCCGGCATATGTTCAGATTTTGGGGCTAGGATTCTCATGCTCTGAAATACTATAAATGCAAAAAGAGATTTCAAGTACAAAATATGAAAAAAAAAATGAAAATAGTTTTTTATTGAATTTGAAATAGAGTTGTGATGGATTTTCAAAAAAGAGGAATAAGCTTAGGATTCTATCCACATTTTTGCTCTAGTTCAGGGGTTCTCAGACTTTATCAGGCTTCAGGAACTACAGAAGGCTCTGTCCAGTGCAGACCGCTGGGCCTATCCTCAGAGTCCCTGGTCCAGAGGTGTGCGGGCGGAGCTCAAGAATTTGCATGTCTAACAAGTGATGCAGGTGATGCTGACGCTGCTGGTCCAGGAGGCCTATTTTGAGACCACTAAGAATCTAGTTCTTGTACCCACTCCCTTGAGATTCTCACTCAAAAGATCTGGAAAAAGCTTCCTGTGTGGTTTTGGTATATGCTCATCTGAGAGATCCTTTTTAGCTCTGAAGTCCTGGTGTCTGGGGATTTCAGTTTAGGATATCCGTGTTCTGGTTCTGCACCTCAAATTCTTTGTAGTCTCTCCATGGGTATTTCAGCACACAGAAGTAAAGGCAGAATGCTTGGAAAGTAAAGATGGAAGACAGAGACATCATTAGTTTTACAGTTGATCGGCAGAATTTACAGGAGGAGAAAGTCGGAACACATAATTATGGATTCTTACTTCTCTTTGCTCCGACCTCCTACCCATAATCTGGAAAATGCAGGGCTGACAGAGCTGACCATTAGTGTAATCAGAGAATGCCTAGAAGTCTGCAACTACCATGTAACCTCTACATCCATCTTCCTTTTCCTATCTCGCTTTGCATTTGTTTAATTGTCTGTGATTTTAAGACAATTTAGATAAAGGTATTCCAGTAGAGCGATCAAGAGTCAGCTGGATTCCAGTCTTGGCTCTGTTGGTTAGTTGCTGAAGGACTCTGGAGAGTTATTTAATATTTCCTAACCTCAGTTTCTTTTTCTATAAGGAAATCTTTCACATCATTGTTATTAGAAGCCAATGGGAAAGTGCATGATAAGTACTTAGCCAGTGCCTGGCACAGAGTAAGTGGGCGGTAGCACACAACTCATATCACTAGCAAAGATTCTATGAGAGTCCTAGAATACATATCAGTTTCAAACTTGAGAAACAAGAATTATATTAAATATTTTCCTTCCTTCCTCCTTCCCCTCCTTTCCTTTTTCTGATGGATGACAAGGTTGGCAGGGCTGGGCCCTGGAACCCACACGGCTGGAATCACTGTAATATTTTTCACTGAAACAGATGTGTCACTTTCTATGTAGAACTTCCTGCCACTCTGAGGAACTACTTTTTTTTTTTTTGGCTGAGCCATACAGCTTGTGGGATCTTGGTTTCTCAACCAGGGATTGAACCTGGGCCCTTAGCAGTGAGAGTGCAGAGTACAAACCACTGACTGTTGGCCTGCCAGGGAATTCCCAAGAACTGCCTTTAGTAAGTACCAAATAGTACCAAGTATAAGACCTCTGATTCTAAGATGCAACATTGTATTATACAGCACTCAGAAAGAAAAAAGGCTACCAACTATGATATGATGCTTTCTTAACATTTACAATTTTTATTTTCCACTTTATGAAGCTGTCCTTGGACTTAGATTTTTAAAATATCTATCATTCTCTTGCAGACACAGAAAGGAAGAATACAGGCCAAACTGATTTCTAACATTCCTAAGTTATCGCCACATTCAGCGTCCCAGGCTTCTGAATGCTTGCTTGACTCAGAATCCTGTCACTGCCTATTCACTCAATGTCATCCTTTGTACCATCAAGGACACTGGCAATGTGGCATTTCCTAACAGAATCTAAGTACTGAAAGCTCTTGGGGCTGGACTCTGGCTTGCCTATTTTTGATTTCTACTTCAAGAATACTGCCAAGCACGTGGTGATTTATCATTTCCCCCACTCCCTTTCCCATAAACATTTGGTTCCGAGGGATTAAAAGAGTGCTTCACTCTTCCTTCGCAGATTTTACTGCCAGCAACTGACACCCATTTTTCAAGTCTGGACACTGGTGTTTTTGATGTTCGTGGATAAGTATGCAATGACAACTGTAGCCTGGCCAACAGACTGTGAGAATCTTCATTTTATAAGAAGCATCTTGATTTCATAGATGTTGGTAATAAGTCAATTAAGGTCTGAACTGATCCTTGCTAAAGTTCAGCTCTGTTTGGTTTCATTTGTAGAAAACACAGTAGTATTATTACTAATAGCCTTTGCATTGCACCAATCCCCCCCCCACCCCCATAATAGCTTGAGATAAAATTACATACTGTATTTACTCATTTAGTACAGAATTATAGAATCTCCCTGGTGGCCCAGTGGTTGAGAATCCACTGTCAATGCAGAGGACAGGCAGGTGAACTAATATGCTTCTATTTTAGATTCTGGGATCACGGCACTTCTACACACCAGGCTAGTCTAACTTCAACATAGCTATCTGCTACAGAGTAAGGTCAAGAATGATGATGGATTATTGGTAAAATACAGAGGGTGGGAGGAGTCTGGTACAGGACGTAGTACTGCTATATCCTTTTTGGTGATGTAATGTTACTGGTTTTCATAAAACAGTAATAGCTAGTGAAACTTATTCACCTGAGACAGCTCAGTAAAATGAGTCTGATTTTGGGAATAGGCTCAGTTGCAGCTTGGAAAGTACAGAGGCAAAAAAAAAGTCTATAATTTGCAATGAAGTTTATAGATTTGCCTTCACTGCTTATAGTGAAAGGCTGCGCAGTCCTGGTTAGTTGCTTTTCAGCACATCTGTTTTTGGAATTGCAACACTAAGGAAGAATAATATTCTAGGTCTGTTTGGCTCCCAATAGGTATAGTAGATGGCAGCTTTGGTTGGTAAGGTGGATTCATAATTTTTAGCGTTCATAAAACTGAGAGACTGGAAGAATTTTTGCTTATGCTTACATTTTCTATTCATGAACTATCTCCTTTATGTATAAAAAAATCAATATTTTATGAAATAATCTCCTTGGAGGTTAAGTGCTACAGCAGCACTCTTTTCCAGTTAGAGAAAATCTGCATGTTACTGATGAGAAAAGGCCTTTAAACAAAGCTTTCCTTCCTCACTAGGAAAGTCTACTTCCAGTCACTGGACCATGAAACATTACTGGAGTTATGGAGTGCAGCAGGTTGACTAGCATGTGGTATGTCTACTGATGCCAAGGTTTCTTTTCACAATTCTTCCCAAAGATGTGTTACATTTTTAGTATAACAACAACAAAATGATGCTACAGGCAGGGCCCACTCTGCAGATGCTGGAGTGTTGAAAAGGATTGGTGTAGAACTTCCCTGGTGGTCCATGGTTAAGAGTCTGCCTGCCAACGCAGGAGACACAGGTTCGATCTCTGGTCTTGGAAGATTCCACATGCTTTGGAACAGCTAAGCCCACGTGCCACAACTACTGAGCCCACGCACCGCAACTACTGAAGTCTGCACACTGCAACGAGAGGCCCACACACTGCAGTGAAGAGTGGGCCCCACTCGCTGCAACCAGAGAAAGCCTGAGAGGCAATGAAGCCAAAAATTAATTAATTTTTAAAAAGAGAACTGGTGTCTGTTGCACATCACTGAGGTTATCCTGATCACGCTGATGGCGGCTGGTACTCCTATAGCTCCTGGCACTGCTTCGTTTCTGTTGTTTTTCAATGGGAAGGCAGTACATAAGCTCCAGTACTTCAGCCACCTGATGTGAAGAGCTGATTCACTGGAAAAGACCTTGATGCTGGGAAAGACCGAAGGTAGAAGAAGAAGGGGATGACAGAGGAGGAGATGGTTGGATGGCATCATCAAGTCAATGGATTTGACTTTGAGCAAGCTCTGAGAAATAGTGAAGGACAGGGAAGCCTGGTGTTCTGCAGTTTATGGGGTCGCAAAGAATCAGACTTGACTTAGCGACTGAACAACAACATAACAACTCCAAATAACCTATGTCTAACAACTTTTAATTATTATATTTTTCTTCCAAACCCTTTACTTTACTTTATGTAGTCTGTTTTATATTGTTTTAATCAACACGCATGTACTATTTTGTATCTTTTTATTAATCTAACATTATAAAACTTTCTACTTTATAGTGTTTTCATAAATGTTTTAGCTGGTGTATAATATTCAGTCATAAAGTGTTAAACCTTTTCCTATTGTTGGACATGAAGTTGGCTTCCAGGTTATATCCTTGTACCTAATGCCTTTTGTTCCCTTTTTTTTTTTTTTTAATTATTTCATTATGAGTCATTCTCATGGAGGAAAATTTACAGTTACTGAACACCCACTGTATATCACAGATTTGATGTGAATTATTCACTATTTCTCCAGCTCTATTAAATTCCCATATAGCAGGTCCTGCTAACGTCTGTGATGGCTTGGGGGGACTTTGGGCAAGCAGTGAAGGTTGAGAGAGGGCGGATAAGAGAACAGCGATACCTAGTTCCACCTGTGTGCATCTAATTTGCATGTATCAGATTCCTTATCTGTAAAATAGAGATAACTGATCATTCCTGGTAGTCCGGTGGTTAAGACTCTGTGCTTCCAATGCAGGCAACATGGGTTCAATCTCTGATTGGGGAACAAAGATCCCACATGCCACATGGCGTGACCAAAAAACAAACAACAGTGACAAAAAGCCCAAATCCAACCAAACAAAACAGAGATAACAATAGTAATGACCTCACAGGGACGTTGGAAGACAGCAGCTACAAAGCACCTAAAGAGCTTGACACACAGTGAGATCTCAACACTCCTGAGCAGCAATAACTACTGTCCCAGCCTTCCTGCGGCTGTCATGACTCAAGTCACAAGACAAATACCCAGAAAGGGGGCTGGTCTGTCTGATACCAGAGCTCATGCTTCCCCCGGCCAGCAGCCGCCGCTATACATCACACGCCTCCCCGTGGGAGGGCTGGGTCAGAGAAGGCCTTTATTCTCAGGCCGTTTCCACAGTGTTCGAACAGTTCAGAAACACCTGGCCCCGTTCTGCCCCAGCTTCTCTGATCACGATCAGTCTTGAAGTCTTTGCTCCCATAAGCCACTCGTTTCTGATCTCAGCATTTCCAACACCTCTTGTTGATGGTCCCCTGCTTTGCCTCCCACAGCCACGCAGGCTTCTTAGCTGCAGAGATCACCGAGGGCCCCAGGGCCTGTGTTTCCAGCAAGCAGCCTGAGTGCTCAGAGGATTGTATGGAGCAGGATCCACTGCGGTTGTGGACCAGATGTCTGCCTTCCCCTCTCCAAGGAGCGGGGAGAGGGCAGGGAGGGGTAGGTACCCCAGATAGGAAACAACAGGACCCTGACTTGGAGGATGGTGATCCTCGTGCTGGGGCCCCGGCCTTAGCCCCACGGGCTCCTGTTTGCTAGAACTGAAGTTTCGGTTCTGAGAGACTTTGAGGGTGGGGAGCGCTGGCAGAGATGGGAGGATGGACAAAGCCTTCGGCCTCTTCTCGCCTTGTGTGCTCAGTTGCCTCAGTCGTGTCTGACTCTTTGGGACCCCATGGACTGTAGCCCATCAGGCTCTTCTGTCCATGGGATTCTCCAGACAAGAATAGTGGAGTGGGTTGCCACGCCTTCCTCCAGGGGATCTTTCCATCCCAGGGATCAAACCTACATCTCTTGCATTGGCAGGAAGGTTCTTTACCCCTGAGCCACTGCAGAAACCCTCCTCCCACCTTGCCCTTCAGCTAATGCAGGATGCAGCTGCTTCCCTTCCATCTAGGAGGTGATGGGGCTCCAGAGGAGTGCAGTTGGGGAAGTGAAGCCTGAATACTGGGTGAGAGCTCTCCCCACTGGGCCTCTACTCACCCTCCCCAGGGGTCCATGAGTCTGAGATGGCTCAGAGGTGACTTGGCTCTATGGGTGAAACACAACTGTCTTCTAGCTCCTTCTCCCCCATGGACAGTCCCTTCCTGAGGACCACCATCACCATGCAGCATCCCCAGCTCCCTTAAAAATACTGCTGGAAAAGAGGCTCCAATTCATTGTGATATAAAAAGACACGGGACAGGAGATAAGCAGGTACTCTTTACTGAGTCAGGACCTGTGCCGGGTGCCATCCTGTTAGGATTTAATGCTCACAACGAGACTGCAACATAGCAGTATTCCATTCACCTGTGTGTGAATCAAGACTTACAAGTAACTTTTTAAAAAATTACACAACAGCCAAATATTTGGTGAAGTCAGGGTTCAAAGTCAGACACATCTATTGATGAAAACCTCATGTTCTTCTCCTCACACTGGAACACCTTCTGAAGCCCCCAGACCTACACTCTCCCCCTGCCCTACCTCACACAGCAAAAAATTTTAAAAAACAAACCAGGTGTTAATGAAAAAAAAAAACAAAACACAACAACTTTATTTAAGGTTGAGAAGAATAGTTTACAGAAACTGTCAGAGGATTTATGGACTCTAGTAAAACTAAATGGAGAAGGCAGACACTTTTACAGCATCTTATGCCCCTGTGATCTTAACAACCTGATCCCAAGCAGGGAACTCCATGTGCTACAACACCAGCAACCAGGCAACTCACTTCCAAGGCTGTATTCTACATAAAACTTTGGACTCAGGGCTCCCATCACTTGCTAAATATGAACGTGAAATGTCCTTTTTCAGGTGGGGGAACGAGATGGGTGGTCTTTAACCCCTTATTCTCTTTTAAGACCAGCCATTGACTAACCAGGAAAGCCAGAGGGCTGGCATAAAGAAACCTACACCATTTAGAAGAGATAAATTAAGGGGTTCCCAGACTAGAGCCCTCTCCTTTTTAGAAATATAAAGAAATTAATTACTGTGGTAGAGGGGAGAGTCAGATCATGTTTACCCACAAAAGTACTAACACATTACCTTCCCTTGCTGGTGGGTTTACAAAAACTGATGAGGTAACACTAGTTGCCAAAGGCTGACCAGAAGCCCCATGTGTAGTCATATACATATTTCAATATGACTTAAAAAAAGAAAAGAAACAGGGGACTTCCCTGGCAGTCCAGTGCTTAAGACTTTGCCTCTCCTGGTGGCTCAAAGGTAAAGAATCTTCCTGCAATGCAGGAGACCCCAGTTGGATCCCTGGGTTGGGAAGATCCCCTGGAGAAGGGAATGGCAAGCCACTCCAGGATTTTTGCCTGGAGAATTCCATGGACAGAGGAGCCTGGCAGGCTACAGTCCATGGAGTCACACAGAGTCAGACATGACTGAAGGACAAACACGTTCACTTTTTTCCATTGCAGGCAGTGTGGGTTCCATCCCTGGTCAGGGAACTAAGATCCTACTCACCACAAGGCATGGCCAAAAAAAAAAAATCCATAACAGAACAATGAGTTTCTTCTATACCAGTGTCTTTGATTACCTAATTCTCAGTAAGAAAAACATTTCACCTTGTGACCCGGCATACATGCACACATACCCAATGAAACAGCAGTGCAGTGACACAATACTTAAATGCTTGCTACATGCAAAACACTGTGGAATTTTCTTTCATAAAAAAATAGTGCCATCAAAACCTCAGTATGAAAACTCTGCTCTATATCCTGGATGAGATCATCTTCATACCCTCAGGTGGGTGGCCAGAAAAAAGATGAAAGTCCATCCAAATTCCTTACTCTCTATTCAAGTTCCTTCATGAGCTGCTTCCCTTTCACCCACTCAGTCTCAGCCACTTCACAAGTCTTCAGTCAAATCCTATCCTACGGCCTAGGCCAGGTTCAGTCCCGCCTCTCACTGTACCTTCACAGGGCTCACGTCTTTAGGTGAAAGCTCTGTTCATTGTAACCTCTAGGTTATCAGTGCACAGAACAGTATTCCTTACAGGCCCAGCTGAAGTGCAACCTGCCTTGGACATTCTGCCCTACACAGACCTCTTCCTTTTCTGTCCCTTAGCCTTTAATGTTGTGTCGTGACATAAATCCTGTCCTGTACTGTCCCATGTGAGAGGCCAGGCCTCTTCAAGGACTTTGTGAGCATTCTGGTGGCCGTGTCTGACCGACAGATTGATTAATGTGGCTGATATGATGCTTTATTCTATCTGGAAAAGATATGAACTTCATGGTAAGAACTTCTCACAGGGGACTTTCCTGGGGGTCCAGTGGCTAAGACTCAGTGCTCCCAATGCAGAGGGCCTGGGTTTGATCCCTGGTCAGGGGACTGGATTCTATATGTCGAAAGTAAGAAGTCTGCATGCCACAAGAAAGATCTTGACCAAGAGCCTCAACTAAGACCCAGTGCAGCCAAAATAAATATTTTAAACAAGAACTTATCACAGCATATTAATAAACAGAAAAATAAAGCAAGATTCCGGACCAGAGAAAACTTAAATAAGAGAAGAAGTTCAAGGTGGAGGCAAGAAACAAAGAACATAAACTTTCAAATCATGAAGGTCCACAGAAATGTTGCAGCTAAACCCTAAATTTAGCCTGAAAGCTTCCTGACCACCAAAGGCAAAAGGGGATTAAGGACAGACATATGGACCAAAGGAAAAGGATAGAAAGCCCAGAAATAAACCCTTGCATAAATGGTTAAATGATCTTGAACAAGGGACTCAAGACTACTTAATGAGGAAAAAACAGTACCTTCAACAAATGGTGTTAAGAAAACAATATTTACATGCAAAATAATAAAATTGGACACCGTATAAAAAAATTAACTCAAAAGGGATTAAAGACCTAAATGAAAGACTTAAGACTATAAAACTCATAGAGAAAAACACAAGGGAAAAGCTTCATAACATTGGATTTCTTGGATATGCCACCAAAAATTTAAAAAAAAGCACAGGCAAAAAAAGCAAAAATATATCATCAAACGTATAAAGGTCTGTACATCAAAGGTCACAATCAACAGAATTTGCAAATCATATATTTTGTAAGAGGTCAATATTCAGAATATATAAGGAGCCCCTACAACACAACCACACTAAAACTCAAATAACTGGATTTAAAAACAGGCGAAAGACTTAAATAGACATTTCTCCAAAGATAATCTACAAATGGTCAACAAGCATATGAAAAGACACTCAGATTCTCACCATTATTAATCATCAGAGAAATGCTAATCCAAACCACAATGAGATATCACCTCAGTCATGACCAACCTAGATAGCATATTCAAAAGCAGAGACATTACTTTGCCAACAAAGGTTCGTCTAGTCAAGGCTATGGTTTTTCCTGTGGTCACGTATGGATGTGAGAGCTGGACTGTGAAGAAGGCTGAGCGCCGAAGAATTGATGCTTTTGAACTGTGGTGTTGGAGAAGACTCTTGAGAGTCCCTTGGACTGCAAGGAGATCCAACCAGTCCATTCTGAAGGAGATCAGCCCTGGGATTTCTTTGGAAGGAATGATGCTAAAGCTGAAACTCCAGTACTTTGGCCACCTCATGCGAAGAGTTGACTCATTGGAAAAGACTCTGATGCTGGGAGGGATTGGGGGCAGGAGAAGGGGACAAGAGAGGATGAGATGGCTGGATGGCATCACTGACTCGATGGACATGGGTCTGAGTGACCTCCGGGAGTTGGTGATGGACAGGGAGGCCTGGCGTGCTGTGACTTATGGGGTCGCAAAGAGTTGGACATGACTGAGCGACTGAACTGAACTGAACTGAACTGAAACAAACAACCCCCCCAAAAAACCCAAAACAGAAAATATCAAGTGTTGATGTCGAGAAACTGGAATTTTTTTTGTGTACTGTTGGTGAAACTGTAAAATGGTACACTCTACATGGAAAACACACGACTCAGCAATCCCACTTCTGTGTATACATCCAAAAGAACTGAAAGCATGACGTCAAAGAAATACTTTAATTCCCATGTTCATAGCAGAATTATTCATAACCACCAAAAGGTGGAGGCAACCCAAATGTCCACAAACAAAGTGTTTATACAATGGAACATGATTCAACCTTAAAGGGAGGCTTACTGACACCTGCTACAATGGACGAACCTTAAGGACAGTACCCTAAATGAAATGCAGCAATGGCTGTCTGAGGAGGCCTTACAAATAGCTGTGAAAAGAAGGGAGGCCAAAAGCAAAGAAGAGAAGGAAAGATATACCCATCTGAATGCAGAGTTCCAAAGAACAGCAAAGAGAGATAAGAAAGCCTTCCTCAGCGATCAATGCAAAGAAATAGAGGAAAACAACAGAATGGGAAAGACTAGGGATCTCTTCAAGAAAATTAGAGATACCAAGGGAATATTTCATGCAAAGATGGGCTCGATAAAGGAGAGAAATGGTATGGAACTAACAGAAGCAGAAGATATTAAGATGAGGTGGCAAGAATACACAGAAGACTGTACAAAAAAGATCTTCATGACCCAGATAATCACGATGGTGTGATCACTCACCTAGAGCCAGACATCCAGGAATGTGAAGTCCAGTGGGCCTTAGAAAGCATCACTACGAACAAAGCTAGTGGAGGTAATGGAATTCCAGTTGAGCTATTTCAAATCCTGAAAGATGATGCTGTGAAAGTGCTTCACTCAATATGCCAGCAAATTTGGAAAATTCAGCAGTGGCCACGGGACTGGAAAAGGTCAGTTTTCATCCCAATCCCAAAGAAAGGCAATGCCAAAGAATGCTCAAACTACTGCACAATTGCACTCATCTCACATGCTAGCAAAGTAATGCTTAAAATACTCTAAGCCAGGCTTCAGCAATACATGAACCGTGAACTTCCAGATGCTCAAGCTGGTTTTAGAAAAGGCAGAGGAACCAGAGATCAAATTGCCAACATCTGCTGGATCATTGAAAAAGCAAGAGAGTTTCAGAGAAACATCTATTTATGCTTTATTGACTATGCCAAAGCCTTGACTGTGTGGATCACAATAAACTGTGGAAAGTTCTTAAAGAGATGGGAATACCAGACCACCTGACCTGCCTCTTGAGAAACCTGTATGCAGGTCAGGAAGCAACAGTTAGAACTGGACATTGAACAACAGACTGGTTCCAAATAGGAAAAGGAGTATGTCAAGGCTGTATATTGTCACTCTGCTTATTTAACTTATATGCAGAGTACATCATGAGAAACGCTGGGCTGGAGGAAGCACAAGCTGGAATCCAGATTGCTTGGAGAAACATCAATAATCTCAGGACTGTAAAATATCAATAACCTCAGGACACCACCCTTATGTCAGAAAGTGAAGAGGAACTAAAAGCCTCTTGATGAAAGTGAAAGTGGAGAGTGAAAAAGCTGGCTTAAAGCTCAACATTCAGAAAACGAAAATCATGGCATCTGGTCCCATCACTACATGGAAAATAGATGGGGAAACAGTGGAAACAGTGTCAGACTTTATTTTTCTGGGCTCCAAAATCACTGCAGATGGTGACTACAGCCATGAAATTAAAAGACGCTTACTCCTTGGAAGGAAAGTTATGACCAACCTAGATAGCATATTCAAAAGCAGAGACATTACTTTGCCAACAAAGGTTCGCCTAGTCAAGGCTATGGTCTTTCCTGTGGTCATGTATGGATGTGAGAGCTGGACTGTGAAGAAGACTGAGCGCTGAAGAATTGATGCTTTTGAACTATGGTGTTGGAGAAGACTCTTGAGAGTCCCTTGGACTGCAAGGAGATCCAACCAGTCCACTCTGAAGGAGATCAGCCCTAGGATTTCTTTGGAAGGAATGATGCTCAAGCTGAAACTCCAGTATTTTGGCCACCTCATGCGAAGAGTTGACTCATTGGAGAAGACTCTGATGCTGGGAGGGATTGGGGGCAGGAGGAGAAGGAGACGACAGAGGATGAGATGGCTGGATGGCATCACTGACTCGATGGATGTGAGTCTGAGTGACCTCCGGGAGTTGGTGATGGATAGGGAGGCCTGGCGTGATGCGATTCATGGGGTTGCGGAGAGTCAGACATGACTGAGTGACTGATTTGATAATATATATAATTATTATATATAAATATATAATAATTATATATATAATTGCTGTAGGAACATGGTCTCTATATATAGTTGTTTTATACATATATATACCATATATACATATATATGTACATCAGATCAGATCAGATCAGTCGCTCAGTCGTGTCCGACTCCTTGCGACCCCATGAACTGCAGCACGCCAGGCCTCCCTATCCATCACCAGCTCTCGGAGGTCACTCAGACTCACATTCATTGAGTCAGTGATGCCATCCAGCCATCTCATCCTCTGTCGTCCCCTTCTCCTCCTGCCCTCAATCCCTCCCAGCATCAGAGTCTTCTCCAATGAGTCAACTCTTCGCATGAGGTGGCCAAAATACTGGAGTTTCAGCTTTAGCATCATTCCTTCCAAAGAAATTCCAGGCCTGATCTCCTTCAGAATGGACCGGTTGGATCTTCTTGCAGTCCAAGGGACTCTCAAGAGTCTTCTCCAACACCACAGTTCAAAAGCATATATATACAGAAAGTGTCTGTTTCTATCTGATATATATATAAAATTGCTGTAGGAACATGGCCTATATATATATATATATATATATATATATATATATATATATATATATAGTTGTTCAGTCGCTCAGTCATGTCCAAGTCTTTGTGATCCCACGGACCACAGCATGCCAGGCTTCCATGTCCTTCACCGTCTCCCAGAGCTTGCTTAAATTCATGTCCATTGAGTTGGTGATGCCATTCAACCATCTCATCCTCCATCGTTATATATAAAATAAATATATATAATTTACAGATTAGTAGACATTTACATAATACATTTATATAAAATTATGTAATTTAATAAAAATTACACAGTAAACTATAGTGTTTATTAATAAATATACATCTATTAATTAATGAATTATATGTAATTTATTATATAATTATACATAAAATAAACATACATAATTTATTTCTCATAGGGTTAGGATTGGTTGCTAGGTCATGTCTGACTCTTTTGCAACCCCATGGACTGTAGCCCACTGGCCTCCTCTGTCCATGGGATGGATTCTCCAGGCAAGAATACTGGAGTGGGTAGCCATTCCCTTCTCCAGGGGATCTTCCTGACCCAGGGATAGAACCCAGGTTTCCCAGGTTGCAGGCAGATTCTTTACTGTCTGAGTCACTAGGCAATGCCCTTTAATTAAAGCCAAGGGCAGAATATCAAAATGCAAATCAGCAGTGAGGATAATTCTTTGGTGGGTCAAAATAATATGCAAACATCTTTTTTAAAGTCCCTCTTCTCTAAGGAAAACACTTCCTCTAAGCCCTGAGATAACTTCTCCTTCTGTTACATCTCTGTACATTTTATTGAATTCTTGCATTGCTGCTGTTTGTATCATTTTGTTTCCCTACTAGACTGTGAGCTCTATGAAGGCAGGAAATATATCTTATTCACCTCTACATCTTTAATATTAAATAGATAAAAGGGTATGTTTAGTGTTTTATATAACACTCTTTATATAAAAAGTGTTGATTTTATTATAGGCTGCACTATTGAGTCATGTATGGATGTGAGAGTTGGACTATAAAGAAAGCTGAGTGCCAAAGAATTGATGCTTTTGAACTGTGGTGTTGGAGAAGACTTTCAAGAGTTCCTTGGACTGCAAGGAGATCAAACCAGTCCATCCTAAAGATCAGTCCTGGGTGTTCATTGGAAGGACTGATGCTGAATCTGAAACTCTAATCCTTTGGCCACCTGATGCGAAGAGCTGACTATTGGAAAAGACCCTGCTGCTGGAAAGATTGAGGGCAGGAGGAGAAGGGGATGACAGAGGATGAGACGGTTGGATGGCATCACTGACTCAATGGACATGGGTTTGGGTAGACTCCAGCAGTTGGTAATGGACAGGGAGGCCTGGCGTGCTGTGGTTCATGGGGTCGCAAAGAGTTGGACATGACTGAGTGACTGAACTGAGTCATGCTGCTGCTGCTGCTGCTAAGTCGCTTCAGTCATGTCTGACTCTGTGCGACCCCATAGACGGAAGCTCACCAGGCTCCCCCGTCCCTGGGATTCTCCAGGCAAGAAGACTGGAGTGGGTTGCCATTTCCTTCTCCAATGCATGAAAGAGAAAAATGAAAGTGAAGTCGCTCAGTCGTGTCCGACTCTTAGCGACCCCATGGACTGGAGACTACCAGGATCCTCCGTCCATGGGATTTTCCAGGCAAAAGTACTGGGGTGGGGTGCCATTGCCTTCCCCGAGTCATGCTGCATACTTATTAAGCATAAACATTAATCGATGTGAAAAATAACAGAAACACTTATAAAATACATTTTAAAAGTACTAGAGGAGATGCTTATACCTAAGGAAAAAACTGATACCAGAAAATGCCACTTAAATGAATTCACTTGAATCAGGGCTAAATTTTGTAATAAATCTTTCAGGGAAAAAAGGTTTAATAACCTAAATATAATGAAAATGTTTATCTCATTTCAAGTTGATCAAAACTTATATTTAATTTCAAAAAACATGCCGGTTCTCAGAATAAACAAGATGAATAAATTACTAACTTTCAAGAGTGTATTTTTCTAATGAAATGTTTGCTAGCACAATATAGCACTCTCTACTTCATATTTTTTGAATTGCACAGCTTGATCATTGAAATGATCAGTTTTTCACAAAGGGAAGCTGATCAATTTTCCCAGAGCCTCCCAAATTTTAAAATATTTCCATCATTCATTTTTGAAGCATGTTATCATCTTTATCAATTCTTTTATTTTATAACTGTTGGTCTACTCTTACCAGTGATTCAAGCTGTTTACTAATATCACTTTCATAAACTCCATGATACTTCTCTATCCTTTCAAAGGTTTGCATTTTTGCTCTGCTGCTGACTTGATGTACACCGTCTAATGCTTACAGCACTGTAGAGGCTGTTCAGTGGCTTCTGTGTGTTAAGAGCAGAGAGGTGCCTATATGAGGACTGACTTCCCAAATCAGCATTCCATTGTTTGCTAATTTTTCCTGCAGGGATTCCGATAATGACAGCTTGGATAAAGAGACTCCTCTGTACAACCTTTCCTGTTTGGGCTTTCTCTTTCTGTCCTCTCACAGAAGGATCACAAACTTTAGACCCTTGGCCTTGATAAGGTTCTGGTAGGATTTGATGGAGTTCATCTGAACCGGTGCTTTGTCAGCATGCAGGCAAGATCAGGGGTATCCTCTATGGTTACGTAGTTCATTCTGAAGGTTCAGAACTGTCAAGATTTGGAAAATAAAGTGTATATCCTGAAAAGGATAGGGAATTTCTTCTGAAATTCAGTACTCTGAGGAATCAAAGACTTCATTGAAAGAAGGTGTGTATCTGTGTGTTCCTACTTTGTCTAAGCCGGAAAGAAGAGAAACGCTAGTCAGAAAAAGAGGAACAAGAACACTGTTTCCCTTCATGATTATTTCAGTCATTTGGGACTTTGGAAAAACAGGATTAACTGCTTCAGCAGGAAAACCACAAAGATGTTCTCATCTGGGTACCAAGCTTACTTGATCTTATCCTCTCACTTGTTAGAATTAATATACACTTTTTCTATTCCCCACCCCCATAATTATGACCAGGAATATACTATGGGCAGAAGCTATGCAACACACTCAGTCTAAATCCACTCTTACAATTATTACAAATAACAATTTAGAAAACAGAAGCACGTTTTAAATTTCATTTTTTCACATTGTGCTTTCCAGAACTGAATCAAAAAAGTACACTCAGAGGTTTCCTTTCCAAAGGAAAACTATTTTCTCCAGCTAAATAGAAGTTATGGCAGTAAACGATTGCACTGTGTTGCAGATGGACCAATTATTTTTCTTTTCATAATCAGTATTTTTAAAAATTAATTATCTAAGTAATGCATGTGTGTAGTACATATACAGTATTGGCTTCCTATCACAGGATATTAGGATTCAAACTTCCTTCCCAACTTCTTCCTCTTAGTACAAGGCAAGTCTTTCTAATCTCCTAGTAAGAAGGTTTTAAAAAATTAAGTCCATATTCGTTATTTAGATTCTTTTCTTAAATGCGGAACTTTTATTTTCATTCAGCATGCCCGAGTTACTATTTTATTTATTTTTAGTTAGTTGCTATCCATGTTTTACTTTATATATTTATATTCTTAAGTGTCTACGTAAATAACCTTCACTGTGGTGTACCATCATGACATCTCCTTCCTTGTACATCTTCTGCTTTCGTTTGCTTTGATTTCTATGTGTCTGTCACAACTTTTCACTCTGTTCTCCAAGAAAGTAAACCTGCTCCCACATCTCAGGCTACTCTTGTTCGTTTTGGACCGCTGTCCATGGTCCAGATTCACTGCCAAGCCTGCTGCTGACTATGGTTTTGGGCTTCTTTTTTTTTTTAAACCATCATCTCCCTCTTTTCTGCCTTCTGGATCCTCTGTCTTCCCTGTTCTCTGTTTGTGAAGCATATTTTCTAGAAACCTCCTGTGGAAGGGTGCATGGGTGGTAAATTTTTTGACACTGTGCTTTGGTGGAATTTGATTGACGTGCTGGAAATAATCTTCCCTCAGAATGTTATGTCCGTTATGTATCTGTCTGTCGTCTTGTGGTTTCCAACATTACATTAAAGAAGTGGGGTTATTTTCTGTCTTGATCCTTTTTATCTCCTCACTTCCACCCAGTTATACTCAAAGCTTTTAGCATCTCCTCTCTTTCTGGTCTAAATTTCATTATGATGTGCTTGGTCATGGAACTTTCAGAAATGTAAGCTTTTTACTGAAGAGAAGACAGCATAGATCATAAAGATCAACTTGATGAATTTTTACAAAAAGAACAAATATACTGTGTAACTGGGGCTTCCCAGGTGGCTCAGTGGTAAAGAATCCACCTGCCAATGCAAGAGACACACAAGACACAGGTTCGATCCCTGTGATTCCCCTGGAGGAGGAAATAGTAACCCACTCCGGTGTTCTTGCCTGGAAAATTCCAGAAGAGCCTGGTGGGCTGCAGTCCATGGGGTTGCAAAGAGTCAGACACAATTGAACAGGCATGCACGATGTATAACCAGCACTTAAGATTAAGAAACAGACTACTACCGAGAGTGTGCTTCCAGCCACTACTTCTTGCCTGAGGGGCAACCACTCTCCTTTCTTTTTTTTTTCTATTTTTAAAGGTTGGTAGGATGTTAAGGATTTTTTTCTTTTCCTTTTTCACATTTATTTTTAATTTATTTATTTGACTGTGCTGGGTCTTAGTTGCAGCAGGCGGGAGTTTTAGTTGTGGCATGTGGGATCTAGTTCCCCGACCAGGGATTGAACTTGGGCCCCCTGTATTGATTGGGAGTACAGAGTTTTAGCCAATGAACCACCAGGGAAGTCCCACCACTCTCCTAATTTCTAACATCATATATCAGTTTGCCTATTTGAATTTTTGTATAAATGAAATCAGACAATATGTACTCTTTTGCTAGTAGTCTTTTTTATTCACCATTAAGTTTGAGATATTCATCTGTGTAGTGGTAATTCATTCATTCTTGTTCCACTATACAACATACTAAACTTCGTTTATCCAACTTTAATGTCAATGGACTCTTGCTTGTTTCCATTTTTTGGCCATTACACATGATGTTGTTACAAAGCTAAACCTGGCCTTCGATGAACAGATGTAGGCACTTCTGTTGGCTGGCGTGATCTTCTTTTTCACTTTTTGCTTGGTGACTCTGTGAACCTTTTCAATCTGAATATTTGTCTTTTCAGTTTAGAGAAATTTTTTTCTTATGTTCCCTGTACTATTGGGTTTCAGTTCATGTCTTCCTGTTTGTATTCATCCTTTTTGGCCAGGCAGCTTTTCCTTGGCTGCCTCATCATATTTAAGAGTGAGGCACTTAAAACCAGAGAGATCTGTGTGTGAGGGAGCACTTGTTACAGGGTCATGAGATTGCCAGATATGCTGTAGGTGGACAACAAAATGTCCATTTATAAATGTTTCCTCTTTGGCAGGTATTTCCTCAGAAAGAAAGCCTTCACTCTGGGCTCCAACCAAAAGAAAGGGTTGAGAGATCTTACTATTCAGGATGAAGTTTTCTTATTTTCTATGTTTCTCAGCAAGATACATCATCCTTGTTCTCAGCAGTGTTTGGTATCCATGAGTCTAGAGCACTGTCCAATATGGTAGCCACTAGCCACATGCAGCTAGTTAAATTCAAATGAACTAAAATTAAATGAGAAATACAGTTCCTCACATTGACTGTTTAGCATTTGATGATGGATGACTCTGATATAAAACATTTCCATCACCACAGAAAATCAATTAGGCAGTGCTGGAGCATGAGCCCAATATTTCATGTTTGGGGAGAAGTAGTTTCCTAACTATACTGCTGGATAAAGGGTCTAAAAATTTGATTACTTTTTATATAATTTTTTAATTTACAGTAATTCTTTAATTTTCAATCTCACCAAAAACTCAGTTTCAGAGGCACTCCAAGATCCCCATTTCCTGAAATTTGACTTAACCAATACTAAGAACCTGCCTGCAATGCAGGAGACCCCAGTTTGATTCCTGGGTGAGGAGAATCCCCTGGAGACGGGATAGGCTACCCACTCCAGTATTCTGGCCTGGAGAATTCCATGGACTGTACAGACCATGGGGTCGCAAAGAGTTGGACACGACTGAGTGACTTTCACTTTCATTTTCACTTGGCCAATACTTTGGCCACCTAATGTGAAGCGCCAACTCATTGGAAAAGACCCTGATGCTGAGGGAGAGAGATGACAAAGGATGAGATGGTTGGATGGCATCATCAACTCAATGGACATGAGTTTAGTAAACTCCGGGAGATGGTGAAGGACAGGGAAGCCTGGCATGCTGCAGTTCACAGGGTCGTAAAGAGTTGGACAAGACTTAGTGACTGAAGAGCAACAGCAATCCCCACTGCAGCAAACACACTTGTAGGCAGTAGGTTTCAGCTTTCTACTGTTAATTACCACTTAACCATCTGTCTTCCATCTTCCAAAATGTATTTATACCTATTCTACTCCTTTACTATCTGTTTACTATACTGGTCTATTCCTTTACAATGGGTTTTAGGCAGGGAGCAGAAATAAACATGTTCTAACTGCTATGTTAAACCAGAAGTCCTCCTGAGAACGTTCTTAATGTGATTAACAACACAGTGAGTGGGTAAAAAGCAGTCTGTTGTTAAGCTTTGTCAAGCAGGATTTCCCCAAGAGTTGCTCCTAAATGTTACAGTTTTCATAAAACTTTATCATCTCTGATTTTTGAAATAGTCTATTATTGCTTTATTCTTTTTCTGAATATTATTTGAGATCTTTCTGCAGGTAAGACACTCATTCTAGCTATTTTCTTACTTTATCTTTTCATTTCATGAAAAATATTGCTGCTGAACTTTCTTAATGAAAGTTTAATAATTATGCATAGGGCAGGGTTAGGGCTTTCCAGGTGGCTCAGTGGTAAAGAATCCACCTCCCCAGCAGGTGTGATTCCTGGGTCGGGAAGATTCCCCTGGAGAAGGAAATGGCAACCACTCTAGTATTCTTGCCTGGGAAATCCCATGCAGAGAGAAGCTAGGTGGGCTACAGTTCATGGAGTCACAAAGAGTCGGACACGACTAAATAACAGCAACATAAGGCAATGTTATTTTCAGTTGACTAAATGTTAACATCCTTTACCCACAGCCTGAAGCAGAGCAAACCAGTTGAGCCCACCTATACAAGTTAGACCCTGGTCAACCTTGACTTATATGAGAATAAATAGATATTGATGTAAATCACTGTGTTTGGGGTGATTTATTACAAGGCATTACTATTGCAATAGCTGCCTAATATCATGAGAAAAGAGTCTTTACCAATAGGATTTAAGCATCCAGAAAAAAGAAATAAAGTATTTGTGTTTAGGAAAAAGTAAAAATTCTCACTCAACAATGGAAGGCCCTTTTCTCATCATTTGTTATATTTTATCTCAAGGCGTTTTCCTAACAGAATTTGCCACAGGAGTGCCACTAGGTTTCAGGTTTCTAAATCATGACATAAGCACTGTCATGGAAAACCAGGACATCACAAATATTCTTTTCTTTCCACCAGGAAGGATATTTTATTAATAAGCAGTGACTAGTATGCAAATTACATGAAGATCTGTGTACCTCTTTCCCCAAAGATAAATTATACACATTGTAACAAAAAGAGACTGTGTATTGTTAGCAAAATTCTTATGAGAGTAGTCGTTCTTTGCCCAGAATTACGCTTGCTTACGTATCAGTGTTTCCACCGACTTGTGAGAAGGTGTCACTCAGGACCTGGAGTTGTTGCCCCAGGGGACATATAAGAGTCAGAACACTTCTTCCAGGGAAGCAGCTGCTCGCAGAGCCGTGCTGTGATCGTGGACTAAATCCTCAGGGTCCCTGAGACTGAATGAACCACTGTTTTGGAAGTGCTAACCTTGGACAGCCATGGCCATTGTGCAGAGAGCTGGAAGCAGTCACTATTAAGAGTCTCTAATAGTAAATAAAGGGGACAGTGTGAGCCCCTTTCAATGCTTTCTCTTTCGGTATCCCAGAATTTTAGTTTTACTGAAATCAAAAGAACTGGAGAAAAATCTGGCCAGACTGGGGCTGTATCCCTGTATCTGCTGCTACTGCTACTGCTAAGTCACTTCAGTCGGGTCCGACTCTGTGTGACCCCATAGACGGCAGCCCACCAGGCTCCCCCTTCCCTGGGGTTCTCCAGGCAAGAACACTAGAGTGGGTTATCCTTGTATTTGGTTGATCCTAAAACAACACTTGAATGCATGCATGCTCAGTCATTTCAGTCGTGTCCAACTCTTTGTGACCCTATGGATTGTAGCCCGCCACGCTCCTCAGTCCATGGGATTCTCCAGGCCAGAATACTGGAGTGAGTTGCCACGCCCTTCTCCAGGGTGTCTTCCTGACTCAGGGATGGAACTCAAGTGTCCTGCAGCTCCTGCACTGCAGGCAGATTTTTTACCAACGAGCCACCGGGAAGCTCAAAACACCTGAGTAATAAACACTATCTTGTAGAGCATGTGAGCTTAGATGGTTCGACAAGTTAATATTCATATTTACTAGAAAGACTCCAAATGGAATATGTGTGAATACTATTTTAAAATTTCATGTTTTCTTTAAAACACTAAAGGGAAACTGGTTACAAAGAAAAGGGTTAACACCAGTCCTATTACCACTACAGGGACCTGTGACCCTTGTAGGAAGTCGTACATGTTCAATGGTCCATATTTCATTCATGTATGTAAAAGCTATGGAGTTCTGGCCTTGCACTAGATTGTGCTAAATGCTAGGGACACAAAGGGGTGGCTCTCACAGGGCTTATGTAAAGTCAGAGGAGGAGAGCAGAGAGCTGTAATAGGTCTGTGGCCGAGCGGGAGGAGAGCACATGCTTTCCTAACAGGATGGGGGAGGGACGTCAGGGCCAGAAAAATGTAGATTGAGTCCTGGTTTCTTCCGTGTTTCCCTGGCTTAGGAAGTCTTTTTCAGTAACTGCCTCTCATTTACCCACTTCCTCTGTTCAGCATGGGGCTTCCCAGGTGGTGCTAGTGGTAAAGAACCCACCTGCCAATGCAGGAGACATAAGAGACACAGGCTTTATCCCTGGGTCAGGAAGATCCCCTGGAGAAGGACAACCCACTCCAGTATTCTTACCTGGAGAATCCCATGGACAGAGGAGTGTTTGGTAGGCTGCAGTCCATGGGGTCGCACAGTCAGACATGACTGAAGTGACTTAGCATGCATTTGTTCAGCTCAGTACCCACCAAAGGACTGCTCCCTCCTCTAGGGACCTTCTGGTGTTACACCCAGGCTACTTCTCCCTTTGCCAGCGTATGAGCAATGTCTAGGTGAGCTTGGCTTCAGTACCATATTTATTCTGTCACCGCTTCTCAAGGATAAGCATCGCTTCGGAGAAGAAATTTTACACGGAGAGTTCATGTTATGTGAAATATAAAGGTTTCCTACTCTACAAGTTATATGTAAATACACATTTCATGTATTAAGCTTACTAAGAAGTAGAAATACCTATACTTTTAAAACTGACACAATCAACTAGGTGGTGGAAGACAAGTCACAAGTCTAGACACAGCTGTTAGATTTTAAAAAGTGCAGGTACTTTAAGTGGCACTACCCTGGCACGTGCTCAGTTTAGATTGCATGTCAACCAGCCCAACAGGTGTTAGGAGACAGATGTTCACCAAATGCTTAGCCCTCAGGGAGAAAACATGAACAAAATGTAGAGCACATGCCCCCTGAGTATCAGCAACTGAAGAAAGCATTTTACTATCCACTGTCCTGATTTCTAAAAACAACTTCAAAAGTTTGTTGAATCCTTACTATATGCCAAGTACTATCAGATATGCTGTTGAAAGATAAATAAACCCTGAGGTATAAATCAATCTCTTAAATTTATCCATCATGGCTAAAGAAGTTCTAGAACTAATTTTATCCTTCACAAATCTTGCTTTTTCCTTTGGGTTTAAAAGATTCATAGAATTGAACCAAGTTGGCTTTCTCATGAACTTACTGAAATTGACTACCAAGTCCAGTGATTCTTCTGCCCTGTGGAGTCTCAAAATCGTCTTCTCCCCTTTATCTTTGGCACCATTCTCCTTCAGGCCTATGGAATTTTGTCATCTGAACTAGTTCATGATTTCTTATGAACTAATTTTTCTGCCAAAATTTTGCCTCATTCTAATTCATTCTTGTTAACCAGCGCTAGCGTGATCACATAAAACGCAGACGGCAGGTGGCCACTTTCAGTGTCAGCCTGATGCCTTCAGGACAGAGCCCAGACAGGCCCACGTGGCTCCCAGCGTCTCTGGTCTCACTTGTCATTCCTTTCCTGCAAACATTCTGTGTTCCAGTCACACCTAACTGCTCGCAGTTAAAAAAAAAAAAGTTTAGTGTGTGTGTGCGTGTGTTTATTTTTGCCATGCCAAGTGGCATACAGAATCTTAGTCCTCCTGCCTTGGTGTCTCTGTCACAATCTCAGATTGCTCCTCCTCACATTCTCCCAACCTCTTCCCACAGCCCCCAATTGATTAACTTTTCCCTCTAATTTTTTTATTTGGAAAATTTCAAAACGTTTAGTACAATAAACACCTATACATCCTTCACTTACATTCATGAATTGTTAACATTCTGCCACATCTGTGTTCCTTTCCCCTCAGTGCCCCCACTGACAGGGGTTTACTTTTGCTGAGTCATTTTAGAGGAAGTTCCAAACATTAGGACACTTTATACTCTTAAACAGTGGCAGACTTTATTTTCTTGGGCTCCCAAATCACTGCAGATGGTGACTGTAGCCATGAAATTAAAAGATGCTTGCTCCTTGGAAGAAAAGCTATGACAAACCTAGACAGTGTATTAAAAAGCAGAGACATTATTTTGCTGACAAAGGTCTGTCTAGTCAAAGTTATGGTTTTTCCAGTAGTCATGAATGGATGTAAAAGTTGGACCATAAAGAAAGCTGAGTGCTGAAGAATTGATGCTTTTGAACTGTGGTGTTGGACAAGACTCTTGAGAGTCCCTTGGACAGCAAGGAGATCAAACCAGTCAATCCTAAAGGAAATCGACTCTGAATATTCATTGGAAGGACTGATGCTGAAGTTTCAATACTTTGGCCACCTGATGCAAAGAACTGACTCACTGGCAAAGACCCTGATGCTTGTAAATACTGAAAGCTGAAGGGGATGACAGAGGATGAGATGGTTGGATAGCATCACTGACTCAATGGACATGAGTTTGAGCAAGCTCTGGGAGTTGGTGATGGGAGCATGGTGTGCCATAGTTTATAAGGTCGCAAGGAGTCAGACAGGACTAAGGAACTGAACTGAAATGATATTCTTAAACTGCTCAGCGTGTTAAGTCCTAAAAAGAAAGCATTCTCTTACATAACCAGAACACAATAAGTACACTCAGGAAAATTAACATCAAAACACTAAAGTTTAATTGGAATATGCAGTCAATATTCAGATTTCTCCCAATTCCCCAACTGGCTATCATTCATCATTCAAGACTGAGCTCAAATCAGCTACATGCCAGTAAGGGGGACTTCCTTGGTTCAGTGGCTAAGACTCCATGCTCCCAATGCAGATGTCCAGGGTTTGATCCCTGGTTGGGGAACTAGCTCCTACAGACCACAAGAGTTCATAGGCTGCAACTAAAGATCCTGTGTGCCATGACAGGATCCTGTGGCACAGCCAGACATTTATTTTTTAAAAAGTATACTCCCAATAAAAATGTTTTAAAAATGACTAAGCTCTAGAAGGACATGACCCTCTCACACACACACAACGCGTCAGGTGTCTCTATTCCTTGTTTTTACTGCCCTTTGCACATTTTTATGGAAGCAATTCCATAAAACACTATCAGACTGTCTCTTTCCTTTCTGCAGTATTTGATGCTCACCTAGACTCATTTCAACTTCTCCTGCACGCCATGAGTACCTGGCATTAGGATGAACGAGTGAATGAATGAACATTCGAGATGTGCATTCCACTCTCTCATTTTAACTGGTCAATGTGTCTCATAGCCTCTGGGCGCCACTCATGTCTCCTCAATTTCACCACTTATTTCAAAAGCTGCCACTGGTACCCATCCTGCATAGGCTTTTACTAGCCTTGTGCAGATAGAACCTGACAGCACTTCGCTTTGAGCCTGTGCTGTGAACTCCCAGTTCTAGCCCCAGGCTTATGCTGGAGTAGGAGCAAAGGATTCCAGTGAGAACCATTTGGCCTTCAATCTGGCACATACAATCTGGAAACCACGCTGTGGAGCTCTCTAGGGCCACCCTTGTCCATTGAAAGACAGGAGCTCATGGAAAAATGCTTCCCCCACTTCTGACCCCAGGGTAGCTCATTCTGAGGTGTATTCTGTAAGGTGACTCAAAAACTCCCACAGGATCCAGTAGCAGATACTCAAGACTGCGTGCATGCTCAGTAGCTTCAGTTGTGTCCAACTCTTTGCGACCCCATGGACTGTAGCCCACCAGGCTCCTTTGTCCATGGGATTCTCCCAGCAAGAATACTGGAGTGGGTTGCCATTTCCTCCTCCCGGGGATCTTTCCAACCCAGGGACTGAACCCACATCTGTTATGGTTCCTGCCTTGGCAGGCCAATTCTTTACCACTAGCACCACCTGGGAAGCCCAGTAGATATAGATAATGGTTGTCATTTGAAGAGGATCCATGGATGGGCTTTCCCTCCTTGCTGGGGTCATTCCCCTTGTCTCTCACAGTCTGTTCCCTGGGGTCAATTCTCAAACAAACTACCCGCACTCAAGTCTCTGGGACAGTCTGCTTTCAGGAGAGTCCAGACCAGCACTGTTTTGGTAAAGGGACAAGAACACAGGTTTGGGAATCAGACACATCTGAACCCAAATTTGGTCATTCACCAGCTATGATCTTGAGCTGGTAATTTAACTTCTCTCAGTCTCACTTTCCTCAGCTTATAATGAGGATAATAATACTTTGTAGGATTGTGATAATTAGAAATTAAAAATTTCTTCCTGGGACTTCCCTGATAGTCCAGTGATGAGGACTTTGCTTCCATTGCAGAAGGGAAGGGTTTGATCCTGGTCTGGTGGCACTAGTGGTAAAGAATCCGCCTGCCCACCCACTCCAGTATTCTTGCCAGGACAATCCTATGGAGAGAGGAGCCTGGCTCACTCCATATGGTTGTAAAGAGTCAGACTCGACTGAAGTGACTGAGCACATAGCCTGGGTTTGTGATCCCACAACTAAGATCCCACATACTGTGCAACATGGCTTAAAAAAAAACACCAAAACCTTCCCTTCCTCACATATAGTGTGTGTGTATATATACATAAATCTCTAGACTAATAACAAACATAAAAAACCATGTTGGATATCTGTTCAGCCTAGGAACCATCTTTTTCCTTTCCATTTCTCTTAAAACTTAACACTCCTCCCCCTCTCTGTTTCTTGGGTGTGGGCTCATGTGCTCATGTTTTTACTGGGAAACTTCGTGATCCTCCTCTCTAACTACAGCTGATTGGACTGTGAGTAGATTCTCTATTTCAGGAAACTGAAATTCAGACTAAAAAAAAATAGGTAGTTAACTTTTCATGTGGCTTTAGCTATAAAATATAAACCCAGGCTGTGTGAATTGGTCATACTCAGCCATGTGGATGAAGAAGCACAAAAATCTAGTCTATAGAAAGAAGCAGGACTTCCTTAGTGGTCCAGTGGCTAAGACTCAGGGTTCAATTCCTGATCAGGGAACCAGGTTCCACAAGCTGCCACTGAGAGTTCGCACACTGCAACTAAAAATGACCCCCGTGTGACGAAACTAAGACCCAGCACAGCCAAGTAAATAAATAAATAAATATTTTTTAAAAACAGAGAACACGTGTTTTTTTTGTTTTGTTCTTAAAGGAGCAAATGTGAAGCATAGTGCTTCATTATGGTATGTCATGAAGCAGTGGAAACAAGCAACAGACAGGACTCAAGAGATTCCTGGAGTCTTCATGGCTCCCAGCTCGAAGCGTCCATGCCCTTCTTGAGGCCCAGCTATATTCTTCTGTTTACATCTCTTTTTTTGCATTGGCTAATTTTAGTTAGGTTTATTAGCAACCAAAGTTTTAACAAATGCACCGAATATACTAATACCCAAAATAAACAATGTATAAGATCATTTTTGAAAATAACCACCCAAAATTCAGGAAAAGGCAAACCATGTTTCACAATATAATGTAACCTGTGTGTGTGCATGCTCAGTTGCATTTGACTCTTTGTGACCCCATGGACTGTAGCCCTCCAGGCTCCTCTGTCCATGTAATTTTCCAGGGAAGAATACTAGAAGAGCAGGTTGCCATTTCCTACTCCAGGGGATCTTCCCAACTCAGGGATCAAACTCAAGTCTCTTGGGTCTCTTGCCTGCATTGGTAGGTGGATTCTTTAACACTGCTGCCACTTGAGAAGCCCGTAACTTAGTAAATCTAAATCTCAGGAAGAAATTCTCAATCTGGAGGTGAGAAACTTAATAGCATAGATATCTTACAGGAATATGTTGTCTTTAAGATTTTCAAAGCCTTGGGACCTCAGAAGTAGTCCTAATCAAAACCTCTATTCAAGGACTTCCCTGGTGGTCTAGTGGTTAAGAATCCAGCTTGCAATGCAGAGGATGCAGCTTCAGCCCCTGGTCAGGGAACTAAGATCCCACATGCCACAGAACAACTAGACCCGACACGGCCAAATAAATAAATATTAAAGAAAGAAAAAAAAAAAGCCTGTATTCATTACCATAAAACCATAGTCAAATCAGAAAGTATAAGGATTACTATGCTTGGAATATTTATCTGTATCTCACAAAATACTCCTGGTTGCTTATACACTTAGTGGGAAATGAGAATTATTCAAAAGAAAAATTCTACTTTTTCAACAGAAGTGTCAGAAAGTTGCAAAGATCTCAGAGAAAAAGCAACTTTTATAAAGAGCTACCACACTTGTCAAAAATTAGGAGGCACTAGCAAGTCTTCAAAGAGAGAATTCATTAAAACAATTTATTGAATTCTTAAGGCAGTGAAATTAATTTACTTACACAACAGATTAAAAACAAATTCATATTCTAATGTTTTTAACATCATAGCTTTTAATGATTTCATGTAAATATTTTAAACATGCATAGTAGGGGAGAGTAATAATTATATAATATGATTCTATAGGCTAATAAAATTTCCATTGAATTTCACACTTTGCCAGTTTACCTTTTTCCCACATTTTTGTCTTTATTTTTATACTGGCAGTGTTCTAATGGAAGTAAGTCCCCCAACCTTAATGAAAAAAAAAAAAAATCCTTTGGTTGCTGAACATCAGTCTAAATAAAGTAATCTCTAAGAATTTAATTCTAAATAAAATAATAGTGATCCTCAACACAAGTTCCAGGGCTATAAAAACTAATGCCTAGTCTGTATTATTTTGTGTTATTATTTATTTTTCATGTGTGCGTTGAGTCTGAAGTGCAAAGATCATGCTTTGTATCTCTTGTACATGTCCAATGCCAAGTTGATAAAAGATTCCTGGGTTTACAGAATCACCTTGAAATTACAAGGGCTTTGGAGGTCATCTAGCCCAATCTGCTACCATCCCCCTTTATCAACAGCCAGCCTTTGCAAAAACACTTCTAGGGGAAAGAATGCCTCAATGCCAGGATAAACAACTTCATTAACCATGACAAAGCCAATTGGTACACTATGTCCAGCTCTTTGCAACCCCACAGACTGTAGCCCACCAGGCTCCTCTGTCCATGGGATTCTCCAGGCAAAAATACTGGAGTAGGTTGCCATTTCCTTCTCCAGGGGACCTTCCTGACCCAGGGATCGAACCCAGGTCTCCCGCATTGCAGGCAGACGCTTTAACCTCTGAGCCATGAGGGAAGCCCATTTATTTGGCTGTGCCAGGTTTTAGTTTTGGCTCAGAGGATCTTTGGCCTTCCTTGCAGCATTCAGGATCTTTAGTTGGGGCACACAGGATCTAGTTCTCTGGCTAAGAATTGAACTCAGGCCCCTGCACTGAGAGCTCAAAGTCTTAGGCACTGGACCACCAGGGAAGTTCCAGTAATTATTTCTTGTTGTTGTTTAGTCAGTAAGTCATGTCTGACTCTTTGTGACCCCTTGGACTGAAACCTGCCAGGCTCCTCTGTCCATGGGATTCTCCAGGCAAGAATACTGGAGTGGGTTGCCATGCCCTCCTCCAGGGGATCTTTCCGACCCAGGGATGGAACCCACGTCTCCTGCATTGGCAGGCAGATTCTCTACCACTGAGCCACCAGGGAAGCTCTTGCTAGCTCCAGAGAAACATAAATTAAAACAACTGGGCTTTGAGCAATAATACTAGTTCTCAGTGAAACATCAAGTCTATTTCCAGCAGCCATGGGCTATGAATTCTTCCTCCAAAGATGATCTGACAGAATACAATCAAATCTTAGTGTCCCACACATACTCCCAATGTTAATCCTCAAAACTTGTTTTATCCTGGCTGCTATACTCTGATGCTGGGGGGGATTGAGGGCAGGAGGAGAAGGGGACGACAGAGGATGAGATGGCTGGATGGCATCACTGACTCGATGGATGTGAGTCTGAGTGACCTCCGGGAGCTGGTGATGGACAGGGAGGCCTGGCGTGCTGCGGTTCATGGGGTCGCAAAGAGTCGGACACGACTGAGCGACTGATCTGATCTGATACCAAATTACCATAGCCTGAGTGGTTTAGACAACAAACACTTATTTTTCACAGTTCTGGATGCTGGAAGCCCAAGATCAGGGTGTTGGCATGATAAATTTCTGGCAGAAGCCCTCTTCCTGGTAACAGCTGGTCATCGTGTACCCATGCTCACGAGGAGAAGAGCAGAGAGAGAGAGAGAGAGAGAGAGAGAGAGAGAGACGAAGCAAGCTCTGTCATCTTATAAGGGTGCTAACACTATTAGTGAGGGCTCCACCTCCTGACCTAATTACCACCTATTACTATCACATTAAGTAAGGTTTCAACCTATGCATTGTGGGTGTCCACTGCAGAACTACGGGTGTTCTCTTCTCTGTGTCCCCTAGAGCAATGGTTCCCAAAGTGTTACCCTGGACTGGCTTCATTGGCAGCACTGGGAAATTTTGTAGAAATGCAAATTCTCAGGCCCCACCTCAGACCTACTTTCTAAATCAGAAGCTGGCAGTGGAGCCCCATAGTGGATTTTAATAAGCCTCCAGAAGATTCTGCTGCATCATTCAAGTTTAAAGATCACCAGTGCAGACTGGATTATGTCCTTGAGGGTAGGGACCAAGACTTTTTAAAAGTTGAAATCGTGACACACAGCTCATTGTTGAATACATGAATAGCCTACGCATTTCCCCAGAAAACTCGAATCTATCATTATGTTTTAAAATTAAAAATATCTTTTGAGTACTTCACTAGAAATAGGTGAATCTGTTTCTGGCATCTCTCCTAGGTGCAGTCACTAAATTGTTGTTGCTGTTCTTCAGTCACTAAGTCGTGTCTGACTCTTTGTGATCCCATGAACCACAGTATGCCAGGCTTCCCTGTCCTTCACTATCTCCTGGAGCTTGCTCAAGCTCATGTCCATTGAGTTGGTGATGCCATCCAACCATTTCATCCTCTGTTGCCCTCTTCTTCTTCTGCCCTCAGTCTTTCCCAGCATCAGGGTCTTTTCCAATGAGTTGGCTCTTCATAACAGGTGGCCCAAGTATTGTAACTTCAGCTTCAGCATCAGTCTTTGCAATGAATATTCAGGGTTGATTTCCTTTAGAATTGATTGATTGTCAGCTCCTTATTGCACAACTCAGACTAAAACTGAAGAAAGTAGGGAAAACCAGTAGACCATTCAGGTATGACCTAAATCAAATCCCTTATGATTATGCCGTAGAGGTGACTAAATTGTTACCTTTCCATTATCTCTTAGATTAGGATTTCTCAACTTTGATACTATTAGCATTTGGACCAGATCATTCTCTGTTAGGAGTCTGCGATGTTTGATAACATCCTTGGCCTCTGCTCACTAGATGCCGGTAGCACCTGCTCAATTGTGAGAATCAAAAAGTCCCCACACGTTGCCAGATGTCCCCAGGGTTTGGGGACAAAGCTATTCCCTTTTGAGAACCACTGTACTCACCTCTGCATTTAGATGTTTATATCTTTCCTTTTCTCCTTTGCTTTTCGCTTCTCTTCTTTTCACAGCTATTTGTAAGGCCTCCCCAGACAGCCATTTTGCTTTTTTGCATTTCTTTTCCATGGGGATGTCTTGATCCCTGTCTCCTGTACAATGTCACGAACCTCATTCCATAGTTCATCAGGCACTCTATCAGATCTAGGCCCTTAAATCTATTTCTCACTTCCACTGTATAATCATAAGGGATTTGATTTAGGTCATACCTGAATGGTCTAGTAGTTTTCCCTACTTTCTTCAATTTCAGTCTGAATTTGGCAATAAGGAGTTCATGGTCTGAGCCACAGTCAGCTCCTGGTCTTGTTTTTGCTGATCGTATAGAGCTTCTCCATCTTTGGCTGCAAAGAATATAATCGATCTGATTTCGGTGTTGACCATCTGGTGATGTCCATGTATAGAGTCTTCTCTTGTGTTGTTGGAAGAGGGTATTTGCTATGACCAGTGCATTTTCTTGGCAAAACTCTATTAGTCTTTGCCCTGCTTCATTCCATGTTCCAAGGCCAAATTTGCCTGTTACTCCAGGTGTTTCTTGACTTCCTACTTTTGCATTCCAGTCCCCTATAATGAAAAGGACATCTTTTTTGGGTGTTAGTTCTAAAAGGTCTTGTAGGTCTTCATAGAACCGTTCAACTTCAGCTTCTTCGGCGTTACTGGTTGGGGCATAGATTTGGATTACTGTGACATTGAATGGTTTGCCTTGGAAACGAACAGAGATCATTCTGTCATTTTTGAGACTGCATCCAAGTACTGCACTTCGGACTCTTTTGTTGACCATGATGGCCACTCCATTTCTTCTGAGGGATTCCTGCCCACAGTAGTAGATATAATGGTCATCTGAGTTAAATTCACCCATTCCAGTCCATTTTAGTTCGAAGAGATAAGAAAGCCTTCTTCTTCTTCTTCTTAGTTTAGAAGAGATAAGAAAGCCTTCTTCAGTGATCGATGCAAAGAAATAGAGGAAAACAACAGAATGGGAAAGACTAGGGATCTCTTCAAGAAAATCAGAGATACCAAAGGAACATTTCATGCAAAAATGGGCTCGATAAAGGACAGAAATGGTATGGACCTAACAGAAGCAGAAGATATTAAGAAGAGGTGGCAAGAATACACAGAAGAACTGTACAAAATAGAGCTTCACGACCCAGATAATCATGATGATGTGATCACTGACCTAGAGCCAGACATCTTGGAATGTGAAGTCAAATGGGCCTTAGAAAGCATCACTACAAACAAAGCTAGTGGAGGTGATGGAATTCCAGTGGAGCTATTCCAAATCCTGAAAGATGATGCTGTGAAAGTGCTGCACTCAATATGCCAGCAAATCTGGAAAACTCAGCAGTGGCCACAAGATTGGAAAAGGTCAGTTTTCATCCCAATCCCAAAGAAAGGCAATGCCAAAGAATGCTCAAACTACCGAACAATTGCACTCATCTCACACGCTAGTAAAGTAATGCTCAAAATTCTCCAAGCCAGGCTTCAGCAATATGTGAACCATGAACTTCCTGATGTTCAAGCTGGTTTTAGAAAAGGCAGAGGAACCAGAGATCAAATTGCCAACATCCGCTGCATCATGGAAAAAGCAAGAGAGTTCCAGAAAAACATCTATTTCTGCTTTATTGACTATGCCAAAGCCTTTGACTGTGTAGATCACAATAAACTATGGAAAATTCTAAAAGAGATGGGAATACCAGACCACCTGACCTGCCTCTTAAGAAATCTGTATGCAGGTCAGGAAGCAACAGTTAGAACTGGTCATGGAACAACAGACTGGTTCCAAATAGGAAAAGGAGTACGTCAAGGCTGCATATTGTCACCATGTTTATTTAACTTATATGCAGAGTACATCATGAGAAATGCTGGACTGGAAGAAACACAAGTTGGAATCAAGATTGCCGGGAGAAATATCAATAACCTCAGATATGCAGATGACACCACTCTTATGGCAGAAAGTGAAGAGGGGCTAAAAAGCCTCTTGATGAAAGTGAAAGTGGAGAGTGAAAAGGTTGGCTTAAAGCTCAACATTCAGAAAACGAAGATCATGGCATCTGGTCCCATCACTACATGGGAAATAGATGGGGAAACAGTGGAAACAGTGTCAGACTTTGTTTTTCTGGGCTCCAAAATCACTGCAGATGGTGACTGCAGCCATGAAATTAAAAGACGCTTACTCCTTGGAAGGAAAGTTATGACCAACCTAGATAGCATATTCAAAAGCAGAGACATTACTTTACCAACAAAGGTTCGCCTAGTCAAGGCTATGGTCTTTCCTGTGGTCATGTATGGATGTGAGAGCTGGACTGTGAAGAAGGCTGAGCGCCGAAGAATTGATGCTTTTGAACTATGGTGTTGAAGACTCTTGAGAGTCCCTTGGACTGCAAGAAGATCCAACCAGTCCATTCTGAAGGAGATCAATCCTAGAATTTCTTTGGAAGGAATGATGCTAAAGCTGAAACTCCAGTATTTTGGCCACCTCATGCAAAGAGTTGACTCATTGGAGAAGACTCTGATGCTGGGAGGGATTGAGGGCAGGAGGAGAAGGGGACAACAGAGGATGAGATGGCTGGATGGCATCACTGACTTGATGGGTGTGAGTCTGAGTGACCTCCGGGAGCTGGTGATGGACAGGGAGGCCTGGCGTGCTGCGGTTCATGGGGTCGCAAAGAGTCGGACACGACTGAGCGACTGATCTGATCTGATCTGTACTCACCTCACACCAGGGATGGTCGCTTTCTGTGCTCTTACAATGGCTAGGGAAGCACACAGGGGTGGGTGGGGGCGGGGTGGTGGTGGTGGTTTCTCATCTTGACAACAGTCATTTACAAAACAATGAACAGTTTTACAGGTTAAGGCCCTAGTCCCAGATGGCCAGAGTTTCAATGCTGATTTTCAGTGTTTTCTAAGAACAAATACAAATAATCTGTCAAAATTATGAAATGATGGCACCTCCCCTGGTGGTCCAGTGGCTAAGATTCCGAGCTCTCAATGCAGGGGTCTGGGTTCCATCCCTGGTCATGGAACTAGATCCCACACACTGCAGCTAAGAGTTTGAGTGCCATAGCTAAGGATCCTGCATGCCATGATGAAGATCGAAGATCCGGAGTGCCGAAACAAAGACTCAGTGCAGCCAAATAAACCTATGAATTTTTTTTAAAATATGAAATGATGGTCAGACTCAAACCAACTGCGTACCCTTCCACAACATGGCACACCAAAGAGGAGTATTCATCAACGCGCTTGCGGTAGAATGCCTACTCTTAACACATGAGATCTAAATTTAGATAGCTACATGTGGAAAATATGATCTTTAAGACAGTGAAATGGAATTCCGTTTCAAAAAGATGGACACCTGGAATGCTGTTAAGTTCTGCTGCTGCTTGAATAAGGCAAAACTGAAGAAATTTTACGAAAATGTATTTAAGTCCAAGACTCTATATCACTACTAACAGGAGGCTGAGAAGGAGACTATATATAAAAAGGCTAAAAAAATCTCTATTTGGAAATAGCGGATGGTGAAAGAGTATATGACTGACAGATATTAAATATTAAGGGCATGACTAAGATGTGTATGCATTCTTTCACCAAAGTCTCACTTTCAAAAAGGCAGGCAGTGCAGTGTGATGGATGACTCCAGTTCATGCATTAAGATCTCAGGTGCCCTAACAGCAGGCCCCTAACACAGGCTCTCATAGTCTTCACCAGAATTCCGAAGGACTTAAGAGTTATTTGTGTGATTATTTGATTTGCCTCTCTTTTCCTTGAACCCTGGAAACCCCATGAGGGCAGGGATTATATTTTACTCATCACTGTAGCTCCAGGGTGTATATAGCTCAAGAAATGTTTGTTGAATGAATAAATGAAGAAAGAGGGGAGGGCAAAGAAGCTGCAAAGGAAAAAGCTAGCCAGGTGGGAGAAGTACTTGGGGCAAATTTGAATCAGATCAGATCAGATCAGATCAGTCGCTCAGTCGTGTCCGACTCTTTGCGACCCCATGAACCGCAGCACGCCAGGCCTCCCTGGCATCACCAGCTCCCGGAGGTCACTCAGACTCACATCCATCGAGTCAGTGATGCCATCCAGCCATCTCATCCTCTGTCGTCCCCTTCTCCTCCTGCCCTCAATCCCTCCCAGCATCAGAGTCTTCTCCAATGAGTCAACTCTTCGCATGAGGTGGCCAAAATACTGGAGTTTCAGCTTTAGCATCATTCCTTCTAAAGAAATTCTAGGATTGATCTCCTTCAGAATGGACTGGTTGGATCTTCTTGCAGTCCAAGGGACTCTCAAGAGTCTTCTCCAACACCACAGTTCAAAAGCATCAATTCTTCGGCGCTCAGCCTTCTTCACAGTCCAGCTCTCACATCCATACATGACCACAGGAAAGACCATAGCCTTGACTAGGCGAACCTTTGTTGGTAAAGTAATGTCTCTGCTTTTGAATATGCTATCTAGGTTGATCATAATAGATCAAAGAGAAAAATCTAAGGAGGGTGATCAGCAGTGTCTAATGCCACAAAGGCTCACTGAAAGATAAAGACGACAAACTGCTGATTGGTTTTGGCAAACATGAAGCTTGTTGGCAAGTCAGCAAGAACTATTTTACCAGTTTTGGCAAGAGAAGTTAATGGTAATGGACTGAGGACAGGCAGTGAGAATAGTCAATTACTGGCCACTCTTTCAAGAAACTTGAACCTGAAGGGAAGCAGAGCTGAGTCCATGGCTGTAACAAGAGGTGGAGTCAGGCACTGTCTTTTCTGTGTAAGAGTGTAACACTGGGTGAAACTAGTTGAGATAAAAGCCAATATCAACAAAGTAGTTAGTTACAACACATTCCTGAAAACCTTGGAAGGAACTGGATTGGGCTTAAAGAGATGGTGGCACATTTCTTCCCCTAAAAGAGAAAATAAGGAAGAATGGGTGGGTTCTCATATAAGTAAATTTTTAAGGGTTGAGGAGGAGGCCCAGAAAGTTCTAGCATGATGCCCTCATTCCCCAATCTCTATCCTCCTTCCAAAAAAATTTTTTTTTTCTCAATTTTGGTCAAGCCTTGCACTTGCAGGATCTTAGTTCCTCGACCAGGGATTGAACCCTGGCCCTCAACAGCGAGAGCTCGGAATCGTAACAGAGGGCTACCAGGGAATTCCCCAACCCCTCTTTATTAATGTAAAACAGGTTGCAACATCAATGGCTAGGAGAGAGAACTATAAATAGAAAAGGATTAGAAAAAGTGCTAAAAATTTGGAGTAACTACTTAGACCAGCAGAGGTTGGAATTCATAAATTGGAACTGGCTTCAGGTCACAGTTATACATGTGGAACAAGAGACAGAACAGCAAGGCATTCAAAGAAATGAAAGATTTATAAGTTGAGGATAGCTAGAGCTGGTGTGAAAAGGGATGCATCTAGACAAGGAGGGAGGAGGAATGACTGGGTTTATTATTTCACACTGAATTCAAAGAACTGAAGTGCTTTAAGTAGGGAAGTGACAGATTTAAGAAGACTGAGAAATATTTGCCAAGAAAAGAAGAAAGAAAGAAAACCAAGGCATTCTGGAACCAGGGGAGCCAAGATAAGAGAGCATTTCACGAAGGTGGAAATGGCCCACGACTTCCTTGTCTGGAGCTCAGAATGAGGAGGCCACACTAATCTGGTGGTATTAAATCCTAGAGGTAGCTGAAATTATCCAGCCTGTGTGTTGAATGAGAAAAGGGACCACGAGGGGCTCCTTAATGCTCTGGACATCATATGGGACAGTGGTGGGAATACAAGAAAAGCTTCAAAGGAGACTGGGCAATGGTCACCAGGGAGGTGGCACTGGATTCAGGGAAGCTAACAGAAGAGGTTTCCAGAAGGAAGAATGAATCAGTGACAGTGAGATTGCTACCAAACACTGGTGACAAGGAAATCTCTGAGGACCCTGATGAAAGTGAAGTCAGTGAAGTTGTAGGAAGGAAGACAGATTACATTGGATGAAGATGGAGAAGAGTGAGAAGTGTGTATGTGTGTGTGTGTGTGTTTGTGTGTGTGTGTGTGTGTGTGTGTGTGTACAGAGCGGACTCTCTTCTAAGACCTTTAAGAACTGCAGTTAGAAAGAATAAAGGGGAGTGGCCGGAAAGGAACAAGTGACTGAGGAAGATTTTCTTTTTATCAGGCAGAAGATACTTAAGCACGTTGAAATGTTGGTGGGACGGATTTATAGATCTGAAGGGAGACCTTGTTCTTGGTGACAGTGGGGCCAGGATATGACCGATATGTTTAAAGAGGATAGAACTGCTCCTGGGGTTGGTTGGAGGAGGTGCTGCTATTGTAAAAGGAGGGGCTTAGTCCTGATGACAGGGAGCAAATAGAGAATTCCTGCTTTCTTCTTTTTTTTTTGCTTTCTTCTATTAGCATCTAAACTACAGGATTTCAATAGGGTTATGGTTAGGAAGGTTTATAGAAAGCTTAAAATAATGAGATAAGCTCCAGAAGAGAAAAGGAAGTCAATTAGGCATTGATGATGTCCTGTGTCTGAGTTGGAACTGGGGTGGACGTTCCAGTCTGCAGTCAGCTCAGCGCCCAATGCTTTGGGCTCCACGCAGCAGTGGGAGCAGGAAGTCACCTGGCCTTGGATTCTGAGGGCAACTACTCAAGCACATTTCAGTAGAACAAGGAAGATTTGATGCAAGGTCAAACTGACTCTTGCATTTACAGAAGCATCTAGAAGTTCTCTTGTTTAAAGAATAGGGGCAAATTCCCACCCATTTCATTCTGAGGTGTCCCCTACACTGCCTGATGCTGCTGCTGCTAAGTCGCTTCAGTTGTGTCCGACTCTGTGTGATCCCATAGATGGTAGCCCACCAGGCTCCCCTATCCCTGGGATTCTCCAGGCAAGAACACTGGAGTGGGTTGCCATTTCCTTCTCCAATGCAAGAAAGTGAAAAGTGAAAGTGAAGACGCTCAGTCTTGTTTGACTCGTAGTGACCCCATGGACTGCAGCCTACCAGGCTCCTCCATCCATGGGATTGTCCAGGCAACAGTACTGCTGCTGCTAGGTCACTTCAGTCATATCCAACTCTGTGCGACCCCATAGACGGCCTCCTTCCAGGCTCCTCTGTCCCTGGGATTCTCCAGGCAAGAACACTGGAGTGGGTTGCCATTTCTTTCTCCAATGCATGAAATTGAAAAGTGAAAGTGAAGTCCCTCAGTCGTGTCCAACTCTTAGCGACCCCATGGACTGCAGCCCACCAGGCTCCTCTGTCCATGGGATTGTCCAGGCAAGAGTACTGCTGCTCAGTCACTTCCGTCGTGTCTGACTCTGTGCGACCCCATAGACGGCAGCCCACCAGGCTCCCCCGTCCCTGGGATTCTCCAGGCAAGAACACTGGAGTGGGTTGCTATTTCCTTCTCCAGTGCATGAAAGTGAAAAGTGAAAGTGAAGTTGTTCAGTCATGTCCGACTCTTAGCGACCTCATGGATTGCAGCCTACCAGGCTCCTCTGTCCATGGCATTTTCCAGGCAAGAGTTCTGTAGTGGGTTGCTATTGCCGTCTCCCTACACTGCCTGGCCAATATTAATAATATTGCCTGGATATTAAATAATACAACATTTTCTTTCATTTCGTACCTTTTAGCTATGTGCTTCAAAGCCCAAGGGCTATTTTTCTACAAACTTACAGTTAGATTCTAGTCAAAAGTAACCTGGGACATTCTATGTTACAGGTGTCTTTAAAACAAGTATATATGGGAGAAATATATTAATCAATTGAGGATAAAGCCTGAGATATGGTTTAAGAATTTTATGTATTCAGTTCATTTATTAACAACTTGTTCATGCTTTATTAGCTGGCTTTTGACTCTATAACTGCACTCTTCTTTAATTTACAAGCCAGTAAAAGTTAAAATAGTAACTGGAAAACCTATCTTGCTTTTCAATAGAGAGTTTATTTTAATAACTTCAGGGGCATTGTGCCCAAAACGTTTTAGCTGTGGAAATAAATTCACTTTTTTTTTTTTTTTTTTAAAGAATCAATTTTACTGAAGTGATAGCTTCTCAAAGGAAATGTAGACAAGTGATCAGGACAGCACGTGCTTAAGATGCTAACCACTTCCCTGTGCTTATGAAGATGTTTTTCTTCCATTCCAAAGATGGCTGGTAGTAAATTTCAGTAGGTTTATGATAACTAAGAGTAATCATTTTTGCCCTACAGAAAGGTTCTGCTGAGATTTTTCAACTCTGGTCAGTAGAGACAATATTCCAGAAGTCATATTTAAAAAATATCCTTAGTATACTCAGCAGTTTTTCAAATATGTACCTTCACCCCTCTAATATTCACGATAGCAATTTATCAAATTGTCCTGATGGTATAAACAACTCTACTCTATGATAGCCTCTTGGTGACAGAAACTGGAGGCAGAAATAGAAGCTGAATGCCTCAACCTGTAATCCTAAAACTCAGCATAGATCACTCAGAGTCAGTAGTTGTAGCGATTCTACTGCAAAATGAGTCAGTGAGTTCTTACCACCCTGCTTAACTAAAGTAGAAAGTCTCTGAATGAAGCAAATTAAAATGAGTAATGATAGCTGTAATAAATGCAGTACACAGTTCTTGCTGAGCACGGTGGCATTCCTTTATAAAGATTATCTCATAGTCACATTATTAACCTCACCTTAGAGACGAGAAAATTGTGGCTCAGGATGGTTACCTAAACTACACAAAAATCACAAAAAATACATGATAGACTCTGGAACCTGAATCCAAATATGAATGGGTTCATACTAAGCTTCCATTTCTGAGTTTATATTAGGTCAATAAACTCACCTTTGGCCCTTTAAAATATTACTTGGCCCTGTGACCTACACAGGCAAGATTCACAAACCTACCACGTTTAAACGCCTGGTCCCCCACTGCCCACTGTTACTGTTGAGGCTTCTAGTATGTGGCCATGGGAAAGGCTATACGCTTAGAGGTTTTAAATCTGAGGGCTTGAGAAAGCAAGAAACTGAAAAGCAGGCAGAGCCTAGGGGAGCAGGTTCCCAGGTGACCTCCCAGGGCCCCAAATACACGTCCCTTAAACTGCTGGAATATTTCCTTTCACTTCATAATGCTACGTGAAATTCTGCCAAATTAGGACTTTATTTGGAAATCATCTCAATTTCTAATGTACGTGCAAATCACCTGGTGAGCGTGTGTGCTTAGTTGCTCAGTCAAGTCCGACTCTTTGCGACCCCATTGACTGTAGCCTGCTAGGCTCCTCTGTCCATGGGATTCTCCAAGCTAGAATACTGGAGTGGGCTGCCATGCCCTTTGCCAGGGGATCTCCCGACCCAGGGATCGAACCCGTGTCTCTTGCATCCCCTGCATTGGCAGATGGATTCTTTACCATTAGTGCCACATGGGAAGCCCAAAACAGCTGGGGATCTTGTTAAAATTCAGGATCTGATTCAGTAGGTTAGGAGATGAGCCCAAGAGATTGTGTTTCAAACATGTTCCCAGGTTTATGTTTGTGTTGCTGGGCTTAGGACCACACTTAGAACAGCAAAAACGTAGAACAGAGGTTCCCAACCTTTCTGGCACCAGGGACTGGTTTTGTGGAAGACAGTTTTCCAACAGACTGCGAGAGGGGGCATGGTTTTGAGATGATTCAAGGGCATTACATTTATTTATGGACTTTATTTCTATTATTATTGCATCAACTTCACCTCAGATCATCAGGCATTAGATCCTGGAGGTCAGGGGACCCCTGATGTAGAAGATGTTTGATTTACATTCTCTGGATGCCTGCCATGGTGTCTCATTTGGCCTAAACCTCCGCTTTGTACATAATAGTGGGAGGGATGAGTTGGAAATTAGCAAATTAGAAGGAGGACCTCGCTCTCCTGTACCCTCTTAGATGTGGGCATGTGGCTTGGGTCCAGACAACCAGAAACTTCTTTCCAGGTCCATGATCCTCATTGAGGCCACACTGCAAAGATGCAGTTTAGACAGTTTAGAGATAATTCCCAGCAAGAGTGACACTCAGAGTTCAGTGTCCATGGTGTCAGGGGCAGTGTCCTGTGCAGACTGCTTCTTGGCTTGCCTGCCTCACTCTGTCTGGTCATTTCCTGAACACTGTGTAGTGTCTGCCAGTTACATGTGCCTGGACATTGCCTTCAGCCCATAGGAAGGAAGCTGGGCAGCTATATAAGACATTCCTGCTTTCCTTGGGTCACAATACAGACCTGGGGGAGAAGCTCAAGTTATCGATATTCTGAATTCCAAAACTCAGCATTTTGATAAACACTGCAGTATAGCAGGAGTCAACATACATTTTCTGGAAAGAGCCTGAAAGTAAACGTTGTAGGCTTTCCCAACCATAAATGGACCCTACTGCAACTACTCAGCTCTGCCATTGGAGGGCATAAGTAGTCATGGACAATTGATAAACAAGTGAGCTATGTGCCAATAAAACTTTATTTGTGAGAATTTCATATACTATTCATGTGTTGTGAAATATTTTTGTCTTGATTTTTGTCCAATCATTAAAAAGGTAACCACCATTTTTAGCCTGCAGGCCATACAAAAACAGGTTTGGCCCACAGGCTGCAGTTTGATTTTCAATGTTTTGAAGCGGTAGTAACTTGATCCAATTTATACCAACAAATTTTTTCTCCTTGAAACAGTGCATTTATTTATTTTTACCGATAAAACAGGAAGTTAGTATCTACACAATCCAGCATTTAGGTGATATTGCTTACTTTCTCAATATTTTGATCTTTATGGAAATCAGTAATAGCAACTTAAAAGGTGAGCAGTGATAGATTGAGTAGATGGCTGATTAAACATCTCCTAAAGAGGCCCTGGAATAGGAACCACAGACATGGAGTGCCCCCTTTTCTGGGCAGCTTGCTATGCATATTGGTGGGAAATTTTATCACATACAGTTATGACCCTCTACCAGCCTGGGGTTTTCTTGAACTAACCATAATTTTAGGTGGAACTACTAGGATCAAATTCTAAGTCTCAGGTAAAGAGTTTTAACAATGTCCTTTTAAAAGTCACAAGTCACACTCTTGTGGTGCACAAAATTAGGTGACTTCCTTATCTTTCTCTACTCAGCCCTTGCAGCCAATTTCCAGTGCTCCATTCAGACCAAAACCAAAAATGTCAAGAATACTAATCTTTTCCACTTACTTGTTAACCAAATTTCCAATTCCATACGCCTGAGATGTGGTAGGTGGCACTAGTAGTAAAGAACCTGTGTGCCAATGCAGGAGACCTAAGAGACACAGGTTCGATTCCTGGGTTGCAAAGATCCCCTGGAGAAGGAAATGGGAACCCACTCCAGTAATCTTTCCTGGGAAATTTGATGGACAGAGGAGCCCAGCGGGCTACAGTTCATAGGGTAGCCAAGTCTGACACGACTGAAGTGACGTAGCACACATGGGGTCTGGTATATTCCTGCTACAAATGGGTTGACGGTAGCTTAGTGAATGGGCTAATATATACTGAGACCTGAGGATGTCTTCTTCAGCTGGTCCTCGTAAAACATTCCACCATGGCTCTCAAGCGCAAATCACAGGCATGCACATCTAGCACCTCTGCTTGTTCTTTACCCAAAGAGAGTTAATAGGCTTTGGAAATTGGATAGCACTGACATACTTGGAAAAGAAAGGGGAAACTGGACACACCCATTTAGCAGTTCACTGCAGCTGAAGATGAAGGCCTGCCAGGTGGGCAGAGGTTTTCTTTACCTAGAAAACTAATCTGCAGTCCCGTGCCTACACTGGCAGGGAGGCTCCATTATTTCCACTCTGTGGAGTCTTCAGGAAGTATGGTTTTCCCTTCCCAGTTCATTCTCCCATTCTCCTGAGTCTGGTTCTCTTACACAGTACACAGTGGTTGCATGGTGGTTCTCCAAAAATGTATGGTGGTGGTGGTGCAGTTGCTAAGTTGTGTCCAACTCTTGCGACCTCGTGGACTGTGGCCCGCTAGGCTCCTCTGCCCATGGGATTTCCCAGGCAAGAGCACTGGAATGGGTTGCCATTTCCTTCTCCAAAAAGGTTGTCCATGTCCTAACCCTGGAATTTGTGAATGTGACCTTATTTGGCAAAATGGTCTTTGACGAGATAATTAAAAATCTTGAATGAGATAATCCTCAATTTAGAGTGGGCCCTAAATCCAACAGCAGGTGTCCTTGTAAGAGAGGCAGAGGGAGATTTGAGATAGACATGGGGAAGGGCATGTGAAAGACAGGAAGAGACGGGAGTGATGCAGCTCCAAGTCAAGAAATCCCAGCAACTCTGGAAGCTAGGAGAGAGGCATTGGATGTTCTTCCCTCAAGCCACCAGAGGGACCAACCTGCTGACACTTTGGTTTTGGATTTGTGGCCTCCAGGCTGTAGAGAATAAACTTATGTTGTTTTAAGACACCGATTTTGTGGGTAATTTGTTATGGCAACATTAGGAAACTAAGTCATGCATAAAAAAGCAAAATTAGTTCATCCTGGGACACAGCCAAGCTTAAAGTAGCAAAAACAGGTGGATAAAGGTCTGTATTCCTGTATTCAGCACAACAAGCATGTGCCTATGGTTATAGGAGCACTGGAATTGGTTCTTTTAAAATAAAGCCTTTCCCACCAGCTGTGCTGTATTCCTAATTTCATAGAGATTATTTCCTTACTCCCTGTTGAAAAAACTTATTTTTCTTAGAGAAGTCACACATTATGTTAAATCCATCAAGCTCACTGTAAACAAGTCTAGTTCCTTTTTCATTTTTAGCTATTTAGTATGCATTTCTATGTGCTTGGCAGTGTACTAAGCACCTTAAATGCATTACCTTGTTAAACCTCAACAGTATTCTGTGAAGAAGGTGCTATTCTTGTTTTATAGATGAGGAAACCAAGAAAATAATGTTGTTCAGGGTCTCACTTATCTGAAATGTTATATTTATTAAATGGCAGAACCGGGCTATGAGCTTCTGAGTCTGGTTTCCCAAGCCTCTGTCATTAATTACTATAATGCCTTTCCTATATTGCCTTCAGAGTGTGGTTTGAAGGATAAAGAGCAGAAAAAGCACAGGTCACAAGACAAGGAAGGAATGTGGAGTGGAGAGGGAAAGAAGAAGAAATAGAAGAAAGGTTCTAAGACACCAAAACCAAATCTCTGTACTGACACTTTAGAACTTGAATCAGTTGTGTTAATAAGGCCAAAGGTCATGCCTTTCACCTCTGAATGTTTTATCCTTGCTCAAGTCCAGAGAAAGCTTAGACTGTCTAAGCAGAGTCTGTAGCCATCCATGGCTCTCTAACAAGCCGCCAAGGGTTCACAAATGCATGGACTTCAATAAGGGGAATATGAATAGGGCAGAACATAGATGATTACAGATGCCCTGCACTCCCTGATGATGGGTGTTTGTGTTCCCCTCCTCCGAATTCATATGTTGAAGCCCTAATGTCCAACATGAGATATGGAGATCCCCTGAAGTAGGAAATGGCAACCCACTCCAGTATTCTTGCCTGGAGAACCCCATGAACAGAGAAGCCTGGTGGGCTACATACAGTCCATGGGGCTGCAAATAGTTGGACATGATTGAGAACCCATGGACATACCTTTGGGAGGTAACTGGGTCATGAGAGTGGAGCCTTCATGGATGAAATCAGTGCTCTTACCAGAAAGACACGAGATGGTCTCTCTCTCACTGCCATATGAGGAAATGGCAAGATGGTGGTCTGTAAACCAGGAAGGAGGTCTTCACCAGACCCTGACCACGCTGACACCCTGATCTCAGTCTTCCAGCCACCAACAGCTGCTGGAACCATGAAAAATCAGTGTTTGTTGTTTATACCAGTGGTAATTTATTACAGCAGCCTGAACAGACCAAGACAATGGGTCAACGGCATTTTCTTTGTGTGTGGAGGAAAAAAGCACTCTGGTCTTGACTCACAAGCAGAGAGAGTAGGAGTGAAAAAGAAGTCTCAAGCACTGCATAGAAACAAGACTTCTGCTTAAACAAGTACACTAATAATACAAGCAACAGATGATTCAATTCTCATTCTTTAAAAAAAAAAAATCACCTGTGAATTTCTGTTAGTGAAAACTTTTAGGTACTGCAAAACTGCTTTGGTATATAATTGGGTTCTCATTTTACTCTAAGGCCAACTTTCCCACTTTGAACTTCTGCATCTTATTTTATGATCACTTAAGTTTTCAGAAAGCAATTTCAGTAAGTGCTTAACTTAATCAGTTATAGACACATAATGACACATGTGGCTATATCTTTCAGATAACTGGGCCTCCGTAAATCTTGATCCTTCTACATGGTATATACTTCTGATTTTGTGTGCGGCTTTCTTGTCCAAGCTCTGTATTAAAATGCTCTGCTTCCTACACGTTTAGGGACAATGAGAATAAAAGCAGTTTTGGTTACTTCTTATCTAAGGAAATTCATTCCCTCATTATTAAAAGCTTTTCATTAAATGCCCATCTTTCTGTGCAACTGTGTTAGGTATTCTACCAAGACATATCAGAGGAAAGGCCCATTCTCCAAAGAGATAGTTCATGTTTTCTTGAGTTCTGATCTCATGTAATTCTCTCTTCTAAAAGGCAAAGTTTCATTTTCATATCCTCATCAGTTCAATTCAGTTCAGTCGCGTCCGACTCTTTGTGACCCCATGAATCGCAGCACGCCAGGCCTCCCTGTCCATCACCAACTCCTGGAGTTCACCCAGACTCAGGTCCATCAAGTCAGTGATGCCATCTAGCCATCTCATCCTCTGTTGTCTCCTTCTCCTTCTGCCCCCAATCCCTCCCAGCATCAGAGTCTTTTCCAATGAGTCAACTCTTCGCATGAGGTGGCCAAAGTACTGGAGTTTCAGCTTAAGCACGTAACATCTTTCAAATGAATTAATTCTCAATAAATAGTATCATGGATCCTTTAGTTCAAGTCTTGTTCAAAAGTCAGCCTCATGAATGTATGGATTCAATATAAATTATATTTTCATAAAGTCAAATGTAAAAGAGCAAGAATAGCAGGAAAGTGGTGGAAAAATTCTATTCTGACTAGAAATGCACAGTCATAAGGAAATTTTTGGCATATAGAGATAGACATTTTATTCTGTATTATTTTACTTTTAATTACGGCAGAGAAGCACTCTTACAGGATTAGTAAAAATGACTGATTTCTTTTTAAAGATGACAAGCACAAGAAGGAAATTCAACTTTTAATAGATGGTACAGTCTTGTGGTTATGAAGCCACAGCAGATTAATGGAAAACATAAATCTAATCGTTTGGAGAAAAATAGGATTGTCAAAGCAGAGAATAAAAATGGCTTAAGATTAGTTAAGAAAAATTAATAAATTTGAGTATTTTATAAGTATTACTTTATGTATTTTTATATTATAGTAATAGTAGTTAATATTTACATTCACCCATTTTAGTGAGTTTATAAATAATATTTAAAAATTAATGGAAAATGGCTTCTATTGGCTCTCATTAAATTTGGTGTAACAGAAGTCTAGCAGTATGGACCAAGAGACTACACCTGAGGCTGTTTCTGTATTCACATGTTCCTGGATAGCGGATGTTACTTTGGAGGAAAAAAAATAGCTTCAGGTCTAGTTCTGCAGTCTTATAGTGTGAGAGTGAGCATGACTTCAGGAACTGACCCTGAGTTAAAGCTTAAAGGATGAATGTGATGTCACCTGGTATGAAACGATTCCAGAACTGTTCATGAGTATCAGGGGTAGGTGGTGTTGATAAATACTCCAATTACGAAGTACTCAATACCTTTCTTCCCTCATACACATCAGCAACAGACTGCAAGGACATATCAGAAATAAAGTGTTCATCTTGGCTTTTAGAGACCTTTCGGTTACATTTTGTAAAGGCATTAAGAATTTAATTCTGAAGGCAATTCTAAATGCAAAATTTCCATCTTATACATTGATAGAAATTGGCTATTTACTCTAAAAATTTTTAAATTAAGTAAAATATATAATTAGGATTTATACTAGCACAGGCAAATTTAGAATTTAAGACTCCACAATCATGGCAAGATTATTTTAATGCAATTCTGTTAATTAACTAAAATTTCCTTTAACTCTCACATCTGTCTTTTATTTCTCAAAACATTTTTCTAGTATTTTACCAGAGCAAGTTATCAGAAGGATGTATCTTGTATCAAAGAACTCTGCTAATTCTTAGTAACTCTGGCATAAGGTTTAAGAGAAAGACAATGAAATTTTCATAAACTTCTGCTTTCCCTAACTCGTAAGACCACTCTAGAGAATAAGTATTTATGGATATTTTTTAAAATTTGAATTGAAAGAGACCGGGACTTGCGTCATGGATTGTATCAAAACTTAAAACAGTTTCATTAGAAAAGCACAAGGCCTCCCACACTCGTGTCTAATCTCACAATTACCTAGATATCCATCAGCAGATCTCTAAGTACTTGTTCACTACAGATGCCAAAGTCTGACAGTTTCACTTTCAATTTTCAGAATATCTATTGTTTCAGTGGTGTAAGAACATCATTAGAACCTCTACAAAATAATTAGTTATAACTATGCATTGGGGAAGGAAATGGCAACCCACTCCAGTGTTCTTGCCTGGAGAATCCCAGGGACGGGGGGGCCTGGTGGGCTTCCATCTATGGGGTCGCACATAGTCGGACACGACTGAAGCGACTTAGCAGCAGCAGCAGCATGCCTTCCATTAAATTTAGTACTAGAGAAATCTGGAAGACACAATTCACTAACTATGGAACTTGACTAAGAATTCTTCTGGGGGGAGGTGTAAATTTCAAATGAAGGCACGTCAGACTCAACTCCTCCTCCTGACTCTGTGGTGCAGGCTCCTCCAAATGGCAGCAGAAATGTATTACTGTCTAGAAATTCTAGAATGGTGCTAACATTTTATGGTTCTATAGAGATAAGGACAAATTAAACTCTTAGAATAATATTATTATTTAAAATAAAAATGCTGTCATGACTGCTTACCAGGGTAACCTCTTTAGAACATTTAAGTTCTTTAGGATTTTCAGTATATTACTGAAAATAATAGATAGTGGAATTGTATTTTTCAATGTGGAAAAAAGTACATTGTTTCAAAATACAACATCTTTGGATATACTTCAACAAAATTAAAATATGCAATTATCAGACTGATATGCCATGATACAAATTTTGATTATGAACAAAGTATGATATTTATATTTAAAAACTCAACTATTTAAAACTTCAAGCAACCACAGTGACCAAATTTAATACTGAAGGGGAAAGAAAGGGAGTCAAGTGGTTCTAGCATTTTCCATAGGGAAGGACTCAAGGATGAATGGTAAAATCAGTTATTATGTTCAAGACTGTTAGATATGTAGGTCTGGGACAGATGAGATGTGTGGAATTGGAAAATAATGAATATAGCAACAGACACAGTGGATCTGAGATATCCAAGAGGCCAGTGGGATATTCTTGAAAGTTCCACTCACAGGTCACTTTCCCTATGAAAACTTGCTGAATACTCCCGCCTCCAAATGGAATTAATTTCTCTTCTGGGATCACACAGCACTCTGTATTTTGATAATATCATAATTATATTTTGTTTGTAGATATTTTTAGGATTGTACTATTTTATAGTTATTTGTCTTCATGTTTCTCCTGGGGCACCTTTTATCAGAGCTCTTTACAAGTTCTTCCCCAATCTCACTGCTTGAAGGCCCATTTTGTTTTTGTATTCCTAATGCCAATGCAGTGAGAGTCAACCCTGTGTTGGCATTATAGATGATGCACAATAAACAACTGTTAGATGCATCCTCTTCTGATGATAGCACAATGTTAATATAACCCCTAGTCAAATTTCTTAATGTGTTGCTTAACGAACAGAATGCAATTATTTAATAAACATTTACTGAATATTAATTCCCAAGAACCATGCTAGGATCAGACTATTAAGATGAATACAATAAGCTCCTCATTCTACTGAAAGTCATGAATAATGAAGTGTTATAGATTATAAACTTTTCATTAGATGACTTCATTAGTGAGATTTCATATTTGGAATAACATACCATGGGTTGTGCCAGGATTCTGATCCCTCTGAAGCTACGCTCTGCCTAGTTCACAATTTGGCTGAGGGCTGTCCTATGCAGGACACATTATTTTTATGATGCAAACTGCAGGCTACCCAGTCCTTTTACGTAATGCTTACCTATACCCAGACTGGTTTATTTTCCACAAAGTGTCCTATGCAAACACATTATTTTTATGATGCAAACTGCAGGCTACCCAGTCCTTTTATATAATGCTTACATATACCCAGATTGGTTTATTTTCCACAAAGTGTTCTCTCTGTAATATGCATATACCATATAGAAGTTCTGTTAATGGCCAAGTACCAAAGTTGTCTCTGCTGGTCAATCACTTATTTTCTGTACTGCTGCTGCTGCTAAGCACTTCAGTCCTGTCCGACTCTGTGTGACCCCAGAGACGGCAGCCCACCAGGCTCCCCCGTCCCTGGGATTCTCCAGGCAAGAACACTGGAGTGGGTTGCCATTTCCTTCTCCAATGCAGGAAAGTGAAAAGTCAAAGTGAAGTCGCTCAGTCATGTCCGACTCTTAGCGACCCCATGGACTGCAGCCTACCAGGCTCCTCCATCCATGGGATTTTCCAGGCAAGAGTACTGGAGTGGGGTGCCATCACATTCTCCGATTTTCTGTACAATTCTACCTTAATTGATATGCTAAAACCTACCAAAAATATAAACATAGAACAAGAGTATCTTTATGGTATGTATACATTTATTACTTTGAATGTTGGCTTACGTGATTTCAAACTATAAAGTGGGAAAAATAGTCTTTCTATTGTGTTACTCAATTAGAATTTAGAATTTGCATTTAACTCTTCATATGACAGGTGGCTCAGTGGTTAAGAATCCTCAGGACAATGCAGGAGACGCAGACTTGATACCTGGGCTAGAAGGCTCCCCTAGAGTAGGAAATGGGAAACCCACTCCAGTATTCAGGCCTGGTGAATCCCGTGGACAGAGGAGCCTGGAGGTCTACAGTCCATGGGGTTGCAAAGAATCAGACATAACTGAGTATCCATTGTGTTACTAGTCAAATTCATGCTTGCTTAGTTGATGATTTAAAAAAAGAAAAAGCCAAGACAGTGACTAAACCTGCCTTAGTTTTGTTTTTAAAATTTTGAAAGTGGTTAAGTACAAACCAAAGGCAAATCATATTTTCAATAAGTGCTGCTGAGGACACACCGGCACTGTTGACCTCACTGAACCCACTGAAATATTTGTGAGTCTAAAGGTTTACAAGACATCATTTGTACCTACAACAGATTCAACATATCTTACAGATCAACCTACAAAACTGAAATACTTAGCATAGTGCTTTATTTATAATGAATACTCAACATAAATTTCATTAACTGAATTATAAGATGCATGGTCTGTCTGTTACCAACAGAAATTTTCACTTAGGGGAGTCCATTAGGCTGAAGGCAACTTTGAAATACTGTAAAAGAGTGAGCTATTTCTCTGCAAAAGTAATAAAGTCTGACAGTTTGAAGCCTGTAATAAGATACTGACTTAATACTAATTTTCTAATAATACGGTATTGCTAAAATTCCTAATATGGGGTTAGTCAATGATAGGAAAAACATAAAAAGGAGTCACATTCATAAATGTGTGCCCAGAGCCTAATATGTAACCCTGGTAATGTGCCATTTCCACTCTAAATAGAGTAGAAACAGAACCCTGCCCCTAGGCCGCAGTCAATTTCCTTATCAGGATTCAAGGCCAACACAATTGGTCTCTCTTTTTCAAGTTTCAAGGGGCTTCCCCGATAGTTCAGTTGGTAAGGACTCCGCCTGCAATTCAGGTAGACCCTGGTTTGATTACTGGGTCAGGAAGATCCCTTGGAGAAGGGATAGGCTACCCCACTCTAGTATTCCTGGGCTTCCATTGTGGCTCAGTTGGTACAGAATCTGGCATTTTTGGGAATTCCCTTGGTGGTTCAGTGGTTAAAATTCTGTGCGTCCAATGCAGGGAGTGCAGGTTCAATTCCTGTTTGGTGAACTACGATTCCCATGTGCCACTCAGCATGGCCAAAAAAATAAAAGTTTTAGACATTTAAAATTTTTTAAATGTCTGCCTTCCTTCTATTTTAATTGTCTTCCTTTGCCCAAATGCATACAATAATAAAATCCTGATGCTTCTTTCTCCATTTAGTGTAATTTTTTTCCTTTTTTTTTTTTTTTTTAACAACTTAAAGCCACTTTTCAAACCCCACAAATTGATACATCATAAAAAGCACTGGCTTGAAGTCAAGAGGCTTGCTAAGTCACTTCAGTCGTGTCCGACTCTGTGTGACCCCATAGACGGTAGCCCACCAGGCTTCTCTGTCCCTGGGATTCTCCAGGCAAGAATACTGGAGTGGGTTGCCATTTCCTTCTCCAAGAGGCTTGGGAAACCTAAATTCTAGCTCCACCTGAACCATGAAAGACAAACTCTAGGCTTTGTGAGGCTTCAGCTTCCTTGTTTCAGAATGAGGGGATTGGAAAATATTCTCTCTGGTCCTAGTAGGCAATAAAACACGATGATTCTACCATTATTCCCTTTTCTCACCGAAGAATACAAATCTGATGCACAAGAGGCTAAAGAATTTGAGTGTTAAGGATTCCTTGTTGCTTGAAATTCTCTCCTCCTTTGGCTTCAGAGTTGGATATCTCCTATTTTTTTTTTTTTCCTTTCGCTTTTTCATTCCAATCCCAAAGAAAGGCAATGCCAAAGAATGCTCAAACTACCGCACAATTGCACTCATCTCACATGCCAGTAAAGTAATGCTCAAAATTCTCCAAGCCAGGCTTCAGCAATATGTGAACCGTGAACTTCCTGATGTTCAAGCTGGTTTTAGAAAAGGCAGAGGAACCAGAGATCAAATTGCCAACATCCGCTGCATCATGGAAAAAGCAAGAGAGTTCCAAAAAAACATCTATTTCTGCTTTATTGACTATGCCAAAGCCTTTGACTGTGTGGATCACAATAAACTGTGGAAAATTCTGAAAGAGATGGGAATACCAGACCACCTGACCTGCCTCTTGAGAAACCTGTATGCAGGTCAGGAAGCAACAATTAGAACTGGACATGGAACAACAGACTGGTTCCAAATAGGAAAAGGAGTACGTCAAGGCTGTATATTGTTACCCTGTAATTTTAACTTATATGCAGAGTACATCATGAGAAACGCTGGACTGGAAGAAACACAAGCTGGAATCAAGATTGCTGGGAGAAATATCAATAACCTCAGATATGCAGATGACACCACCCTTATGGCAGAAAGTGAAGAGGAACTAAAAAGCCTCTTGATGAAAGTGAACGAGGAGAGTGAAAAAGTTGGCTTAAAGCTCAACACTCAGAAAACGAAAATCATGGCATCTGGTTCCATCACTTCATGGGAAATAGATAGGGAAACAGTGGAAAGTGTCAGACTTTATTTTTCTGGGCTCCAAAATCACTGCAGATGGTGATTGCAGCCATGAAATTAAAAGACGTTTACTCCTTGGAAGGACAGTTATGACCAAACTAAATAGCATATTCAAAAGCAGAGACATTACTTTGCCAACAAAGGTCCGTCTAGTCAAGGCTATGGTTTCTCCTGTGGTCATGTATGGATGTGAGAGTTGGACTGTGAAGAAGGCTGAGTGCTGAAGAATTGATGCTTTTGAACTGTGGTGTTGGAGAAGACTCTTGAGAGTCCCTTGGACTGCAAGGAGATCCAACCAGTCCATTCTGAAGGAGATCAGCCTTGGGATTTCTTTGGAAGGAATGATGCTAAAGCTGAAACTCCAGTTCTTTGGCCACCTCATGCGAAGAGTTGACTCATTGGAAAAGACTCTGATGCTGGGAGGGATTGGGGGCAGGAGGAGAAGGGGACGACAGAGGATGAGATGGCTGGATGGCATCACTGACTCGATGGATGTGAGTCTGAGTGAACTCTGGGAGTTGGTGATGAACAGGGAGGCCTGGCGTGCTGCGATTCGTGGGGTCGCAAAGAGTCGGACACGACTGAGAGACTGATCTGATCTGATCTGCTCACACTTTGTCTGCTTACCTCTTAAGTATTTTCCCGTTTTTGTTTTTTCTTTTTAACTACCTCTTTTCACTCCATATTTCTCTAGGTGGTTTGACCCAAACCATGGCTTCAGCTCCCCTCAGATGCTGATGCCCTGCCTCACATCAGTACTGCCGACACCTGTTGGATGCTTCCCAGGTGCTTCTAGTTTACTAGAATCCCAACTGAACCACCATTCCCCCAAATGCGATTTTTCTGTGTCCTCTGTTTTAAACCCGAGTCATCCTAAATTCCCCCTTCTCCTTTGCTTTCAGCAACAACTCCATCACCAACTTTTTGTGCCAATTTTATCTCCTAAATATTTTCTGGAATTGTTAAGGCTGGAGTGTTTTATGCCCCGTCCCCGGCACTCCCCACATCCCACCATGGTGAAGCCCTAACTCTCAGGGTGACTGTCTTTGGGAGACAGGGTGCCTTTAGGGAAGTAGTTAAGGTTAAATAAGGTCACAAGTGTGGGGCCCTGTTTGATAGGATTAGTGTCCTCCTAAAAGACCCCAAAGAGCTGGCTCTCACGAACACACAGAGGAAAGGCTAAGTGAAAACAAAGCAAAAAGGCAGCCCTCTGTCAATTACAAGCAAGAACCCAGAACCCAAATCTGACAGCATGAAGGTCTTCTAGTCTCCAGGGCTGTTAGAAGATAAATTTCTGTTGTGAGGCAACTCAGACTGTGGTACTGGGTTATGGCAGCCCAAGCACACTTCCCTCCATTGGCTACCTGTACCCAGAGCAGCTCATCTCTTCCCTATAGTCTGGCCATGCTCTCACCTACTCAGCAGCATCTCACTGTGGGTTAGAGTCAGATTACTGGGATCGAGTCCTGGCTCTGCCACTTGACTGTGTAAACTTGAGCAAGCTACTTAATCTATGTGTCATTAATATGAGAGTATTAAGAGTAGGATGGTTTCAACAGGTTGTGATACATGTAAGATGCTTACAACAGTGCTTGGCACATTAAATGCACTCAATGAAAGTTAGCTATTACCATCCTCTACATTACCACAATAACCCACCTCAACCACAGAGCGGCCCATGTCAGTCCACGGGCTCCCCACCAGTGACAGGATGAAGTCTAGACACCATAGCACAACTTAGGGGCTCCATACAAACTTGCAAGCTCCACCACAGCAACCTGGGTGAACCTTCCACTCCTACTTTGGGTTCACTCGTATCGCTCCTCATCTACATGTACTCCAGCAGTACTGAATTCCACACAGTTCCCCTTATTTCCTTAATTCTCAGGACTAATTTCCTCTGCCCGTAATGCCCCTTGGCCTTCACTTAACCTGGGCAACTCCTACTCATTCTTCTGGATTCCACTTGGGTGTTCCCCCGTCACCACAGGAAGCCTTCACAAGCTTCTCAGCCTGAGTTTTGAACCTCTCTTTTTTTCATACTTTATACAAGGTTTTGTCACAACACTTCACCATTATAATACCAAGCTGACCAACTTGTTGTCTTTGTTTTCCACTAGACAGAAAACTCAAGATCAGAGAGCAGATTTTATTCTTTTTTGTACCACAGTATTTATTAATAACAACCTGACACACAGTTAACATTCAATGAATGTTTAACATTCAATAAATGAATGGAACTGAACTCTGGAATTTAGACTAGACCATCTTTCTTATACTTACCGTTGCTATCTAGTTCAAGTTTTTATTTCCCATTTGAAGCAATGCAAGGAATTTCCTGTCTTTAATCTCTTTTCTCTTTACCATTCTTTAAGCAGCTGACAGAACGTACCAAAACACAAGTATCTTATCCTATAGATTCTAGATTCAAAACCTCTGGGCTTCTCACAACAAAAGAACAAAGTCTTTTCCTTAACAAGGCACACAGATCCTTCAATTTATCGATACTTCTCTGCCTCATCTCTTTATGCTTCTGAACTCTTGCTACACCAAACCTCTTAACTGTTGCTAGAAGTTCCACCTTTTCAAATCTCTTGCCTGTGCATACACAGGTCCGCTTGCCAGGAGTGACCTTCTCTTATACCTGGAAAACTCAAATTCATTTAACATAACCTAATTTCTTATGTCACCTCTTATACCAAGTCTGTTTTGGATTTCTGCTGGGACAATTAGTTGCTTGCTTCTCTCTGTTCCCAGAGTATATTTTTTCTTCTGATATAATACTTACTAAAAGTTGTAACTGTGTCTTACCCTTTGAGCTCAAGGCCAAGGACTGAGTCATACTCATGTCTGAATATCCTAGGACCTAGAACTGCCTCTAACCTACAGTAAGAACGTCATGGGCTTCCCTGATAGCTCAGTTGGTAAAGAACCCGCCTGCAGTTCAGGAGATGGCACCCCACTCCAGTACTCTTGCCTGGAAAATCCCATGGACGGAGGAGCCTGGTAGGCTGCAGTCCATGGGGTTGCTAAGAGTCGGACACGACTGAGTGACTTCACTTTCCCTTTTCACTTTCATGCATTGGAGAAGGAAATGGCAACCCACTCCAGTGTTCTTGTCTGGAGAATCCCAGGGATGGGGGAGCCTGGTGGGCTGCCGTCTCTGGGGTCGCACAGAGTCAGACATGACTGAAACGACTTAGCGGCAGCAGCAGCAACACAGGAAACCACAGTTTGATTCCTGGGTCGGGAAGATCCTCTGTAGAAGGAATAGGCGACCCACTCCAATATTTTTGGGCTTCCCTTGTGGCTCAGCTGGTAAAGAATCTGCTTGCAATGTGGGAGACCTGGGTTGGGAAGATCCCCTGGTGAAGGGAAAAGCTACCCACTCCAGTATCCTGGCCTGGAGAATTCCATAGGCTGTTTAGTCCATGGTGTTGCAGAGTCCGACATGACTGAGTGACTTTAACTCACTCACTCAAGAACTCAGTATGTACAAACATTTAAAAATAAATGAACTAAATGGCTAGAAAAAATGAGATGGCTTAGAGTATCATACTGTCACACTAAGAATACACACTGAGTAAAATCATATTAGATCACTATTTTTCAAACTGTAGGTCATGATCTATTATGAGAAGACTTCAAATAACTGAAAACAGAAGGCGTTACATGCAACAGGGCTGGTTACTCACACAATTTTGTTTCAGTTACATGTGTGTATGTATACTGGGTTGAAATGTAAAATGCTTTTGCCACTGTGGAGTGTGGATTTAAAAATCAGCTTGGAAAACTGCATATGACCATGTCTTAGTTTAGTATGATTTATTTTTTGTGATGACCCCAACTCTAATATAATGCCCATGATGGAGTTTGGGGAACATTCAATAAGATATAAAAATGTTAGGCAGAGTGGGTTCATAGCACAGCTCATGGTGATACCTTATAAAACTTTTCCTAAAAAAATAATAATTTATTATTAAATAATAAAAATAAAATAAATAAAAAATAATTGTATTTAATTCAATTACTTCCTTTTACATATCTCAGTGTTTCATGTGGCAGTGTAAGGAAAGATAGTTCATTAACCTTGTTAAAATCCTTAGACTGCCATTGTTGTTCAGTTGCTAACTCATGTCCAACTCTGCAACCCTATGGAGTATAGCATGCCAGGCTCCCCATCCTGCACTATCTCCCAGAGTTTGCTCAGATTCACATCCATTGAGTCAGTGATGCTATCCAGCCATCTCATCCTCTGCTGCTCCCTTCTCCTTTTGCCTTCAATCTTTCCCAGCATCAGGGTCTTTTCCAATGAGTTGGCTTTTCCTATCAGATGGCCAAAGTACTGGAGCTTCAGCATCAGTCCTTCCAATGCACATTCACAGTTGATTTTCTATAGGATTGACTGGTTTGATCTTTTTAGATATCACAGAATATTTAGAATCACCTTGGTTTCATGTTTGGACATTAGCTTTGGCTTGTTTTATTTATCAATTTATCCACTGATTTAAGTTAATTGAATCCATAAGAGTGTAAATTTACAAACAATACCAATTTATTGATTTACAATCAGATCAGTCGCTCAGTCGTGTCTGACTCTTTGCAACCCCACGAATCACAGCACGCCAGGCCTCCCTGTTCATCACCAACTCCCAGAGTTCACTCAGACTCACATCCATCGAGTCAGTGATGCCATCCAGCCATCTCATCCTCTGTCGTCCCCTTCTCCTCCTGCCCCCAATCCCTCCCAGCATCAGAGTCTTTTCCAATGAGTCAACTCTTCGCATGAGGTGGCCAAAGAACTGGAGTTTCAGCTTTAGCATCATTCCTTCCAAAGATATCCCAAGGCTGATCTCCTTCAGAATGGACTGGTTGGATCTCCTTGCAGTCCAAGGGACTCTCAAGAGTCTTCTCCAACACCACAGTTCAAAAGCATCAATTCTTCAGCACTCAGCCTTCTTCACAGTCCAACTCTCACATCCATACATGACCACAGGAGAAACCATAGCCTTGACTAGACGGACCTTTGTTGGCAAAGTAATGTCTCTGCTTTTGAATATGCTATTTAGTTTGGTCATAACTTTCCTTCCAAGGAGTAAACGTCTTTTAATTTCATGGCTGCAATCACCATCTGCAGTGATTTTGGAGCCCAGAAAAATAAAGTCTGACACTTTCCACTGTTTCCCTATCTATTTCCCATGAAGTGATGGAACCAGATGCCATGATTTTCGTTTTCTGAGTGTTGAGCTTTAAGCCAACTTTTTCACTCTCCTCGTTCACTTTCATCAGAGGCTTTTTAGTTCCTCTTCACTTTCTGCCATAAGGGTGGTGTCATCTGCATATCTGAGGTTATTGATATTTCTCCCAGCAATCTTGATTCCAGCTTGTGTTTCTTCCAGTCCAGCGTTTCTCATGATGTACTCTGCATATAAGTTAAAATTACAGGGTAACAATATACAGCCTTGACGTACTCCTTTTCCTATTTGGAACCAGTCTGTTGTTCCATGTCCAGTTCTAATTGTTGCTTCCTGACCTGCATACAGGTTTCTCAAGAGGCAGGTCAGGTGGTCTGGTATTCCCATCTCTTTCAGAATTTTCCACAGTTTATTGTGATCCACACAGTCAAAGGCTTTGGCATAGTCAATAAAGCAGAAATAGAATGTTTTTCTGGAACTCTCTTGAGTTTTCCATGATGCAGCGGATGTTGGCAATTTGATCTCTGGTTCCTCTGCCTCTTCTAAAACCAGCTTGAACATCAGGAAGTTCACGGTTCACATATTGCTGAAGCCTGGCTTGGAGAATTTTGAGCATTACTTTACTGGCATGTGAGATGAGTGCAATTGTGCGGTAGTTTGAGCATTCTTTGGCATTGCCTTTCTTTGGGATTGGAATGAAAATTGACCTTTTCCAGTCCTGTGGCCACTGCTGAGTTTTCCAAATTTGCTGGCATATTGAGTGTAGCACTTTCACAGCATCATCTTTCAGGATTTGGAATAGCTCAACTGGAATTCCATCACCTCCACTAGCTTTGTTCGTAGTGATGCTTTCTAAGGCCCACTTGACTTCACATTCCAGGATGTCTGGCTCTAGGTCAGTGATCACACCATTGTGATTATCTGGGTCATGAAGATCTTTTTGTACAGTTCTTCTATAGGAGATACTAATTACACCATAAAGATTTATTAAGTATCTCATTCATGACACGGAGCAAGGTATATATGCAGGAAAATGGATGCCAGTGGTTTATATTAGGTATCCTTTCCTAGTAGAAGGACATTCCAAGAAGACATTGCCTAGCACTATGCCTGGCACCTAACAGCAACACTTACCATCTCTTAGCTGAATAAAATTAGAGACTAGAATGACACCCAGAGGCAAGAAAGAGGGTTAAGCTGGAGAGACAATGATAGGTTTTTATCTATTTCTCATGTTTTCCATGTGGCTAATCACCACTGGTCATCATAATTGAGACATCTTTTCCCCAGAAACTACAGACTACCTAAAGACATTCTTCCTCCTCAGCTTTTCTGTGGCAGATGATGCACTTAAATCTACCTGCCTAACAACAAATTTTTTTAAACAAACAAGAGAGAATCAAATCAATCTTATAATTTACTTAGATGAGTGGATATATGGTGGCTCCTTCTGATCATATTCCATAAATAGCATAGTCCAGCTCTCTTGAGAGCTGAATAGTGTAAGAAGTTGGTCTTATAAAGGCCTAGAGAAAGGTTCAACAAAGGCCCATGGGCGAAATCTTGCCTGCTGCTGGTTTTCATAAAGTTTTATTAGCACACAGCCATTCTCATTCATTTTTCTATTGTCAGTGACTGCTTGGACACTACAACAGCAGAGTTGGATAGTTAATGGCAGAGACTGCATGGCCTACAAAGACTAAAATATTTATCAACTAGCCCTGTTATTAGTCAGCTCAGACTGCTATAACAAAATACTACCATAGACTGGATGGCTTATAAACAACTGGAACTTATTTTTCATGGTTCTGGAGGCTGAAGCCTGAGCTCCGGCTGCCAGTTCTAGGGAGAGTCCTTGCCCCTGGGGGCAGACTGCTGACTTCTTGCTGTAACCTCATGTGGTAGATAGCAGAGAGAGGGAGAAGGCTCTTTGACCCTTTGTTGTTGTTTAGTTGCTCAGTCATGTCCCAGTCTTTGCAACTCCACAGACTGTAGTCCACCAGGCTCCTCTGTCCACAGGGATTCTCCAGTTAAGAATATTGGAGTAGGTTGCCAAGTCATTCTCTAGGGGATCTTCCCAACCCAGGGACTGAACCCATGTCTACTGCATTGGCAGGCAGATTCTCTACCACTGAGCCACCAAGGAAGGCTCCTTTGACCCTTACAATGGCACTTCTCCCATTCATGAGAGCTCGATCTTCATAACCTCAACTAATCCTTACTACTTTTCAAAGGCCCTACCTCCTAATTCCGTCATGTGCAGGGTAGGGGTTTCAACACATGGGTTTGGAGGACACAAATATCCACAACAGATTTTTAAAGATACTTTGCTGACCCTTCAGATCAGATCAGATCAGTCGCTCAGTCGTGTCCGAATCTTTGCGACCCCATGAATCGCAGCACACCAGCCTCCCTGTCCATCACCAACCCCTGGAGGTCACTCAGACTCACATCCATCGAGTCAGTGATGCCATCCAGCCATCTCATCCTCTGTCGTCCCTTTCTCCTCTTCCCCCAATCAGCAGAGTACTAATACTGTATGTTGCTAAGAACATAGCTACATGTATTAGAAGCAAATGAGTGATACGGTTACTAAACTATAATGGGAACTGAGGTTCCTAATCAGGACTCCTGCTTTGATAGAAGACCGTCTTAACTCAACGAGGAGGGAGACACCTGCAGGCAAAGTCAGAATTTTCTGCAGGAAAAAGTTTTGAGTTCAACACTTGAACAAGTGCTCAGTTATATATTTAATCTGTTAACCATGCTTCTACAGATGGTTCTCTCTGGCAAAGACTGCTTTTTTCAGTAAGCCCCAAGACCTTCTGGGAGAAATAATGTCTCAGGACTTCCTGAAGGGAGCATTTTATGATTTGCAACAGAACCACCATATCACGCCAGAACAAATGGGCATCACAGCTGGAGCCAACACAGCAAGAAGGTAGAGTAAAACAGACATGAGCAAGAAAAGAGAGGTGTTTATTTAGAACAATGGAATTCTGATGTATGTTTCAATACATGGGGAGCTGGACATGTAAGAAGACATACATGAATGTCAGTAACACAATGGCCTCTATTGGAATTAATGTAACTTTGTTTCTTTCATTTTGTAATCAAAACTCTTGAAAAGTGTTTGAAAAATACACTATTTTTCAAGTAGGAAGGAAATTAATTTTATGGTATCATTTAGTGAAAAAAACACATAAACCAAAATGGCAAGAGGCGATGAAGAAATACTATCCAAGAAGGAAGGGATGTAACTGCTTAAATCAATGTTCATTGTCTAACATGGCACTGCTGAATATTCTGATTCTCTTTCCCTTACACCCCATATCCAATCCACCAGTACACTCTGACTCTAGCCATTTCCTACCATCTCTGGCTGAAATAAGAGTCTGAACTACCAGTGTCTCCCTTGGATGGCAGATGTCTCAACCTGAGCATCCCTGCCTCTGTTTCACACAGCATTCAGACTGACCTTCCTAAGCACAAATCTGATCATGTTCTTTCCTGGGTTAAAACCTTTCAATGGGTTCCTTACCAAAAATATATATATATATATTTGGCTGCATCAAGTCTTTGCTGTGGCATGTGGCATCTTTAATCTTCATTGTGGCATGCAAACCCTTAGTTGTGGCATGTGGGAATCTAGTTCCCTAACCAGAGAATAGAACCCAGGCTCCTGCATGGGGAGCGCAGTCTTAGCCCACTGGACCACCAGGGAAGTCCTTCGATGGATTCCTATTATGGAAAAACCCCAAATCCAAGTTCCTTACCTCCTAGTTAACAAGACTTAAATAATTTGAACTAACTCTCTGAACATCTCCTACCATTCTATTCTGAAATGAGTTCATATTCCCATCATAGGAACCTTACCTTCCTGTTGCTGGCCAAACAGAATCTTGTCTTAAGACATTTGTAACTTGCTCTTTTCTCTGACTCTAATCTCTTTCACCTATTATTCAGTCTTAATTCCAGTTACCTCAAAGAGGTCTTCCTTGACCACTCAGCAAAAGCAGTTATCTCAGTCACCCTCTGCTACATTTTCCTCACAGTATTTGCTCATACCATGGGAAGTACTAAGTAGGACTACACTAGGTATCAGCGCGTACTACTGTACTAAGTACTATGTGCTTGCTGTCTTCCCCTCACCTTCTAAAATGTAAGCATTCCTTGAGGGCAGACATCATTTCAGTTCTGTATTATCAGTACTGGGAACAGTGTCTGGAACATACAAGTGCTTAATGCAATTTTATTGACTAGCTACAAAACATTTGACACATCATTTCAGTTTCTCAGCAAAGCACATATGCTTTGAAATGTAATTAATCAAACACTGCTATTTGGTTAAGTATTTTCCAATTATTTAAATAAAATAGTTACTATCTTAGTCAATCAGAAGCATTGCATTAGAAAGTGTTTTATTTTTAGCAACCATAGCTTCTAAAACTGCTAACATTAACACTAAGTTTGCAACAAGGGGAACACCTGATACATGCAGTGTCCAGTAAGGTAGATTACTGAGGACTCGATATGTGACCAGTGAAGCAAGAGCTAGATTTTTAATTTCATTTCAGTGAATTTGAAGTTAAATTTAAATGGCTAAATGCAAGTACTAGCTGTCAGGCAGGAGAGTGCAACTCTGAAAGTTAGATGTGAGCAAGCAAATGACAGACTGCTAAATGCTGTTAGAAAAAAGATGAAGTTCAAGGTGAACTGAGGCAGAACAGGAGGTTAGAGAGAGAGGCAGAAGCCATATAACAAAGAAATCCATTTTAAGGCAGAATCATATAAAATTTCCAATATTTGACCAGTTTTGATTTTCAATTTTATATACTATAATGTTACAGAATTTAAAACACTTTCTAAACTCTATAAAAAGCAACAGGGATTTTCAAATTTAAGACAATCTAGTCAATTCCTGCTACTGCTAAGTCACTTCAGTCGTGTCCGACTCTGTGCGATCCCATAGACAGCAGCCCACTAGGCTCCTTTGTCCCTGGGATTCTCCAGGCAAGAATACTGGAGTGGGTTGCCATTTCCTTCTCCAATGCATGAAAGTGAAAAGTCAAAGTGAAGTCGCTCAGTCGTGTCCGACTCTTAGCGACCCCATGGACTGGAGCCTACCAGGCTCCTCCATCCACGGGATTTTCCAGGCAAGAGTACTGGGGTGGGGTGCCATTGCCTTCCCCGAGTCAATTCCTAATTGATACTAAAAATATAAACAAGAAGTAACCTCAAGGTAATCTACATTCCATTTATCAGATTCAGAGCTTTACCTTATGCTTCACAATATGGTTCTACTGTGGGCAGCCTAATAACTAAGGTAGTTTGAAAGATCAATTATATTTATATATTAATGTTAACAGATATGCAGATGACACCACCCTTATGGCAGAAAGTGAAGAGGAACTAAAAAGTCTCTTGATGGAAGCGAAAGAGGAGAGTGAAAAAGTTGGCTTAAAGCTCAACATTCAGAAAACGAAGATTATGGCATCTGGTCCCATCACTTCATGGGAAATAGATGGAGAAATAGTGGAAACAGTGTCAGACTTATTTTTTGGGGCTCCAAAATCACTGCAGATGGTGACTGCAGCCATGAAATTAAAAGATGCTTACTCCTTGGAAGGACAGTTATGACCAACCTAGATAGCATATTCAAAAGCAGAGACATTACTTTGCCAACAAAGGTTCATCTAGTCAAGGCTATGGTTTTTCCTGTGGTCATGTATGGATGTGAGAGTTGGACTGTGAAGAAAGCTGAGTGTCGATGAATTGATGCTTTTGAACTGTGGTGTTGGAGAAGACTCTTGAGAGTCCCTTGGACTGCAAGGAGATCCAACGAGTCCATCCTAAAGGAGATCAGTCCTGGGTGTTCTTTGGAAGGACTGATGCTGAAGCTGAAACTCCAATACTTTGGCCATCTCATGTGAAGAGTTGACTCACTGGAAAAGACTGATTCTGGGAGGGACTGGGGGCAGGAGGAGAAGAGGACGACAGAGGATGAGATGGCTCGATGGCATCACTGACTTGATGAATATAAGTTTGAGTGAACTCCGGGAGTTGGTGATAGACAGGGAGGCCTGGCATGCTGTGATTCATGGGGTCACAAAGAGTCAGACACGACTGAGACTGAAATGAACTGAATGATAACTGTATTTAAACTGCATTGGTGAAAAGCATCTGTATTCTTTTCCTCTCCATTTTAAAAATTTTACTATTTTTGCCACACTTGTGAGCTCCTTATTATTTCTGCTCACAGCTTGTGAGCTCTTAGTTCCCTGACCAGGGATTGAACATGGACCCCTGGCAGTGAAGGTACAGAGTCCTAACCACTGGAGGTCAGAGAATTCCCTCCTCTCAATTTTAAGTGAAGAAAAATTTTCAAAATTGGTTAGCTTATTTGAATGTCATATCAGAGAATTATTCTGATTAAAATACATATTTATCAATAAAATATTTCTCTTTGGTCAATATTCACCCATACAGATGCCAGGACATATATACAATGACTTAAAAAAAAAAAAAATCTCCATCTTTTATTAGATTTTCTGATCTTCGTGAATCCTTTCTGATCTATAGGTACCTTTTAAAAACCTCATTTCTGACAAAAGAAAATCATAGCTCCTTTGCTTTAGCCTGGTATTTAGTTACCATCCTAGCAAAATATAATACAGAATTTAGGATACATTTTTATTTTTATATTAAGAATTACATGAAAATATCAATCTTTCAGGTAATATAATTTAAATATAAAGAACATCTTCTACAATAGTACAGCCATATCCATTATCCTATGTTATATTTGAGGTAAGGAATTATCTTTAGTGGTACTCTTATTAGAAGTTATTACACTTTCAGCATATTAGCACTTTATTTCCAAGTTTAAGTTACAGTATTTTAGGCAGCCACGTATAATGACATTTCCCTACACCAGAATCACAAAGTTGAGTGGCTGAGGATGCGTTAGTCTTCAGATGAAATGAATTGCCTAGGATACTGCCATGTGGGAAGAGTCAGGAACAAAACCATAACTATGATCACAGCATCAGAAGGTTAAACGTTGTTTTATCTTCAGATTTTAAAAACATTTTTCATCTCAGAGTAATGTTTTAAGCCTTTACACTTGTGATACTGCTGGGAATAATGCATGCAAAATTAGATATACATTAAAAAATTTAGTGCTAGTATTTTTTTAAAAAGGGAATTCCCAGGCATTTTATATAGTACAAAACAAAGTGCAACAATTCAATATTTTAAGCATTAGAAGAAATAATCTAGCTTATGCCCCAGTCTCTTAAAGGAATTACTTGCACTAAATTATTCAACATGATCTAGTCATTTTTAATACACCAGAATAGGTAAAAATGTCACACAACAGCAAGATAAGTTTTTCTAGCAGGTGGATGTGACTCTTACAGGAGCAACAACAATTTCCTTTTGAACAGAAAAGGGCATTTAGGCTTTCCCACTCTGGTGTGGTTACAACTATCCCCAGGCAGAGGCTCCTCCTGACCTCTATGGCATGCCAGCCTCTGTGATTGTCTTTTAATATATGACAGGGCATATGAAGTCTGTTATATTCTTCTTTGTATTCCCAGGACTCACTCCAGTGTCTGGCAGATAATAAGAACTTAATAGTGTTTGTTAAATAAATTTAGCAACAGGTGGAAGAAAATCCTTTGTTTCCAGGGAAAGATACCACTGGCTTTTCTGGGGAGACAAGTTCATGATGAAGCTAAATAAAACCACCTAAGGTCATCCCAAGGCCAAGACATTTCTTTACTTTTAAAATTCAGTTGTTGAGTCAATCAATACTATTTACAGTAACATGAAAAATAGAAAACTCTCTTATTGTAAACATTTTCTAAGATTCTACAACATGTTTTGCTTTCCCATTTTGGCTTCTAATAATTCCTTTGAATCATGGCATCTGGTCCCATCACTTCATGGGAAATAGATGGGGAAACAGTGTCAGACTTTATTTTGGGGGGCTCCGAATTCACTCCAGATGGTGATTGCAGCCATGAAATTAAAAACGCTTACTCCTTGGAAGGAAAGTTATGACCCACCTAGATAGCATATTCAAAAGCAGAGACATTACTTTGCCAACAAAGGTTTGTCTAGTCAAGGCTATGGTTTCTCCTGTGGTCATGTATGGATGTGAGAGCTGGACTGTGAAGAAGGCTGAGTGCCAAAGAATTGATGCTTTTGAACTGTGGTGTTGGAGAAGACTCTTGAGAGTCGGCCTTGGACTGCAAGGAGATCCAACCAGTCCATTCTGAAGGAGATCAGCCTTGGGATTTCTTTGGAAGGAATGATGCTAAAGCTGAAACTCCAGTACTTTGGCCACCTCATGCGAAGAGTTGACTCACTGGAAAAGACTCTGATGCTGGGAGGGATTGGGGGCAGGAGGAGAAGGGGACGACAGAGGATGAGATGGCTGGATGGCATCACTGACTCGATGGATGTGAGTCCGGGTGAACTCCGGGAGTTGGTGATGGACAGGGAGGCCTGGCGTGCTGCGATTCGTGGGGTTGCAAAGAGTCAGACACGACTGAGCGACTGAACTGACCTGAAGTTTAACCTAAATTTTGCTTTGAGCTGATCCCTTGAATGGAATACTGTTTTCTCATTTTAGAAAATGTAAAAGGATATTGAATCTAATCACAAGGAAACACCAGACAAATCCCAAACAATGATCATTCTTCTAAAAAAGGGAAGGCCTGTGTTCTTCCAAAATTTCAATGTCATAAAAGACAAAGTCTATGGAAATGTTACAAAAGAGACTAAAGATACACAACTAACTGCATAAGCCTATACTCAGTCCCATACTGGGAAGGGGCAAAATGGCATAAAAGATGTTATTGGATCAAGTGATAAAACTAGAATAATAACAGTGAAATATCAAGGTTAAATTGACTCAAGTTAACTGTAATTTTCAGGAATTACACACTTAAGAATTTAGGGATCGAGGGCTATGATGTATGAACTACCCTTGCATGAATCAGAGACAACATTGTGCATATAGACCCACACACGTGCACTGAGAATGAACACACAGGAGCATCAAAGATAAACGATAAAGCTAATGAGACAAAAATCTTAATAGACAAATTGAGGTAAAAGGTATACAGGTGTTGTGTTTTTTCAACATATCAACTTATAAGTTTGAAATTACTTTCAAATGAGTAAGAACAGGTAATCAGAAAAGGACATTCTCTTTTTCTCCGTATATTCTTTTAAGGTAACCAACTCCAACGGTCCTTCCTGGTTCTGCTGTGAGTCTCTTCTCCTGTCTGCTTAGACACTTGTTAAGATGTCAATTCTCTTATAAATAATTGTGTTCTTGTTTACTTTCATTGTTTAAACAATCTAACTTCTTTTTCAGGGAAACCTATAGAGAATACTGCATTTACTCCAAAATAAAATAGCAGAGGTAATTTACAACCTTTCTGAACAGAAACAACAGGTACAACCCAGGTGTTCTAGGTTCATCATATATAATTAAAAATACTTTCAGAAAACCATAATCACCTCTGTAAGGTCTACAAAAGTGGATTAAGATCTGAACTCTGTCATTTGGTAGATTAGTCTAATGGGAGATAAACTATGATCGAAAAGTCAGAAACAACGAGGATGGTATTTCTACCATTGCATAACGTATTTCCCCAAACTTGGTAGCCTAAAACCATGAACATGTATTGTCTCATAGAGCTTCTGTGGCCAAGAACCCAAGAGGACTCGGTGGCAGACAAGATGTAAGCGGGGCCTCCAGTCCTCCCAGGGCTTGACTAGGGCTGCAAGGTCTACTGCCTGGGTGGCTCACACACACGCAGACCAGTTTGTGGGGAGGAAGTCTGAGTTCCACATCTCATGGACTTCACAGCGCTGCTCCAGTGCATGCAGAACATGGCAGCTGGCCTCCCTGGGAGTGAGCAATGCAAGAGAGCACAGCAGGAGCAGCAATGTTTCTTAGGACTTAGCCTCAGAAGTCACACACTGACATTTCCACAGTGTCCTACTGGTTACACAGGTCAACCCGATTTAGTACAGGAGGGGACTTCTCCAGGGCATGAGTAACACGGGGCAGGGATCACTGGGGGCTGTCTTGGAAGCTAACTGCCACAAAAGATAGAAGATACCAAGGGAGGACAGAGAAGGTGCAAATAACTCCATTCCCTTGGCTGCCAATGACAAACAATTATTAGGTGATTATCTCTGGGGTACAATCTAAGTTTAGCTCTTCCCTGAGAAAGTATGCCTTAACTGTGTCAGGGAATGGGACAGTCTGGCAATACCCCTCCCTCTTTTAACTAAGCACATGGTAGAATGTATCCAAAGAAATCTTCACGGTTGTTATACTCAGGTCCTGGGAACCTACCACTCATGCTTACTCCACTCCAGACTGGTGCTTCTTGGTCTCAGCCTGTCCAATTGTCTGCTACATAATCCTTAGTATGAAGTTAAATGCAGAACTGCCCCCAACCAACGGATACCTCAAATGCAACAGTCTTTCTCCCATCCACAGAATTAGAAGCACAGAATCCTTGAATTACAGGGGATTTTACTGTTTAAAAATTGTGTATTTATTCATTCACCTGCACCAGATCTTAGTTGCAGCACACAGCACTTTGTGTGGAATCATTAGTTGCAGCATGTGAACTCTTAGTTGCGGCATGGGTGGGATCTAGTTCCCTGACCAGGGATCAAATCTGGGTCTCCTGCACTTGGACTACTGGATCATTGGGGGAAGTTCCACAACGGATTTTAGAAAACTTCATCTCTTCTTTTAAAGAAATGGGGATGAAAACTTTAAAAAGTGGATTGTCGATGGTAAAGAGGGAGTGAGACTTGTAGAAGAGTTGTAATGAGAACCGCAGGATGCATCACCTGCCCATAAATTTTACTGAAATAGGCAACAGAGATCCAGACCAAGGAACATCCCCATGAGGTTCTAACCATCACCATGAGGGTATACTGAACACACACGCTTCCATCCTCTCTAGTAACCACTGACCTTTGGCAAACTCTTTCTCCACCAAATGTACAAAGAAGGCTTCAACCCAAAATAGTGCATCATGTGCTTGTTTTTCTAATGGAAATGTTGGACTAACTCTGATCCACCTATAATTTATTGTTCTGTAATCAGTAGAAGGCACATAAAAGATGACTGGAATAACGCAGCTAGCATAAACAAGTACTATACTTGATATGAACCTCATTACATCGTAATACACAATTGATTATAGAGTAATGAGGTTCATATCTAGTACTTGAGTTAAAGCCATCTTTCCCCATTTTTCCTTCACTTACTCTCCATTGAGGAGGAGGGGGCTTCCTTGGTGGCTCAGATGGTAAAGAATCCACCTGCATTGTGGGAGACATGGATTAGATTCCTAGGTTGAGAAGATCTCCTGGAGAAGGGAATGGCTACCCACTCCAGTATTCTGGCCTGGAGAATTCCATGGATTGTATAGTCCAGGGGGTCGCAAAGAGTCAGACACAACTGAGTGACTTTCACTTTGTAGGAGGAGGGATGCACATACAAATTATCTGTGACTGGCAATTAAGTACTATCAGAAGCACTAGTGCCTACCATGTTATTTCCTGGGACATTCCCCATGAATATCCCCAAGGATATGCTGCTTTTCACAAAATGATTAACATCCAGTGTTAAATAGATAAGGTACTTTTCATAATCACCAGACATCACAGGCATTGTGGATCTGATAGCAGGGCTAAGTCTATAGAAAGCAGGGCAAAAGCAAGAGATGCAAAGTTCCAAAATGATGTCACAGGCTATTGCGTTTCCTTCTCTTTTTCTAAATTGGGCCACTGCTGTTTCCTCACTGAAGGAGCGGGCTTCTGCAAAGTGAACAACACAGTAGTACTAGCATAAAACAGGTGCCCCATACACGCTCAAGCCCTCTCTTCTTTTTCAACTGGACTTCTCCTGTGTTTTACGAAGACAGAAAAACAAGATGGAAGATTTTCCTGTTGCTTAGGAAAAACAACTAAAGCTTGTTTAGAGAATATACCTACAACGTGAAAGAAGCCAGCTATCTGGTATGCATGAGTGCTGGAATGGCATAGAGTAATGTAGGCCTGGGTGAAAAGGACTGAAAAGTGGAAGGAAAATCTTATTAAGAAAAGATTCCTATAACCCATTCCTGACTTCTCCCAACAAAAATTTTTGGTTTTGAAATGATAAAAACAACATCTATAAAGGTGGGAAAAGGGCTCTGTATCAGTTTACGTGGGCAAAGGGCTCTGTATCAGTTTACGTGGGCTGCAGTAACAAAATACCACATCAGTGATTTATTCCTTCATAGCTAGAAGTCCAAAATGAAGGTATCCGCAGGCTGGTTTCTTCTGAGGCCTTTCTCCTTGGTTTGCAGAGCTGCTTTCTCACTGGGTCCTCACATGGCCTTCCCTCCGTACACTGCACATCTGTGTCCTTACCTCCTCCTAAGAACACCAGTCATAATGGATTAGGATCCACCCTAAAGATTTTGGAGAAGGCAATGGCACCCCACTCCAGTACTTTTGCCTGGAAAATCCCATGGACGGAGAAGCCTGGTGGGCTGCAGTCCATGGGGTCACTAAGAGTCTGACACGACTGAGCGACTTCACTTTCATTTTTCACTTTCATGCATTGGAGAAGGAAATGGCAACCCACTCCAGTGTTCTTGTCTGGAGAATCCCAGGGACGGGGGAGCCTGGTGGGCTGCCATCTATGGGGTTGCACGGAGTCAGATACAACTGAAGCGACTTAGCAGCTAAAGATTTCATGTTAACCTAATCACGCCTTTAAAGAACTTATTTTCACATACAGGCACATTCTGAAGTACTGGGGGTGAAAAGTGTCAACATATGAATTTTGGCAGAGGTGGGGAGCCCAATTCAGCTCGTAACAGGCCCACACATTGTCAGCACTCATTTGCATTTATAGTGCAATAACTGCATCTCTATTTACATGTCACATATGCAAATGAAGTAATACAGCATGATGATCTGTATTAAAAAGCATCTCTTTTCTGCAGAAACCCAAATCTATAAACAGCACACAAGTAAATCACAGTAATGGTGATTTACTTGATAACTTGCCAGGGCTGGCTGGCCCAAGGTGGTGGGTGGACCACAAGGAGCACCAAAGGTCTCTTTGCTAATCAAAGCTTCCTCACTGGCTTGCCACAAATCCTAAAATCCTTCTATTCCTTCACTGGCACTTTGTTTCCTCTGAAAATGTAAATAATCTCTGGAAGAGTAATATATTAACTGATCGTTAGCCACTAACATCTTAGGGTAGAACAACTAAGATTGCAGTCTTAAAATACTATGAATTCCATCAAACGGAATTTTATTACTGCTCAGCTACTGGAATGTTAACAACAGTCTTCTTTAATGATAATTCTAGTCTAGGCCATTCATGTTTTTTAAAAAAGACAGTGAGACAAATGTGTATAAAAACATTCCCTCACCTAATAAAGAAACCTGAGAAGACTAAGAGGAAGGTGATGAAATTAACATTTTTGAGTACCTGCTCTGTATCATGTATTGTTATAAATTTTAGAAAGCAAATTATTCACTCTTAAAAATAATTCTATATAGTAGTATTAACTGCATTTACAGATGAGGAGATGGGCTCAGATAAAGTAACATCAGAGTTTGCTGATAGGCAAGGAGAGATTAAAACCCATGTCTGGTTCTGTGGCTTGTTTGGTGGGTATATGTGGTCAAACTACTAGTGCTGAGCTCTAGTTTCCTCCTTTTAAAAATAAAGGTGATAACATCAGCTAACCCTACTTTTCATAGCACTGCTGTGAGGTTTATGTGAGTTGATATGCACATAAAACAGTGTGGTGGAAGGCAGCAGAACTGATGTGCAGCTTCTAAGACTAGACCTTGTCGCCTTCTGCTCCGTCCCCCTAGAACACTTCCACTGCCTTGTTAAAAAGTCCAAGGGAGACTACGAATGAGGAGAGAGAGCCTGGAGTCAGAGACAAAGGCTTAGCTGACACACAGCACCTTGGCCTCAGATCCTTCACCCCAGGCCAGCTGCCAACTCACAGCGCCTGCACAAGTGGATCGAGGTGAACCTAGGTGAAACTTGAACTTCCAGTGGACTCAAGAGAACTTCAGTCACCTACAGAATCAGCACAAACGATAAAGCATTCTGGAAATTCACAGAGTACAGCAGAGGCTACAGACACTTAAGCATCCTACCACGCACAGGAAAGCTCACTCCTCCCCAAAAGAATTCCGGTCCCAAATGTCGATAGCACTGAGGTTGAGAAACTCAGTTACCTGTAATGGAATGGTGGCTAGGATTAAGATGGTACCGGGGAGAGGTGGACAAGTGCTGAGATTCTGGATGTATTTTTAAATATGTTTAAAGTAGAGCTGACCATATTTGCTGAGGGATTAAATGGACAATATGAAGGAAAAAGAGGCATCAATGACGACACCAAAGTTTCTCATGTGAGCTATTAGAAGGATGAAGTGTCTTGTACTAAGATGAGGATGGTGGTGGGAGCAGCAAGTAGGGGAACAAGAGTTTTGTTTTCATTTGGGAGTGAGAAGTAACAGATGGAAATTCAAGCATCAAGTTTTGGACATACTAAATTAAAATACCTATCCACTCGGCCATCAAGTGAATAAATTTATCAAGCAAGTAAATGGATATGAGTCTGAAGTTCAGGGGCAAGGCTGGGGTTGCAGAAATAAACCTGGAACTCTTAGCATCTATACAGTATTTACAGCTATGGGACAGGCTAATGTTATTTAGAGAGCAAATGTAAAGTGAGACAAGATCTGAGCTCTGAAGCATTCTAAAGTAAAGAGGAGGAACCAGTGAAAGATACTAGTAAGATAAAGAAGACAACTTGAGGTAGGAGGAGGCAAGAAAAGAACGATCAACAGTGTCAAATGCCACTCAGATGTCAAAAGGAAAATGAGGGCTAAGAAACAATCAAATCCAGTCACAAGGAAGCCAACACTGGTGTGGAAATGAACAGTTTTGGTGGGGCTGTAGGAATGAAAATCTGAGTGGCCTGGACTCGATACTAGCTATAAACAATGATCCGCTCTTTTGAAGCCTTTGTAAAGCTGAGTCAAGAAACAATAATATCTGGAGGAGATTTTCTTTTCTACCAACTTATATACGCACGTGCATAGAAAAGTTTATAGTGTGACAATTCCCTTATATCTCACATAAACACACAAACACATACATCTGAATATTGAAGATAACTTCACGTCTAAATATCCTTCAGACACCTCCTTACAAAAGCCTTTTCTCCTGCAAGAGTAATAACCATAAATTCAGTTCAGTTGCTCAGTCGTATCTAACTCTTTACAACCCTATGAATCACAGCACACCAGGCCTCCCTGTCCATCATCAACTCCCAGAGTCCACCCAAACCCATCTCCATTGAATCAGTGATGTCATCCAACCATCTCATCCTCTGTCATCCCCTTCTCCTACCCTCAATTTTTCCCAGCATCAGGGTCTTTTCCAATGAGTCAGCTCTTCCCATCAGGTGGCCAAAGGATTGGAGTTTCAGCTTCCATATCAGTTCTTCCAATGAACACCCAGGACTGATCTCCTTTAGGATGGAATCGTTGGATCTCCTTGCAGTTCAAGGGACTCTCAAGAGTCTTCTCCAACACCACAGTTCAAAAGCATCAATTCTTTGGCGCTCAGCTTTCTTTATAGTTCAACTCTCACATCCATACATAATCATTGGAAAAACCATAGCCTTGACTAGACGGACCTTCGTTGGCAAAGTAATGTCTCTGTTTTCTAATATGCTACCTAGGTTGGTCATAACTTTCCTTCCAAGGAGTGAGCGTCTTTTAATTTCATGGCTGCAGTCACCATCTGCAGTGATTTTGGAGCCCAGAAAAATAAAGTCAGCCACTGTTTCTCCATCTATTTGCTGTGAAGTGATAGGACTGGATGCCATGATCTTAGTTTTCTGAATGTTGAGCTTTAAGCCCACTTTTTCACTCTCCTCTTTCACTTTCATCAAGAGGCTCTTTTAATAACCATAAACACACTCAGAAAAATATATTCCCAAATATATTCTATAGCTAGGCATACTTGAATTTTCCACTGTGTTTTAAAGCAGGTTCCCACCCCCTGCCCCACCCCGGCCCAAACCAAGATTTAATCCAAGTCCATGCACTGCAATTGGTTATCAGGTTTCTTTGGTCTCTCTCAAAGACTTTTTGAAAAGATCTGTTTTACAGAATGGATTGGATGATTCCGTTATGACATTTAACTTGTTGTGTCCTGGAAGGGAAGGTTTTGAGGGCAGTAAGTGTATTTATTATTTTTGGCACAACATCCTAAAATTAACATTTCCCAACTTTCTAAATCTCTTTCTCTGCAAAGTCTTTTAGTTTCAGAAAATTCTCAATTTATTCCAATATTTTTTTCATACTCAACTGAGCAAATTTCAGGGCTTATATACTCCATATTCAGAAAAAATATACTATCATCTCCATTTACTGTAAGAATTCATGGGAGATCTCATCTTAAAGCTAATCAGTACCCAAACCAAATATCATTTTATTGATTAATCATGACAAATTACATTTGGAAAGTAAAATGAAGTCTCTGAAATTTCTTTGCTGATTAGCAAAATAGTGCCTCCTTATACTTGAGGGTGAAAGCTGCTGTCAAATAATGCCTACATGACTGGAAATTATAATAGCCAGATGAGTTTACTGGGTTGGTGCTGGTATGTTCTGTACATTCCTCTGTTAATGTAGTAAACAGGTTAAACACAGATGAAAAATTTGATTATATTAATATTTGGTTTCTTTAACTGGTCATTTATGTACAAATTCTTTAAATAACTTAATGTTCTTTAAGCAACTTAAAATGCAAATTGACACAACCATGTTTACAGCTAGAATTTCAAGGAACATTTGTTGTTGCTGTTGTTCAGTCACCCAGTTTTGTCAGACTCTGTGACCCCATGGGCTGCAGCATGTCAGGCCTCCCTGTTTCTTACCATCTTCTGGAGTTTGTCCAAGTTCATGTTCATTGCATCAGTGATGCTGTCCAGCCAACTCATCCTCTGACCCCCCACTTCTTCTACCCTCTATCTTTCCCAGCATGAAGGACTTTTCCAATGAGTCGTCTGTTCACATCAAATGACCAAAATACTGGAGGTTTCAGCTTCAGCATCAGTCCTGGCAGTGAATATTCAGGGTTGATCTCTCTTAAGATTGGCTGGTTTGATCTCCTTGCTGTCCAGGGAACTTTCAGGAGTCTTCTCCAGCACCACAGTTTGAAGGCAACAATTCTTTGGTGTTCTGTCAATTCATCTTAAAACATTTTCTGCCATAATCTTCAAATTATCATCTTTTTCGTAGTGTTGGAAAGCATTAAAAATAGAATTTTTTATACAAGTGAATTTTATACTCTTTAATTCAATGAACATAAATTTCCTCTACCTTGCATTGCAATTCTGTTAGCTTACAAAACTGAAACTATTTAGCATGTTATATGAGATTTAAATTATGATGAAATGAGTAAAACAAAACAGTTAACGATTTTTAGCCATTTTATTTCATTTACTTGGACTTTAGTGCTTTGACACTGGAATATTAATCAAATCATTGACACTTACTTAGAGTGGTTTTCAATTCCTTTGGGTTTACAGACTATTTCAGTGAGGTAAATGACCTTCACTAGTCATCTAGTCCACCTCACCCAGATTACCACTGCAAAAAACCTTCACTCGAATAAATCAGAAATTGGGAATCAGACTTTAAGAAGCACTTTTCCTAAGACCAGAACCATATAAAGATAAAAATTGTAGCTATTATTACCTTATAGTAAGTCAGCCTGTAGCTCACTGGAACTTTCACAGACTAGCAGGAAGACCATGATCATACTAAGTAAACTTTAGACACAGAGCTAGACAGGATGGCAAGACCAACCAGTAGAAAATCATCCTCTCAATTCTCCAGCTAGGATATTATACAGTAATATATACAAAAATACAACTCTTCCACACAACTCCCTTAGTACTTTAATAATTTTAATGGGATTTTAAACATTACTGAATTACTTGCTCTCATATGAAGCAATGTAAGGCAACAAAATCAAACTAACATGTTACATATTTGCGGTAGCCGGTATGAAGTGGGCTCCAGTGGGCCCGGTCTCCTGCTGTTTACACTGTGTTCATCCCTCCCATTACATCAAGGTGGGTCTGTGCAACAGAGTGATGGGATGTCACTCCTAAGGCTGTATTATCAAAGATATTGTGGTTTCTGCCTTTTTCTCAGACACTGCTCTGGAGGAAAGCCAGCTGCCATGTTGGGAGGACACTCTAGCAATCACACGAGACCCTGAATTAGAACCACCCAGCTAAATCACTCCCAATTTCCTGATCATCAAAAACTGCATGAAATAATAAATGCTGTCTTATAGGCAGTTTTGGGAAAATTTCTTACAGAGCCAGGGATAATATTTAATAACGTATTAATTTAACTGGTTGAAGTTATAAGTCTCTTTAACTTCCCATTTAGGTATTAAAAATCACATGTCGATGCAATGTAAGGTAGTTAAAAACAAAAAACAAAACTCACTAACAAATACCTACTGAGTACCACTGAGGGCAAAAAAGCTCTCTCATATTCCACATGAAATTTCATTAGGGTAATATTCATGCTGACCTCTAACTTCTCACTAATTCCTCCCTAGGTAGGAGGGAGTAACTGGTCTGATAATAAGTTTGAGAGAAGGAATTCTGAGGCTCACCTGAAAGTGAAGTGAAAGTCACTCAGTCGAGTCCAACTCTTTACGAACCCATGAACTGTATACAGTCCATGGAATTCTCTAGGCCAGAATACTGGAGTGGGTAGCCTTTCCCTTCTCCAGGGGATCTTTCCAATCCAGGTCTCCCACATTGCAGGCAGATTCTGTACCAGCTGAGCCACAGGGAAGCCCAAGAATACTGGAGTGGGTAACCTATTCTTTCTCCAGCAGATCTTCCCGACTCAGGCATCGAACTAGAGTATCCTGCATTGCAGGTGGATTCTTTACCAACTGAGCTATTAGGGAAGCCTATTTGTCTAATCTCACCTACTTGTCTCCTTTCCACTTGGGACTTGTCTGACTGAAGAGAGCTGTTTGTTCTGGTCTGCCCTCTGTCACACAGCAAATATAGTGGGACAAGCTCTACTCCTGTAGACAGAGAAACATGAGCTTTGCTGCTGCTGCTGCTAAGTCGCTTCAGTCGTGTCCGACTCTGTGCAACCCCATAGACGACAGCCCACGAGGCTCCCCCATCCCTGGGATTCTCCAGGCAAGAACACTGGAGTGGGTTGCCATTTCCTTCTCCAATGCAGGAAAGTGAAAAGTCAAAGTGAAGTCGCTCAGTCGTGAGGTTTAGACCTATGTAATTCTGGAGTGCCACATTAGGGAGTTCATTGTTTCTGCAAACCTCAGACACATTTTCCAAACAACTTTTTCAGTAATTAACTTATATCAGAATCTTCATCCATCTGACTTCTGTGTCCTATTTCTAAACTGGATCCAAACTTCAGTAAGGGAAAAAAAGAGGAGGGGGCAACTTATCAACTTCTAAACTAAATACAAACTATTAGGGGTATTTTGTGACCTTGTGCAGTTTATAGTCTATTTGGCATATAAACTAGAACACCTGAAAGGTTACATAATAATATAAGAATCACCTAACAAATATAACCTTTAAAAAGCACGTAATTATTACCAAACATGTGGGAAATGATCATCTGTGAGAATCAGAACATCTGAAAGAGAAAGGTAAAAACATGGACCTACCCCATGCCAAACCTATAAACTCAGGAATGGGGTCTAAATAACTGCGCTTTTAATAAGTTCTCAAAACAATGCTGATCCATACGAATCTAGTCAAAGTGCAAGTCAGCTGCTCAGTCATGTCTGACTCTTTGCAACCCCATGGACTAGCAACCCTCCACGTTCCTTTGTCCGTGGGATTCTCCAGGCAAGAATACTGGAATGAGTTACCATTCTCTTCTCCAGGGGATCTTCTCGACCCAAGGATTGAACGTGGGTCTCCTGCATTGCAGGTAGATTCTTTACTGTCTAAGCCATCAGGGAAGGCCCAACCCAAGATATACATGGCAGGTGCAATGACTTTGGAAAAAAGGAGCCTGCTATGAGCTAGCAAAGGAAAGATGATAACAAACAAAACTTGAAGCAAACTTTGAAAGATATACAGGGATGGAAGAGGTGGATGAGGTGGAAGAGGATGAGGGGGAAACATCTGCTGAGGGCTTCTTAACTGTAGACACTCTCCTATATATTATCTCGTTTAAGACGATTTCATTTCACATATGGAAAAACTGAGGCCCAGACAGATTAAATAATTTGCCTGAACTCATGAAACTAGTTAAATGACAGAATGAGATTAGCAGAAATTTTCATTTTAAAGATGAAATTGAGCCTGAAGGGGGTAAAATATGTCAGAAGTAACAAAACTGTAAAGGGGCAGAACTGTGATTAAGAAGTGAAGTGGCCAAGCTGAAATCAAGTTTGTCAATCTAAAGGCTCTGCTGTTGCTGCTTTTAGTAAGCTGGGAAGGAGCTCTGTCTTGCTTAGGAAAACACACAAAAGAAGGAAAGCAAAAGCAGACTTAAAAAAAAATTTAGACCACCGCAAAACAGACTATATTATAACTTGTGATACAGCCAGAGAATCATACAACACACAAAAGAAGGAAAGCAAAAGCAGACTTAAAAAAAAATTTAGACCACTGCAAAACAGACTATATTTTAACTTGTGATACAGCCAGAGAATCATACATTAAAGGCCACCAGTGGTTTAAAAAGCACTCAAAAAATAACTGTTTAATCATTATGGTTTTGTCTCAATTGTTTAGTTTACTAAATTGCCGGGAGCCGGCGAGAGGAACTCCTCCAGTGGCAAAGGTCATGAGGAAGGAGGCTCAGCATACGCAAAGGCGGGATGGAGCCTCAGGAGTCCCCTTGGATATTCTCGAACATCTACCCACCAAAAAACCAGAGTGTGCCTACTTTATTGCTTGGTGCTCTCACCTCTGACTTTACTGGGGGCTGTCCCCCACCACCATCTCACTCTCTCTGATAAAAAGTTAACTTACAGCTCCAGTTAATAAGTTCCTGGGTATTAGGAGTGTTTAAATCCAAACCCCTCAGATAGCTCTCCAACTGCCCTGACAAGTTTACCCGGACTCCTACAGCTATGCATACGATTGTTTAGTCTCTCAGCCATGAGAGGCACTGGAAGCTTAAGATATTCAAATAGCTTAGAGCCTCTCAGAGAGTTAGAAACTGTCAGAATAAAACTAGTAAAAGATTTAATTGATGAGCCAATGCTTGCTGCCAAGTTTCCACATCCCCTGTATTGTATCCTTGAATGTGTATTAATTAATATAGTTTGTATGTAGAAAAAATAAGTAGTGGCCTTGGTGCTAGCAACTTTAGACCCTTAAGGTAATAAATTCTTTCCTTTGTTGTAAACCCACTGCGCCTCTACCCTATAGGAATGCAACTTTATCTAACATCTTCAGATGAGGATGACGCCAAACCCTAAAATAATTGCTCTTAGAGAAAATAAATCTTATGGATTGACAAACCTTTGTCAAGAGTCATAAAATGTTAATAGGCCTTCTGGCCAGAAGATGATGTAAATCACCTAAACCATTTGTATACGATAAATTTGCAGGAAAGAAACCCTGGTTTTTGATAAAGATCAAAGACTGCTTACTCTGCATCCCCTATTATCCTCTATGTGTAACTTAGAGTATAAAAGCCCCTGTTGAAAAGAAAGCTATGGGCCTTGCTCACCGAAGCTTGGTCTCCCCGTGTCATTCTTTCTTTCTTCCTTTTCCTCCTTTTCTCTTCTGTTCTTCCTTCATGTCAAAATAATTTGGAGCGCGGGGGTGCTCTGTGACCACTTATTTGCCTGGGCTTCTAAGACTCACTCGAGAAGGTGCCTAAGGTGGGGCACCTTCCGCTATTTGAGAGAGTGCCTGCGGCCTCCGTGGTCAGAGCAAGTTTGGTGTCATGAACTTTATTGATTTCCCATGTAAACCAGTTATTATTGAGCATCTAATAAATCTCTCAGCCTTTGCTATCCCTTAATCGCCGACGCCGTCATCCTGAGGGAAGCCCTGGACCCAACCGGGGCTGGACCCCGACACTAAATTACTAACTGCCATTAGCAGTCAGTCAAGAACCAACTGTTAAGACTGATGACTTATCAACTAGTTGGAAAGCACCAAACTAGTCAAAACAGTCAAACTAATTGTATAGCTAGCCTTAATTTTAGAAGTATAACATTAAGGCCAGAATAATTTTATTAAAAATTGCTTTGTTGTTCAGTCACTATGTCCAACTCTTTGCGACCCTCATGGACTGCAGTACGCTAGGCTTCCCTGTCATGCACTATCTCCTGGAGTTTGCTCAAACTCATGTCCATTGAGTCAGTGATGCCATCCATCCAACCATCTCGTCCTCTGTCACCCCCCTCTCTTCTTGCCTTCAATCCTTCCCAGCATCAGTCTTTTCCAAGGAGTCGGCTCTTCGCATCAGGTGGCCAAAGTATTAGAGCTTTGGCATCCATCCTTTCAATGAATATTCAGGGTTGATTTACTTTAGGACCGACTGGTTTGATTTCCTTGCAGTTCAAAGACTGCTTTATGACAATGTTTTATAAGACTGCTTTGTGATCCATGTTACAATTTTAAGGACTTTTAAAGTGAAAGCTAGTGAAGATAAGCCCTTAAAATATTTGTCTCTATAAGGACGTCAGCTCCTCTTTTCTATCTCAAGACCAAAATAAAAATTAAACTCTGTAAGGCCCTTCCTGTAATTAATCATTTTTTCCTTCATTGCTGCTATACATCATTACTTGTACAAATCTAGCATAATTTCATTATGCCTTGCATTAAAGCTGTTTGTTTAAAAATGTTTGTACTTCTCTTTAGGGAGGACCATGCATCACCCACCTTTGTATTCACCTAGCGTTTAGCACAGTGCCTTGCACATTCAATAAAAGCTCAAGAAGATGAGTACATAAATTATATATATCAACACATTTCCTATATCAACCTTGAAATAACAAATATAAGAACACGGGGAAATACACTGTTGAAAACATTTCCATTTTTAAGCAGGTTTGGTCAGCCATGTAATTTGGGAACCACCAAAATTATTTATTTATCAACAAATATGCAGTATGTACCATGCAATGTATATACAACAATGAGGAAAAAAAAAAAAAAAAAACCAAACAGATGTAGTTTTTGCCCTCACAAAGCTTACACCTAGTAGGAAGATAGACAATAGCATATAAATACATGTTATGAAGAAAACAAACAGTAGGTGAAATGAGGAATTAGAGTAAGGGTGGAGAGTAAGAGCAGCTTACATGGGTGCACAGCCTGACAAGCGAAATTTAAGCTGAAATTGAAGGGTGAGAGTCAGTTATGCAAAGAGGAGAACAGTCAGCAGTGTCACACACTAGCAAAGTAATGCTCAAAGTTCTCCAAGCCAGGTTTCAACAGCACGTGAACCGTGAACTTCCAGATGTTCAAGCTGGATTTAGAAAAGGCAGAATAACCAGAGATCAGATTGCCAACATCCACTGGATCATCTAAAAAGCTAGAGAGTTCCAGAAAAACATCTACTTCTGCTTTTGACTATGCCAAAGAATTTGTGTGGATCACAACAAACTGTGGAAAATTCTTAAAGAGATGGGAATATCAGACCACCTTACCTGCCCCTTGAGAAATCTGTATGCAGATCAAGAAGCAACAACTAGAATTGGACATGGAATAACAGATTGGTTCCAAATCGGGAAAGGAGTCAAGGCTCTATACTGTCACCCTGCTTATTTAACTTATATGCAGAGTACATCATGAGAAATGCTGGGCTGGACAAAGCACAAGCTGAAATCAAGATTGCCAGGACAAATGTCAATAACCTCAGATTCACAGATGACAGTACCCTTATGGCAGAGAAGAACTAAAAAGCCTCTTGATGAAAGTGAAAGAGGACAGTGAAAAAGTCGGCTTAAAATACAACATGCAGAAAACTAAGATCATGGCATCCGGTCCCAAGACTTCATGGCAAATAGATGGGGAAACAACAGTGAGAGACTTTATTTTTGGGGGCTCCAAATCACTGTAAATGGTGACTGGAGCCATGAAATTAAAAGATGCTTGCTCCTTGGAAAAAAAGCTGTGACCAACCTAGACAGCATATTAAAAAGCAGACACATTACTTTGCCAAACAAAGGTCCATCTAGTCAAAGCTACGGTTTTTCCAGTAGTCATGTATGGATGTAAGAGTTGGACTATAAAAGAAAGCTGAGCGCCAAAGAATTGATGCTTTTGAACTGTGGTGTTGGAGAAGACTTTCAAGAGTCCCTTGGACTGCAAGGAGATCCAACCAGTCCATCCTAAGGAAAATCAGTCCTGAATATTCATTGGAAAGACTTGATGCTGAAGCTGACACTCCAATACTTTAGCCACCTGATGTGAAGAACTAACTCCTTGGAAAAGATCCTGATGCCAGGAAAGATTGAAGGTGGGAGGAGAAGGGGATGATAAGAGAATGAGATGGTTGGATAGTATCACTGACTCAATGGACATGAGTTTAAGTAAGCTCCTGCAACTGATGATGGACAGGGAAGCTGGGCGTGCTGCAGTCCATGGGGTCGCAAAGAGTGAGACAGGACTGAGCGACTGAACTGAATTGAAGGGCCTAAGGTGTGTGTGGGTCATGTGCTGCAATGCCAGCTTCAGGGGAGAAGGTATTACAGCACATTCCCCAACCTTCTGTTTTTCAATTCTTTTGCTGTTTTTTCTACCAACACTTATCTGATAAGAATTCTCCTGCCTAAATTAAATTTAGGCAGATTCTCTTGCCTAAATTAAATGACAGCATTAACTGTGGGGAATGCAAGATTCCTTCCAAATAATACTAATTTCCTTTCAGTCCTTAGGACTATTAAATTCATCTCAAAGTGACACCTCTTTCCCAATTAGGAAAGAGTGTTTCCTCTATATCAGCTTTCATTTTTTGATTTGAAGCCCTCCTGATTGCTAATCAACGTGTTGTATGATTACTTCAACAATTACTTATAGAACGTTATTCTGTCATCAGAAAAAATGCACTGCTGGCTTTCGGAACTGTATGTTGCTCTGGAATATAAGGTCACACAGCAGAAGAATTAAGATTAGAAATCCAAAATTTCAGCATCTGCTCTAGGGCTCTTCCTTATCTTCTGTCTTCTCATTTTGTGAGTGAAAATCAGAGCCAAGTTAAGTTTAGGTTACATAATGGGCTGTCACCTTCTGTCTAAATTATAGTCTAAAAGTACAAAATAACATCAAACTCTCATATTACTTTCTTGTGTGGTCACTACATGGCTGTATTCACAAATAGGTTGTGTACATCTCTATCACTGCACATATTACAGTATGCTAACTATCCTCCTAACTGAACTGAATCCACTGAGTGCAAGAACTAAAATTTCTTATATTTTTAAATATGCAAATACCGGCCCAAGTGTACTGCCAAAAATATTAATATACATTCACATTGCTTAACCAAAACCCAGGGACTGGATGTTTTAGAAATAAGAATTTCTGTGAACTAAAAAATGTCACAAAGCACACAAACCATTTCAAAACACCTTACATACCAGTGGCCAAGAGCAGCACCTCATAAACAAGCATATTAATATTTCTTCAGCAAAACGTAATGGATAAATGAAGACTACACCTTTTCATTAGTTCAGGTTGCATTTTGCTCCCAAATGAATTCTATCTCCAAGCTTAAAATGCTTTTGCTTTTCAAATCCTTTTGAATCCTGGTATTAGAGATATTATGGACTGTTTTCACAACAGTGCTGCTACAAGATGCGATTAATCACTTGACTCTCGTCTTTTGGATGAGACCAGAACAAGCAGTTATACCAGGCGGCTTTTATATCCCATGTTTGGAGGGACTTGTTTTATCACTAAGGAATCCAACCTAGCAGAGAGGATCAAAAGCTGACAATGTGTGTGTGTGGGGGGAGGGGGTGGGCAGGAATCCTAATTGTACAATACTGTATTCTTATCAGAGCGGCTCATTAATTATTGATTTAATAAGGTAGCTCCATTTGATTAGATCATGTTATTTTTTAATGAAAATGGGTAAATAAAACTCCTGTTCCATACGGCTAACAAGAATATGGCGGCAATCAGTTTTGAATTCTATGGGAAGATAACTGCACTTTTTGGGGACCAATGTTCATAGAAAGAGGGATTCCAAATATAATGGTGAGAAATAAGCAGAAATGTACACATTTTTCTCTAATTATAATTACTCTAATATAAACCAAGGGAAATTTTCCAGTCAACCTCTGATTGACTTTTATATTATTAGCCATCTTATATAAAGTCTTACATGTTTTTCTCTACTTTTTACAAATGGAAAAAGCTCTGCAATCAAAACCGAGCACACTAAAATCCTGTTCTTTCTGTAACTCAAGCCCCACCTCCACTTTGCTTCTGTTACTATAGATTTTTTTCCTCAGCAAAATACCCAATTTGCACTGAAAGACTACAAATCAACTCTGCAGGCAACAATGTTTGATATGATTCAGTCTGGGGATGTTGATTTTCAATCTTAAAATTGTATGGACATTTTAACTGAATCAATTACTTTGTTCAATATATGACATTAACATTCAGCAAGTGTTTATTACAGAAAAGTGTATTCCATTCTAAAAATGGAAATACCAAGTGTGAAAATGAAATAAATCTTCTTGAGTTTTGGCTACTATTTCAGAACGAAATACTACCTTCTCATATTTTCCTAATTCGTTAAAATAAGAAAAAGAAAACCTAATAGCTAGATCTTAACAACAGATATACCAGCACGTTACTTACCTAGTACAACAACAAAAAAGGTGAACAAAAACTAACCAGACTATTTTTTAGTCTGGAGAAAAACAAATTCCCTGTTTCATTTCTTAGCTATTTACATTCAGTAGTAACGAAAACTAAAATCCTTCACACTGGATTTCTTGGTACAGGGGACTGACTTCCTCTATACTATCTTAGCAAAACGATCAGCATTAAATACTTAAATTATTTAGCTTGAGACCACTTTAAAAAAAAAAGCGCCCCACAGTCCAAAATGCCAGTGGTGACTATTCTGTAAGGAAATGGGTCAGAAACATGTTGTTATTCTAGGACGCAGGATCAATCGAGCCAAGGACTTCTGGAATATGCTGCCCCAAGACTCAGGATGCAAGACTCAAGAAACAGCACGCGCGGTCACGATGTCCGTAAAGCCACAGGACCTTCCTACGAAAGCAGAGCCTGAAAACTCATCGACTCATGAAGAACTCCCCTCCTCTGAAGTTACAAGGCAGGGCAGCTGACAGGAGCGCGCTAGGGACATCTCGGCCCCTGACTAGCTAAGAATGGGGTCCCCGTGCTGCGGCTACTCCCCTTACCGTGAGAAGATCTGGGAGGGAGGAAAGGAGGAGAAACACCCAGAATCCTGGTAAAAAAAAGGCCCTGGCCTCGCAGACGGGGATTTAGGGAGACAGGGAGGGGCAGCTCCGTGTGTGGTGACCCTTTGTGAACAGGCTCTGTGGCAGCTCGGCTCTCACCGAGGCTTTCAAGAGAGCGGACTATGGGGGCCCCGCGCCGCCCGCCCCGAAGCGGAAACCTCGGAGCTGCGGGCGGCCGCCGGGCCAAAAGCCCCTCCATCGCACCCTCCGCCAGCTGTGCGGGCCTTCGCTCCTCGCCCGACCGCCCGCCGGCCCACCCAAGTCACTCAGGGCGCGTCGGCTTTCGACGCGGGCTCGCCCGGCCAAGGCGCAACTACACGCGAGCCGGGATCTTTCCTTAGCGTAATCCCTCCGCTGCCGGCCGCGCACTAGTTTTAATCACGCCCCACTCTCCCCCGCCTTCCCCCGCCTGGCCGCCGGCGTCACCTCCGCCACCCGAGCGCTTTCCAGCAGCTTCCAGAAACGTCGCCTCCCCAAACCCAGCCACTCACATATGGCGGGCTCTTGCAGCCACCGGCCCCGCCCCTAGTCGTCGCCGCAGCTACAACTGCGGCTGCGGTGGCCGAGCGGAAAGCCACGCCTCTCTGCGGAGGCCCACAGGAAGTGCTCCCGTCTTCGCCTTCCCTGCCTGGCAGACACCCTTTCAGGGCCCCAACGCAGAGCCGGAAGGGGAAGTATTTCTCCGGGGACTCAAACCGGAAGCTGCTTTCCTAGCGGAGGGGCTGGAGGGGAGGGGCGGGCCGAGGAGAACGTGGGTTGAACGTCGCGCTCTGGCGTGGGAGCTCCAGTTGGAACGGGAGTTCCGAGCGACCCAGACGCGAGGAAGGACCGAGCCGGCGGCAGGTAAGATAAAAGACGGAGTAGCTTCCTTCAGCTTCTGAAATAGGAAAAGCGGATGGAGCTGGGGTGATCTGTGGGGGTACTCCGCTGGTTGAAAGGAGGGGCTAGGCTGGGAGGGAGAAAGGCTTGGTGAGTAAGGTGTTAGAATAGAGTCCCAGATTCATTCGCTTGGACTCAGAGAGGTAAATGCTGAAGAGAAACCAGAGGTTCCCCTCACCCCCCTCCCCCCCTTCATAAGGAGCGTGAATTAACGGAACCTTGCGTCTCCTCGGTTTTCCAAGGTTGGGTTTTGAAACGGACGTCTCCTGGTCTGTGATTCGGGACGGCTGGTTTGGGTACCAGACAGGGCTGGGCGCTGAAAGCCAGCCCTAGCCCTCGGCTTCAAGTCTGTTGTGGCCTCACCTTTGACAGCTCACGTGCCGAGCCCCCTTCCTTGGACGGAAAGCTTAAACGGGTGTAAGGCCTTCTTCGAGCAGTTGGTTCTCTGGGTTTCCCCATTTTGCACTGGGCTGTGACTTCAGCTTAATTGCTCCTTTCGCTAGCCCCAGGGCCAACTTGACGCTTCGATGCTGTAATTGGGTCCGTGCTGGGTTAGTACTTGACATTTGTTTGGGCTTCTGGAGCGTCAGTGGCTCACAGAAGTAATGAAAAGGGTGGGGGTGGGGAGCGGCTCAGGAAAAAAAACGCGGAGGGTGAAGTGGAATAGACGGTAAGATTGGAAGGAAAGCCAGTGGTCTCACAGTGCGGTGGTATTTAGGTCTTAGCATTGCCCTGAGGTAACCCTGAACGACCGAACACACACGCACGGAGCTGTTTGGACTTTACTGTAATCAGACTGGAATCATTACTTGATTTTAAGCTGAGCAGCGACAGACTCAGACTTGTTTCTCTTTAATAAAAGCATCACTTTGGTAATGATAAGGAGTGAAGATGGAGATGAAGACAGAAGGGGTTTGAGATGCTTCCAAAGAACTGTCTACAGAATTTGATGACTTTGACTAGAGAACCACTCAAATTTTCTAGTATGCGTGTTTGTAAGCATAGAGGTGCCAAAGTCTAGGGAAAATAGAAGCAAAAGGAGCAGGAGCAGGTGGTTTTTTGAAGAGAGGACAATGAGGGTAGTCATTCAGGGATAAATTAAGTTGTAAGAACTACCCCCAGGGTTTCCTATCTAGGACCAAGTAAGTTGTATTTGAAAGACTTGAATAGCCTACTTCTGGTTTTTTTTTTTTTTTTAGTGAATTTTCTTTGGGGGCTTCTGCATATTCAGGATTTCAACCATCAACCTACCTGTTTTACCATTGAAATTGTTGGGTGATAGGATCAGGAGAGCAAATTTGAATTCTTATCATGTTTTACTTTAGTAGAGAGAGAACCAGCGGGAAAAGTTTGCTTAATCCCTCAGGCAGATGGAAATTTTCAACAAGGAAGATTTGTTCCAGATACAAGGTTTACCAGCGTTTGTTTTTTTTTTTTTTTTTTGAGAATACTGCAGAATGATCCAAGCTATGCTGCCTATTTTCTGCATAATGTATAAAATAGCACTAAATAGTAGTTAAAATTTGCTGTGTGTCAGATGCTAAACATTTCCCACGCATTGCATTTAATTCTTAGAATCATCTAATTTTCCAAATACAGTTTTGAACCTAAAGCCGGTGCTTTTAGCCACTCTTGAATCCTAGAAGTTTGACTCTTCCTGTATAGTTCTCTTCTGTGAGTAGGTTATAAACAGAACCAGCCAGAGTTAACAAATTGGTGTTGTCCCTGAGGAACTTAAAAGGAAAAAGCACTAAACTTGTTTTTTTACCCTTTTGGCAGTGATACTCAGTGGACTGAATTTGGCCCCCTACCCCCAATCCCACCCCCCAGGTTGGCAACATTTGACAGACATTTGGCAACATCTGGAGATAAGGTTACAAGTGAGGGATGGGTGTTGTTGGCATCTAGCAGTTAGAGGTGGAGAAGGCAATGGCACCCCACTCCAGTACTCTTGCCTGGAAAATCCCATGGACGGAGGAGTCTGGTAGGCTGCAGTCCATGGAGTTGCTAAGAGTCAGACATGACTGAGAGACTTCACTTTCACTTTTCACTTTCATGCATTGGAGAAGGAAATGGCAACCACTCTAGTGTTCTTGCCTGGAGAATCCCAGGGATGGGGGAGCCTTGTGGGCTGCCGTCTGTGGGGTCGCACAGAGTCGGACACGACTGAAGTGACTTAGCAGCCACAGCAGTTAGAGGTCAGTGATGCTGCTGAACATCCCCTTAACCCTCAGGACAGCCTCCACAACAAATTGATCTGGTCTATGATGTCTGTAATCTTGTGGTTGAGAAATCCTGCTTATGAATGTTTCTTGAGGAATAGCAACATGAGATTCACTGATGTTTTTCTAAAGAGCATTTTTATTTTTGGAATTATTCCTTGTCTTGAAAGCTGTGTAAAGTATATTCCTCTGAAACAGAATAGCATAACTAGTTTCTAAAGTGAATCTGTGAACCCCAGTTTCCCAGGAGGTGATTCTCATAAGAATCATGGATTCTTAGATTTTGGAAAAACTTTTTTCTTCCAAGTGTTCTACAACATCCCTGTGAAGTGGCAATTCACTCTGCTCAGAGTTCTCCTTTATCTAGTTTTCCTTGTACTTTAAACTACTGTTAACAATTATTTTCCCTTACACTGGGCTCCAGTCTCATAATTTTGACTTGACTGAATGTGATTCTACTCCAGGGGACTACACTCAAAAAACACTTGTTACATGTGTAATGTGTACTATGACAGTGTTTATCTTTTTGTTCTGTTACAAATTATTTAATGTAAAATAAAATACATTATTGTCAGCTTTTAAGAAGTGGCACTGTTCTCAGCTGGTGATATATTCTTGTTAATTGAAAGCAATAGGAATGTAGGGGGTTCTTCTTTCCTTGTAAGGTAATAGCACAATGGATCTAGGTTTTGTAAAATACTTTTTTAATATAATGTTTATATATTTGTTTTAAATTGTATATAGACTAAAAACTTAGGTTTTCAAACTCTGGTCAATATAGTTAATAGCTAACTCTGTTACAAGTTTTGATGTTTCCTTTTAAATGAGTCTACTATGAAGACTGGTCCTATTGCTGGTTTATGCCCTCTTCCCACAAATTTGCTAGATTTATAAATAATTAGGTATTTTGCTTTCACTTCAAAATAACAATTTTAGAATCTGTTTAACCTAGGGTATATAATTCTCAAAATATACTTAATGTATATCCATCTTCTAAAATAGCATAGCTCTTTTTCAAAGTAAATAGGATTTTTGTTTAATTGTCTATTGACTTTTTTTTTTCCAGGGTTCATTGAGAAATCCTTAGTGCTATTGACATGTTTCAAGGGACATAAATTAGCCAATGACTCGGAATGACGGATTCCCCGAAGAGTGGAAATGGTTTGCCAATGGTTGGACCAGGGCCTGATATAGGGAAATCTTCACTCCACATGGTGGGGTACTTGGGAAAAGTTAGTGCACTTATTTTTTTGCCTCAGTGCAAAGTTGGGTTTTTTCCCTCCTATTTTTGAGACTTAAATTTGGTTTTAATTTTACCAATTAATTTCTAAAAAATTGTATCTTCCACGGAAATCTTACAGTAATGGCGAAAGACTGCTTCTGTTTACCTCTCTGTTTCATTGATATGTGAAAGTAGAAGGAAAACATAGACCTTATGGTATACTGTTTGAAAATATCGAACATATTTTCAGTGGTAACTGACGTTACTTTTTCTCTTGCAAATAAAACTAATGCTATTCTTAACACCTACTTTAATATTTAAAACTAGAATATATTCTTTTTGGAATAATAGCTGTATTAAAGCCTGTATGGATTTCTTTTATTTGCTGTCTTTTAAGATATCTTGCCAGGATGCTTCTAGGTGAAAATTATAAAAAAATGTTCTGGTTACTTTTACATTTAACTTTTGTAATTTGATAAAATCTGTGAGTGTCTCTATTTTAATTTACTTTTTTTCTCTTTTAGAATTATGATTCAGCGAAAGTTTTGTCAGATGGGTATTGCCCTGCTTGTAGGGCAAAGGGAAAGTTAAAAGCCTTAAAGACTTACCGAATTAGTTTTCAAGAATCTGTCTTTTTGTGTGAGGATCTGCAGGTAAAGTATTAATCTTAGATGGTATCAAAGTTTTAGCCTTTTGCTTTTTTCTTCAGTTTAAATTGCACTCATTTTGTAGTTTTTAGACTATGTTTTTTAATATGTAAATAATCTAAGTCTAGATCTGACTGGTATGCAGTTTTAAATATTCTCTGTTATTTTTCCACTCAGTTTCCTGAGTTATTACATGAAGATGTTAAGACTTGTTAGAGGAGGGAATATATTTCAAAAAAAAATTTTTTTTAAACCTTTTGGGGGTCCTTTAGATGTTGTCACTCTTATCTGTTGGTTTATTAACTTTGAGACTCACTGAGAAAGTTATTAACCTCTAAATGTCATGTACTTAAGAACTCTAGAACAACTTCATCTCGCAAAACTGAAATTTGATACTGTTGAATAACAACTTCTCCCCGTAACCCTGACAACTACTATTCTAATTTGTCTATGAATGTGACTAATCTCTAGGTACCTCATATAAGTGGAATCATACAGTATTGGTCTTTTTGTGATTTTGCTTAGTGTAATGACCTCAAAGTTTATCTGTATTGTACCATATGACAGGAGTTCCCTTTTTTAAGGCTGCATAACATTCTACTGTATTAATATGTATATACCACGTTTTCTTTATCCACTTGTTTGTACATGGACATTTGGTTTGCTTCTACTTCTTGGCTATTGTGAATAATGTTGTAGTAAAAGTATGGGTGTGCAAATATCTCTTCAGTGTCTTGCTTTCAATTGCTTTGGACAACTTTTTGAATACAAAATTACCGCTATTGATTTTAAAGTGTTCTATATTATTTGACATGTGGTAGGATTAAGGAAATAATCTCAGGGTATAAAAGTTGAGGATCAAGTTGTTGATGGTGACTGCACATCTAGTTAGTAATGGAAAAATGAAGAACTTGTCCTGTTAAACTAAAGATTTTCTAAATAAGTGCAATATTAGGAATATAGTGTTCACTTGTATAGAAGATGATACATTTTAAAATGGAGGATTTCATGCATTTCAGGTTTCCCGTGTAGCTCAGCATCTGCCTGCAGTGCAGGAGACCTGAGTTCAATTCCTGGGTCAGGAAGTTCCCCTGGAGAAGGAAATGGCAAGCCACTCCAGTATTCTTGCCTAGAGAATCCCATGAATGGAGGAACCTGGTAGGCTATAGTTCATGGGATCATAAGAGTCGGACGTCTTTCTTTCTTAGTGCATTTCAGTTAGTTCTTGCTGTAAAATGAACCATCTCAAAACTTAGTGACAAAGTGACTTAATGGCTTCACTCATGATTCTGTGGGTTGTCAAGGCAGTTCTTACACTTCCCATTTTGTTGGCTGGTACAGCTAAATTTAGTCTGTGTGGCAGGCTGTGGATGCCAGCTCCCAATTGGGAACTCAACTCAGGTAGTCAGCAAGAGTCTCACTTCTTTTCCACAAGGATCTCTCCATAAGGCTAATTGGGATCCTTACAGTGCAATAGCTGGAACTAAGAAAGTGTCTTCCAGAAAGAGGGCTGTGAGAGGGCAAGTCCAGTCAGCCAGTGCTTCAGGCCTCCGTGTGCATCCTGGTTGTTCGTGTCCCATCACAGCTAGTCACGTGGCCAGGCCCGAGGCTGTGGCAGGGGGCTGGCTCTAGGGCCTGACTACCTGGAGATATAGTTCTTTAGTTCACTAGAGGCCACTGAGGTGGCTGTCTACCATACCTGTATAGAAGAAGGCATGTTTTAAGTGAAGGCACACAGGATGTAGATTCCTTGCATCTGTCTTAAAAAATGTTTTGCTGATGTTCAAGCTTAGGGAAAATTCGTTGGTTATTTTAGTGATTTGTTTACACTTTTGCTATTTGGCTGAAATTGTGTTCATGCATGATGAAGTCATTAAAATTCAGCCAATTTGATTCTGAGACCCCGTGTGGTTGTAAAATTGGTCCACTGATGTGCTCTCCGGTTAATACTCAGTTTCAAAACTATGTAACATAGACATTACTCTTTGCAACTTTTTACGTTGAAACTACTTTTCTAGTTTTTAATGCCATGCAGTATACCTATCGCCAAAAGAATAGTACACTTATCATAAAATTTTAGAATTTTTAATTCGTTCAACATTGGATTCTTTGTTAAAGCAAAAATATGTATGTTTTCCTTATTAGATTACCCTGGTGTAGCTTAGATTAAACCCTTGACTATTCAAATTAACTAGGAAAAAACTACTCTTTTGAGGACTAAATTTTTGATTAGTTGTTTATCCTTGTTCCTTCAAATTTAGATTGATAATATTATATACCCTCTCATATCAAATTAATGCTAACATTTTATATATATTTTTCATGATATAGAAATGGTAAAGTAAAGCTTGATCTTATTTGAATTTTTATTTTTTCTTTCTAGTGCATCTATCCTTTGGGCTCTAAATCACTTAATAACTTAATTTCTCCGGGTTTGGGAGACTGTCACACTCCAAATAAGCCTCAAAAAAGAAAGATTTTGGAAACCAACTGTGAAGATTCACCTCTTTTAGCAGGTTCCAAAAAGACTAAAAATCATCGAGGCATTGACAGTGAACAAGTTTTGAACAGTAACCATAATGGAGGAGAATATGATGGAACCTCACCAAGCTTACCTGGTTCACTGTACAGTGGACAGCAGAATCCAGCTAGGACAGCTGATTCCTGGGAGCAGAATGAGGCTTTGGAAGCTGATACTGTTGACATGGCTTCTGAGGAAGATGCTACCATGCTTGATGTTTCTGGAACTGAAGGAACTCGCCCTCAGAATGAAAGGTGCACATCTGAACTGGAAAAGCCACTGGAGAGCAAACATACCTCATTTTGCCAGACTTCATGTGTCCAGTGGAAAAATGCACATGCTCTGTGTTGGTTAGACTGTATCCTGTCAGCACTGGTGCACTTGGAAGGGCTGAAAAGCACTGTGACTGACCTGTGCTCTAAAGAGGAGTCCGTGTTCGGGCGGTTGTTTACCAGGTATAATGAAGCCAATAAGCTTCTGCACACCAGTCAGCTGGATGGAGTTAAAGGTTAGTAATAACATTTTATTTCTCTTTAATTTTTAGAGAGACTAATATTGAACTTGTCTCATAGCACATGAAAAAGATGCCATTAGTACCCATTGTTCTGTGTTGAGACCTGGGAGCAGGGACCAAAGGGACCATATCATGAAGCTTGAGATAATACCAGTTGTGTTATCGTGACTGCCCAAAAGGCAGTCTTTTTCAAAAACTAACAGTAAGGAGTCTGTGGCTATATCTTATCTGTTGGTCAATGGTGATCGACATAGAGTCCATCAAAGTAAAACTTTGTAAGTTTTTGAGTTGCTGCAAAGTAGAATAAAGAAGTAAATAGATCACCCATAATCCCACAACTCTCCAAAAATCACTTCATAGTGAGGGATATATTTTTATTTTCTCATGAAATAGGATACCCAGGAACCACCTGCAACCCAAGATAAAATATTTGCAGTGATTTACATGTACCTTTGTGTTCCTCCCCATGCCATCCTCTACTCCCCCGAAGGTAATCATTATCCTAAGATGTGTTTTATCATTTCTTCTTTTTAAATAGTTCTTCCTACATATATATGGCTAAGTAATGTATTGCCTAATTTAATGTTTTGAACTTTATAAAAAAAGATATACAGTGTATTTTTTCTGGGACCTTTTTTTTTCCTATAAAGATTTATCTGTAAAGCTGCTTGTATCTGTGGCTCACCGATTTTAATTGCTGTGTAATATTTCCAGTTTGTCAAAATACCAGTTTGTAAGTATAGCAGTGCGTTTATTCATCTATCATCGGGTTGATTCTTGTCATCATAAATACTGCTGCCGTAACTGTTTTTAGGCCAATCTCTCGGGGCCCAAGAGTTTCCCTTGGATCTACCTTAGGATAGACTCTGAGTTCACACAGACTGGATAAAGGCTGATGGTTTTCCAGAGTGGTTGTACCAGTGTGTACTCCCATTAGCAGTGTAGATGAGATCTTCCTCATCCATATTTCCTCCCTTGGCTATTTTCACACTTGGAGATTTTTGCTATTTGAATGATATAAAATGGTCCTGATTTGCTTTTCCCCAGTTTTAGAAAGGTTGAACAGCTCTTGCTATATAGATTGACCCTCTGTTCCCTCTGTGAATCCTGTTTATGTCTTACACCTGTTTGTTCTGTTGTCATGTGCTTACTGATTTGAGCTTTTATATGTCCTTGTTGCTCTATTTATCTATGTCAGATAGCTTACTACATCTCCCAGTTTATATCTTGTGCTTTTGCTTTTTTAAAGATCTTTTGATGTACAGATATTGTTCATCTCCTTTTTGTAGCTAGTAATGTTTGTGGCTTTAAAAAGAAATGTTTCTTTTATCCAAGATGAGAAAGTCATTGACCTGTGTTTTCACTGAGAAGTCACAGAGCTTTGCTTGTTACATTGAAATTCTTAGTTGAGTGGGAGGTAATTGGGTATGGTGTGTGGTAAGGGTTCATTTTTTTTCCCATTGCATAGCCAGTTTTTCTAGCTCCACCTTTTTCCTCCGGTGATCCGCCATGCCCTCTTTGTCATATTACAGTCTGTGTGTAATATTACAGCAGCTCCTTAGCACTCAGTTTTGTTCTCTTAGTCACTTTGTCTCTGTACCAGTACCACACTGTGTTAATTATTAGGGCTTTTTAGGTCTTGCTATCCTCATCTTTACTCAACTTGTCTTTGATCTTGCAATCTTTTATATAAATCTTATACATTGTTTCCCCATCTTTGAATATTTTCCTGTCGCTGTACCAGTGCCAGGCTGTTTAAATTATTATGGCCTTTTGGGTCATCAGTGGAGAAATAACTCCAGAAAGAATGAAGGGATGGAGCCAAAGCAAAAAGAATACCCAGCTGTGGATGTGTCTGGTGATAGCAGCAAAGTCCGATGCTGTAAAGAGCAATATTGCATAGGAACCTGGAATGTCAGGTCCATGAATCAAGGCAAATTGGAAGTGGTCAAACAAGAGATGGCAAGAGTGAATGTCGACATTCTAGGAATTAGCGAACTAAAATGGACTGGAATGGGTGAATTTAACTCAGATGACCATTATATCTACTACTGCGGGCAGGAATCCCTCAAAAGAAATGGAGTGGCCATCATGGTCAACAAAAGAGTCCAAAATGCAGTACTTGGATGCAGTCTCAAAAACGACAGAATGATCTCTGTTTGTTTCCAAGGCAAACCATTCAACGTCGCAGTAATCCAAGTCTATGCCCCAACGAGTAACGCTGAAGAAGCTGAAGTTGAACGGTTCTATGAAGACCTACAAGACCTTTTAGAACTAACACCCAAAAAAGATGTCCTTTTCATTATAGGGGACTGGAATGCAAAAGTAGGAAGTCAAGAAACACCTGCAGTAACAGGCAAATTTGGCCTTGGAATACGGAATGAAGCAGGGCAAAGACTAACAGAGTTTTGCCAAGAAAATGCACTGGTCATAGCAAATACCCTCTTCCAAAAACACAAGAGAAGACCCTATACATGGACATCACCAGATGGTAAACACCGAAATCAGATCGATTATATTCTTTGCAGCCAAAGATGGAGAAGCTCTATACAATCAGCAAAAAAGAGACCAGGAGCTGACTGTGGCTCAGACCATGAACTCCTTATTGCCAAATTCAGACTGAAATTGAAGAAAGTAGGGAAAACCACTAGACCATTCAGGTATGACCTAAATCAAATCCCTTATGATTATACAGTGGAAGTGAGAAATAGATTTAAGGGCCTAGATCTGATAGAGTGCCTGATGAACTATGGAATGAGGTTCGTGACATTGTACAGGAGACAGGGATCAAGACCATCCCCATGGAAAAGAAATGCAAAAAAGCAAAATGGCTGTCTGGGGAGGCCTTACAAATAGCTGTGAAAAGAAGAGAAGCGAAAAGCAAAGGAGAAGAGGAAAGATATAAACATCGGAATGCAGAGTTTCAAAGAATAGCAAGAAGAGATAAGAAAGCCTTCTTCAGCGATCAGTGCAAAGAAATAGAGGAAAACAACAGAATGGGAAAGACTAGGGATCTCTTCAAGAAACTCAGAGATACCAAAGGAACATTTCATGCAAAGATGGGCTCGATAAAGGACAGAAATGGTATGGACCTAACAGAAGCAGAAGATATTAAGAAGAGGTGGCAAGAATACACAGAAGAACTGTACAAAAAAGAGCTTCACGACCCAGATAATCATGATGGTGTGATCACTGACCTAGAGCCAGACGTCCTGGAATGTGAAGTCAAGTGGGCCTTAGAAAGCATCACTATGAACAAAGCTAGTGGAGGTGATGGAATTCCAGTGGAGCTATTCCAAATCCTGAAAGATGATGCTGTGAAAGTGCTGCACTCAATATGCCAGTAAATTTGGAAAACTCAGCAATGGCCACAGGACTGGAAAAGGTCAGTTTTCATCCCAATCCCAAAGAAAGGCAATGCCAAAGAGTGCTCAAACTACCGCACAATTGCACTCATCTCACACGCTAGTAAAGTAATGCTCAAAATTCTCCAAGCCAGGCTTCAGCAATATGTGAACCGTGAACTTCCTGATGTTCAAGCTGGATTTAGAAAAGGCAGAGGAACCAGAGATCAAATTGCCAACATCCGCTGGATCATGGAAAAAGCAAGAGAGTTCCAGAAAAACATCTATTTCTGCTTTATTGACTATGCCAAAGCCTCTGACTGTGTGGATCACAATAAACTGTGGAAAATTCTGAAAGAGATGGGAATACCAGACCACCTGATCTGCCTCTTGAGAAATCTGTATGCAGGTCAGGAAGCAACACTTAGAACTGGACATGGAACAACAGACTGGTTCCAAATAGGAAAGGGAGTACGTCAAGGCTGTATATTGTCACCATGTTTGTTTAATTTATATGTAGAGTACATCATGAGAAATGCTGGACTGGAAGAAACACAAGTTGGAATCAAGATTGCTGGGAGAAATATCAATAACCTCAGATATGCAGATGACACCACCCTTATGGCAGAAAGTGAAGAGGGGCTAAAAAGCCTCTTGATGAAAGTGAAAGTGGAGAGTGAAAAGGTTGGCTTAAAGCTCAACATTCAGAAAATGAAGATCATGGCATCTGGTCCCATCACTACATGGGAAATAGATGGAGAAACAGTGGAAACAGTGTCAGAATTTATTTTTCTGGGCTCCAAAATCACTGCAGATGGTGACTGCAGCCATGAAATTAAAAGACGCTTACTCCTTGGAAGGAAAGTTATGACCAACCTAGATAGCATATTCAAAAGCAGAGACATGACTTTGCCAACAAAGGTTCGCCTTGTCAAGGCTCTGGTCTTTCCTCTGGTCATGTATGGATGTGAGAGCTGGACTGTGAAGAAGGCTGAGCGCCAAAGAATTGATGCTTTTGAACTGTGGTGTTGGAGAAGACTCTTGAGAGTCCCTTGGACTGCAAGGAGATCCAACCAGTCCATTCTAAAGGAGATCAGCCCTGGGATTTCTTTGGAAGGAGTGATGCTAAAGCTGAAACTCCAGTATTTTGGCCACCTCATGCGAAGAGTTGACTCATTGGAGAAGACTCTGATGCTGGGAGCAATTGAGGGCAAGACGATAAGGGGACGACAGAGGATGAAATGGCTGGATGGCATCCCTGACTCGATGGATGTGAGTCTGAGTGACCTCCGGGAGTTGGTGATGGACAGGGAGGCCTGGCGTGCTGCGGTTCATGGGGTCTCAAAGAGTCGGACACGACTGAGCGACTGATCTGATCTGGTAGGGGAGAGTCCTTACTTTTATGCAGTTTGACCTTGGTTATTTAGTATTTTACTCATCTTTTACAAGAAAATTTCTTTTTATAATATAGTTGTAATTACATTTGTTCCAGCTGCATTACTGTTGATTTTAAGTTTTCTCTTTTTTTCCAGTGTGATGAGATACCAAAAATTCTGGTCAGTGCTCACTTCTTATTACAGGAGACTCCAGATGTTCTCATAGTGAAACACACAAGCAGTGTGTGATCAGGCTATATGAATTATTTTCTTGTAAGAGATTTGAGTGAAAAGATCTAGTAGCCTAAGATTAATTAGAATCAGGTGCATATGGGGGCATTTACTCAAAATAATTTTAGTTAATCTTAGTTTCTTAATTTTCTTAGTTTTCTGTCAGTAATTTTGAGGACTTTTGCCCTAAAGAATGTCAAAAACATGGTCAGGTATGTGCCCCAAAATGTTCATTATAATAGTATTTATAGTAGTAAAATAAAGAGAAAAATCTTAAACATCCAGCGATAGGGAATGGCCAATAAAACTATGGTTCAGCTGGAGTGTAATAACTAGCCTGCAAAGTTTTTAATGAAGCACATTTGTGTAAAAAAAGCAGAATGTAGAATTGTACAAAATATGATGATGTCAATGAAGATCCCTTCATGCCCTCCTTCCTTCCCCTCCCCGCAAAAAAAGATGTAGAAGGAGGGAAACATACCAAATGTTAGTTTGGGAAGTAATCGTAATATTAAGACTCCTTATAAATTTATCTGTTCCTGTGATCTAGTTAAGTTCAGTAAAAGTTACAAAGAGAAGATTAACTGATTAGAAGTTGTCTTAGCATAAGGAACAATTGCATTGAAAGAAACGGCCTCAGATGTTTCAGAGATGGGCAGAATATTAACATGTAGCTCTTTAGCTAGGCCTGTGATTATTTGGGTGAGAAAAACTTTCACTGAGATTTTACTCCGGCAGAATGATGTTGAGCCAGGCAGTCAATACTAACAATATTGTGCTGTTAAAAAAGACTGAGGGAATGTATGGTAGACTATGGGACTTCCCTGCTGGCTCAGGTGGTAAAGCATCTGCCTGCAATGCAGGAGACCCTAGGTTCGATTCCTTAGTCAGGAAAATGCCCTGGAGAAGGAATTGGCTACCGTCTCCAGTATTTTTGCCTAGAGAATCCCATGGATACCCCGTGATGGGCTGCAGTCCACAGGGTCACAAAGAGACACAAGTGAGTTGACTAAGCACATAAACACATGATATACTACAAAGACAAGAAGAATTAAGGAATTTTGTAGTTTTCCATTTTGTCTCTGGAAAATTTGTAGACTGAGAAACTTTCATTTTCGATAATGTGTTAATTGTCTGTAGAAAGATATAGGTTGATGAAAAATCTAATGTTCTATATTTTATTATTAGATGGAGATTATAAAAAGCTTCCTTCAGAAATATTTGCAAAGATAGAGACCTGTCTGAATGAAGTCAGAGATGAAATTTTTATTAGACTTCAACCTCAACTTAGATGTACATTAGGTAAGTAATTTCTGGAATTTAACTATATTACTCATCTACTGTAAAGACATACTTACATCATATGGAAATTCAATACTGTTTTATTACTTGGGATGATCAGATTCTTGGAAGGGAGAATCTGGGTAGAAATGTATCACTGGTTAAGTCACTCAAGGATGGAGTTGTTTTATATAAATATGCATGCATGTGTTCCATCCCTTCAGAGTGGATGCAATTCTCAGAGCCAGCTCAGCACTCAGGGGTTACACCATTGGCCTCTTTCCCTGTCATTTCCCCCAGTAGACTACTCCAGCCACTCATCTGTTGGATGGGGGACTCTTCCCAGAGGAGCCTTATCCATAAGATCCCTAGAGTGTAGACTGAGGGGCTCCCATGTTACATTTTGCGGCTATTAGTTCCCTCCTAGAGTGACCTGAGATGTTTTATTCAGGTTCACTACTTCAGTTCCCAGTTGAATTTTAAAGAGTGGTTTCTTCCCCAGTCTGAATCAACACCCTGCTTATCTCTGCTCATTATAAATATTTGGAAGATTGTGTCTTGCTCTACTGCTGCCTTGGATGTGGATTTCTGTATAACAGAGAAGGGATGTCTGAAAATTGTGCACTCATAGCAATTGGGCAGGCATGTAGCTCTTCCTGTACAGTAGCATCCTCTCAATTTGTCTGCACTACTCAGTCAGCAGTGAGAGGGGCTACGTTAGTGCTTAAGGTCTTACTAATGAAACCTAACATTTGCTTCTGGGAGCATGTTGGAATCTACCAATGTGTGTGTCCTCGTTCTGAATATTGATATGTATTATAAACCACTAAAAAAAGAAAAGTAGAATCCATACTGGCTTGGAATGTTGGTTACATTTTTAAGATCAGCCAGGCACTTAATCATTTTCATTACTGTTTTTAAAAAAACACATTGTAAGCTATCCTCTCTGCTCTCCCTCCTCACAGTTTAAGAAATATTACAACTAATACCCTTTTTGTACTCTTTCCCAATTCCTTACCTCACCACAAAGGTAACTGCTATATCTTCAGTTGATATCTTGATATTTCCTTTCCTTCATTGTATATATGTATTTTTTTTTTTTTTTTAAGGAAAAAGCCAGTATTTTATGGTGTCTGCTTATTTTTGTAAGTGTAGAGAGTAATTGGAGAAGGCAGTGGCATCCTACTCCAGTACTCTTGCCTGAAAAGTCCCATGGACGGAGAAGCCTGGTAGGCTGCAGTCTATGGGGTCACTAAGAGTCTGACACAACTGAGCGACTTCACTTTCACTTTTCACTTTCATGCATTGGAGAAGGAAATGGCAACCCACTCCAGTGTTCTTGCCTGGAGAATTCCAGGGACGGGGAAGCCTGGTGGGCTGCCGTCTGTGGGGGTCACACAGAGGCGGACACGACTGAGGGGACTTGGCAGCAGCAGCAGCAGAGAGTAATTTAGTCTTTGAGTTTTGTGTACCAGGATAGACAGACCAATAGAACAGAATAGAAAGTCCTGATCCAAACCCACCCACCTCCCCCCAACCCCACCCCCGTTTGGTTTTCTTGGTGATAGTTGGTTCCTGATTGGTGGGGGGAGGGGGTGTGGGTGGGATTAGAGCCCTTCTTCACAGCACAATTAGAAAGAAACTTCCAGTATTCACATATTTAAAGACCTAAACACGAAAAGCAGAATTGTAAAACTTTGGAAGAAAATATAGGTCACTATTTTACTAGAGATTGGTGACTGCAGTTACATCAAAGTTTAAAACCTCTGTGTAAAGATAGAACAAAGAAATAATATCCAGGATATCTTATGAAGAATTCTTGTACATCAGTTTAAAAAAAAAGAGAAAAAACCTGATAGAAAAGTGGCCAGACACATTAATGAGTCAGTAACAGAAGAGGAAACCTGAATAGCTAGACAGCAAGGAGTCGGAAATGGCAACCCACTCCAGTATTCTTGCCTGGAGAACCCCAGGGACAGGGGAGCCTGGTGGGCTGCTGTCTATGGGGTCGCACGGAGTCGGACACGACTGAAGTGACTTAGCAGCAAGGAGTCACTGAAAAGTTTGCATCCTGATGAACAAGATACTTCAGGGAAATATGCAAACTAGGTACAGATGGTCTCCATCTTTCAGTGGTCCAACTTTTGATTTTTTTCCAGTTTACAATGGTGTTAAAGAGATAAATGCAATCAGTAGATGAATTGTGATCTTTTCCTAGACTAGTGATAAGCCCTATGATACTCGCTTGTGATGCTGGGCAATGAGAGTGAGCTGCAGCTCCCAGCCAGCCATGTGATCACAAGGGTAAACAACCGATATGCTTACAACCATTCCCGATCCAGTCCAGCATCCTGCTTTTCAATTTCAGTGTAGTGTTCAATAAAGTACATGAGATATCCAGTACTTTATTATAAAATAGACCTTGTATTCAGTGATTTTGCCCAACAGTAGGCTAATGTTAAGTGTTTTGAGCATGTTGAAGGTAGATTGGGCTAACCTTTGATATTTGGTAGGTTAGGATTAAATGCCTTTTCAACTTAACGATATTTTCCATGATGTATAGGTTTATTGGAACATAACCCTTTCATGAGTTGAGGAAGATCTATAGTTGAGCAGGAGTTCGGGTTAAGGCAGTAGAGACAGAGAAACCACTTAATTTAGACAGGAGGTTATCAAAATTAGAAATAAGCTTTGATATTGTACGTTTCTCTAATAGGATGCTTTAGACACCTAAAACTGATAATCAAAGGAAAAATAATTAAGATAAATTTAGGATCTATGTACATTACCTAAAATGGTCTGTAATCATATAACTTACTCAATTGTGTTTTGAGCTCTTTTGTGATAGTTTGATTTGTTGAGAACTATATATTTTTTCTTCCAGTCCAGAGTTTCTCATGATGTACTCTGCATATAAGTTAATAGACAGGGTGACAATATACAGCCTTGATGTACTCCTTTTCCTATTTGGAACCAGTCTGTTGTTCCATGTCCAGTTCTAACTGTTGCTTCCTGACCTGCATACAGATTTCTCAAGAGGCAGATCAGGTGGTCTGGTATTTCCATCTTTTTCAGAATTTTCCACAGTTTATTGTGATCCACACAGTCAAAGGCTTTGGCATAGTCAATAAAGCAGAAATAGATGTTTTTCTGGAACTCTTGCTTTTTCCATGATCCAGTGGATGTTGGCAATTTGATCTCTGGTTCCTCTGCCTTTTCTAAAACCAGCTTGAACATCAGGAAGTTCATGGTTCACATATTGCTGAAGCCTGGCTTGGAGAATTTTAAGCATTACTTTACTAGTGTGTAAGATGAAACTCCGGGAGTTGGTGATGGACAGGGAAGCCTAGCGTGCTGCGATTCATGGGGTCGCAAAGAGTCGGACACGACTGAGCGACTGATCTGATCTGATATATTTTTTAGAGCTAAAGATTATGTTGTCATAATGCAATGTAAATTATTTACTTTTTCACTTGATATTAGTTTCAACAGAGTAAGTAAGTAAAAGCTGATAACTAATTACAAACTCATGCTATACTACACACTCTTTATGCATATGATGTTCATTTTTAGGAGATTAATTTGTTATTTCTTTATGTTTATGAAAAGTATTTTGTTTTGGATTTCTATTCTTCTACAAAAATAGCAGCGGGACTATAAAATAACCTTTGTGACCGCTGATACTGATAGAGTGGTGCCTAAGACCACTGATTCTCAGGCAGGAACATCCACTATTCTGCCTTTCAATAATACAGCCAACCGAGATGACTCCTCTCAACTGTGTTCCAAACAGCTGTAGTTCCAGGGTTGGGGAGAAGCGAACGTTGGAAGTGAAGCAGTCCCGGGGAGGCGGGGGGAGTCGATGGGAGGGCTCAGATTAGTCCTTGGGCCCAATCAGTAAGGCAGCATCTAAGCTCCCTTGAGGATAGAAAGGAGGGAAAGCAATTGTAGGATGAATGTGAGGAGAATCTAAATCCTCCTCCTAACGTGCTGCTCTCCAAATTGGAAGACAGAATCCACAGTTCGGCTTTTGTTTTAATGACAACAAAATTCAGATGTTCTTTAGTTTTAAAGTTGTTGAAGTTTAATTGTTAAAAGATTAAGAAGAGTAGTGGCTGAGGAGTCTGGTCCTGTGAGCCTGGTGCGTCATGCCCTCACCACTTTGTAGAACAGGAGAGTCAGAGTAGAGATGGCTTTTTTTCATGGTTGTGTCCAACTTGGAAATTATTATCCTGCAGGGTTTCTCCAGTTATATTATTTTTAGCATCTGCACCAAACAAATCTACATATTTTTGCTTTGTTTTTATGATGCTTTAGACTGTCACAGTTCTGAGGATTTCTTTTTTTCCCTGAGAAAAGCTTATCTGAGGAGACAGTATGAGTCTTGTGTATCTTTGTCTTAGATGTTTTCATAAGTGTCAACAAGACAAATGAAAGATAGTGAGTGAGAATTAAAATGATGAGCGTTTTAGAAAGTGCTTCGAAAACTTCTCTTGCCCAATTGTGAATAACTTACTCTGTCATATATACATATTCCCATATATTCATACTGTGAATATAGTGAGAAAAGACAATTTGTAATTTTTTTTTTTCAGTTCATTATGAGCAATAATTTTTCTTTTTCTTCTTCAAGGTGATATGGAAAGCCCTGTGTTTGCATTTCCCCTGCTCTTAAAAATAGAACCCCACATTGAACAGCTCTTCACATACTCTTTTTCTTGGAATTTTGAATGTTCACACTGTGGACACAAGTATCAAAACAGGTTAGTGTTTCTATTTTCTTTAATGGATTCATTCTGTTGAAAATATCTCCAAGTAATGAAATATGAAGAAAACTTGCTTCCACTTGTAGCATTGCTGTCTTTACCCTTGATAAAATTTCCTTTTGTATATTGAAGTTTCTCCACTGCTAAAAGGAAAAAGTTGAGCCCCAGAAACTGCATTATTTACTTGTTTTTTCATACTAAAAATAATAATAATAATAAATAAACATAAATGGTTTGATAGATTACTAGAAGGAATTTTGTTAAGTTCTTTAGTGGGAGGTGGGGACTAATGGTGAAGTAGCGCAGTCCCCTGCCTCCCCCACTTCTGCTGGATTCCCCGCTGAGTAAGTATACCTCTTAGAATTCTTTGCAAGTCATATGTGTTTTGTTTACTCCTATATTAGAGACTAGGGCTTTTGTTTGCTTGTTTTCAACATTGTGGAAACTTGATTTTAGGCTCCCAGAGTCTTGGCAGCAGATGTTAGAGGTAACTTATGCTCTCCCATTCCTTCCCTTAGTCCTATGAAAGAGCCACCATCAGAATCCTTCTACACGTGAACTGTCTCAGCTTTCTACTTTCCTGCTGCCTCTAGGTGAGGATTAGAGAGATCACGATTGTTGTACATGACCCTGAGATTGGTACTCAGGACGAAACATGGAGAAGAAAGAAGCTGCAAAGTTATTTTGCTTCCATACACCTACCATATTAAAAAAAAAAAGAGAGAGAAATTAGGTTTTGGAAGAGGAGTCAGGGAGAGAAAATTATCAGACATGACACCCTTGCTCTGTCCATATATGAGAAAGTCACTGGCTGGCTGGCAATTAAAACATGACCATGCTGGTTCTGTTGGTCATTTATTCAAACTGTTAAAATAGGGGTAAAAGCCTTTCCTTTTTTATTGAATTCATCTGTTAGTAAACTAGAAAATTTGGAGTCTCCAAGTTATTGAATAAATGTATATGAAGAAATACTACTTCAGATATTCATTATCTTAACTGAGACTATTTTCAGGTATTTAGGGATTAGTCAAGGAGAGCTGAGTGTGAGAGAGTGCTCTAGGAAATCCAAGCTGTAGAACCAGGAAGCATTTGTGTGTTTTTTTTTTAATCAGTTAAGTCAAAAGGACTAGAACAGAGTTCATTTCAGTCACTCAGTCGTATCTGACTCTTTGTGATCCTGTGGACTGCAGCACACCAGGCTTCCCTGTCCATCAGGGAACAGAGTAAGACTTAGCATTTCACTCATACCTAGGACTTAAGTAACTTTGTATGAGTATTAGAACAAGCATCTGCTTCTGGGTCTTCTGACATTGAGTTCTATAAATTATCTGACTTTCTCATTTGACATATGCGAAAACTGAAACTTGAAAGGAGTTAAATTGATGCCTGAGGTGACAGACTAGTAAGTGGAACAACTCAGGCTTAGGGTTTCTGTCCCCTCAGAGTTTCCTGCTCACTGAGGTATGCTGCCTAGTCTCCACCTGGGTCTTAAATAATACAAATAACAGAAACAAGCCTGAAGCCGACAGTCAGCTTGATGATAGCTTTTCCAGAATCTGTATCTCAGTTGTTTGACAGCTTTTCACTGAGCATATTCTCTGTGCCAGGAACTCAGCAGAAATCATCTTTATTCTGGCCAAATTGAGACAGCTAGTTAGGAAAGTAACATGGGAACATAACAGAGGGCCAGTGACTTAGCAGTTATTTTGATCTGTTGGCTTTGAATACAAAGTGAAAAGTGCCTTTTGGAGCCATATAGAAAAACCATGAGAGCTCAAGGGAGAGAATCCACCAACCACTTGCCCCCCTCCCTTTTTTTTGGTTAAAGTTTTTTTGCTCTAAAAGTAAAACTAGTTAGAGGGGAAAAGCTTAAAATGAAGTGGCATTACATTGAAACTTCCTTTCACTTAATCTGGTGGAAGAATATCAGCAAACTTGTTCACTTGTGTGCTGCTGTTTTTAGTGCTAGTTTAAGAGCTTTTGACTTGACTTAGAAGATAGTTTCTGCAGGCAGTTAAAGACCCTGGAGTTTGGCTCCCTGAACTCATTTCATGTCTGTCGGGTTTATCATCTGATGTGTCTCGTTTTCCTCATCTGTAAAATGAGGATGAAAAGAGCGCCTGCCACAGGGATGTTTTGGTAGATGAGTTTGGCTCGGTGCCCATACATATATGTAGTACCTGCTCAGGAATGTGAGATGTCATGTGGGGCATTAATGCTTATTTCCTGAAACAAACTCCCTTTTATTAATAAAAAATAGGAGCCTTTACTTAATATTTATCTTTGGAAACTGAGAATGTAGCAGAAATAACAGTCAGTGCGTTTGTTGATACCTTTATGTGGCTTTGCCTTTAAAATGTTAGCTTCCCTGAGAATTGATCTATTTGTAACAGCCTTTGCTTACCTCACATATAAGTTACTTACTGGTATTTGTTGTTATTTATAAAAGAAGGTGGTGTCTCTTAGATAATAAATAATTGCTCTTTTAAAGATACTGTTAATAGAGTTGAATTGTAGTGTGCATCTGTAAAGATCATGTTTGCAGATGCTGTTGCTATCAAATATTCAGGCTTAAGTGCAAAATTTAGAACTCATGTAAACTGTGAAAACCGTATTTTTTCACAACTGATACTTATAGTTTAAGAATCAAAATAATTAATTGTTGCTATTCCCGAATATATGTTTTTGTAAGTGCCCTTTTCATTTTTGGTTGTTAGTAATGGATAGCCAGATGGTGAATTTTTTGAGTAAGGATGAACTCTTAATACATTTGAAAGCCTTAAAGCAGTGGTCCTTCACTTGGGGCTCTTCCCTGCCCTGGGACGTTTGGCAGTGTCTGGAGATAGCTGGTTGCTGCAGCTGGAGACTGTTACAGCGTCTCATGTGTAGAGAGGCCAGAAATGAGGCCCAACATCCTCCAGTGCACAGGTCAGTGCCCTCGAGCGAAGAATAACCCAGTGCAAAATATATAGCAGCGGGATAGCCCTTGAGAAACCCTGCCTTTAAAATTTTCATCTCACAGCTGAGAAACTATAGATAATTAATGTGGAGAGTCCTTACAGAGAACTTTACTAGGGTAGGGTTAGGAAGGAACATTGACATAAATTTGCAAGAATAGGAAAGTATGAATAAATAAAGGAAAAGTGCCTTCTGTTTTAGTCATTGATTTAAGATAACATGAATGAATTTAACTTAATCAAAATTATGTCTTTTTTTTTTTTTTAATAGATGTATGAAGAATCTGGTCACCTTTACAAATGTCATCCCTGAGTGGCACCCGCTTAAGGCTGCCCATTTTGGTCCATGTAACAATTGCAACAATAAGTCACAAATAAGAAAAATGGTATTAGAAAAGTGAGTTTAAATTGCCTTACTATTTTTAGAACAAAGTGAATGTGGATTTATTTTTTTTTTTTCCCCAGTGTGTAGTATTGAAAGTGATGACTGCAACTTGCTTTTCAGAAGTTTGAGTTAGCATAGGTTTATGAATTGCCAAAGTGCTTCTCTCTGTCGGGAGCTCTGGTAAGCTGTTCAGGTGACACACCACTGCAGAGCTGACTTAGGGTAATTGTCTGACCCCACACCTACTATCTCTCCTCCTTTTTTTCTTTGTCTTCTCTCTCTTTTAAGCTTATTAAACTTCCATTTTCCTCACCTCTATCAAGTGCCTAGAGTCATTAGAATTCTGGGATTTCTTTAACCTGTTTTCAAGAACTAAGATGATACAAAATGAGCCATAGTCTCATCTATCTGAGTTTCCATCTTCTCCCAGACTTCAGCGTGCTAATTCTTCATTCTTCTGTAAGCTTTCTGCTGCCCTTGAACAGATATATCTTCATGATATATTACCAACCCTTCTGTCTTTCCTCAGTGAGCGGACTGATTAGAATTTTCTTTTTTAGTATTATCAGAAGCCCCATCTCTGTAAAAGCTCACAGGTCAGTTCCATGTTCAGAGAAGGCAGTGGTACCCCACTCCAGTACTCTTGCCTGGAAAATCCATGGACAGAGGAGCCTGGTGGGCTACAGTCCATGGGATCGTGAAGAGTCGGACACGACTGAGTGACTTCACTTTCCCTTTTCACTCTGATGCACTGGAGAAGGAAATGGCAACCCACTCCAGTGTTTTTGCCTGTAGAATCCCAGGGACTGGGGAGCCTGGTAGGCTTCCATCTCTGGGGTCACACAGAGTCAGACACGACTGAAGTGACTTAGCAGCAGCAGCAGTTCCACGTTAGGCAGTTTCTCTCTCTTTTTTGTTAATACACTCACTCACGTACCTCCTCTGTAACTTTGTCCCTGCCTAAAGGACATGTTTTGAGGTTTCATTTGATGTAGTAAAGAATCAGTGACATTAACCTTCTCTCCCCTTTTCCCGATGGCCTTGGATGTGCCAAGAAATCCCTCAGAACCTTTCCAAAAGGTTTTATTTTCACCCAAGTAACAAAATCTCAGTTAATCTACTAGTGCCAAGACCTAAAAGGAGAAAAGAACAGCGTTCCTTGTAGTCCACTTCCAGGCATCTGCTTTAAACCTTTAAGGTAGCATTCACTTTGACATTTCAGTACAGTGTACCTTTGCCACCTTTTAAAATAGTTGAGGACTGGGGCTCTCACACCATCACCTGGGCCCCACCTGTGTTTAACCTCTCCCTGTCCTTCCAATATGACTACATTTTTTGGTTAAAATAGTACTTCATTGTTTATTATGAGTATACATACATCCCTTCTCCTGCCAAGGAGTATATGTGGTTATGTTTCATCTCTTTCATAGCTCTTTATTTTTCCTGGAGTTACTGATTGTGTTTTCATTTGCTTTGACATATGCATTATGAATTTCCTCCGAATTCTTCAAATGCCCATTAATTTTCTAAACACTTAAATGCTTCACAGTTTTTAAATTCTCCCCTCTTGTGGCATCGCAGATCAATGTGTGGCAAAAAACAGAATTTATTGATATAGACAGTTTGCAGGACTTTTTGTTTATAGTTACGTAAAGACTGGATTTTTCTCTAATAGATTGACAAGGGATAATTTACAAATTATCCCTTGTCAGTTTGGATAATCTACATTTTTGGACACTGATTCAAGTTTATTTTAGCTGAATAAATGTTGATAAGCTAAGTAAGTTTTGATATCTGTTTAAATACCTGGGAAAAGAGATATTCAACATTTTTTTGTAAATCCTGAAAGTTCTGTTAAATTTAGTTATTTGAGGCCTATTCTGGGTTCTGTTCTCTGGTTTGTTTTGTTACTGTAATGTACTTTTGAAATTACAGATGTTTTGAAATTTATAGTAAATCAACCAGTATGTTTTCTTTTCTACTTCCTTAGAAATAAACTTTTTGTAAGTAGAATTTTAACTTGATGAGTCTGTCTACTTCCTGAGAAAACAGAGAAATAGGCCAAATTATTAGCTTATTCAATTTTTTAAAATGTTTATTTGAATATTTTAGGTTTGTTATTTTGTTTCACATATTACCTGTCCCATCTAACAAAAAAGCAGTTAATTTGGGCACTTGGTGCCAAAGAAAATTCTCAAAGGTCTAGATTTTTTTCTTTTGATTCTGTGAAGTAGTTTTCAAGAGATCTTCTGTAAACCAAAGCAGTGTTGCAGCTTACAGAGCAAGTTTTGTTTAATGGCCTGTGTTAGAGCTTTACTACATGATGGCCTCCAACTGTCACTGACACCATTCTGAAAGGGTATACTGTTACACACGTTTTCAAATGAGTTCTCCGTTTCTAATTAAGGCACACATCTGGAGGTTCTCAAGAAAAAGCAGTGCAATTGGCCTTGGGAGTGTTATGTGTGACTCACTTGCCTCAGACCATCTTTTGTGTAGCCAGACACATGGCATCACATTCATTTGACTTCTCTTGCCTTTCTCCCCTACAGAGTCTCTCTCATATTCATGTTGCACTTTGTGGAAGGCTTACCCCATAATGACTTGCAGCGCTATTCATTTCATTCTGAAGGCTGTCTTTATCAAGTAACTTCTGTAATTCAGTACCAAGCAAATAATCATTTTGTAACATGGATTTTAGATGCTGATGGTAAGTGCTTAAACATTTTTCTTTTATGATAATAGGCGTGGGGACTGAACTCTAGTTTATCGTTCTTTTAAGACAGATGCTGCCTTGACATTCTTTTCTCTTCTTCTTGTCCTTGCCTGTTACAACCCCACCCCTCTCCTCTACCCCATCACCCTGCTTTAGAATCACTCCTCATGGCTGCCTTTGTTTGTTTATATCAGCATGTTTATGAGTATACACATGCATATGCATATTGCTTTTTTAAACAGAGATTGAGGTGAGAAACTACTATTGGTTTATAGTTTGCTGTTTTTCAACGAATGTTCTTCCTGGGGACAGTTTGGATACATATCACAATATGCTTATAAAAGCACTTTGCAAATGGAAACTCATAAATACAGATATTACCTTAATGTTTTACCCTACTTCAGAATTTAGGGGGGATTAGAGTTCTCAATAACTTAAAAAAAATTGAAAAAAAATTTTAGTTTTTTAATTGCATTCTAGAGAATGAAAAATCCTCTTCAGAGAGAAGAGGTTAGGTGTTTTCCAACTTTGACAAATATGTAAAAAGTGTATGGTTAGCTTATTAAAAAATGTCCTGTCTCTTCTCTAGAGCAGTGAATCAGTCTCTGAGAGTTCAGCCCAAATAGTGATCACATGGTTCTAACATATGTTTGTGGTGGAAATCCACTGACCTAGGCAAAGAAAATATTCTCAAAGTTTTATGGGTATAGGATAAGAAGTAGTGGGTTCGGATTGTTTATAAGACTGTATCGACATAAACTTATTTAGCAGATAGTTTTGTTTGTCATTTTTTTGGTGTTTTAGAGGGGTATTTAATGTCTTTCCCTGTCATTGATCATCTCATCCCTACTTGACAAATGAGAAAACAGGAGCTTAGAAATAAGAGCAGACACCCAAAAACCTAAGCTTATATTTTTTTCCTAACCATCCCCCCTACCAATAAAATAGTCAAATTAAATGTTGGTACTTGAGGTAACAAGCCTCATTTATCTTGAAAATTCATATATATGAAAAACTTAAATTTATTTTCTGATATTGTTATATATATCAGGCGATACTGCACTCTGAATTCCAGAAGTTAAAGATACTTCTGTCTTGATTTTTATGAGCATTTTAGAAAAGAGTAAACACTGCCTCAGTTTTTCACATTTCTGGATGTTTGTCCATAACCTGTTATCCAAATCCAAGGACTTGACATTCGGCAGAGAAAAATGGTGACATAAGGATAAGGCCATGTTTTCAAGTTCTCTTTTGGTGGGTATTCAGTAATAATAACAGTTAAAAAGGCCAGAAGAAAGTTACCTAGAATAGTGGTCTGTTTGAATGTCTAACCTCTTTCACTTTCACTCCCCATTCCCTAGGAAGTTGGCTAGAATGTGATGATTTAAAAGGCCTGTGTTCTGAAAGGCATGAGACATTTCAGGTTCCTGCTTCGGAGATACATATTGTTATTTGGGAAAGAAAAACATCCCAGATGACAGATAAAGCACCTGACTGCCATCCACTTAAAAAGACTAGTGACCAGTACACTTTCGGCGATGAGCAGCAAGCATCTCCAGCAGCATGTTCTGCAGGCGAAGCTGCCTCAGCTAAACCGTCCTCAGGAACGCACCCGACAGATGTGTCCATGGTTCCTAATACCCTCTCACAGGATGAAGCCGTAGCTCCTGGACATCATTCCCTTCCAGATCTGAAAGGTTCAGTTGACAGCAGTATCTTACCTTTGACACTTGAAGAAGTACAGTCCAACTCTGAAGGTTTTTTATTAGAACACAAACCTGTGGCAGAAAATGCAGGGGTTGTTGAAGCAAACACTTTGCAGTCAGAGGAGCCACTCATAGCTTTTTTAGTGGCCCCATGTGAGGACAAGCTTACCCACAACCAGTCTATGGATTTAAGCTTTTCATTCCAAGACTTAACTATGCCATCAGTACAGGTGTCTACAGAAGATACTGCAGTTACTCAGCCTGTGAATGACACTCAGGCTGGTGACCTTACACAGCAAGTAAAGTCAGTAGACACTGAGGGTATAGTTGCCCTAGAGAGGAATGCTTCATTGAAACAATTTCTTGTAGCAGAAACGGAGAAGTTAAATCCAGAACAACATGTTACATCTCAGGTATCTGATTGGAAGGAAAAAGAAACCACAGCATTTTCTCAAACTGTAACAGCTAAGCCGTTACAGAATCCACCTCTGAAAGAGAATCAGAAGAAACCATTTGTGGGAAGTTGGGTTAAAGGCTTATTAAGCAAGGGTGTTTCTTTTATGCCCTCTTGTGTTTCAGTTCATAACAGAAACACTGTGACTGATTTGCAGCCTTCAGTTAAGGGGGCAAGTAATTTTGGTGGCTTTCAAACTAAAGGTTCAAGACAAAAGGCCAGCCAGGCCTCCCGGAAAGCTCACAGGAGGGCAGCTAAGCCGCCTCTGCTGAGTAACTCTCCTCCAAGCCATCAGTCACCAGCCAGCACAGCTTCCCCTCCCCGTGCTGATGGCACTGGTGATTCGGAAGTTTGGAAGAGATGTGAAAGTGCCTCCTGTGGAGCTCACCTCAACCACAATTCTCATGGAAATGAAAATGGTGTTTCTTCACCAAACCATGGAGACACAATTGAGGGTCAGATTCATAAACTCCGTCTAAAACTTCTTAAAAAACTTAAGGCAAAAAAGAAGAAATTAGCTGCTCTGATGTCTTCCCCCCAAAATGGAACACTTCCAAGTGAACCTTCGGAACAGGTGTCCCATTGTGGGTCTCCAAATGATGGTGAGTCAATAGAAGGCTTGCTACAAGAACTGCAGCGTCAAATTGACATTGCCGATAATAAATCAGGGTGTGCCACAGTTCCTGGTGTTTCCCCGTATGGTGGTCAGACGCATGAAGAAATTCTAGCAGAATTACTGTCCCCAGCCACTGTGGTTTCAGCAGAGCTCTCAGAAAATGGGGAGGCTGACTTCAGGTATTTAGAAATGGGAGATAGTCACATCCCAGCACGAGTTCCCAATGAAGTAAACAGTATTCCCTACAATACACATCTGAGGCAAGAGCATAATTACTGCAGCCCCAAGAAAAATCATAGTGAACTTCAGCCAGATTCACTCACAAATAATGCCTTTATTAGAACATTGAACTCGGAAAGTCCCATGAAGACTGATATTTTTGATGAGTTCTTTTCTGCTTCAGCATTAAATTCTTTAGCAAATGACACATTAGACTTACCTCATTTTGATGAATATCTGTTTGAGAATTGTTGAGTGCTTTTGGCTCTTTTTAGTTTAATATTTATTACTACTCTTGGAAAAATTTACTGCATTTCTAGGTAGTGTTTGACACACTGGCCTTGTCATGAACAAAACGTAAGCTACTGAAGGTTTTGCCTCTCCAGTATTCCTACCTGGAGAATCCCTTGGACAGAGGAGCCTGGCGGGCTATAGTCATGGGGTTGCAGAGAGTCAGACATGACTGAAGCGATTTGGCAGTAGCAGCAGCATGCCCATGAAGCCTGTGATCTGTTTCAGAAGTTTAAATAATGATGAATGTGTTCTCCTTTTTGGCTTCATTTTGTGGTTGTAGGTGAATGAGGATTTGAAAATGTTAAAAATGAAAAGTAGTGTATAGTTTCTAGCAGTTTGTACAGTTGGGTACACTAAATTTCTACATGTCAAATTTTAATTTTGTTGGTTCAGGAGAGACACTACTTGATACAAACTTAAGTGACTGTATATGGTATGTGAGCATGTGACTTTTTACTAGTATTTTGCTTAGATAAGAGCCTAAACATGTTTCTTGTACCAGTAGAGTGGTATAGAATATAAACTCCCCCCCCCCATGTAATTTGTTTCCTCTCTCTCTCCTAAAAAAGATGGCAGGAAACTCATAACTAGAATGTTGCATAATGCTGTGATCAAAAAATGATCTATAAAAGGAAAAAGTAATGTATTTTTGTGTTGATGTGCTAAGAGATTATAAGTATCATCTTTCTCCCCTAAGACACTTATTTCTGTAGCCAAAGTGGAACACACCATCTAACAGTTATGTGTTGGCAGAAATAGCCAGTACATGTAAGGCTTGCATATGTTGGGTTCTATTATAAATGAAGTGTTAATTCATTTAAACCTCAACGTTCCTATGAGCAAAGTACTCTTACCACCTTTAACAGTTAAGGAAACGCCATTGAGCTAATAAGTTGTAGAGCTGGGAATGAGTAGAGTGGTTAGTACAGCAATAAGAGGTGCTGAATTTATATGTTCCTATATGAACATATAAGATTCCTTATATGAACCTGTAGCTTCATTTAAACTTTGGGTGCCCAAACAGCACCTCCTGCTGTATTAATTTGAATTAGTAGCAGAGTTACTAAGGTTTAAGGGTGGCCATCTTGGGGAAAGAATACTTTGCTAGGGACTCAGAACTTCAGAATTGATTCATCAAATTTACTTCCAAACCTCCCCCCCTCCCTTTTTTCTGATTATAAAAGTGACATGTTTATTATAAGGAAAAACTGGGGAAATATAAGAAAACACCAAGATTTCAGATTATTCATCTTAACATTTAGTGATAATAACTACTGCAGACATTTTGATGTTTTTATGCATTTAGACTTTTAAGAAATAAAAGCTTTTGTTGTACCTATTTGTTAATGATCTGTGTTCATGTTTAATGAGCATTTTTTCCATCTTTAGTTTTTGACACCTTTCTGATAGCTACATAATGTTACATTGTATTACCACTGTTTGATCAATTTATATTTTGAAGTGATTTGTACTGTTTTGTTATTGTTAATTATACCTGTTGACAAAAATTTTCACAGATCCAGGTTTTATTTTCTGGGAGTGGAATTGCTGGGTTGAAGAATATGCACTTTATTTTTGGTCTTTTAATAATGGCTTGAGTTGTTTTGCTGAATCCTCATCAGCACTAGGAAGGTCAGGGGAGGGAGAACCTTGGCTCATTTTGGTTACAGTTCCATGATGACTAGTGTGGCTGAATATTTACTGTAACTCTTAGCCATTTGAGTGTCTTTGAGGCATTGCTTATCCATCCTTCACTTGTTTTATTCACTCACATATTTCTAGGTTTCTGCTGAATGTCAAGCATTGTTGTAAAGCTGATACAAGGCAATAAAAAAAAATCAAAGGAAATTCTTGCCTTTCAGTCATTTGCCTTTTAAATAAGAAGGTAAATCTATAATGTTAGGTGGTAATAGGAAATGGATGTGGTTGACTCTTGTTGTTTGGTAGTTCTGTAAAGTTGCCGTGAACACTGCATTAGCAATTACTGAACCACTGCTCCTGGCGGGAATACAGTTAGGTTCCTGTGAACCTCTGCTCACAACATCTTCATCATTTGATCAACAAATGATGTTTTTTTGTGTCTTTCTGTTTAAAGATATCTTATGTAATAGATATTATTGCTTCACTAACGTTGAGCACAGGGCCAACAGTGCTGTAGCTCATACCTGAACGGAGCTTGTCGTGCACACATATTTTCCTCCATAAGGCACATCACAACTTCCTTGAGCTTGGGAACAGGAGATAGGACTTGAGTACCATGATTCAGGGCTATTTTAAACCACAAAATAACCAACAAAAAGCACAAAAAATGTCCATTGGTCGTTGGGTCCATGCCAGCAGTCCTTGAAGTTTGATCCTAACCAAGATGTACATGAACATGTTCAGTTCATGCCAAATGATATGTACCACACATCGAGGACCTTGTGGACAGACCAGATGTTCTCCAAGGGACTCAGATTTTTCACTGCTGTGTACACATCCACAGATGACCACAAAAGCACTGCAGGTATTGATTTTTAGGGTTACAAATCTTAGCAAGTAGGCAAATTCACAAATACAGGCTAATAATTGATAAATGTCAGATGGTACTAAATGCTTTGGAGAAAAGTGATAGGCAGATTATTTTAGACCAGGTGGACTTGGAGGGGGGTGACATTTGAACAGGTCCTTCAGTGAAGTTAAGGAATTGACCACGTGACTGAATCAAGGGCATTATCCAGGAAGAACAAAAGCCCTGAGGTGTGAGGGTGCTTGGCATGGTTGAGAACAGGGAAGAGGCCAGTGTGAACAGTGAGCAAGGGAAGGAGAATTAGAACATTGGGTTAAAGAGGTTGGCACAAACCAGATCACATATGGTCCCTGAAAATAACAGGAAGCCACCAGAAGTTTCCAGACAAGGGAATGACACAATCTAGTCAAGAGGTTTTAAAAGATCACTGACTACGGTTGTCAGAATGGAAGTGCTAGTTTGGGATGGTCTCAGTTCAGACAGCTGTGGAGGTGATAAACAGCTGGACCACTGTTGCATTTCAGAGGTGGGGCCAGCAGGTCGAGTTGATGGTTGACCAGGGGTGGGGGCGGGCGGGTAGAAAGAGGATGCAAAGAGGAAGCTCAGATTTCGTTGCCTGAACACATGGGTGGTTCTGTCTACTGAGATGGGACAGACTCGGGAAGGAAAACCTTTAAAGGAAAGAATTTACTCAGTTTTGGATACGTGCCCTTTCCTGGGTTATCAGAAGATAGGGTTTCCTAGCCGGGAAGGCAAAACATCTGTGATCGTGGGAACGATAATCACTGATGTGCATGTCCAGGAAGTGCACAAACAAGGTGTGTGCTCTGTGAGTGAGCAGCTGCACCCGGAGTCATATCTTCAAGGCCAAGGAGCAAGATCCTCACCTTCGACCAGCTGGCCCTGGACTCCCACAAGGGCTGTGGCACTATCCTCTCTGGTCCTCTCAAGGGCAGAGAGAGGTGTACAGGCATTTCAGCAAGGCCCCAGGAACCCTGCATAGCCACACCAAACCCTTTGTGCACTCCAAGGGCTGGAAGTTCGAGTGCACCAGAGGCCAACTGTGGCTACAAGAACTAACCCCTGACTCTACTTTGTTATTAAAAAGATTTTGGATGCTAAAAAAAATTGGGTGCGTTAAGTGTAAGATACCTATTAGACTTCCAAGAGGGGAGAAGAGGAAAGTGGATCTACAGCCCTGGGGCTCGAGAGGGGACCGCTGGAGATACCCATCTAGAATGATGAGTGCATGGATCCTATTTGATGCCATGATGTAGTGCGTGCCTGCTAAGTCGCTTCAGTCATGTCCAACTCTGCAGCCCTATGGACTGCAGCCCGCCAGGCTCCTCTGTGGGATTCTCCAGGCAAGAATACTGGAGTGCGTTGCCATGCCCTCCTCCAGGGGATCTTCCCAACCAACCCAGGGATTGAACCCACATCTCTTAGGTCTGCTGGTTGGCAGGCAGGTTCTTTACCACCAGCACCACCTGGAGGGGTGGGGTCATTGAGGGAGTTAAAACAGCTCTGGGGAAAGAAGAGGGGCAGTTAAGAGGAAAACCAGATGAGTGGTGTCCTGAAAATCAAGGGAAGAGCTGTCAGGGGAAGGCTGCCGACTGGCCAGGTGCCACTGAGCAATAGAGAAACATGAAAACCGAGGCCGTCAGTACCGGGGACGCCCTTGGTAACTTAGCAGGACAGTTCAGTGCAGCTGTGAGGACAAGAGTGAATGGGTTTGAAGCGAGAAGGGCCGGTGAGAAAGGGCAGATACACATCCCATTCTTTTGGACTATTTGCTTGACACCTGGTGGGGGAATGCAAGGTCAAGATTTTTCATGTTTTTAAGATGGGAGATGTTATCACATGTTTAAGTGAGAGCCCAAGTGTTCCAGAAAGACAAATGGATGTTGTTAATGAGAGAAGGGACAATTGCAGGAACAGATTTCTCTGGGATGAGATCCAAGATCGGAAGAGGGTGTGACCCTAAGAGCTAGAAGGGTTTATCCATTTTAGTACCAGGGAAAACAAAGTATACAAGTAGTGTCATCAGAAGATTTGAAGATGAGGGGATAAGGAAGGTGTTGTGATTCTTTTCTCAAGGAGACAGTAAAAGCTGCAGGCCTGAGGGGAGAAAGAGTTGAAGATGGAAGAAGAGAGATTTGAGTCTCCAGTGCTAAATGAACAGGACCATGCAGTAGGCTCGCTAGGCAGTGCTCAGAACCCTCCAGAAGTCTATGGTTGTAAACTCTTCTGAGACCAGCTAAAATGGTGGTTTATTTTTCTCCGACCATGTGTGTGGCTCGGGTGCAGGACTGAGAATGGATGGGAAGTTAGAGTTAGCTGAAGTTAAGAGGCTTTGTCAGACAAACTGGACACAGAAGAGAAAGGAGTTCAGGTTTTAGGCAAAATGATTATAGTAAAGGATAAGGAGGGAGGGTTAGGAGGGACATGGGATAAGGGATGGTCATTCAAAAAGTGGTGGCAGGCCTCCATGGACTGGAGGTGGGTTCAGAGAATGCCAGAGTGGGACTCATGGAGGAAGTAAGCTGGTTAGAAAGTGGTGTGCTTGAACCTGAGCTTTCAGACACAGTGCACTGACCTGTGATGACAGGTCTGAAGGATGACAAGGGAGGTGCAAGGCCAAGGTTGGGTCAGGAGCTGAGGACAAGTGAGGAGACACAGGAACCAGGAGGCCAAGGTGGTGTGTGGGTAGTCTCTGTAGGTGGTGAAAGTGACGTGAAAGTGAAGTCGCTCAGTTGTGTCTGACTCTTTGTGACCCCATGAACACCAGGCTCCTCCGTCCGTGAGATTTTCTAGTTAAGAGTACTGGAGTGGGTTGCCATCTGTAGGTGGTAAAGGCATCTAAATGGTAGACTGTCTTTCTGGCCCTCTTGCTTTTTGCCTCCAGGAGATCCTCACCCCCCTTTCTCCCATCCATGTTCCCTCAAGAAGCACAGAAGAGACACAGGTGGCTGACAGGCACACCAGGACATTTCTGAGTAAAGCAGACCCACAAAAGGCACTTATATAAATAACTTCTTCATGACAGCCAAGTGCCAAAGTGACAAGGAATCTGGTACTGGAGAAGTTTAATCAGGAGATTAAATGTAACCAAGAAGCAAGAGGTCATTGGGAGAAAAGAGGCTCCTATGAAATACTTCAAATCTCAAAATGAAAATGCGTTATTTTCTGTTTAGTTACTGCAGGCACTTAATAGCTGGGTCAAGCACCCTTCTTGCCAGTTTTCTCTTTATTATAACCTTCCCACTGGGTTTGGAGGCAAAGACGATCTAAATATGCTGAGAAGTTCAAGTGTGTCTACAGCTCACCTGATATTTAAAGCTCCCCCAAGGCCCAAGATGACATAAGCCAGGCCTATTCAGAAGGATGGCAAAATGTTTGAGTTGTAATCTAGAGTCCCACAGATACAGACCTTGTCGTTACCATAAAGCATCTCTGTGGATGGTCATTAATAGAAAAATTCTATCTTTAAAACTTTAATTCTATATTGAGTTCTTACCCATTGCAGATTGTCACCTCTGTACTAGTACTATACTGAATTCCAATCATCAGGTCAGCCTATATATGCTAGTACAAGTGAATATATTAGATAATTAAACACAAACTATCATTACACTCAACATGTGCATATAATAATCTATGCTCTACTTTTTCAGCTTATTACTAAGGCAGTTGAGGATCTCCTTATTTTAAAGTGTGTATTTGATTTACTTGTTTCAGAATAACTAGTTTGAGTCATCTTTGACAGACAATAGTTTTTGGTTTGTTTTTACTGCAAAAAAAAAAAAAAGGCTCAATTCCTATGAGAGGGTGGCTCATGACAGCAAATACGACAGTTTGCTGGGAGTCATTAACTCCCAAGGAAAGAAATGTAAATTGGTATCTGGCGATGGTATAAATCCCTACAGAAGGGACCCTGAAAGATCAGTATATTAAAGCCCTTCACAGAGTACGTCCAGTGGTTCCAAAGTGTTAACAATAAAGCATGCATGCTCAGTCATGTCCGACTCTTTGTGACCCTATGGACTGTAGGTAGCCCACCAGGCTCCTCTGTCCATGGAATTTCCCCAGCAAGAATGCTGGAGTGGGTCACCATGCCCTCCTCCAGGGCATCTTCCTGACCCTGGGATCAAACCCACATCTCCTGCATTGGCAGGCAGATTCTTTACCCCTGAGCCATCTGGGAAACCCCAACAATAAAATATTAAGTGTTAAAACCTCCAGGTAGCTCTTTTTGTCTCAAGTCCTTTATTACTAATTTTACAAATGTACTTAATTTGTCAGCAAGGAAAAAAAAAGGAACTGGCTTCTCTTTGTGACTTGTCAATACTATTAGACTCTTCTAGTTCTTTGTGTTACCTTAAAATCTTCAGTTTACTAACTTTTCCATACCTAAAGACTTTGGATTTGACATGCTTTATGACTTTTATCAGTAATTAGAATTCAAATTGGATAAAATACAAAACAGGGCCAAGAACCTGCTCCAGAGGCTCTGTGACTCCCTTGGACGGTGTAAATAAAAATTTATCAGTGAATGTGTACATTCTGGGGAGAAGAGCTTTAGCTTCCCATTCAGATTTTCACAGGGCTCTGTGAAACCCCAAGTGGTCTGCTGGAAACTCTTCAATAAATGAAAGTGCAAGTGCACGTCGCTCAGCTGTGTCCGACTCTTTGTGGCCCCATGGACTATACAGACCATGGAATTCTCCAGGCCAGAATACTGGAGCAGGTGGCCTTTCCCTTCTCCAGGAGTTCTTCCCAACCCAGGGATGGAACCCAGGTCTCCCACATTGCAGGCAGATTCTTTACCAGCTGAGCCACCAGAGAAGCACATCTTAAATAAATGAAATTTAACTTAAAATGAAGTTAAACTTTAAAAAACCACAACTGTTTCTGAGACTAGGTTCTCAATGAACTCCATGGTGGAGAACTGACCACAGGTTAGATAAGCTAAAAATATGGACAATTTATAATTTTTTGAGTTTTAAGTTTTAAGAATCCTCCAAAGTCCCACATCAAGCAAAAGCATCACCCTTTTTCTGGGTCCCCCAGGCTTTAACCCTAAAGGAAATCAACTTTGAATATTCATTGGAAGGTCTGATGCTGAAGCTGAAGCTCCAATACTTTGGCCGCCTGATGCAAAGAACCGACTCACTGTAAAAGACCCTGATGCTGGGAAAGATTGAAGGCAGGAGGAGAAGGGGACGCCAGAGGATGAGATGGTTTGATGGCATCACCAACTCAATGGACATGAGTCTGAGCAAACTCCAAGAGATAGTGAAGGACAGGGAAGCGTGGTGTGCTGCAGTCCTGGAGTCACAAAGAGTCAGACACGACTTAAGGTCTGAACACAACAAGCTTTAAATGTGGGTTTCACCCTCACACTTCCCTCCTGTTTCTGTCCCGAAGTTTCAACCAATCTTCCCTTGAATTCATCCATGCCTTCTTTCCTTTACTCGCCTTCGCCCAGAGCCTCACTGCTTCTCTTTTGAAATATAAGTGCATCTCAACTGTCCTCTGATCTCTTTATTTCTTATTGATGCTATTGTCAGCATGACCACCAAAAATAGATTTCCTTCTGTCCTAAAACAGAAACCTTTAACAGTGACTCCTTTACAGAGTCAAGCCCAGCCTCTTCCCTCAGTCTTCAGGGCCCTTTCACAAGCTAAGAACATTTTCACTGCACCCTAATAGTACACATAGTCCACCCACAACCCCTGCCACCCCCTCATCTTGTCCTGAAATCTCCCCAGCCTAAAATGTCTCTCCCCTGCGTTGTGCCTTGTCCAGATCTTTCAGGGTCATTTCAAGTCCTCCATGAAGACAGTTCAGCCCATCTAAGTTGACTTCTTTCTCCAGGGCCAGGGGACATTTTTCTGTATTCCTCATGCTGACCCTTGGCCATACGCATTTTTATGTGACCGTCGGCCTCTGTGAACCACGTACCCAGGAAGGCAGGGATGGCTCTGGTCCTGAGTGTGTGCCATGGGACAGGCCTGTGCTAGGTGAGCGAGCAGTGTGAATAAAGGCATGGTTCCTCCTCTCAAGAGATCACGGTCCCGTTCAGGGGACAGGTAACTCCCTGGTTGCAGGGTGCTATGATGAATCGCGGAGGACGGGCATCTATATCAGAAGGAAGCAGTGTTGGGGAGGCTTCCCCAGGGGTAGCTTCTCAGCAGATGTGACCCAGGTAAGCAGAGATGGGGAAGGGCACGCTGGGCAGATGGACAGACATCTGGCCAGGAAGAGAGTGTAAGGCAGACTGGATCTTTCAAAGAACTCCTGGTAAGTGCTTATAACCTCTAAAAGGTTTCATTCGGAAACAGGGTGAAGGGAATCCTCTGGATCCTAAAATGATCATTAATATGGTCTCTTCCTTCAAGGAGCTTAGAGCCTAGTGTAAATATACTCAGCTTCAAAGTGGAAGGATCCGTCACTTCAGTTAACAGCAAATATTACAGCTTCTTCATCTTGAAATGTGAGACTCAATTTGAACAGTCTGTAAATGATCTTATGACATAATTCCACCTCCTCCCCCCATTCTCTTGTTTCCACTGTAAGCTATCCTGAAGTGTAGGTGGAAAGCCTGGAATTTCCAGGAGCTTCAGAAAGGCTCCTAGCTAAGAACATTTGTGGCAGGGGGTGGGGGGGAGGCGGGTAGGGGTGAGGGGGACGGGCTACTGTGTTGTGTCTTCTTCCTGAGGGCTCCTAACAAGGCACTGGAGGATATTTTATCATCAACAGTAAATTGATAAATAGTTGTCAGCCAGCTTTTGTCAAAGCATTCCCTAAGAGATACCCTAGTGAGATAGTTTAACAATTCCTTCTTCTGTGTCTCTAAAGTCTATTCATGGTAGGCACATCCCAGAGAAAAAGCACCTACCTACTGAGCACCAGGTGACCTCACTCTTGGCAGGAATGAATTACAGCCTCATGTTATCATATTGTCGTGTGGTTCCCTATCTTTATAGAAAATCGTATGTATACAGTGTTAATGTCAATTACTTCTCAATAAAATCAGGAAAAAAGAGGAAATCGTGTGTTAATCGTCTGCTTGAAAAATATTTGCGTCTTCTGTGCGATGAGTTGAAAACACGTCATTTCAGTTTTTTAACAGGAACCTCTACACTTTCTAATTTCAGGAAAAATTCTCCTGGGAGTCTAAACAAAGTAAACAGTTAAGGCCTTTGCCTAGATTTAAGTCTTGGGTCCAAAAGCTAGATGCTGCTGCTGCTGCTGCTGCTAGGTCACTTCAGTTGTGTCCGACCCTGTGACCCCATAGACAGCAGCCCACCAGGCTCCCCTGTCCCTGGGATTCTCCAGGCAAGAACACTGGAGTGGGTTGCCATTTCCTTCTCCAATGCATGAAAGTGAAAAGTGAAAGGGAAGTCGCTCAGCTGTGTCCGACTCTTAGCGACCCCATGGACTGTAGCCCACCAGGCTCCTGCGTCCATGGGATTTTCCAGGCAAGAGTACTGGAGTGGGGTGCCATTGCCTTCTCCGAAAAGCTAGATAGAGCACAGCTTAATTCAGCCCACAGTGGCTTGGGATGAATTGTGCCTCCAGTCTGAGATGTCTCCTCTTGCCTGTTTGCATCTGTATGGCTCCTTCAATCTTTCTGGCTGCACATAAGGCAAAATTGCATAATCACTTTGGCTTTAGGGTGGTATCAGGTTTTCCTAGAGATCAGATCAGATCAGTCACTCAGTCGTGTCCGACTCTTTGAGACCCCATGAGTCGCAGCATGCCAGGCCTCCCTGTTCATCACCAACTCCCGGAGTTCACTGAGACTCACATCCATCGAGTCAGTGATGCCATCCAGCCATCTCATCCTCTGTCGTCCCCTTCTCCTCTTGCCCTCAATCCCTCCCAGCATCAGAGCCTTCTCCAGTGAGTCAACTCTTCACATGAGGTGGCCAAAGTGCTGGAGTTTCAGCTTTAGCATCATTCCTTCCAAAGAAATCCCAGGGCTGATCTCCTTCAGAATGGACTGGTTGGATCTCCTTGCAGTCCAAGGGACTCTCAAGAGTCTTCTCCAACACCACAGTTCAAAAGCGTCAATTCTTCGGCGCTCGGCCTTCTTCACAGTCCAGCTCTCACATCCCATACATGACCACAGGAAAGACCATAGCCTTGACTAGGCGAACCTTTGTTGGCAAAGTAATGTCTCTGCTTTTGAATATGCTATCTATGTTGGTCATAACTTTCCTTCCAAGGAGCAAGCGTCCTTTAATTTCATGGCTGCAATCACCATCTGCAGTGATTTTGGAGCCCAGAAAAATAAAGTTTGACACTGTTTCCACTGTTTCCCCATCTATTTCCCATAAAGTGATGGGACTGGATGCCATGATCTTCGTTTTCTGAATGTTGAGCTTTAAGTCAACTTTTTCACTCTCCACTTTCACTTTCATCAAGAGGCTTTTGAGTTTCTCTTCACTTTCTGCCATAAAGGTGGTGTCATCTGCATATCTGAGGTTATTGATATTTCTCCCAGCAATCTTGATTCCAACTTGTGTTTCTTCCAGTCCAGCGTTTCTTATGATGTACTCTGCATAGAAGTTAAATAAACAGGGTGACAATATACAGCTTTGACGTACTCCTTTTCCTATTTGGAACCAGTCTGTTGTTCCATGTCCAGTTCTAACTGTTGCTTCCTGACCTGCATACAGATTTCTCAAGAGGCAGATCAGGTGGTCTGGTATTCCCATCTCTTTCAGAATTTTCCACAGTTTATTGTGATCCACACAGTCAAAGGCTTTGGCATAGTCAATAAAGCAGAAATAGATGTTTTTTTGGAACTCTCTTGCTTTTTCCATGATGCAGCGGATGTTGGCAATTTGATCTCTGGTTCCTCTGCCTTTTCTAAAACCAGCTTGAACATCAGGAAGTTCATGGTTCACATATTGCTGAAACCTGGCTTGGAGAATTTTGAGCATTACTTTACTAGCATGTGAGATGAGTGCAATTGTTCGGTAGTTTGAGCATTCTTTGGCATTGCCTTTCTTTGGGATTGGAATGAAAACTGACCTTCTCCAGTCCTGTGGCCACTGCTGAGTTTTCCAAATTTGCTGGCATATTGAGTGCAGCACTTTCACAGCATCATCTTTCAGGATTTGGAATAGCTCAACTGGAATTCCATCACCTCCACTGGCTTTGTTCGTAGTGATGCTTTCTAAGGCCCACTTGACTTCACATTCCAGGATGTCTGGCTCTAGGTCGGTGATCACACCATCGTGATTATCTGGGTCATGAAGCTCTTTTTTGTACAGTTCTTCTGTGTATTCTTGCTACCTCTTCTTAATATCTTCTGCTTCTGTTAGGTCCACACCATTTCTGTCCTTTATCGAGCCCATCTTTGCATGAAATGTTCCTTTGGTATCTCTAATTTTCTTGAAGAGATCCCTAGTCTTTCCCATTCTGTTGTTTTCCTCTATTTCTTTGCATTGATCGCTGAAGAAGGCTTTCTTCTCTCTTCTTGCTATTCTTTGAAACTCTGCATTCAGATATTTATATCTTTCCTCTTCTCCTTTGCTTTTCGCTTCTCTTCTTTTCACAGCTATTTGTAAGGCCTCCCCAGACAGCCATTTTGCTTTTTTGCATTTCTTTTCCATGGGGATGGTCTTAATCCCTGTCTCCTGTACAATGTCACGAACCTCATTCCATAGTTCATCAGGCACTCTATCAGATCTAGGCCCTTAAATCTATTTCTCACTTCCACTGTATAATCATAAGGGATTTGATTTAGGTCATACCTGAATGGTCTAGTGGTTTTCCCTACTTTCTTCAATTTCAGTCTGAATTTGGCAATAAGGAGTTCATGGTCTGAGCCACAGTCAGCTCCTGGTCTTGTTTTTGCTGACTGTATAGAGCTTCTCCATCTTTGGCTGCAAAGAATATAATCGATCTGATTTCGGTGTTGACCATCTGGTGATGTCCATGTATAGGGTCTTCTCTTGTGTTGTTGGAAGAGGGTGTTTGTTATGACTAGTGCATTTTCTTGGCAAAACTCTGTTAGTCTTTGCCCTGCTTCATTCCGTATTCCAAGGCCAAATTTGCCTGTTACTCCAGGTGTTTCTTGACTTCCTACTTTTGCATTCCAGTCCCTTATAATGAAAAGGACATCTTTTTTGGGTGTTAGTTCTAAAAGGTCTTGTAGGTCTTCATAGAACCGTTCAACTTCAGCTTCTTCAGCGTTACTCGTTGGGGCATAGACTTGGATTACTGTGACACTGAATGGTTTGCCTTGGAAACAAACAGAGATCATTTGTCATTTTTGAGACTGCATCCAAGTACTGCATTTCAGACTCTTTTGTTGACCATGATGGCCACTCCATTTCTTTTGAGGGATACCTGCCTGCAGTAGTAGATATAATGGTCATCTGAGTTAAATTCACCCATTCCAGTCCATTTGAGTTCGCTGAGTCCTAGAATGTCGACATTCACTCTGGCCATCTCTTGTTTGACCACTTCCAATTTGCCTTGATTCATGGACCTGACATTCCAGGTTCCTATACAATATTGCTCTTTACAGCATCGGACCTTGCTTCTATTACCAGACACATCCACAGCTGGGTATTCTTTTTGCTTTGGCTCCATCCCTTCATTCTTTCTGGAGTTATTTCTCCACTGATCTCCAGTAGCATATTGGGCCCCTACTGACCTGAGGAGTTTCTATTTCAGTATCCTATCATTTTGCCTTTTCATACTGTTCATGGGGTTCTCAAGGCAAGAATACTGAAGTGGTTTGCCAATCCCTTCTCCAGTGGACCACATCCTGTCAGATCTCTCCACCATGACCCGCCCATCCTGGGTTGCCCCACAGGCATGGCTTAGTTTCATTGAGTTAGACAAGGCTGTGGTCCTAGTGTGATTAGATTGACTAGTTTTCTATGAGTATGGTTTCAGTGTGTTTGCCCTCCCCACGTCCAAGGAGCCGTGGCTGCGCAGGTGCAGGAGGGCCTAGAGGAGTTATCGCACGTTGAAGGTCAGGAAGGGCGGCGGTGAGTAGAGACCCTTCGTCCAAGGTAAGGTACCATGGCTGTGCTTTGCTGGAGCAGCCAGGAAGAGATACCCCATGCCCAAGGTAAGAGAAACCCAAGTAAGACGGTAGGTGTTGCAAGAGGGCATCAGAGGGCAAACACACTGAAACCATTTCCTAGAGAAACCAATGGTTATTTATTCATTCATCTGCCAACGAGCAATTGCGTGTTTGGGGTTTGTTTTTACCATTGAAGTGTCTGCTATTGATGAACAAGGTCGGGCAGGTCTCCTGGACCATGGGTGCACATTTCCCCCACATACTCGTTTGAATTAGAATGAGCAAACCACGCAGCAGCAGCGTCGCTCTCGGATTCATCGGCCGAACACCAGTAACTGGACGTCGTCTTCCTCTGTCCAGAAGGGTCGCAGTATCGCTCCATTAAAAAATCTTCCTGTTGCTGTTTCAAAATGAATTTTCCCGTAGAGGAAAAACGGAACCCTACCGTCCCTGGGTGGGCTCGAACCACCAACCTTTCGGTTAACAGCCGAACGCGCTAACCGATTGCGCCACAGAGACCAGGCTACCGGGGCTGCGCTGCGGTGTGTACAGATTTCCGAGGCCGCAGCGGCTCCCTAGCTGCCCGGGGCGTTGCCGCGCGGGCACCTCCGAGAAGCGCGCCGAGGAGGCGGCGGGAGGAGGCGGGCGGCTGGCGGAGGTTCGGGCGGAGCCGCAGGGGGTCCTCGGGGGGGCAGGGTGCCGCCCGCAGACCCCGCCCCCCGGAGCCGGCCCTGGAGCCGCCCCCTGCAGCTGGCCCCGCCCCCCGGAACCCGAGCCGGCCCCGCCCCGGCGGCTCGGGGGTCGGCCGCGCCCTCTTCCCTCTGTGCGCGCGGGAAGGTGGCGGCCGCGCGCGGTGACCGTGACCGCGACCCCGGCGACAGGGCGCCGGGCCGCAGGAGCTGGACCGGGTGAGGTCGCCCGTGCTCCCTCGCCGGAGCTATGAGAAGAGCATGGATTTTGCCCCCAACCATCACCACCGCCCCCGCCCCCCCCGCCAAATTATGACACCACAGATTGGCGATGTGAATTTGTCGTATGCACTTCAGTGCTTGGTGCATGGAAGAAGATTTTTCCATCTGCAAGAACCACTGTTTGCCCTCTTTGAGTGGCGAGGGAGGCTAGGGCCCGCGCTGAGAATGCATGGTTTGGAGGACATCAGAACGGCCTTTATGGAAGGAGTGGCAATTCGGATACGCCCTGACGCTGCAAGTGGTCACTGCAGGCTCCCGGCTTTCCCTGACTTCTGCGCTGAGGCCTTGGAAGCCCCCTCACCCCCGCCCGCCCCGCTTCACGGAGGAGGGGAGTAGGGGCCTTAGCTTGGTGCCACAGCCTGAGAACTGCCTAGTTTTCATTCTACTTTTGCCTGAAGTCATATCTCTAGAGCTCCTTTGGGCTCAGCTCCCCTGTGCCCTCAGCACACCGAAAAGGAAATTTCACTCTAGCTCTCCACGTGCCAAATCCAGTCTACAGTGTGTTCCTGTTTCCGTTAGGTTTACCTGGGAGGGGTCTTCCTCCAACTCTGGCTCCTGCTTTCCTCTCCCATCCCTCCTCCCTTCCTCCTAGTTCTTTTCTCATCATTTTAACGGTGTTTGTTTGTTTTTAAAGCACACAGTTCAGTGACAATAATACACACTGCTGTCAACCACTACCATCACCCATCTCCAAAATGAACACTCTGCACCCCATGAACACTCTGCACCCCATAAACACTCCTGTGGAGTATGTGTGTGCTCAGTCGTGTCTGACTCTTTGCAACCCTGTGCACTGTAGCCCGCCAGGCTCCTCCTTCCATGGGATTCTCCAGGCAAGAATACTGGAGTGGCTTCCCCTTTCCTGCTCCAGGGGATCTTCCTGATCCCTGGATTGAACCTGCATCTCTTGATTCTCCTGAATTGGCTGACTTTTTTTTTTTTTTTGAACCTCTGAGACAGCTGGGAAGCCCAAACCTGGCAACCACCATTCTACTTTCTGTGTCTAGGAATATGGTTACCCTAGGTCCACTCTGGAGAAGGCAATGGCAACCCACTCCAGTACTCTTGCCTGGAAAATCCCTGGAGAAGCCTGGTAGGCTGCAGTCCATGGGGTTGCTAAGAGTCGGATATGACTGAATGACTTCACTTTCACTTTTCTCTTTCATGCATTGGAGAAGGAAATGACAACTCACTCCAGTGTTCTTGCCTGGAGAATCCCAGGGACAGGGGAGCCTGGTGGGCTGCCATCTATGGGTCGCACAGGGTCGGACACAACTGAGCGACTTCACTTTCACATTTCTCTTTCATGCATTGAAGGAAATGGCAACCCACTCCAGTATTCTTGCTTGGAGAATCCCAGGGACGCAGGAGCCTGGTGGGCTGCCATCTATGGGTCGCACAGGGTCGGACACGACTGAAGCGACTTAGCAGCAGCAGCAGCAGCAGCAGGTACCTAATGTGGAATTGTACAGTACTTGTCTTGTTTCACTTAGCATGTCTTCAGCGTTCATCCACGTTGTTGCATAAGTTGAAATTTCCCTTTCAAGGAGGAATTCAATCCTAACCCTTTTTAAGGCTGAGTCACATTCCATTGTGAGTATGCACGACATTTTCTTTACCCCTTCCTCAGTTGATGGATGCCTGGGTTGCTCCCACATTTTTGTTGTTGTGAATAATGCTACAGTGAACACAGATGTGCACGTATCTCTTTGAGTCCGTACTCATTTCTTTTGGGTAACATATCCAGAAATACAATTGATGAATCATGTTGCAGTTCAGTTTTTAATTTTTCATACCATTTTTCACAGCAGCTGTACATTTCACATTTGTCCACCAACATGCACAGAAGTTTCTATTTCTCCACATCCTTGCCAACACTTGGTGTTTTCTTTCCCTCTTCCTTTCTCCTTTCCTTCCTCTCTCCCTCTTTTCTTTCTTTCACTTCCCTCCCTGCTCCTTCTTCCTCTCTCCTTCCTTTTTTTCTCTCTCCTTTCTCCTTCTTTCCTCCATCCCTTCCTTACTTTCTGTAATAGCCATCCTGATGGATGTGAAGTGTTCTCATTGTGGATTTGATTTGCATTTCCCTAGTGATTAGCCCCGGAGAAGGCAATGGCACCCCACTCCAGTACTCCTGCAGTCCATGGGGTCGCTAAGAGTCGGACATGACTGAGCGACTTCACTTTCACTTTTCACTTTCATGCATTGGAGAAGGAAATTGCAACCCACTCCAGTATTCTTGCTTGGAGAATCCCAGGAACGGCGGAGCCTGGTGGGCTTCCGTCTATGGGGTCGCACAGAGTTGGACACGACTGAAGCGACTTAGCAGCAGCAGCAGCAGCAGTGATTAGCCCCACCAGGGCTTCCCTGGTGGCTCAGAGGTTAAAGCCTCTGCCTGCAATCCGGCAGACCCGGGTCCGATCCCTGGGTTGGGAAGATCCCCTGGAGAAGGAAATGGCAACCCACTCCAGTACTCTTGCCTGGAGAATCCCATGGAGGGAGGAGCCTGGTAGGCTACAGTCCATGGGGCTGCAAAAGTCGGACACGACTGAGCGACTTCACTCACTCAGTGATTAGTGATGTTGAGCATATTTTCTGATCCTTGTTTTGGGTTCTCTGACCCTTCTTCTGCTTGCTTCCTCCTAGCTAGAGCCAGCTTTGCTTGCTTCTCTTAGGAGAAAGCGCTGAGTGGTGGAGGCCAGCTTCTGATGAAGAGGGTAGGGAAAGAATAAGGGAAGCTGCAGAGTTGAGCCTGTGCTGTGCAAGGAGAGGAAATGAAGGAGGAATCTGCTGAGTAGGACTGTCTAGAGACCTTGTTTTATTTATCTGTGTTGGGCAACTTTTGGAGTCAGTTATGTTTCATCTGGTTCTGTTTAGGTAAACATAACTGCCTGCAGTCATGTTTAATCTGGAGTTCATTTATGTATATGGTGCTTATGTGTGGCCTACAGGTGAAGAAGGAATTGATGACCTGCATCTTGGAATTATTGGAGCAGATTAGGTTTTCCAACCTGTACCTTTAAAAGTTAGCTTAAACTTATGCTAATTTAATGGAATTTTCCATTTGCACTTTCAGTTTCTCCTCAGGGACTGTGGGACTTTTTTTGGCCACCTTGAAGTGTTTACAAGGATCTTAGTTTCTTGACCAGGGATTGAACCTATGCCGCCTGCAGTCCTAACCACTGGACCTCCAGGGAATCCCCAGGACTGTGGGAAATTCTAATTTAAGTGTTTAAATGATGATCCCTATCCCTCACCACCCCCTTGTGATTCCTCTTAGAAATGCAGTGATACCTTTCAGATGTATAAGAAATAAAACTCTATCTTTCTATGATTCCGTTCAATTTCTCTTTTGATTTCCTGTTCTGCTGCTGCTTAAGAAACAATCTCTGTCAGTTCAGGATTCCCTCTATCCCCTTCTCTGGAGTTGTTTCCAAGTGCTGAGGATTTGGTGGGCAGTCTGCATTTGCTCCTGAGTCACATGTGCACACAGGTTGCTGAAAAGGCAGTTTTGCTACTATCGAGGGTCCATTCCTTTCCCCACTGAGGGAAAAGACTCTCTTGTGAAATTGACTGTTGCATCATCATTCCATATAGTCACACCTGGCACAATGCTGGCATTCCTGTCTGCTTATGGGATCTGTTATTGACTAAATGTTGTGTTGCCTCAAAGTTCACATGTTGGAATCTATTTGCCACTGTGATGGTATTTGGAAGTCAGGCCTTTGGGAGGTATTTGGGTGGGGATGTCATGAATGGGATTAGTGCCCTTTTAAGAGACTGGAGAGATAGCTCCATCTTTTTCCGTCATGTCAGGGTACAACTAGAGATCAGCAGTCTGCAATACGGAATGCCCTCACCAAAGCCTGATCCTGCTGGCACCCTAATCTTGGACTTCCAGGCTGCACAACGGTGAGAAGTCCGTTTGTGTTGTCTGTGAATCACCCAGGTTATGGTACTTTGGTACAGAAGCCTGAGCTAAGACAAGACCCCAAACTTCTCTTTTCTCATCAGCCCCACCCACACACCCCCATGTCTCCAGCCCCAGACTGTGGGATGTTCAATGGTTTAAAATTTTAGAGGCACCTGCATAGAAGGGAAACAGGAAATAACCACTGAATGTGCTCGAGTCCCAGCTGAAAGTTTAAAGGTTTTCTTTCAGTCATACTTGTTTGAAAATATTATGAAATTTTCTCCATTAGGTTGAGCTCTGGGGTGTCTCTTGCTTCATATTCATGTGAATACAATGGTTTTCTGAAGAGAAGGTGGCATTAATGGACCAATTATGTTTAAGTAATTATAGGTACTTATCTAACTAGAAAACAGGTGTTCTAGAAACTAGATGATTGTGTCCATTGAAATGACACCCTCGACTAGAAGCTTCCACTAAGAGGTAGGGCCTCCAAGGACAGAGATTTCAGTCGACTTTGTTCTCTGCTGAATCCCAGCACCTGCCACGGTGCTCAGCACACAGCAGGTGCTCAAAGTAACTCCATGCAGAAGAGATGAGTAAATGAAAACATACGCCTAAAGGAAACTGGAAAAAATATGAGGAAAAAAAAATTATATATAATATATAACGGAGAAGGCAATGGCACCCCACTCCAGTACTCTTGCCTGGAAAATCCCATGGATGGAGGAACCTGGTAGGCTGCAGACCATGGGGTCGCTAGGAGTCGGACATGACAGAGCGACTTCACTTTCACTTTCCACTTTCATGCATTGGAGAAGGAAATGGCAACCCACTCCAGTGTTCTTGCCTGGAGAATCCCAGGGACGGGGGAGCCTGATGGGCTGCCGTCTCAGGGGTTGCACAGAGTCGGACACGACTGAAGTGACTTAGCAATAACAATAATATATAAAGAAGATTTATCAATTAATATGGAAAAATACCTCTTTAAAAATTTATTTATTTATTGACCGCACCATGTGGTCTGTGGGATCTTAGTTCCCCAACCAGTAATTGAACCCAGATCTTTGGGAGTGAGCGCTCAGAGTCCTAACCATTGGACCACCAGGGAATTCTCAAAAATTACCTCTTTACAACTCAACTTAAAAAAAGGGGTGGGGGGCAAACAAAAGTTGAGACATGAGCAGAAGATTCTGAACTTACAAGTTATCAAAATTAAATGAAGTAAAAATTTTCTCAAATAGCAAAGCAGAAAAAGAGATTACTAAAATTTTTATCAAGGATATCATTAGGATCCACTGTTATACAGCACTGATCAAGTAAACTTGGGCTATTATTTCTGGATAGTAGATTGGTTAATGGAACACTGAACAATGTTCATACCCTCTTTTTCTAGAAATTCTATATTTAGAAATCTATCCTAAGAGAGTGACCAGGGATATGACCCAGGTTTTAAGTATATCATCACAGTATTATTTATAATAGTGATAAATAGGAAGGAAGTGGCAACCGACTCCAGTATTCTTGCCTGGGAAATCCCATGGACAGAGGAGCCTGGTAGGCTACAGTCCATGGGTTCACAAAAGGGTTGGACATGACTTGGCAACTCAACAACAGCAAAACAGGAAACAACTTAAATGTCCAGCAACAGGAAAAAATGATAAATTGTAGTATATTGAGATATAGAATATTAAATATATAGACATTAATAATAATGTTTTGAAATATATAGTCAGTCATGGTAAGTTGTTTTTTAGTCAATAAGCCATGTCCGACTCTCTGTCACTCCACGGACTGTAACCCGCCAGGCTCCTCTGTCCATGGGATTTCCCAGGCAGGAATACTGAAGTGGCTTGCCATGCCCTCCTCCAGGGGATCTTTCTGACCCAGGGATCGAACCTGCATCTCCTTAGTTGCAGGCGGTTCTTTACTGCTCCACCATTGGGGAAGTACATAGTCTTGGTAAAGTGTTACGTTAAAAACAAAAAAAAAAAAAGCTACAGAATCCTATAATTCTAATAGTATTTTCAAAGAATGTTTGACAATAGGCTATGATGAAATGTTAAGTGAAAAGGTCAGACGAAGAACTATGTCACTGTGATAACTCACAGCTGCATATTCTGTGTCTCATGCTATTAGACACGCTTATATATAACATCTCATTTTAGCCCATAGCAATCCTGTGGGGCAGACATCATTACTTATTCTAATTTTGCAGGTGGGGAACGGGAGCTGAGAGCTTCTGTTCAGGTTCTAGAGCTTGTGAGTGTAGAGCTGGATTCCAGACCCAGAGTCAGATTCCATCAGTCACACTTGTAACTTGACCCACACAGCCTCTCACATTGCCTATACAGTATGAGCACAAATTGTGTGTGTGTGTTTATACATAAGTAGTGGTTATTGGTATCTCTGAATGGTGATTTTAATTTTCTTTCTCCCTTTCCACTACTTCCTCAAGCATTTGCAGCAAGCAGTACTTATAAAGAGCCAGTGATGAAAGGTGGCAGAAGCAGTTTCCTAAATTGCAGATAGAGGGTGGTAGGTGGTTATTCTTGGCCGATCTTCTCCATTTTGGGGCAGAGGAGTGCCAGCCTGTGAGGTGGTAACTTGCATACTCCCGTGTCTGCACAGGTGGGTCTCTGCCAAGCCCCGTATGCCCGTCAACTGGTCTTTCTTCTCCAACTCTTTCACCTGTCTCAGAAAGAGTGTCTGAGGGACAGTAGATTCCTGTGGGGAATTTTAAAATGTGCAACTCTTTAGTAATGAATATGCTTTCATTTAAGAACCTATCCCTGACATTTTGGGCTTCCCAAGTGGTGGTGGTGTTGTCACTTTTTGTGACCCCATGGACTGCAGCATGCCAGGCTTCCCTGTCCTTCAGTATCTCTGAGAGTTTGCTCAAATTCATGTCCACTGAGTCAGTGATACCAGGTAACCATCTTAGCCTCTGCCACCCTCTTCTCCTTTTGCCTTCAGTCTTTCCCAGCATCAGGGTCTTTGCAGGTAGTTCAGTGGTAGAGTCTACCTGCCAACATAAGAGACTAGGTATGATCCTTGGGTTGAGAAAATCTCCAGCAGGAGGAAATGGCAACCCATTCCAGTATTCTTGCCTGGGAAATCTCATGGACAGAGGAGCCTGGTGGGCTACAGACCATGAAGTCACAAAAAGTTGGATACAACTTAGCGACTGAGCATGTGTGCACTTGAGATTTTAGATGACTTTTACATTCTTAAAAAAATTTTTTTTGAACTGATTTCTTTTCTTCTTTTACAATGAATTAATTTCATTTGGGAAGGATAACCCAACCTATAGGAGAATATTAAGACTTTAAAAAATTTGTAAGTTTAATATGAAATATTTAATGCATTTAGGGCTACATGGAAGTTAGCAGCTATTTATTGAATCTCATAAAGAACAGGGTTAGTTGCTTCAAAGATTCTCCTTCTTCCAGAGACCTTCCAAGACATCAGTTGTACAGATCATTTTAATCTACTTTGGCAAGTAGGAGATCTATTAAAAAGGTTCAAGGCAGTAAGTGAGAACTGGGGGTAAGTATTTAAGGCATCTGAGTCAAGAGTAACCACCAAGCGATCAGTAAAGAGCCTTGGGAGGAGCTGGGTCCTGGGTTGATCCTTGGTAAGATCCTTTAGATGGTGAGGAGAGGGAGTGGAGGTGTGGACAGTGAGGATGTATAATTGACTCAGTCAAAGAAGAATATTTACACAGACCTTGGTAGGACATGAAGAAAGCTAAGTACCAGTCTGGAGGCCCTTAAATATCCGGTTAGAGAGTTTGCATTATTTTTTTAAATTTTATTTTATTGTTGGAGTATGATTGCCTTACAAGTATGTTAGCTTCTTCTGTACAACATGAATCGGTTATATGTATACATGGGTCCCCTCCCTCTAGAGCCTCCCTCCAAAAGTTTGCATTATGGATAATATTGTTCATAAGAGTATTGCTCATAATGGTGGAAAATTTTAAATGACTTAAACATTCACCAAAGGAACAATGTCTGAACTAGTATGTTCTATGTATACAGTGAGGATGTACTGAAAATTTTGAATGAAAGAGATTGGATAACAAGGTGATGAGGAAAGTTAATCTGGCAATCAAAGGATGGGAGAGAAACTAGTGGGAAACCTAGTTAGGAGACTATTTTGATATACTGGCTGTGAAGTGAGGAGGCCTTGTTGGGAGGGGGTGGTGGAAAATGGAAAGGAGACTTTTAAAATATTGATTGCTTATTTATTTGGCTGTGCACTAGGTCTTAGTCGTGGCATGTGGGATGTTTGATCTTTGTGGCATGCAGGTTCTTTCATTTACGTAATGCAACCTCTTAGTTGCGGCATGTAGGATCTTAGTTCCCTGAGCAAGGATGCAACTCAGGCCCCCTGAATTGGGAGCATGGAGTCTTAATCCCTGGACCACCAGGGAAGTCCCTCGACAAAGGTTTTACAAAGGGAAAAGCAGTGGGATGACATTGATAAGTTGGAGTTATTGACTTGGTGCCATAGATGGCAATAACTCTGGCATTAAGAACTTTATTGTGCTGCAACACCCAATGATTACATTTTTTAAAGAAAGAAGTTCCACAACTCTCCTTACATAATAGATGCTCAACACAATTTTTGACTGTGTGGGCTGTCTAGGTGCCTTGTTCTATTGCTGTAGCCCTCGCTAACAAGGCTTACTTTCTGCTTTCTAAATATTACTATGTTTAAGAATCCTCTTTCTCAACTGTATCTCTTGTGAAGAAGAATGGTTATTTTCACTAGTATATTACAGAAGGCAAGCTTCCAGGAGAGGAGCTAGGAAGTAAAAACTTTTTAGTTAAATTTAAAATTTTTTTTTAGCTTTATTGAACTATAAGGGAGAGATATATATCCATTCATCTTTTGACAGACACATAGTTGCTTTCATGACTTGTCTATTGTGAATAATGCTGCAGTGAACATGGGAGGGTAGATATCTCTTTGAGATCCTGTATTTAAATCCTTTGGATATATTCCTATAGGTGAAATTGCTGGATTATATGGTAGCTTCCTTGATGGCTCAGCTGGTAAAGAATCTGCCTGCAGTTCAGGAGACACGAGGAACGCAGGTTCAATCCCTGGGTCAGAAAGATCCCTTGGAGGAGGGCATGGCAACCCACTCCAGTATTCTTGCCTGGAGAATCCCATGGACAGAGAAGCTATAGTCCGTGGGGTCACGAAGAATCAGACATGACTGAATGACTAACACTTTCACGGTATTTGTGTTTTTAATTTTTTGAGGCATCTCTATACTATTTTCCAAAGTGACTGCCCAAATGTATATTCCCACCAACAGTGCACAGGGGTTCTCTTTTCTCTACACCTTTGCTAACACTTGTTATGTTTTGTCTTTTTGATGATAGCCATTCTAAGAGGTTCAAAATGGTATCTCACTGTGCTTTTTGATTTGCGTTTCCCTGATAATGAGTGATATGGAACATATTTTCCTATATCTGCTGGCCATTTGTTTATCTTCTTTGGAAATGTTTATGCAGGTTCTGTGCCCGTTAAAAAAAAAAAAAAGGCGTGTTTCCGCTTGGCCTCATTAGGACAAGTGGTAGCACCACCTTTTACATGTAAGTCCAATTTTGCAATAAAAGATTACTTATATGAGCATAGGGCTTATACAAAATAAATTAAAAGTTGGATTTGTGAAATTTCCTAGAGACCAAGAAACTAGAAATAATTCACTTATTCAGTCAATATTTACTAAATCATTACTGTGTTCCCCAGGGAAGACAGAAAAGTCTCCTTAGGGTAAGAAAGGATTTCATTAACACAACACAATAAATATAAACATAAAATAAAGAGTTGATGTATTTGATTCTAATTAAAATGCAGAAGAACTTTTGTTAAATGAATAAGCAAAAAATAAATAAATGTAAACGACAAACCATGGTCTGAAAAGAATTTGCAACTCATGTAACTAGAAAAGCCTTAGTATCCAGAATTCATAAAAATGCCTCCCAATCAGAAGACAAACAACAAAACAGAGAAACAGGCAAAACATCAGTGGAGAGGAAACCCATCATCAATAAACTTGTGAGAAGACAGTCAGCTCTTCTAATAACCTGGGACACGTAGAATCACAGTGAGATGCTATTTCACACCCAGCAGATTGGCAGAGCTGAGGAAGCCTGACAGACTCAGCGGGTGTGGTGGCAGCGCTTGGTGCTCTCGTCCGCTGTGGGTGGAAGTTGGGGGCACACGCCCTGGAGAACCGTTTGTCAGTATCTTGGTGACACTGGATAGACTCACTCCCTCCAGTGCAGTTTTTCATCCTAGAGGTGCGTAGACAAGGATGTACACAGGACGACTCCATCCAGTATTGTTCACAGTAGAAGACAATGGCAACCCACTCCAGTACTCTTGCCTGGAAAATCCCATGAAGGGAGGAGCCTAGTAGGCTGCAGTCCCTGGGGTTGCTAAGAGTCGGGCATGACTGAGCAACTTCACTTTTCACTTTCATGAATTGGAGAAGGAAATGGCAACCCACTCCAGTATTATTGGCCTGGAGAATCCCAGAGACAGGGAGCCTGATGGGCTACCGTCTCTGGGGTCGCACAGAGTCGGACACGACTGAAGCGACTTAGCAGCAGCAGCAGTGAACTATTTTGTTTATTTTATTTAAATAAACAACAATGTATTTAAATAGTTTAAATTTAAATAAATAAATTATTTGATATATTTAAATATTAATATTTTATAAGTCCTTGGTGTACAAGTGCACATATAAGGTGTACATATAAGATATACATGTAAGTTGTTGTTGTACATATAAGTCCTTGGTGTACATCATTTTAGTTCAACATCTCTGGCACTCCAGAGTGATCACACGAGTCTAGTTACCTTCCATCACCATGTGCTTGGCTCCCTTCACCCATTTTGCCCGCCCACAACCCCTTCCCCTCTGATAACCCCAAATCTGTTCTCTAAGAGTTTATTTTTATTTAATTTCATTTATTCACGATATTAGATTCTACATATGAGTGAAATCTACATATGAGAAATGATAAGGTATTTATCTTTCTCCATCTGACTGATTTCACTTAGTATTTCACTTATACCATTAAGGTCAACCTGTATTGTCACAAATGGCAGGGTTTCACTTTTTTTGGCTGTGTAGTATTTCCACTGTGTTCTGTGTGTGTGTGTGTGTGTGCGTGTATCTTACATCGTCTTTGTCTATTCATCCCTCAGTGGACACTGAGGTTGTTTCCACCTCTTGGCAATGAACACAGAGGTGCATATATCTTTTCAAACTAGTATTTTTGTGTTCTTTGTATAAATACTCAGATGTAGACTATTTGGATCATAGGGTAGTCGTATCTTTAATTCTTTGAGAAATCTCCATACTGTTTTCCACAGTGGCTGCACCAATTTACATTCCACCAACAGTGCATGAGGTTTCCCTCTTCTCCATATCCTCTGCAACATTTGCTCCTCCTTGTCTTTTTGATAACAGTCCTAACAGGTATAAGATGCTATCTCATGGTGGTTTTGATTTGCATTTCCCTGATCATTAGTGATATTGAGCGTCTTTTCATGTGCTTGTTGGCCATCTATGTTGAAACCTGTCTGTTCAGATCCTCTGCCTGGTTTTCAATTGATTTGTTTGTTTTTTGTTGTTGAGTTGTCATAATAGTGCAGCATTTGAAATAACTCAACTGCTCATCAAAATGATGGTGGATAAGTAAACATAGTATATTTAAACATTGCAATACTGTACAGAAGCTTTAATAATGAATTGGGTCTTTATCAGTGTATATCAATTTTAAAATGTGATGTTGCACAAAGGATAGGTCCATCATGGTTCTTGTTCAGTTGCTCAGTTGTGTCTGACTCGTGACCCTGTGGACTGTAGCACGCCAGGCTTCCCTGTCCTTCATTGTCTCCTGGAGTTTGCTCAAACTCGTGTCCATTGAGTCAGTGATGCCATCCAACCATCTCATCCTCTATTGCCCCCTTCTCCTCTTGCCCTCAATATTTCCCAGCATCAGGGTCTTTTCCAATGAGTCCACTCTTCGCATCAGGTGGCCAAAGGATTGGAGCTTCAACTTCAGCATCAGTCCTTCCAATGAATATTCAGGGCTGATTTTCTTTTAGGATTTACTGGTTTGATCTTCTTGAATTCCAAGGAACTCTCGAGAATCTTCTCTAGCACCACAGTTTAAAAGCATCAATTCTTCAGAACTTAGCCTTCTTTATGGTTCAGTTCTCACATCTGTATACAACTACTGGAAAAACTGTAGCTTTGACTATGTGGACCTTTGTCAGCAAAGTGATGTCCCTGTTTTTTAACATGCTCTCTAGGTTTGTCATAGCTTTGCTTCCAAGGAGCAAGCATCTTCTAATTTCATAGCTGCAGTCACTGTCCACAGTGATTTTGGGGCCCAAGAAAAGAAAGTCTGTCACTGTTTCCATTTTCTTCCCATCTATGTTACCATTTATATAAAAGTAGTAAATAGACAAAGCAATGCTATATATTATTTATAGATATATTTACATGCTATCATACTATCAGACATGCACAGGAAAAATTTTTAAAAAGTTCAGGAAAGCAGATGCCTCTGAAGAGGGAAACAGGTCATGGAGAGAGGAGTCCCCCCCCAACACACCATTGTCTGGCACCTTTTGCTCCTGGATAAAGTCTAAAGAACGTATAGTAAAATGTTAGGATTTGATAATGTTCTAGGATGGGTACACAGATTTTTGTTACTTTTTTTATTGTGGGGGAAAAACATACAACAAAAAATGTATCATCTGAACCATTTCTGTGTTCAATACTGTTAAGCATATTTGCCTTATTGTGTGAACAGCTCCACAACTTTTTCATCTTGAAAAATAGAAACTCTATACCCATTAAACAATACTTCCTCATTCCCCAGTCCTCCCAGTCCCTGGCAACTATCACGTTACTTTCTGTTTATATGAATTTGCTTCCGACTCTTCATATGAGTGGAATCATAACAATATTTGTCCTTCTGTGACTGGCTTATTTCATGTAGCACAATGTGCTCAAGATTCATCCATGTTGTAGCATATGTCAGAGTTTCCTTTTTTTAAGGCTGCATTATATGTATATATGAATGTATATCAGCCACATTTTCTCTATCCATTCATCTGTCAGTAGATACTTGGTTTGCTTGCACTTTTTGGCTATTGTGAATAGTGCTGCAAAGAATAATGTGCAACGGACGTGCAGATATCTCTTTGAGATCCTGCTTTGAATTCTGTTGGATAGATACCCAAGAATGGGGTTGCTGGGTCATATGATAGTCTTATTTTTAACTTTTTGTGGAAGCTCCCTACTGTTTTCCATAATGGCTGCACCATTTTACATACCTACCAACAGAGCACAAAGGTTCCAATTTCACTCCATCCTTGCAGACACTTGGTATCTTTGGTTCTTTTTATAGTGACCATCCTGAATGTGAGCTAATACCTCATTGTGATTTTGATTTGCATTTCTCTGATAATTAATGATGTTGAGTATCTTTTTGTATGCTTCTTTGGCCAATTTGTATGTCTCATTGGGAGAACTGTCTGCTGAAGTCTTTTGCTCCCCACCTTTGCGATGTTCATTTAGTTATTTTGTTTTCTTTGGTTGCACCGTTGTCTTCCTTGCTGCATGCAGGCTTTCTCTAGTTACAGCGAGTGGGGGCTACTCTCTAGTTGTGGTGCACGGGCTTCTCATTGTGGTGGCCTCTCTTGTTGCTATGGTGGCCTCTCTTGTTGCTAAGCACAGGCTCTGGTGTTCAGGCTTCAGTAGTTGCAGCTCACGGGCTCTAGAACTTGGGCTCAGTAGTAGTGGTGCACAGGCTTAGTTGCTCCACTGCGTGTGGAATCTTCCTGGACTAGGGATTAAGCTCATGACCCCTGCACTGGCCAGGTGGATTCTTACCCACTTCACCATCAGGGAAGTCCCTGCCGCCTTTTCAATTGCATTCAGTTCAGTCGCTCAGTTGTGTCCGACTCTGTGACCCCATGAACTGCAGCACGCCAGGCCTCCCTGTCCATCACCAACTCCCAGAGTTTACCCAAACTCATGTCCATTGAGTTGGTTTTGCCATCTAACCATTTCATCCTCTATCGTCCCCTTCTCTTCCTGTGCTCAATCTTTCCCAACATCAGGATCTTTTCAAATAAGTCAGCTTTTCATATCAAGTGGCCAAAATATTGGAGTTTCAGCTTCAACATCAGTCCTTCCAATGAACACCCATGACTGATTTCCTTTAGGATGGACTGGTTGTATCTTCTTGCAGTCCAAGGGACTCTCAAGAGTCTTTTCCAACACCACAGTTCAAAAGCATCAATTCTTCAGCGCTCAGCTTTCTTTATAGTCCAACTCTCACATCCACACATGACCACTGGAAAAACCATAGCCTTGACTAGATGGACCTTTGTTGACAAAGTAATATCACTGCTTTATTGTTTTTATTGAGTTGTATGAGTTCCCTAAAAATTCTGGATATTAGCCCTTTATCAGATATATGATTTCCTAATATCTTCTCTCATTCTGCAGGTTGTTATTATTTTAACTGATCTTTGTGTTTAAAATATTTCATAATAATATTTAATATTTACATGTATTTATTTATTTGGCTGCACTGGGTCTTAATTGTGGAACACAGGATCTTCAGGCTCTTTAGTTGTAGCATGCAAAATCTTAGGTGTGGCATGTGGGAGCTAGTTACCTGACCAGGGATCGAACTTGCACCCCCTGCATTGGGAGCATAGAGTCTTAACCACTGAACCACCAGGGAGGTCCCCCATCTTAACCAGTTTTAAATGTACAGGTTAGTAGAGTTGTATGAGACACACACATCCAACACCTTTTATGTAGAAGAAATCCTGAAACTCCATACTGAGGTGATAACAGAGGTAATAACAGAGGTAACCAAGGGGTATGATAGGTGCTTGTTGATTTGTTTATTTATTGATTGTATCTACTTTCAGAGTCGGACACGACTGAGCGACTGATCTGATCTGATCTGATCTACTTTCCAGTTTTACTGTAATAAACATGCACAATTTCATTATCAGAAAAGTAAATTGCAAACATTAGTTTTAATTTAAAAAACCGAGTCCAAGTCTCTCCTCCCAAGGCCACACCCTTCCTGCTGTCCAGGGGTGCCCTCTCTGGCACCACTTCACTATGTAGGAAGGTGTAGTCCATACTGCAGTTGCCGGCCTCAGCCTGTGGGGCCTCTCCAGACAGCCTGCCACCCTCTGCTCTGGGGTTTTGCTGCACATGCTCACTCCCAAGAGGACCGGACGGCCACCTTGCCTTGGACACGGGTGGTGACTCCTGGAGTGTGGCTGGTTTCACAAGGCTTGTAAGATCTTAGTTCCCCAACTAGGGATCGAACCTATGCCCCCTCCATTCAGAGCATGGAGTCTTAACCACTGGGCCACCAGGGAAGTCTCACCACGAGGACCTTTATACGTCCTGTTAGATGCCAGCAGGTAGTAACCCAAAGTCTTTAACCAGATTACAGCACCCCTCCAATGCTGTCTAAGCACAATCCTTTCCTATGATCGTCTCCACATAGCATTTTATCACCTTTATTGATTTGTCTTAATATAATACACGAGCTTCCCAGCTGGCCTAGTGGTAAAGAATCCACCTGACATTGCAGAAGATGCGGGTTCGATCCCTGGGTCAGGAAGATCCCCTGGAGAAGGAAATGGCAATCCACCCCAGTATCCTTGCCTGGAGAATTCCATGGACAAAGGAACCTGGTGGGCTACAGTCTGTGGGGTCACAAAGAGTCAGACACAACTTAGCAACTAAACAACAGCCATGCAATACACATATAAGAATATCTTCTTTTTCTAAACATTTGCATTTCTTTAATTGCTGTGGAGCCTGCGAATTGTGTACTGTGGTGATTTACTCTGCCAATAAACATGCAACCCTACCGTGAGCATGTTTTATTTGTGTAATAGATCAAAATAAAAAATAAACACAGAATCCACTGACTCTGAATTAGACATACTGATAGGTACCAGGATGAGAGAGATGGATGAGATACAGTCCCAGGCTTGAGCACCTTGCAGTTTGGCTGGGAGACTGGATGTGCACTTTAGAAGGATTAAAGTAATAAATGTGTTTATGAAATGCTGAGTAAGTGCCCCAGAGCACAAAGGCTGAAGGTGCTTCATGCAGGAAGAGCTCAAGACTAACATAGGTGATAGGAATGTCATTATTCCTATCACCTCAGGAATGAGGGTCATTCGTGTCTGACTCTTTTCGACCCTATGGACTGTAGTCTACCAGATTTCCCAGTTCTTCACTATCTCCAGGAGTTCACTCAAACTCATGTCCTTTGAGTTGATGATGCCATCCACCCATCTCATTCTCTGTTGTCCCCGTCTCCTCCTGCCCTCAATCTTTCCCAGGATCAGGGTCTTTTCCAAAGAGTCAGCTCTTCTCATCAAGTGGCAGAGGTATTAGAGCTTCAGCTTCAGCATTAGTCCTTCTAGTGATTATTCAGGATTGATTTCCTTTAGGATTGACTGGTTTGATCTCCTTGCTGTCCAACAGACTCTCAAGAGTCTTCTGTACCACCACAATTCGAAATAATCAATTCTTTGGTACTCAGCCTTCTGTAGGATCCAGTTCTCACATCTGTACAGGACTACTGGAAAAACAATAGCTTGTATGGACCTTTGTTGGCAGAGTTATGTCTCTGCTTTTTAATACATTGCCTAGGTTTGTCAGCGTTGTGGTTTAGTCGCTGAGTTGTGTCCAACTCTTGAAATCCCATGAATTCCTTTTCCCAGGCTCCTTTGTCCATAGGATTTCCCAGGCAAGAATATTGGAACCAGTAGCCATTTCTTTCTCCAGGGGATCTTCCCAACCCAGGGATCGAACCCACATCTCCTGCATTGCAGGCGGTTTCTTTACCACTGAGCTAGGTGGCACTAGTGGTGAAGAATCTGCCTGCTAAAGCAGGTTTGTCATAGCTATCATCTCTTCAGTGATATGAATAGATAAAGTTATTGCATGCATTTAACATTCACTCCTTGTGTGGTGGGGTGTATCTCTGGGGATGGGGGATGGGGGCTCTGAGGGGCAGCAGCTCCTCAGACTGGTTTACAGGGAGGCTGAGGAAGAGGGGGTGGTCGTGGGGAGGAGGGCAGTGGGAGTGAAGGGGAACATGGTCACCTCAGGCCACCTCCTCTCCTCTGTGAGCCCTTCTAGTGTGAGGGTTCAGTCTGCATTCTTTCAGGATCCACTCCAGGACAAAGAAGGCAGGAAGAAAGCTCCGATCAAAAAGATCCAAAGGGAGATGTACTTTACATGCATAGCATTGTTTCCGCTGTCTTCCCAGATGGAGTGTCTCCTAAAAAAGCCCATTTCTCTGACAACGGTTCTAAAAGGGATCAGGCGGGCTCTGCAGCAGACGGCTGCACTTCTCTGCATCCGCTGAGCAGACCCTGTTCCAGGTGCCTCCTGGCTTCCGTCTCACAATGAGCGTGGCTCATGTCTCAGCCAGGAGTGTTTTTTTTTTTTTTTAAAGAAAGGAGGCTCTTTCCTCCACCCAAGTCTGCCGGCCTTTCAGAGACTCTAAATTCACTTTTGCAAGTCAGGCTGGGGTTAATGGTTCTTGCTTGCCACCACTGAGAAATCCAAAGTCTGTCTGGCAAATGCTGAGCACACAGTTTGAAAGGACCACTTCCTGTCTCGCATGCGTGTGTGTGTGTGTGTGTGTGTGTGTGTGTGTGTGCGTGCGCGCGCGCGCATGTGTGTGTGTGTGTGTGTACGTGTCTGCTGGAGAGGAAGGAGGGAAACCTCAGAAAAGCCGGCCCCAAAGTAGCAGCTGTGTGCACCGTCCTGTCTGGCTACTTTCCCAGTGAAGCCCTAGCAGGGGAAGAAAAGCCAGTGTTTTGAGACAGAATGAGCAAAGGAGGGGGGCATTGAAAATAGCAGAGACCCCAGGAAGGGAGCAAGAGGGAAGGGAAGGTGGGAGAGGAGGGGGCAGGGTGGGGAGGAATGGAGAGGAGGACAAACAGATGGGGAGAAGGGCTCCAGAGACTGGGAGACAGCCCATCTTATTGGAAGAGAAGGGCGTCCTGGAGGAGAGAAGGCAGGAAAGAGAACCCAGCCTGGCATGTGGGAGCCGGCAAGGGCCACCTTTCTCATTTTACTGATGAGGAAACTGAGGACTGGGGAGGGGAAGAGGTTTGTGCAAGGGCAGGTCCTGGAAAGACTCATCTTCCTTCTCTCTCTCTCTCTCTGCACTTCCTCACCTCCCCTTCTGTCCTGAGTCAGTTCTGATGGACAGGCTGGTTGGAAGCCCTACTCAGATGGGCCTGGGGCAGTCGTATAGCCCAGGAGGGTTCCCAGGTGAGGTTCGAGTCTCGATTCCAGGTCAGTGAAGGGAGATCTTTAAGCTCTCTGCTCTTCTTCTGGTCGTCTCCCTCTGAGCTGTAGGGGCATATCTGGGCTGGCTGCTGTACCTCCAGACGAAGATCCTGGAGAACATGAAGCTGAACGTGAGCTAGGGTGTGTGCAGAGCTTGTGGCCCCCGCAGTTGTGCAAGTGGGTGCTGAAACTCTCCATCAACCCTCTGAGAAGATCCACACATCTGTTCTCTAACTTTTCTGTTTAGCATCCTCACAGGGACCCTCAGAGCTAAGAAATGCAAGCCCCTGCCATTTTGCTTGGTTTCTGTCTTCCCTAGGAGTTTTAGTTCAGTCACTCAGTCGTGTCCGACTCTTTGTGACCCCATGGACTGCAGCACGCTAGGCCTGCTCCAGGACCACCCTGTCTATTTGTGGAGTTCACCTCGGTGCCCCGTTGCACCTGCACACCAGTATTTTTATCTCTACCATTCTAGTACCTTAGCTGGCTCAGCCTGGATTTTGGTTATGCGGACCTCTGTCTGCTTCCTTCTCTGGCTTGGCCATTCTCCAAGACTGGGAGGTGCCCATCTCGTTTACATCCATACTTCTCCCACCTATATCAGGGCACAGATATTGGATGCTTGGGAATTTGAAAACAGCTGTCAACACAGAAGCGTTTGCCATGAGCTCTCCAAGAGTCGTGAAGGGTGGAAAGAAGGGACTTGAGTGTTGGCAATGGAAGATTATTCTAAGAATGGGTGTGGCAGGAATGACAAATATAGCCAGTGGACAGCGAGTGGGAGGACAGAAAGGGGAAGGAAGCGGAGACACAAGCCCACAGGGCAGCGGCTTCCACACTCACCCCTTCCCTGCCCCGAGCTCGCCTACTGTGGACGTGCAAACCCCAGCCTCCGACCGTCCTGCCTTTGGTCTATCATTCTAACGCTGGGTCCTTGAAGAAGATCTTTTGCTTAAGTTCCACCAATACTCTGACTTTGGATATTTGGTAGTGAGAGGTCATGGCCCTTGCATGCTGTCCTACTAAGATGAAAATAAATACATCAATGGGAACAATTTTTCTTTCTTGAAAGTTCTTTCATAGAATTAAAAATTCCCATGATTGTTCTGGCTTTAATGTCATCTTTGACTCTTAGGGGTAAGGTTTGCCATTTGATGCAAAATAACCATGACGCAGGGCTTCCCGGGTAGCACAGTAGTAAGGAATTTGCCTGTCAATGTAGGAGACACAGGAGACATGGGTTTGATCCCTGGGTCGGGAAGATCCCGTGGAGAAGCAAATAGCAACCCACTCCAGTGGACCAAGGAGCCTGGCAGGCTTCAGTCCATGGAGCTTCAAAGAGTCAGACACATCTGAGCGACTGAGCATGCCAGCATGATGCACCTGAGTGTGTACCTGTCTCGTTACCCAGCCACGCACATGGGTATTGAGTTTTGACATCTTCTCCTGTCCCGTGTTTCTGCCTTCACATCCTTTACGTTTGCTGGTGTTTGGCAACCGCAGCCCGGATCTGGTTTCCCAGGAGTTTTCTGGGAGGAGTGAACTGGCTCTTGGCTCTGGGATGGGGCCCTGAGCTAGCTCAGGGGAAGGCTGCTGTTGTAACCTCTGGACCAGCCCTGCCTGGGGCAAGAATCGCCTCCACCTGCTCTTCCCTTGGTTCAAGCCCCCTCTAGAAATGTGAGGATTTTCTTGGATGTTTCCTAAACACGGATCCTCATTTGTTGAAATGTGCCCCAAGGAAATTTTTCTGAAAGTGGAAACAGTCCATAAGCTCTTCTTCCCACAGAAAGTGTGTGGCCACCCTCTCCTCCACCATCGGACATGTAGGTGTGTCGAGTTCTCCTAAAGATGGCCCAGGACCCTAGACACAGTTCTCTGCGACCCCCTGGATGCTGACTGGAAGCCTCTCGGCCACCCCACCCCCATCCCTTTCTCATCATCCCTTCCTCCTCTCCTGACTGGCCAGCCATTCCTGTTCTCCAGTGCCCTGCTGCAGAGGAGAGCTTCCCTCTTGTGCTGGGCTCATCTTCCCTGCAGACAGACAGAGGCTTCTGCATGTCCAGAGTCCTCTCACAGAAGAATGCAGCCCCACTGAGACGCAGTCTGGTCCCACCTTCTGGTGATATGGAGGGCATCACTTTCCTGTTTAAGGCTTCCCGCTGGGCCCTGGGTTCTCAACACGTTGCACCTTTCCCTCCAAATCACTGTTGTGAAGACTGGACAGGGCTCAATGGTGAGCTCCCTTCCCGGTTCCCTGCATTGGGCTGCCTCAGTGACCCTGGAGGGTATGAGACCCAAGTCATGAACCCATCACCATGCTGTAGAGTGGGTGGATATTAATTCCAAGGATGCTATTGACTATTCCAGGGACTTGAACTTGACTTTTTCTGTGAAGGTGATTTCTGCAAGGAGGGGAACAGAGAGGACTAAGTTCCCCCAAATCAATCTTTATGCTCAATTATTGGAAATCTATCCATCCTGCATCGCTTCAATCATGACTCTTGGTGACCCTATGAACCCATAGTCCTCGAGGCGCCTCTGTCAATGGGATTTTCCAGGCAGGAATACTGTTTTGCCATTTCCTTCTCCAGGGGATCTTCCCAACCCAGGGGTCGAACCTTCATCTCTTAGGTCTCCTGCATTGGTAGGCAGCTTCTTTACCACTACCTCCACAGGATGCCCCCTAGTTACTGGAAGGGAATGTGTTAAAGAAAAAACATTGGCATGGATGTTTTACTAAACTATTGTATGTTGGAGCCAATATACAGAGGTGAACGGGCCACATTGCCAAAAATTCATTTCCCTTCAACTCACGCTATGACTCTTGAAAAGCCCCTTGTTCACACGTCTTGGGGAAGGACAGCATGATGCTCTTGTCTGTGCAAAGAGGAGGGTGTTGGGGGCATTTCTGGGGGCAGAAGTCAGAAAGTTCTGGGGATAATTTTGATGGTTTTTCAAGCTAGTAGACAGTGATCTTACCTTTTCATGGGAATCAGGACATAGTCTAAACAATTCTGGCATCTATGACGGGACCATGAAAAGAAAGGGAGAAAGAGATTGAACCTGTGTTGATCCACTGGTGTGTCCACGCTTCTCCAAGTCCCTCTCTCTGTCGGCTGCAGAGCCTGAAATGAGGGTTTCCTCCTGTCCCTCCTCCACACTGCTCTCTCCACCTGACTGATGAGGCTGTCGTCAGGACCCATCTGATAACATATGTAAAGTGCTTAGAGCAGTGCCTGGCACATGATAAGGGCTCAGAAATATTAACTCTTCTTATTACTAATAATCTGACATATATTTCTTCAGCAGGGTAGTGGGTCCATGATGTTCATTTTATTAAGCTTCAAACCGTGCATATATCTTACGAATCCTTTTTATGTGTATCATATATTGTGCATACATTAAAACACAGGCATTAAAAATAAATGAGCATTTATGAGGTTTGCTTTAGCAATCATGCGTCCCAGGGTTCCAGGGCAGCTATGAAGGAAAATATTCCACCTTATTACTAACCCATGTGCCAAACAGCAAGACTGCCCAGGTGTTCTTATTCAGGGATCAAAAGAAATATGGTAACAATAAGAATAGTCCTGATTCCCTGGGAATTAATTTGAGCATGTTTTTGTTTTTTCCTTTTTTTTTTTTTTTTTGCTTAGAAGATCAGCAGGTTCTAGGTTCCTTGGAGCCCCCAGCACTGAATCACTGGTGTGCCCATCCTCTCCAGGCCAGCCAGCATGATCCAGAGCGGGGACATCCAGCCCTGGGCAGTCTAAGGAGAGGACTGGCCTGCTTGCTTTCCCAGAGAGAGCACACTGATGGACTTTTTACCTAGAGAGCTTCAATGTACCTTTGATCATATTTCCTTTCCTGGCTCTCAATTCTCTGCATAGAAAGAGGCAGAGATTGGCATGGATATTTAGTTCTGTGGATCAGGGAATGATCCAGATCTTGCTGGATGAAAAAGACACAGCCTTTTCGCTCTGATAAAGTTTGTGGAGGTTACTGTGCTCTCAGCAGCTCCTACAGCCAGAGCCAGAGCCCTGCCCCACACATGCTGGCAGAAGACTGTCTCTTGAATCATTGCTGAAATTTGCTCCTTCAGTGCTCCTGGCTGTGTTGGAGTCATCTCTGCACACTCTTGTCTCCTCTCCTGTATTACAACAGTCCTAACAGGAGAAACTCCCTTGTTTTTTTCTTTGAATCCCCACAGTGAATTCCTCAGCGTTTTTTGAGTGCATAAATGGGTGAGTAGGTGAAGGAATGAGTGAATGAACAAATAGGAACCATCACACACACACAAAAGGCTGAGAATTAACTGGAAGGACTGGGGCATAAAATCTTTATAAAATCTTATTCTAAAATACTTTCAGGAATATTCTAAGGCACTGAGTTGACAGAATAGAGATTTTTCAATGGGGAGCCACCTGTCTGATCATTTGTGAGAATTTATTAATATTTCACTCGACTAGAAACTCCAAGGAAACAAGAACCATGTCTGTCCCCAAGAGATGGCACCTAGTAGGCACATAGTGCAAAGTCAAATGAAATAGTCTCTTCCCAACCAGTAACCCTGGCAGGAAGAAAGACACATTCAATTCAGTGCCACACAGTTTTGTATAGAGCCTCTTCTTCAGATATTTTGCCAAGGATAGGTGAAAATGTGAATGTCACAGATTCTCTCTGTAGGAGTTTTCAATCTTTTGGTGGTAGATACATTTGTACCCAACTATACTACAAGGTCAGAGAAGGCAATGGCACCCCACTCCAGTACTCGTGCCTGGAAAATCCCACGAATGAAGGAGCCTGGTGGGCTGCAGTCCGTGGGGTCGCTAGGAGTCGGATAAGACTGAGTGACTTCACTTTATTTGTTCACTTTCATGCATTGGAGAAAGAAATGGCAACCCACTCCAGTGTTCTTGCCTGGAGAATCCCAGGGACGGGGGAGCCTGGTGGGCTGCTGTCTATGGGGTCGCACAGAGTCGGATACGACTGAAGCGACTTAGCAGCAGCAGCAGCATAATGCAAGGTGGAGCTTCCCAGGTGGTACTAGTGGTAAAGAAAACCTGCCTGCCGATGCAGGAGTCACAAGAGATGTGGGTTTGATCCCCGGGTCGGGGAGATCCTCTGGAGAAGGGCATGTCAACCCACTCCAGTATTCTTGCCTGGAGAATCCTGTGGACAAAGGAGCCTGGAGGGCTACAGTCCATGGGATCTCAAAGAATTGGACATGACTGAAGCAACTCAACATCCAAGCACATGTAATACAAGCATGATAAGTTCTGTAACAAAAGTAACAGTGTCACGTGAACCAGGAGTTTATCAAAGCTGGTGCGCTCTGGGTGCCTTTATGGAACAGTGAGTTCTGGTGGGACCGGAATGATTCTGGCGGCCAGGAGTGGAGGAGGGTCGTATGGAGTGGCTACCATGCAGGGTGCACAGGACGCAGGCTGAGGGTCAAGATGGGAGGTCATGGTAGCCAGCCTCCAAGGTGGTTCCCAGTGATCCTCAGCTATAGTCATTCATGCTCTTACTTAAACAGTGCCCCCAACACTGTGTGAAGGTTGGTCTATGTCACCAGTTAAATTTAGCAGAAGTGATAGTACGTGGCCTCTCGGACTAGGTAGGTCATAGAAGACGTTGCCACTTCCCATCCTGAAAGATCCCCTGGAGAAGGGACAGGCAACCCACTCCTGTATTTTTGCCTGGAGAATCCCATGGACAGGAGCCTGGGGAGCTACAGTCAGTGCGATGGCAAAAGAGTTGGATACAACTGAGCGAGTAACACTGTCTAGCCAAGTGACTGGGTTCTCTGAGCTTAATTTCCTCCTCTGTAAAAAGGGCGATAACAATAGGGTTTTGTCCGTGTTGAATGAGGCATTGGATGCAAAGCACTTGGTGAGGCATCTGGTGCATTTGCGTATGTTAGCTGTTATTATGAGGAATGTTCTATGACCACATAGCTGTCCACGTGGCACTGGCCAGAGTGAAGGTGGTAAAGGCCCCTCGTGCACTAGGGGCGGGGAACATCTCCTGAGCCGAAGGCCTCCCTGTCAGCACACGCAGAGGAAAAGGCAGCAGAACCTCCAGGGCCTGTCAGCAGAATGGGGAGACAGGGTCACGCTAATGGGGTGAGAAGTGGTCCGGGTGCCTCGCCCTGGGGGCCCCTCCTGGTGTGAGCCTCCGTGGAAGCTGCCCTCATGATGGGAAGGGCCCATCGATTAAGATGTGTTTAGAGCCCAGAACATTTGAAAAGCTCCCCATCGACCTTCCTTCTGTCAGATGTTAGCATCCATTTCTGCTCTTGAGCTTCTTCTCAGGAACTAGGGTTCAGGCAAGTGGCCCTTTGATTTCGAGGGTGATCCCTTCCTGACCATCAAATCCAGCATTCTTATCCAGTGATAAGGAAAAAAAAAAAAAAAAAAACTTTGTTCACAAACAGGAATGTCTGCATTGAAGGGCCTGAGCATCACCGTGAGGCTAAGTTGGGGGCAACATCTGCCAACTCATGACATCGAGCCTTCTTCCCCCAACCCCCTGCTTCGTCAGAGCCGAGCTGCTTCCAGGGTCGGAGTCACTGGGTATGTGGCATTGGGGTGATGGAAGCTACCAGCCTGGGGCAAGCAATTGGCAGGGGCCAGGGGAGCCCCAGATGGAGACATGCTCTTTGATCAGTTTCACAGGGCCTGGGCTCATTTTCACGTTTCCCAACTATGAGCAGACCTGTGGGGCTACAGTGGGGGCTTGAGGTCATACCAGGAGGTGGGGGAGTCAGGGTGGCCCTGGCTTCCCAGTGCAGCTTCCAGACCTCCTGTGAAATCCCTGGGTTTTGAGGTCGCGACAGTCCCCTCCTCCGATGTTCCTGGCTGTTCCCCGACCTTCCAACTCTTCCTCCCCTAAGTTCACCGCTCATGTGGCCATGGGCTTCACAGTCTTCTCCTCCCCCAAGCTTCTGCCCTCTTCCTGAGTGACAGCAGCATGTTTTGGATGCCCTAAGCCTGGGCAGCTTTATTTCTGTGCTCTGGTTGCTTCTTGATTTTTTTTTTTTTTTTCTTTATTCTCCCTTGCCATCAAGTTGCCCCTTCATACTGTTGCCATGGTACCTGCTTCCAGCTGTTCCTCCTCCCAGTCAGTGCAGGAACCCAATGGGCTTGGAGTTACCTTGTCCTGGATCCGAGGCCCATCTCTGCTCTTGACTGTTTGCGTGATGGTAGGAAAGTGATTGAAACTTTGCAAGCCTCTGTTCTCTCCTCTGTGACATGGTTACGATAAAGAAGGGTCCCTTAGAGTTCTTTTGTAAGGATTAAGGGTTATAATGGATATAAAGCGCTTGGGACCATATCTGGCACCCATAGAAAACATCCAATAAATGTTAGTAATGACAGTTACTACTGTCATGATTCTCTGCTACTGCTAAGTCTCTTCAGTCGTGTCCGACTCTGTGCGACCCCACAGACGGCAGCCCACCAGGCTCCCCTATCCCTGGGACTCTCCAGGCAAGAACACTGGATTGGGTTGCCATTTCCTTCTCCAATGCGTGAAAGTGAAAGGTGAAAGTGAAGTCACTCTGTCGTGTCTGATTCTTAGCGACCCCATGGACTGCAGCCCACCAGGCTCCTCCGCCCATGGGATTCTCCAGGCAAGAGTACAGGAGTGGGGTGCCATTGCCTTCAGGCTCCAGTAAACCTAAGGCTAAGGTTTCAGCTTTACCGTGTGCTTGTGTGACCTCTCTTACCCTGTGTTCTCAGCTCTAAAATGGGACAATAATGCCTCTTCGTAGGGTTCTTGTCAAAATTAAACAATGTGCTGCTATTGCTTCTCTTAGCTGCTTTTGTTCCCAAAGCCTCCTGCTCCTTCCTCCTTGTTTGCTCCCTGAAGGTGTGGACTTCAGAGAAAGAAGCATGTTACAATCCTGCATACAATGACCAGGCTCTTTAGGGCATTTCAAAGAGTCAGATGGCATTTAGTGAGTATTCTCTGTTAAACCTGCTTGAATGGTTCAGGGTTGTTCACTGTGGGGTTAATGGGCAAGTTCCAGGCGAGTGAGAAGTGACTGTTCGGGATGTTTTGTTCATGAACTCTCAGTTCTAACTTGAGAATGTGATTCAAGAACAATAGCGCTGTGGTTCAGATGCTTCGATTTTTCTCAAGGATGCTTTTAAAATATGTGCTTGTACTTGGAAAATGTGATTGGCATTTTTTTCTAACTTTATATTACAGATTTTTTTTCTAACTTTATAATATGACAGAAAATCAGATGCTAAGCATTATTGAAGCCTTGGCCACCTAAGAAGATTTCTAAGTGGTTCTCAACACCCCTCATCTACAATGTAAATTGTAATATCTCTCAGGATATGTGAGAACATCTGTTTTTCTTCTAATGCAGTAAACATATAAGGGTCCCTTGGGATATCTTTTAAATAGACTTAATACAACATTCAGGAATGATAAGCAAAATATAATCACAGTCGTAGGGAAATGTGAACATTTTATATCAATAATGTTGGAACCTTATGTTTAATGCAGTGTTAAAAGTTGACAATTAAACGTGTAGGAGTCAGGAAATTCAGTTAAAATGATCACAGTAATATGAATTTAGCCACATTCTGTATTAGTTATGAAATCCATTTAACACCACAAACAGTAATGTTTTCAGCTAGTTTATGCGAAAGAAAAACAGAAACAAAAACACCTTACTGTTATATATACTCTGTTAATGTGGTCAGGCTAGTTTTGCCGGAAGAAGAATCTTAGCTTTTGAATCTTTGAATGCCCAGTCATTTAATTTGAGTTCTATATACTTGCGTGGTGCATAATTTCTGTCAATAAAGAGAGAACAACAGACAAAGGAGTTTTCTCTCTTCTGTCTGCTGCTCCCTAATGGAAGGGGGAGTCTGCAGCTTGAGGAGCCCCTCTGGGGAGCAGAAGCATCATTCTGACTTCTATTCCCACTTCTCTACGGGCACCAATGCCCTTCGGTTGTGGGGGGTGTGTTTCGGTGTGGGTGCGATACCTCTAATCTAGAACTGGGAATCCCCTGAGGCTGTGTATCTGGGGGGAAATGAAGCTTGTAATTCAGTTCTCCAGCCATCACACTAGGCTCCTGGACTCTGTTTGGTCTCCTCCATACGCCTTTCTTCTGCTAGTTGGGCACACCTCCCCCGACTCCTTTTATCAGGACACCATAGGAGACGAGCATCCATTTTTAGTACATGTACATCTGCATCAAGTCTAATTTTTGCTACATCTCAATAGTACTGTCAGGTGGATCATTTGGGAGCTGTGATGCTTATCAAAATTCACTCAAAAATAGCCAAAGTCAGCCAAGCACTGGGGCCTTCAGCTATGCACCCAAATGACCCCTGATAAGGTACCATAAGAATGATGATAGTGAAAGGGTCTCGAGAGGAACTTCTCAAGGAGTTGAGTCAACCGCTTGTCCAGATCCAGAGTGCTGTCAGGAATCTGAGAATCACACTTGTTTTCTCTTCCCTACCCCACATCCCTCACTAAACCTTATAGATACTGTTTAATAGCAGTAGCAGTGTTAAGTCACTCAGTCGTGTCTGACTCTTTGCGACCCCACGAACTGTAGCCCGTCAGACTCCTCTATCCGTGGGATTCTCTGGGCAAGAATACTGGAGTGGATTGTCATTCCTTTCTCCAGAGGATCTTCCTGACCCAGGAATCGAACCCAGGCCTCCTGCATTGCAGGCAGATTATTTACCACCTGATAATTAGCCCTCAAATCCAGCAACTTCTGCCCAGTTAATTCCATTGCTACCACGGGAGTCCGGTCGTCATCTCTTCTCCATAGATCTCTGGAATGGACCCCCGCTGCTTTCCCGCGCTGATGCTGACTCCTCCAACTTGTTCTCTACATTGTGGCCAGTGTGATCGTCCGAACTGCAATCCAGCCATGAGACAATCTTTTTAACATCCCCCAGTGGCTCCTCTTTGCCTCCAGGATCATTTCAAACCTTGTTGAGGGCACCTACACGGCCCTTTGCTGTGTGGTCCCCCAGGCCCCGCCCACACCACTTCTCCTTGGTGGTGACGGTGTTGAGCATCTCTTCAAACACTTATTGACTATTTGTCTGTCTTCCTCTGTGAAATATCTGTTCAAGTAATTTACTCATTTTAAAAACAAGTTGTTTATATTCTTATCACTGACTGAAATAACTTTCTTATATATTCTGAATACTCTGAATATACAGTCTGATCCTTCATCAGATTTATATATTACACACATTTTCTCCCTGTCTCTGTGTGGCTTGCCTTTTTATTTTCTTAATGGTCTTTTAAAGTGCAGAAGTTTTCAATCTTGATGACATCTAATTTATTGATTATTTTCCCTCTTATCTAGTTCACCGTTTTTCTGTTTTATCTAAAAATTCTTTGCCTTCCTCATTCACAAAGACTTTCTCCTGTTTTCTTCTAGAAGTTTTATAATTTTAGTTTTTATGTTTAGGTTAAAGACTTATTTCTAGTTATATTTTGTGTGATTTGGGAATGGGGTCAGGGTTCATTTCCTCACATATGAATATCCAGTTGTTCTAGTACCCTTTGTTGAAAAGACTTTTCTTTCCTCATTGAATTTGTCAAAAATCAGCTGAGCATATGCTAGCATCACAATTTTCAGTGCTGTTAGAACTGAATATTTCCAAGTCGGGTCATACTGTTTCTGATCTCCTTTCCCTGGAGAGTTTATAAGGCAGATTAAGCTGATACTTGGGTGACAGAACCTATGTCTAACATCTGTTTTTGTGCACAGAACACACCATGATATCTTCTGCTCTCATGGGCTGTTGTTGTTGTTCAGTCGTTCAGTCGTGTTCGACTCTTTGAGACCCTATGGATGCAGCACGCCAGGCTTCCCTGTCCTTCACCGTCTCCTGGAGATGCTCAAACTCATGTCCATTGAGTCAGTAAAGCCATCCATCCATCTCACCCTCTGTCTCCCTTTTTTCTCCTGCCTTTAATCTTTCCAAACATCAGGGTTTTTTCCAATGAGTCACCTTTTTGCATTAGGTGGCTGAAGTATCAGAGCCTCAGCTTCAGTATCAGTCCTTCCAATAAATATTCAGGGTTGATTTCCTGAAATCATTTCCTGAAATGGTTTCCTGATTGACTGGTTTGATCTCCTTGCTGTCCAAGGGACTGTCAAGAGTCTTCACCAGCACCACAGCTCAAAAGCATCAATTCTTTGGTGCTCAGCCTTCTATATGGTCCAGTTTTCACTTCTGTACATGACTACTGGGAAAACCATAGCTTTGACTATACAGATCTTTGTCGGAAAAGTGATGTCTCTGCTTTTTAATATGCAGTCTAGGTTTGTCATAGCTTTTCTTCCAAGGAGCAAGCGTCTTTAATTTCATGGCTGCAGGCATGAGTTACTTGCTTAATTTTAATTTTTAACTTCTGCTTCTACTTGTTTCCTTGCACTGATATTATCATCCTGTAACTTGGGCTTCTAGAGAACTGAGATCATATCTGTCCATGTGATCTTGATTTGTGAGCTATCTTGCCGATCGCCCTGAGCACATGTGGACTTTTGTCAGGAGCACTGGGGTTGCAGCACATGTACTACCCCTCAGTTTCCTCACCCTTCAGTGGCATGAGGGTTCCTCTCTGTCCATCTCAGTTCAGTGTGGAGCCACAGGCTGTTCCTGTAAAGAAAGGCCATTAGATTGTGGCCGGGGAAGGAGACATGACACTTTGACCAGGCTGGCTGGTTCTCTTGGCAGCTATCGCCATGTGACATCTGTAACAGGCTGTGGCCTGGTCTTTGCTCCTATCACTTATTGTTCAGATCAATATTGGTCTGAATATCCTTTAGATTAACTGAAATTAAAAGAAAGTGCTTGACTTAGAGAATAGGCTTATGGTTGCTTGGGGAAAGGATGGGACACAAAGATAGCTAGGGAGTTTGGGATGAGCATGAACACATTGGTATGTTTTAAATGGATGACCAAGAAGGACCTACTGTAGAGCACTGGAAACTCTGCTCAATGTTAGGTGGCAGCCTGGATGGGGGGTTAGAGGAGAATGGATACATGTATACACAGGGCTGAGTCCCTTTGCTGTTCATCTGAAACTAGCACTTGTTTTGTAATCAACCCAATACAAAAGTGTTTCTTTCTTTCTTTTTTTAAGAAGTGCTGTGTAACCACTTCCTGTGTGTGCCTACAGACAGACCTGAGCTATATCTCCGTGCTGGTCTAGGGGTGGCCTGCACCCCGGGAGCCTTCTGCACTCTCTCTCTCACACCCAACATCTATATGCAGGGAAGTCCTCCTAATGGATGCTGAGGGCAACCTTGGCCGGAGAGCAAAAGGAAGAGACGTCATGAACCGGCCACACGCTGCTCGAGGTGAGATGAAGGATGCGAGAGTGCTCTTGTCTGTAGTGGACCCGTGTTGCCATGGTGATGGAGGTGCTGACGCTAAGTGGATGAGCAGCAGCTCCCGTGGATTTTAATAGCAGCTGGTCAGTGCCAGCACCTTCGCTGAATTGCTTCCCCCCTGAGTCACTGCTTGGCCCTGGCTGTCCTGATCTCTGTTGACAAATGGTTGTCCTTCACAGTCAA